>CM070584.1:8012485-8654983 GCA_036346355.1 Rhipidocladum racemiflorum
GATGCCGCTGCGTCGGCGAGTCTCCTTCGTGCCTCAAGGGTGGCGCGAAGGTCGCGGTTGTCCCCCAGTCGGTGGCGCACCGGGGTGCGTGACACCTAGGGGAGCTCCAGGAGCGGGGTCGTCTTGGCCAGACTCTGATGACCCCTCGAGGGGGAAAAGCCCTGACGACCCGAGGTCGCGCCCGAGTGTCGGGAGCCGGAACCCTGGGCGTGCTGTACGACAGCACGCTCGACCAGCCCCCGGAGGTTCTGGTAGGTGGCCCTGGCTTCTGGATCCGTCGGCTCGGGCAATCCGCGAAGCAACATGGCCGCCGCGGCGATGTTCTGGTTGGCGTGGGGGAAGAACGGAAGATCGCCCGCCCCTCGGCCATTGGCGATGCACTGACGCAGCGCGCGGCGCCGAGAGCAGTGGCGGCTCGGGCTGACGTTGCTCCAGGTCGACCTGGAGTTTGTCGAGCTCGGCCTTTCGGGCCTACAGCTCCTCACGCTACTGACGGAGGTCGGCGAGGCGTCGCTGGTGGTGCGCGTCGTCTTCCCGTCGGGATTCCTCCCGCTGCGCTTCGTCGCGCGGGAGGAGGGTCCCGAGGGTTGCGGGGGTGGAGGACGATTCCGCCGCACCCGTCCTGTTGCACTCTCGAGAGTTTATCCGGCGCGGGGGGTCCTCCCTGTCGGAGCTGGAGCTGTGACTGGAGAAATCCGCCAGCAGGTCGTGGAGGGAGGTAGGCGCGTAGCCAGTCATGGCCACGAGCCGGGAGCTCGCGGAGGGCGAGATCATCGCTCGTCGTGGATCGCGCGTGGCGTTGTCGGAGGCAATGCCCGCGCGCGACGGGTCCGCCGAGGAGGCCCACGCCGGGGTCTCGAGGCGGAGGTTGCCGAGGACATCGGCGACCACGTCCAAGCTTGTGGAGGGCGCCCGGTCTCGGAGGGCAGCGGGGACGAGAACAAGCTCCCCTGCCGTGGTGATGATGAAGTCGAGGGCTCCGAAGCGAATCCAGCCCCTCGACGCCGGCGAGTCGTCGCGAGCGAAAGAAGCCATCAGGGAGGAAGATGGGAATCCGAAGGAGGATGCGGCGATGACGCACGATGCCCCTACCTGGCGCACCAACTGTCGGTGTTTCGTGCACCGGCAATACGAATTTATGGTCGGAGGGGGTCGCGCGCTCCCTCTCCCCGAATGGTCGACTCAGGAAGCCAGGTGTTTATACTGGTTCGGGCTGAACGTCCCTACTCCAGTTTGTGTTATTGGGGTGTATGGTATTCGAGAGGTGATCCGAAGGTTACAGGCGAGACAAGGGGTTCGATCGATCTCCCTTGCACTCGGCGAGTTCTTTTGCTTGATCGATCTCCCTCTCCCCCCGGAGCCCTGCCTCTCCTTATATATCCGAAGGCGGCAAGTTACAATGGGAGTTTGGAGAGAAAAAGGAGGGGGTATTGTACGCCTTGGAGTCTGGTCTTCTGTCTTGTCGTCCGACCGGGCTCCGACTATCTCCACGCCGGGTTGGTGGCCCTGCGGCGGGGAGTCTTCGGCCGTGCTGGTGGGGTGACGCATTACTTCGCACGAACGTCAGCTCCGGCAATTAATGTTACTTGACCTCAGCTTGGCCTCGGGAGGGGACGCTCTCCTCCGCGACGTGTCAGAGACAACGGGACCGGGGCTTGACTTCTTGGCACGCCCTCTGACATCCTCGGGAAGGGACCGCCTACCCTGATACGGACATCAGGGGACGTCCTGTACGCAGAGCAGTTGGCCCTCCACCAGCACGAGTCTTGGCCCCTCGAGCGCTAGTGGAGCCGGCCGACCACGCGCTCCGACCTAGGAGGTCGGAGTCTGCCGACCGCCCGGGGCTGGCTCTAAACAGGGCCAGGCCCACTCTTCGCGGCCCACTGACCTTTCGCCAGAACCGGGCTTTGAAAGAGGTCAGCCCGTTCGTGGTTCCGGGCTGATGGGGGTACCCATGGTGTGGGTACTCGTCATTTGGCAACGTTCATTTGGAATTTTATTGACATCCCGGCGGTAGCATTAAGCTCTTCGGAGTTTTTTCTTGTGAAGGTTTTGCTCCAATTCAGAGAGATGAAGTATTAAAGTGCAAGAAGGAATTTTGCTTCTTAGTGGATACTACAACGTTATTTTGTTGTCTTCGCTCAATATGAGGGGTCTACTGCAATTTATACTCCATTGACAGCACATCAGTTCTCTTCATCTTGACAGTTTTTCAGGAGCAGTTTCAACCATGTTATGGATTTTCAGTAGGCAGTTTGCTGAATTTTATGTTCTAGGTGGAGCATGCCAAAAGTCCATGAGATGAGTTCTTCGCTATTTATCGGCGCCACATGTGATGTCTTGGCTTATGCAGTTTTGAGCATTTATTTAGGAGGTTAGTTGCACAGACTCAGACTTTACTGGGGTTATAAATTGAAAACCCAGATTCTTCGTCTGCTTTGTTATAGCTGTGTATTGGTTTGACTGTTCCAGTCGTTCTCTCGACCTACTGGTGGTTTGCTCAAATTTTGCTTCGCAAGAAGTGTTTGGATTGACTGTTCTAGTCTTTCATATCGCACTGCCATTTGGACTTTCAGTACTCAATTACCCTTTTAGGGTTTCCGGAGATAATTTTAGTATGGATTTTTAGTTAAGGGGAGGTTTGTTGGAGATAACTCAAATATCTTTAACTACCATATCTTTTGGTATTATCCAAATAGATTGTTAGTCCTAGTCTTTTACGACTTGGACTCTTTGGCTATATAAGCCAGCCCCTTGTACATGTAATCCTTGAACTAAATAGTAGATTGTTTCCCGTGATTTTTTCCCGAGAGGGTTTTTCCACGTTAAATCATTGTCTCCATTATTTTGCCGTGCTCTAAACCTAGCATCACTCATTTTTGCATCTTTTACCAAATACTAAAAACTACAAATCATGATGAAGGGAACACTGATGTGCTAATTAAGTACCAAGAATTCTGCAGGATCTGGTCTGATTGAAGAGATTCGGAAAATAAAATGATCGAGGCCGCTTCATTCCTCTGCCAGCATGCGTGGGAAGCATGCCCGATACCTTTTCATCCTCCTTGATATTCTTGCCTAGCTCTCCTTTTATTCCGATCGGAGCATGCCCTATTCCTCGTCGTCCTTTGATGCTGTCAAGCAAAATGGAACAGTAGGAAATAAATTCAGACTGCAGCATGAGGATGAGAGATGGAAGCGAACAAGAGGGAATTAAGAGGACAAATTAAATGAACACACGAAGCGAACACATTAAGATGAAGCAGTTGTATTAGTTGAAATAACCTCAAAATTCAAAACGAATTTCAAATTTGGATTTATTTGGATCAATTTGGAGCTGTTTTCGGATTTTGCCGTTTTTGGAAATTTTCGGTGCTTTACGCTTTCCATTTCCGGCCTTTGCGCTTCCCGGCGCCGCGCCGCAGACGCGCCTTCGCCTGTGTCGTCTTCCGCCCCGCGTGCACCTCTGCCATGGCAGAGCTCTGCCAGCTCGCCCGTGACCTCGCCGCTGCCCTAGCCCTGTAGCCACTCCGCCTACTCGCCGCGCTAGCCCGCCCCGAGCCCCGCGCCGCTTGCCGCCCCCGTCCCGTCCCGTCGCCGCACGCCATGATGGGGCCGACGACCCCCGCCGCCTCCTCCGCGGCTATTTAAGACTCCCCCGACCGCCATTTTTGTTCCCCAAGCTCGCCGCCCACCTCCTCTCTCTATTCCCCTCTCTCCCTCGTTCTTCCGAGCTCTCCCGTGGCCGTCCCGCGGTCTCCTTTCTCCTCTCCGGCTGCTCCCCGCCGCCGGCTCGTTCCGCAGCCGCTTGGACTTCCCAGCGCCGTGCCCTAGCATCGGGGTGAGTCCCCCTCCCTTTTCCCCAAACCAGCGCAAGCTCCCATGCGCTAAAACACCTTCCCGCACCCCGTCTCCCCCAACTCCGGCGAGGCGCCGCCCGTCTCCGGCCGCGCAACCCCCACTGCCGCTGACAATCGGGTCCCACTGTCGGCTCCGCTCGCCTCACTTCGTGGCCCACCCGCCAGACTCCCGCTCCCACACCCCCCACGCCACCCCACCCCTCTCTCTCTGCCAGGGCCCACTTGTCGAGTGGTGGCCTCGCCGCATGATGAGCCGCCCATCGCCCTCTCTCTCAGCAGCTAAACCGCCAAAATCGGTTTTGGCGCGGCCGTTAATGACGATGCTTCTTTTTAATTTTTAGTCGGATTTTAATTTCAGTTATTCGTTTTAATTCTTTTTAATATCCAAAAATGCCCAAAATTACCCAAAAATCCCAGAAAAACCAAAAATAGCCAAAAATACATATTCCGAACCCTTTCGAGCCACTGAGTCCAAAAATGCCCTCTGTTCCTCAATCCGGAGTCTCCAAAATTCCAAAATGCCCAAATCGCCCTTCCTTTCTCTCTCCTGGCCCGGTTCCGATTTTCGTTTCCGTTTTCATTTCAGTTTCTTTTCGTTTTTCGTTTCTTTGTTGACATTCATTCTTTTCGCGTTAGATCCGGACGTTGGACGATTTCAGGAGCCGTCGCAGTTCCCGGAGCAGGAGCCGGACCCGACAAAGAGCCGATTTCGACCGCGTCAACGACACTTCGTCCGATCCAATCGCCAGCAAGGCAAGCCGTACACCTTTGAACATATTGAACCTATTCATGCCTTATTATAGTTAATTACTATTTTCTACCGCATTACTTTACTGTATATTGAAATATTGCAAATCTGTTTAGTTTAGAATGACATGATACTTAGTTAATGCCGATTTGCTCATGAGACTTCCTTGAAAAATATTGAACCTAATCATATCCTTGTAACCTTAGGTTACTTAATATTCCTGTATTAATTATTATTATCCTGTTAGATTAGTCAAATGCTTTTGAAAATGGAAATGAAAGGCTGCCGAACCTTTGGTTCGGTTCTGTTTGGAAAAGCGTTGCGGTCTAGGGGACAGTATTGGGCTAGTCACCGGATGAGTGTTAGTCTGATCCCCGGCCGAGGACTGATACCAAGGTATGGATGGATGATGGTACTGCGGATACCAGGGGCTGTGGAATGTAATGGTTTGGTCTATGACGAAGTAAGGACTTACAACCTTGAGCAAAGTAAATAACTTAAGAACTCGTTCAACCACAGGTTGGGCCGGTCAACTTCGTTGGTTTGACTCAACATAGCTCGGTACATTGTACTTTCCCTCGGAATACCTATAGGAGCAGGGTTACCTTCCCAGGTATGGGAGATGGTCCAATGATTATGGGAGTGAAATGAAAGTGTGCACGAGGAAACTGTGGCATTTCGGGTTCACAACGGTAGGTGTCCACAGTAAGCGGGACCAAGAACTCCACACTGGCCAGTGGGGACCCCGGGTTAATGTGGACCAAAACTCTACCGGATAGGGACTAAAGAGGGAAATGTCCAACGAAAAGCTATGATAACCTCGATCCGGCCGCACGCATTTAAGTTGCGTGTTAAACTCGAGTTGGCATTAACGATCGTGGAATCTTGTGGGTAAAGCTGAACACCTCTGCAGAGTGAATAAATGGTATTCGAATACGCCGTGCTTCCGGTAAATGAAGCTAAGTTTAATTGGGGTGAATCCCGTAACCTAGCTCATGTAGATCTTGGTGCATGTTTGAGAATGTGGTTTAATGGTGATGACTTTGTGAATGGAACCCCCCTGGATTACTATTATTATGGATTGTGTTTTAAAATGTAAAATGATGTTACAAATAAAACTGCATCCACAAATACTTTAACCTTGTACCAATATTGTGCTACACCCTTGCATGTAATATTCAGTGTTTTCCGTACGACTTGTTGAGTACTCCCGTACTCACCCTTGCAACCCCGACCCCCTCTCAGAGTTCGAAGGAGTTGGAGCGTTCCAGGAGTGCGTAGATGGCAATTTGGTTTTGAGGTCTTAGTCTTTTGCTCAGGCCTGCCTGTGCGGTGTTTTGCTTGTAAGTTATTCGGGCCCTGCTGCGCCCTCTTCTGTAAAAACCCTGGCCGTTAGGCCTTATGTGGAATAAAAATGTTGGAATTTGACTTTTGCCTGGCAATAATATGCTTGGTTCCTGGCAGCTAATCATCCTGGGTAGCTGTCGAGGCGTACGGATCTGCCCCTAAAAAGGCGGGCCGTCACAAGTGGTATCAGAGCCTTGGCTTGACCATAGATTAAGACCTTAGGTTGGTATAGAAAAATTTTACAAAGTTATCTTCGACGTACAAACAAAATGAATTTCGAAAATACAAGTATTATTGCTGTCTCCTTCCCCTGCTACCTTGTCTTCTTTAGAGCTTCTTATCCCTCCCGGTATTGTTTTAAAGTTTTGCCTGCCCGTCTAAAATTCAAAATCCCCGCCGATCTTCGCCAGCAGCTTGGGGATGATGCCGTCAGCAGTAGTTAGACCGTTAGTCATAGAAGTTGTACCCTTCTTTGTTTTAGGCTTTTTGTAATGTAAAATGGGTTATGCCGAACCTTAAAATGGTTTTGTGCATGATCCATGTCTTATAAAAATTGCTAAGTTCTCTATTTTCTGTGATTTTGATTGCTTAAACTATCTATATACCCCCGTCTAATTCAAAGGTTCCCTCAATTCATCTGAGCCCCATCTATTCTTGCTATTCTCACCCCATGCCCTAAATTCTTACTCGTCTTTTTCGCTTTCCTCAAAACAACTGCTGAGGCCAGAAAGAAAGTCGATTGAGACCATGGCGATTTTGGATCAAAATTCTGCATGATGACTCGGCGAGAAATGAAGAGTCAGTAAATCACCCAGTCAACCTAGCTCAATTACTGGCCATAATGGAAAGAAACAGACAACAAACGGAAAGGCACCATACGCAGTTATTGGAAAGAATTTTCGAACGGCTAGTTGAAAAACCTCAAGGACACACCCAAGGAAATCTGGACAGACAAGAGGAAAGTACAGCGATGGGATATCTGCATGAATCCGACTACTTTACCAGTGATGTTCCCAAGGAGATGGACACTCAAGCTAGTAGGATGAAAGAATCTTTGGAAGGATTACAGAGAAGCTTGAAGTTCCACACCTCGGCCATAAAGGACATGTCGTCAGTAATGGACAAATGGATAGCAATCGAAGAAGCCAGGAATAAATTAAAAATGATGGAAAAGAGAAAGAGAAAAATTCAACATACATGGATACCGACTCCCACCCAGATCGGAGGAAAGACCCCAGACCTCACCCAAGGATTCCCTAACAAGAAACATTCAATAGAAAAAGAGCAACCAACACCTGCGAAGCCTCAGCCCAAATTAGTTAAGTGCTACAACTGCAATGGAGACCACTTCGCCCGCAATTGTCCCACAAGGTGGGATAAATGCTATCATTGCAGACAGATGGGACATTTCAAACGCAATTGCCCAAAGAAAAGTCTACCGACCCTGGTAGCCCAGACGCGAGTGATAGACCCTCACCTCCACCAACCAAACTGACTAGTGACCCGTCCACCGCAGCAATGACGAGAGATACCCAAGGAATAAGATACAAGATGGGACAAAGGAAAGACACCACCGAAGATATCCAATCATGTCACGTCCAAAGGAACAACAATCGCAACTTGATCACAGTTAATAATGAATTGTTGGAAATTCCAAGCAACCGTAAGTAGACTATTTGATTCATTTGAATGTGGTACCTTTGCTATGGAGATCCAAGGGATAAAGATTAGGATCAACTTGTACTATCAAGAATGTAAGGTCTGAACAATATATTGGTAATAAAGCGGTTGTTTTGGACTCATGAGCGTGTGAAAGTTGGGAAAAAAATCTTGAGTTAAATAAGACTTCTTCCCCGTGACACATCACCACTGAGAGGTGGAATAAAAATGATCTCAACAACCAAGTAATGATGGAATGAAAGCAACCCATGTCAGTGACAGGAGTCAGAAGTTTTCTGAGAATAACAGGACAAGGAATTAGCCAAAGAATTATTCGAAATAACCAACCTTTAGCTCAAGCACCCCTGGAATGGCGACCCTCTGAGATGAACACAATAGAGTCCTAATAGGCAATAAAGGAAAATAATTGGACTTGAGTTCCAACCTCAAAAATCGGAATCACCCAGAAGAAAAGTGAACATGATGGCTAAGGTTTGCACAAAAGGAGCGCCATTAAATGATTTAAGAAAAAGGACACGTTCGGCTAGAATCGAGTTGCGGCAGTTAGACCGCCGAGATAGTGTCAGAAAGGCCAGAAGGCTTCCTTGAAAGACAGACTGGTTTATTGAGACAAGGATATAAGAGGATTGATTTTGACAAAATTCACCCACCCAAATGGTCAACGCTCTACGGAACGCAAGAATATACCAGTGTTGAAGAAAGGAATACTGACAGAAAGTAATGAATAAACACGTGGTTGGATTTGGATGTAAAGTATGTCAGAAAGATAAGATGGACCACCAAAATAATAGCCAGACTGCCACCACCACTTACAGTTCCCGTATAGAAATAGGAGAGAAAATAAAAGACTTTACCGCCAGGTTACCTAAAGAATCAGCAAGGATTGACGACAGAAGTAACATCACTAATGGATTGACCTACCAAGGAGATCTTTTGGAAAGAACCAGTTAGAAGAATTAGATTCAACCCAGATTGACGGACTACAAAGAATCCCCTGAGTTAGATTGTGAGCTAGTTTAGCTCAATGTTCAGGGAAAGTCTGAATAAGGCTACAAGGACAGGTTTGAACTTTGACACAATACTCCACCCTCCGCCAGGTAGACAAGCAGAGAAGAAACGACCAAAGTCTGAAGGAAATGTCGAGAACCTACGCTCTAAACACTTGGGACCCAATTAGGCCACCTATTGCTGACCACAAAAGCCTCCACACCACCTCAGTTACCAAGACAGCCAGACATCACGGAAGGAAATATTAAACCCTTGGGACAGAATAAAGGACTAGGATTAAACAGCAATGGAACCCAGCTCGTCCAGGATGCAAAAGTCCATGAAAGGATCACCACCAATGAATTGAGTGCAAGCTCCAATGTAACAGAAAGGCTACATTGGCTTCAAAAGGGAATTATGTCAGAAAAATACCGACCATCAAAACCTGCGCCATTTTTGGATGAAAAATAAGGAGCTAAGACCGGATAGATTGGACCGTACGAAGATTCTGACAAAATCAGAGGAATAGCATGCAAGTTACAGTTGGCTTAGGATTTGTCTGGAAATTCACATTATGCCTCAAAGAGGACAGTTCCATCAGCAATCAGGGCCAGTGCTACCCAAAGGATTTGGATTTCCAGTACGATTCTCCATAAGAGACCGGTCAGGATCTTGGAAATCATGGAAAGCAGATTTGGATTTTAAGACTATCAGAATTTGCCAAGTATTGTGGAAAAATCACGTACTCAAGAAAACCTTGGAAAAGGGAATCAGGTTTTGCAGTAGTAGTTTTCCAACCTTTTCGCCTAGGAGGAATGAATCTCGGGGACGAGATTTATTTTAAGTGGGGTAGGTTGAAATAACCTCAAAATTCAAAACGAATTTCAAATTTGGATTTATTTGGATCAATTTGGAGCTGTTTTCGGATTTTGCCGTTTTTGGAAATTTTCGGTGCTTTACGCTTTCCATTTCCGGCCTTTGCGCTTCCCCGCCGCCATGACCAAGACCGCAGTCGCGCCTTCGCGGCGTCTTCCCGCCAGCGTGCACCTTCTGCCATGGCGAGCTCTGCGGCTTCGCCGTGACCTCGCCCGTTGCCCTAGCCTCGTAGCCACTCTGCCTACTCGCGCTTAGCGCCGAAACCGCGCCGCTTGCCGCCCCGTCCCGTCCGTCGCCAAGACGCCATGATGGGGCCGACGACCCCCGCCGCCTCCTCCGCGGCTATTTAAGACTCCCCCGACCGCCATTTTTGTTCCCCAAGCTCGCCGCCCACCTCCTCTCTCTATTCCCCTCTCTCCCTCGTTCTTCCGAGCTCTCCCGTGGCCGTCCCACGGTCTCCTTTCTCCTCTCCATTTGCTCCTCGCCCGGCTCGCTCTGGCGCTTGGACTTCCTGGCAGTGCCTAGCATCGGGGTGAGTCCCCCTCCCTTTTTCCCAAACCAGCGCAAGCTCCCATGCGCTAAAACACCTTCCCTCACCTCGTCTCCCCCAACTCCGGCGAGGCGCCGCCCGTCTCCGGCCGCGCAACCCCCACTGCCGCTGACAACCGGGTCCCACCGGTCAGCTCCGCCTCGCCCCAGCCCTGTGGCCCACCCGCCAGACTCCCCGCTCCCACGGCCCCACGCGCCAGCCACCCCCTCCCTCTCTCTCTCTGCGCCGGGCCCACCTGTCAGGGTGGCCTGGCCGCATGACTGGGCCGGCCCACTGGCCCTCTCCTCGCGCGCGCGCTAAACCGGGCCAAAATCGGTTTTGGCGCGGCCCGTTGTGAACAGTGCTTCTTTTTAATTTTTAGTCGGATTTTAATTTCAGTTATTCGTTTTAATTCTTTTTAATATCCAAAAATGCCCAAAATTACCCAAAAATCCCAGAAAATCCAAAAAGAGCCAAGAATACATATTCCGAACCGTCTCGATCCACTGAGTCCAAAAATGCCCTCCGTTCCTCAATCCGGAGTCTCCAAAATTCCAAAATGCCCAAATCGCCCTTCCTTTCTCTCTCTCGGCCCGGTTCCGATTTCCGTTTCCGTTTTCGTTTCAGTTTCTTTTCGTTTTTCGTTTCTTTGTTGACATTCGTTCTTTTCGCGTTAGATCCGGACGTTGGACGATTTCAGGAGCCGTCGCGATTCCGGGCGAGGCCGGACGGACAAAGAGCCGATTTCGACCGCGTCAACGACACTTCGTCCGATCCAATCGCCAGCAAGGCAAGCCGTACACCTTTGAACATATTGAACCTATTCATGCCTTATTATAGTTAATTACTATTTTCTACCGCATTACTTTACTGTATATTGAAATATTGCAAATCTGTTTAGTTTAGAATGACATGATACTTAGTTAATGCCGATTTGCTCATGAGACTTCCTTGAAAAATATTGAACCTAATCATATCCTTGTAACCTTAGGTTACTTAATATTCCTGTATTAATTATTATTATCCTGTTAGATTAGTCAAATGCTTTTGAAAATGGAAATGAAAGGCTGCCGAACCTTTGGTTGATTACATTTGGAAAAGCGTTGATGCAGGGGGACAGTATTGGGCTAGTCACCGGATGAGTGTTAGTCTGATCCCCGGCCGAGGACTGATACCAAGGTATGGATGGATGATGGTACTGCGGATACCAGGGGCTGTGGAATGTAATGGTTTGGTCTATGACGAAGTAAGGACTTACAACCTTGAGCAAAGTAAATAACTTAAGAACTCGTTCAACCACAGGTTGGGCCGAGTCCAACCGTTGGCTTGACTCAACATAGCTCGGTACATTGTACTTTCCCTCGGAATACCTATAGGAAGCAGGGTTACCTTCCCGGGTATGGGAGATGGTCCAATGATTATGGGAGTGAAAGCGAAAGTGTGCACGAGGAAGCTGTGGCATTTCGGGTTCTAGCGGTAGGTGTCCACGATGGCGGGACCAAGAACTCCACAGCGGCCGGTGGGGACCGGGGTTAATGTGGACCAAAACTCTACTGGGATAGGGACTAAAGAGGAAATGTCCAGCAGCTATGATAACCTCGATCCGGCCACACGCATTTAAGTTGCGTGTTAAACTCGAGTTGGCATTAACGATCGTGGAATCTTGTGGGTAAAGGCCCGAACACCTCTGCAGAGTGAATAAATGGTATTCGAATACGCCGTGCTTAGGTAAATGAAGCTAAGTTTAATTGGGGTGAATCCAGTAACCTAGCTCAAGTAGATCTTGGTGCATGTTTGAGAATGTGGTTTTAATGGTGATGACTTTGTGAATGGAACCCCTGGATTACTATTATTATGGATTGTGTTTTAAAATGTAAAATGATGTTACAAATAAAGCTGCATCCACAAATACTTTAACCTTGTACCAATATTGTGCTACACCCTTGCATGTAATATTCGGTGTTTCAAGACGACTTGTTGAGTACTCCGTACTCACCCTTGCAACCCGACCCCCTCTCGAGTTCGAAGGAGTTGGAGGCGTTCGAGGAGTGCGTAGATGGCAATTTGGTTTTGAGGTCTTAGTCTTTTGCTCGAGCCTGCTGCGCGGTGTTTTGCTTGTAAGTTATTCGGGCCTGCTGCGCCCTCTTCTCAGAAAAACCACGGCCGTTAGGCCTTATGTGGAATAAAAATGTTGGAATTTGACTTTTGCCTAGCAATAATATGCTTGGTTCCTGGCAGCTAATCATCCTGGGTAGCTGTCGAGGCGTACGGATCTGCCCCTAAAAAGGCGGGCCGTCACAGTTTACCTACACACCGAGAAGAGCTGACATTGATATTTGTCTCCAAGTTGTAGGAGGGGTCTCTTGTGTACTGCACGTACCATTTTCTTTGATTGTCTCCATCATCTGCATAGGCCTTGACATGCTCCATATTGCTGAACTTGCCCCACTCAGGGCCAGATCGTCCCGCTGCTATGGAGGTGAGTAGCTCGAGGCTGCAGTCCAGCAGCAGATTCCTTGGCTTTGCATCTCGTATGTATTCCGGGAGCGTCTCCATGTCGTAGTCCTCCAGCTCGAGTCTCTGGAATGCAGGGACACCCTCCAATACCTTCATCTTTGGGCAGAAGGCGACGGCAAGCTTTTGCAATTTGGGAAGATTAGTGATCCTCTCTAGGTCAGAATTGTGTTGCACTTGAAGCTCTACAACAGAAGCAAAGTTCTCCAGAGAGTTTAGGTGCTGCACCTCATATATGCATAGTTTTTTCAAAAACCTTGCATGGGAGGCGAGGCCCGGAGGGAGACGCCTCAGCTTGCAGCGGTCGAGGTGAAGCAGCTCCAAGACAGGCATGGCTTGCACATTTACTTGCTCAGCCTCCCACTCCTCCCATTCCACCATTCCTCTTAAGCGCAGCCGTTGCAATCTCGGAAACCCAACAACCTTCTGGGATGATGGATGATGACTATGCTGATGGTAGCGCGGCAGGAATTCAGGCCCAACACGCTTGATGGCTGGAGCGTGGTCAATTTGTAAGAACTGCAAACAGGGGAGCTGGCTCAAACCATCAGGGAGTTGGGTGCAACAAACAATGTCCTTCATCATTACAATCCTCAAGCTATTGAGGGGCGCCGCTGCAGTCGACATCATCCACCATGGAAGACGACGACCGAAATATCCTTTGATGTTAAGATAATCTAAGAAGGGCGGTGGGCAGAGCTTATCAAACACTTCCTCGATTCGTCGTTGCTCTTCCTCAGAGACTCCTTTTTTCTCTTTCACCAACCCATCATCTCCCAGACTACAGGAACTGGATAATTTCAGATAGGTAAGATGCCCCTTTTCACCAAGCCTGGCTTTTGTGGCGGACGAGGCAGTAGACACATTCTCCAGATTCCTTAAAATAAGTTCCCTGAGCTGGGAAAGAGGCCCCAACTCTTCCAAACTACACCTGTCACCATTCATGTGGGCTGGAAACCCATACAGTTTCCTCAAATTTGATAGAGCTTCGAACCCTCTAGGTATACTGTTTATACTTGTGTCAGTAAGGCTTAGATACCTCAGCTGCCCTAGCCTTACAATGCTATCAGGAAGTTTCACCAAACTTTTACAACCATAAAGGCAAATGTGCTGCACGAATCTCATCTTGCCTATGTTTTCTGGTAATCGAGATACATCAGTGTTTTCTAAGGACAAATACCTCAGGTGCTTGAGTTGATACAGAGATTGAACCAATGTAGAAACATTTGCAGAATCTATATGTAGAGTCCGTAGACTTGATAAAGAAATCAACAAATCACTAGGCTTAATCTTCATATGGCCAATTGATATTAGAGTTCTCAGTGATGTCTGTGCATGTAAAAAACTCCACTCGAACTCATCTGACTCCAATCCCTTGCTTTCTAGAGACAACCGTAGAATTTTTTGTGAACTAAGTTTACTGATAATGTTAGTTTCACCATTTTGAGCTACGAGTGCTTCATCTCTGGCAACATACTGAGCAAATGAGCGAACAACATCATGCATGTTGCAATATCAGTTATCAGGGTGCTCTGTATTTGGCTCTATAAGGTTCCTCAATATTAACTCCTTATAGCACTCGCTTCCTAATTCTTCTAATTCCTTTGAGTTTCCATGAAGAAATCCTTCACTAATCCACATGCTAACAATTTTATCAACAACAAACTTTGTATTTTTAGGGAGAAGGGAGTAGTGTAGAAAGCACTGCTTCAAGCATGGATGCAAATCTTCGTAGCTTAAGTATACCGCATAGTTTAGCTCTTGGGGCATTTCAGATACTGACCATATAGCATCGTTCAGAACCTTGTTCCAATCACTTCGTCGTTTCTCTCTCTTGCACAAGAGTCCTCCCATTACTTTGACAGCAAGTGGCAAACCACCACATCTTGCTATGATTTGCATTCCAATGTCCTTCAGCGTGTCATCAATCTCATGTTCATCGATCTCACTTGGGACTACCTGCAAGCAGTTTAAACACAGAGTTTAACTATACGGAAAAGCGTGCATTAATTGTAGGGATGGCAACGGGTCGGGTCGGGTGCGGGTTTTACAAAACCCGACCCGAATCCGAACCCGATTCCGAATACCCGATCCGAACCCGAATAACATTTCGGGTAAAAACATATACCCGAATCCGAACCCGACGGGTACCCGAACTCGACGGGTACCCGACGGGTATCAAACATAGTACTACTGAGGAAAAAATGAACAGACAGCACAGCCATCCATATGAAGCTATAGTCATGATATAATGGAGGCCGGATATAAAGAAAGCACAACCATATATTGATATATATATACTACTGAGGAAAAAATGCCATGATATAATGGAGGCTGGAGAGCATGTCACAGTCTCACAGACCCTCTTTGGCGTTGCAAATCGGACAGTTCAATTGAGCAAAAAGTCAATATGAGCAAATAAGCAAATTGACATAGTTTAACATAGTTTAACATGCCAACATAGTTCAACATAGTAATCTGACAAACATGAACTGAATTTGATACGAGAGTAAACTTATGAGTTGGAATTAAGAAATAACAGTGAAGGATGAGAACAAGGGAACTGACTTTGAATGAAAGTATCCTGGGACCTGGGAGCTGGAAAACAAACACAATCCGATTATCCGAGCTTGGTGCTCTCAGCTCTCTGCTGCCCCGCCACCTCACTAGACATACATCAAATGTCACTATGTGGATGAATAATCGATCATTCGGACCATTCATCATATGAGGGAACTCACCAAAGAAGATGGAGATGGCCGGACCCTTGGTGCTCTCTGCTGCCCCTCCACCTGGCAGCTTCTTTGGCGACACTGGCGTCGGCGCCAGCGGCCACAGGAGCCGGGAGGGAGGACGCGAGAGGCCGAAGAAGATGTAGATGGTTGGATGGGAGGGCGCCAGCCGCCCGCCGAATCGGGAGTCTCGAGATTAGGGATTAGGGTTCGGTGGTCTGCGGTTGGGGAAGGCAGGAGGCGCCCTAGTAGCCGCGCACCGCATGGGGGGAAGGGGGATTTGGGAAGGCCGGATGGGCTGGATCTGCTGGGAATCGGGATGGGCAGTACCGCAGTAGCCAGCCCAGTAGGACTTCCGCCTGGTGCCCGCATATATTCGGATACCCGACGGGTACCCATGGGTGATTTGCTAAACCCGAACCCGACCCGACTCATCGCGGGTACCCGACCCGAAAAACCCACGGTTAAAGAATAGGACCCGAATCCGAACCCGACGGGTGCAGAACCCGCGGGTACCCGGACCCGCGGGTATGATTGCCACCCCTAATTAATTGACCAGATAGCACGTGACAGATTAAGGTGTTCCTATAAAACACAAAGCAGAAGTACCTTCGAATCAAAACAACCATGCTAAAATTAATAATACTGCATGTAATATATTAAACAAGTGATTGTGTTGCACAGGCTAGCTAAAGGAGTTATATATGTGCACGCGTCCAGAGGTACTTTGTAACTAGCTAGTGCTGTTAATAAAAAAAGACTACTATTTAGAACCGGAGGGAGTAGCTAGCGCTGTTAATAAATAAATAAACGGTAATGCTAGTGATCAGACGTCTGTTTTTTTTCAAAACATTTTTTTCTACGTATGATACATTTTTACGCTACAAAAAAATGTTTCACTACGTTCAAAAAAATGTTTGACATATTTCAAAAAAAATGTTGCGACGGCGTCCGAAAAAATGAAAAAAATCGGACGTCCGGCTACAAGTTCTTCCCATAAATAAAATATTATTTGCTTGATTCAGAAGTTACTGCTCCCTGTTTGAAAAGCGTCCAGAGGTAGTAACCAGCTAGTGCTGTTAATAAATAAACAAATAGATTATAATCTTGATTCAGATGTTACACCTCCCTCCCTGCCTTGGCCGCCAACTGTTTAAAACTATGGTAATTAGCTATTTAAAAATTATATTAATAGATTTATGTTAAAAATACCTTTATAATACTCTCTCCAGTGAAATTTTTGAAACTTTGACTATCAATATATTTTTCAAACTTTGATTGTCAATATATTTTTAAATATTTAAATTAGATACATAAAATTATATGTGTAGATTTGTCTCAAAATGTACTTTCATAATATTACAATTTTATTATATTTTATAAATATATTATAATAAAAATAAGTGGTTAAAGTTGTGTTTGATAATTATTTGTGACCGGAGGGAGGATTTACTAAACGAAATAACGTGGAAGGTAGGCTAACCAATTGAACTATTGCTTCCTTTCTTTATAAACTAGCAAGTATTGGCATGTGCATGTGCGTGTGCATATCTTTAAAGTATATTTGAATGAATTAGTAATACATATATGATTTTGATTTTTAGTTAATAGATTAAATTCAAAAATTAGAGTTTCTTTGGTGTTTGTATTAACCTGGCATCCTTTCCTATCCAAAATCGGGATTTAATTCCCCTCCGGTTGCAAAATCGGATTTTCCAGTTCCCGCCGGTACCCGAAATTTCACCCGAGTCCAAAAATGCTCCAAAAATCCCAAAACCACTTCAATTGTATCCCAAATATTCCAAAATGATTTTAGGAACCATTCCCCGGATTTTTGGACCTCCGTTCCTATTTTATCTCGCGCGGCTTTTGTTTAATGCCCGCAATCCGCGCCCGAATATTAAATTTCACAAATTTCATCCAAATTCCGCGGAACCAATTTTATTGGGTCCCAAATATTCTAAAATGGCTCTAGGAATTTTTACGGAATTTTTAGGCCATTTTTCCTAATTTTTCTCTAGGACGGATTATTCGCGTAAAGGAGGACCAATGGGGGAGTGCCACGTGGCATGAACAGGACCATCTTCTACCTCTAGCCATGGGCAAGAACAGAGAAGCTTCATGGAGCTCTCCAATGGCTAGGGCTTGCTTTAAACACTCATATCTCCCTCAAATCAACTCCAAAACGCGAACGGCCGGTTCCGTTGAATCCGTAGCGTCGCCCTCTTGCCATTCCCCACCATCACTCGCCGCCAACCTCGCCGGAAACGGCCGCATTCAAGAAAAACCGAAATGGACATTATTGCCATTATCTCGGCCGTTTCTACTCCAAACGGCGCACCACCACCTCCATTCTCTCCGTATAAGAGCCCCCGTCCCGGTGGTGTGAGCTTCCTTTGGCCTCTCCCCTTCGTTCATCCACTAGAGCAAGAAAACCGAAGTTGGGTCATCGTTTTTGGAGTTCTTCACGTTCTTGGTGGTAGATCTTTCTCCGGTGAGCCATTCTTCGTGCCACTTGTTTCCTTGAGACCGTGATTGAGTCTAGAGTCTAACCCAACAATCAATTTTAGGTTCCATCAAGAATTGACGACGAATTTCGCATTTTTCTCGTTTCGGCCGGAGCTCCGTTCGTCGCCAAGTTCGTCGCCTCCGGTGAGATTCAACTCGATTCCTTCCTCCTATGTGTTCCTAAGGTTGTTATCTACTTGATCCATGCTTTTATTTGGGTCAAATCCATGCGAAAATGAGCAAAAATCGGATTTTTGGGCAGAAACTCGGTTCTCTGTTTTTTTTGGGTTTGCTCTGTGCTTGGATGGGCTCGAGCTCGCCGCCGGCCGGTCGCCGCCGCTCACGCCGCCGCTTAGCGCCATCACAAGAGCAGCTGCAAGCGTCTTGCGCCGCCTTGCCGCCGGCCGGGCCGCCACCCGCACTTCCTGGCCGTGGCCGCCCCATCCTCCCACCTTCAAGCTCCACCCACAAGCATCCATGGCCATGGCTAGGCCAAAGTAAGAAGACAAGGCTCCACTCTATGACAAGTGGGACCCACCCTCCATAGACTCAAGCCCCTTTCCAAAATTCAGAAAAGGAAAAGAAAATAGAAACGGAATATTCCAGGGAATATTCCCGATTTTCCAATTTTTCGAATTTCAAACTTCAGACGCTCATATCTTCTCCGTCCGAACTCCGTTTGACCCCATTCAAATTTCTTAATTCATCTAAAATCAAGATCTACCTGCCAGTAATATTTTTGTAATTTTTAGATTTTATTTATTTTCTGTTATTTATTTATTGCCTCGTTTTGCGGCAGAATGAGATTCCGACCAGTCGACCGACTCGCCACGGACTTCTCGCGTACGACGACCTTCCCGCGACAGAAGGCAAGTCCTTTTGACGCATATTGAACCTACTTTTACAAACACGTTTTAAATGTTTTTATCACATGCATGCTATGATTTTAACCATATGTCAAATATAAGTACCTAGTTAATCCCAATTGCGATTTCCTCCTTTGTTATCGACATACCTGTTATTTGTAACCCTAGAACCTTGTTTATACCATGCTTATGCTTATATGGTATCCTTTGTCACATAGTGCGGTAGAATTGCTTAGGACATTTAGCGATGAAAACAACCCATGGGTGGGATTACTCAAAAAGAATGATTTCAAATATGATTTGGAAATTATAATTATGATTTTGGTACTGTTTTCTAAACTAAAAAGAAAAGGAAAATGGTTTGGACTTGGGCGGATTGGATTGTCGGGTGGGTGCGGATGGAGCACTAGCTGTCTTGTGCAAGTACCGCCCCAAGTCGATTAAGGACCGACGCTTGTGATTGTCCATTCTAAGCAAAACCGTACTACCACATGTCTATAATGGTACGACCTAGCCAACTAATTTGTAGAAGCCTAATTTAGACTCACCACTCGGTTGAATGTGAGTGCCGGATAGAGGCAATGCCGTTTTTCTCACACGGCGCAAGAGGGGGCTTCTGTACTGGGCGGATGGAACCCTAACAGCGGTGAAACCTCAGCGGGTGGGTCGAGTTAGGTAGATACATTGTAACGGCCTTGTCATGATCTCTCTGCCGGCACACCAAAGGAAGTGTGTTAATAGCTTGGCATTAAGAGTTGATCATGTCTTGTGGGTAAAGTTGTACACCTCTTCAGAGTTTAAACTATTCGAATAGCCGTGCCTACGGTCAAGGGCAAAGCGAAGAATGCTTTCATATTGGTAGACTTTGATTTTGGTTTTAAAAATTGAAAAGTGTTTTGTTTTGGGATTCGGGAGTGGTTAGAACTCTCGGAGGTTGTTTGACGGATAGAGCCAACCAGGTGGATAGAACCTGTGTTTTACTTGACGGATGGAGTCACATGATTAACTTTGATCTTTTAACAGTTGGCGGATAGAGCCCTTATGTTAGTGATGGTGGATAGAACCTCACTGCAATATTAAATAATTCAATTGTTAAAAAGAATTGTTAAAAGTTGCTTTGTGAAACTTATTACTTAAGTATGGTTTAGTAAAATGTGGCTTTGTGCAAATGAACCCTATTAAGCTTCCTTTGGAAAGCCCCACATAATCATACTTTCCCCGACTTGCTGGGTACCTTTGTACTCACGTGCTACATCAACCTGTCATCATCAGAGAGCTATCAGGATGCAGCCGAGGATGGCGAGTTCTACGCTGAAGACTTCGTGGAAGATGGCCAGGATAACTAGGCGCGTTTCTAGTCGTCGCCTGTGGCGTTGTGGTGTTCGCTTGTTGTCGTTTTTCTTTTGCTTCCGCTCTAGTGTCTCCGGTCTCGGACCGAGTATTGTAATAAGTGGCCATGTGGCCCATACTTGAATATTTATGTTACAATTTTCGTTATGTTCGGCAATGAAGTATCACTGCGGATCGTGTGTATCAAGCTGCGATTCCGGGACTAGTACGGAAATGCACAGGAGATTTCGGATAGCTGATCCGGGGTCTCACAGCGGTGTTATCAGAGCCTGGACGACTGTAGGACGTGACCTAGTTAGCATGGCAAAGCCTTAAGGACTTATATTTTATCAAAACATACTTACAAAAGTTTAAGTTTCTTTGGTTCTATCTCTCCTATCTTAGTGTCTTGTGCTTATCCTATCCTTTATTTAAACATTGGTTACTAATCCCATCTTATTTCAAAATTTGTAGATGCCAGCTGTCACCACTTTCGCCGCTCAGGCTGGAGGCTTCTGCGAGGAGCTGTCCCTGATGCTGTAGGAGTTGGGGTTTCCCCATCGTCCTGAGTATCGCTACCAGTCGGTTTCTGGTCTTGGCCAGGACCTGTGGAAGGTCCGCTTGCTGGTCTTCGCGAGGAGCCGAGTCCGCGACGAGGATCATCCGTTCTACTTCACGGCCGAGAGGTCGATTCTGGCGTACGCACTTCAGGACGCGGCCAGGAAGGCTATCCTCATGTTGGGGCATAGCTACCGCGATCTGCTGGAGGACTCTGCACCGTCTGCTTCCCGCCTTCGGCTTGGGAGGATGTACAGCCAGTTCTGGAGTTTGGAGCAGGAGGCTGACCCGACCGTGGTGCACATGGGGTCCCTCATCCAGGCGCAGGATGAGGCCTACGTGCGGATGACCGACGAGTTGCAAGGTCTGCGTCGGGCTTTGACGGCAGCTAGAGAGGCGAACCGTCGGCTCGAGGAGGAGAGGAGGGACGCCCAGTCGCTTCCACCACCAGCGCCTGTGCATGAGGCACAGCCCGTGGCACCGCCACCACCAGTCCAGGTTCCCGAGGACGCGCCGATCCGCGACATACCGATGGACGCTCCGTCAGCTAAGCGTCAGCAGGGCTTGAAGCTTCGGACCATGGCGCGCAAGTCAGTGCGACCCCAGTCGCTGTTGGTTGTGTCCTTGGGCTTCTTGACCGCCCCTGGAGGTGCAGGACCGTCTTCGTCAGCTACGCCTTCCCGCAGTAGGAGCGAGGAGGAGGAGTGTAACACCCCAAAATTTTTCTTTTCTTAAATTCATGTGTGATTTGGCACTTTGGTGAATTTTTGGAATTTTCTGGAATTTATTTGGATTTATTTGGAATTTATTTGAATTTATTCCCTTTTGAAATAATTAAAGAATTTGACTTTGCAAATAAAATTTTGTTGGAAATATTTTATTTGAGTCCAAAATGATCCAAAATATTTTCTAGATTTTTTCTGAGTCTTTTGCTATTTTTAATGAATTAAATGAATTTCTGGGAATTAATTAGATTATTTAATCGCTGAAAATCGTGTTGGTTTTACTGTTCCACCGACCGAGCTCAAGTCAGACTCGAGTCCGAGTCCGACTCGAACCCAACCGAACCCTAACCCTCTCGACCGTCCGATCAAGATCGAACGGCCGAGATTGAGCCACGTCACCCGGAACCAAGCCTGACCGAGCCAGCCAACTCACTGAGTCGGACCCGAGTCCAACTCGCGTGACCGTTGGATCTTGATCCAACGGCTCACGTTGAGCCATGTCACCCTATCCGTGTCGCCGCCGGACTCCGCCGCCGCCCGTGCGTGGGCCCTCGTTTTCCGCGCGTTTCACGGACGTCGAGGGGGTATTTAATGCACCGCCACCGCTGTCGTGTTGCCGATTTCTGTGCGCACCCGTAGCCCTAGCCCGCTGAGCTCAAGCCACCGGGTAGCCGCCGCAATCACTCGCCGTAGTTGGAGTAGCGCTCAGCCGCGGTTTTGCGCCGTTTCCGAATCCGTCCGCCGTCTTCCGCCGCCTTGAGCCCAGATCTGGAACCGCGAGGTCAAGCCGCGTTGGTGAGGACCTTTCACTCCACCGGAGGAGCCTCGCAGCGCCGTCGGGCGTGTCGCCGTCATCGTCTCCGGTAAGCCATCGCCGCCGCAAGCCATCGCCGCCGATCGAGCTCCACCAACCGTCCGATCCAGATCCAAGGGCCCAGATCACGCCACGTCACCCCGGTGAGTTTTCACGTTGAAATCCTAGATCCATTCTCAGCCGTTAGATCTAGATCAAACGGTTAGGGTTAGCCGCGTTCTAATTGTTAGATTAGATCTAGATCAAGATTGAACGGTCGAGATCAGCCGAGTAGTTTTCCTACGCGTTAAGCCAGATCCAATCTGGGCCGTTGATTTTCAAATCAACGGCCAAGATCAAGCCACGTGGCCGGAGGTCGACCGCCATGCGTCAACGCACGCAGCGTGCGTGTCGGCCGACACGCCGGGCGTGTCAACGGCTGTCCCAGCCGTGAGGTGACGTCACCCATGACGTCGCCCGATGGGTCCCACCTGTCAGCGACAGTGCGCCGTGGACCGCGTCCACGGTGGACAAAGCCGCGCCCGTGCGCCGGGTCCATGGACCCGAGGCGACGTGGCGGCACCCGATTGGTCCACGTGTCATGCTGACGCAATAATTAATTTCCGAAAAAGAAAATGATTTATTAATTCGAATTATTGATTTCAGAATTTGATTCAAACTTCAAACGTTTATAACTTTTGCATTTTAACTCTGATTTGAGTGATTCAAATTTCTAAATTTGTATAAAATTGAGATCTACCAAATGATGAATTTTATTTAATTTTTGGACAAAAGTTTTTCTCTGTAATATTATTTAATTGATTATTTAAACTTTAAATGCTTGTAACTTTTGCATTTAAACTCCGAATTTGACGATTCCAGTTTCTAAAAATTCATAAAATTATGCTCTCTCTGTTTATGAAATTTATTTGGATGTTTGGACACTTTTTGTCTACTGTTTGTTTATTTATTGCTATTTGCACGCTTTACGAGTAGACGTTGAAGTGCTCGAAGACTTCGAAGGAGAAGTGTTGACCCAGGAGCCAGCTCAGGACCAAGAACAAGTACTCTTTGAAGGCAAGTTGTGCTTTGACCATGTTGATCCCATTTTGAAATCTATTTTGATTCAATTTATTGCATGCTAGTTTAATTAGGAAATATTTTATTTAATTCCGGGGAAATAGATAAATGCCAAATTGATGTATGACACCTTGGTTAATTAAATATGTGCCATGAACCCATGTCGCCCTAGTTGTGGATTACTAGTTGGGCATTACTAAATGGCCAACATGGAATTTTAGACCGTTGTAGTATATTGCTCAGACCTGCTACGTGCTCATGACATGATTTTGGACAATCAAATGTTAATATTGACTTAATGATATATCGAACTTGTTTTGAATAAGTATCATGTGTTGTGAATGATGATGGCACGTGGTGCATGGTAATCAACTTGGGTTTGATAAATAGCTTTCGACCGGGGCATGTGGCAAGAATGATCGGGTGGGCCAGTTGTGGCACCGGGAACGATGGTTTGGTTCTTCGGGTAGTCTTGCCCTGGTCACCCTAAGGACTTAACCTTGCAAGCATTTGAACTGAGTCAAGCGTGCAACCACATGTCTATATTGGGACAGACCTAGTTGATTAAGTTGCTAATAACGTACCTGTGGGACCTCAGGATGTCAACTACATCCTTTGTGTAGTTGTACGGGGGAGCGTACCGGGGCTGCGGCCAGGTACCCATCTAACGGTGGTTTGGCCTAAACTTCGCCTTCGCTAAGGGAAGCGTTAGTGTGCAACACCGGAGAGGACCACTTGTACTGTTAGAAGTTTCTGAAAGACTTTGTTACGGAAACTCACCTTTGTGGTGTTTGACTGTATCTTGTGGGTAAAGTGCATAACCTCTGCAGAGTGTAAAATCTATTCGAATAGCCGTATCCGCGGTATTGGACATCGCTCGAGAATTACAGTTAAGGGTTAGACTTTCTTGAAAATAACTCGGACTTGAAAGGTTGGGTTTGGTTTAATAATGATGTTGATGGAAATGTGGATTAGGGTTCGAAAAGATGTTTATTAAATGCCTGGAAAAGTTATTGATCTTATACTTGTATTCACTGCTTTCGAATCTACTTATGATACTTGTTAAATGCTGTTTACTGCAAATAAACCTTGAGCTATTCCTTTGTATCAAGCCATGCATATAGTATATTAGCTTGCATTCTGTGCATGACTTGCTGAGTACCAAGTACTCACCCTTGCCGCAATACAACACCAGCTGAGGAGGAGACTACACCAGCTTTGGAGGAGGAGCTTCAAGAGGAACCGTCTAACTAGTGAGCGAGCCCAATCAGTTGCCTGTGGTATACTGGATGGCGCCACGAAGTTATCTTATTTTCCGCTGCAGTTATTTCTCTTTAATAAGTTTCGCCCTGCGAGGTGTATATTTGTAACTTGACCTTAAGGTTAAGCAACCAGTTTGATTATCTAATTAAAGTACTTTATTAGTATCGAGTGGTATGATTGTGATATTTACCAATGTTGAGACTGTGTGCACTAGCGCGTTCCTGGACTAGTGCTGAATACATAGAGGGTCCGGATTTGCAAATTCGGGACCCGACAGAGGTGGTATCAGAGCCATACTGACTGTAGGCTCACCCATAGTTAGAATGGTCGCAGTGAGGATAAAACCTATTTTCTAAAGATAAAATTTGTCCAGATAATGAATGAATTCTCGACTTACCCCTTTCTTTCTTGTTCATACCCCTTGCCGAGTTCTTTTTGTCTTCCACATCGATTTTAAATGTTGCGTTCTTACGCGAGCGTCTTTTGACAGATGATGATGAAGAATAACTACGCCGAGCGTGAAGGAGGCTACTCTACCGAGTTGTGGCGTATGCTTCAGTTTCTTGGAGGTTTTGAGAGGCCGCTCTACCGAGGGACTACACTTGTGCAGACAAGACTGGTTATAGGATGGGACGTCCGGATCACGGTGTATGCCCAGGAGAAGACAAAGTTCAGCTGCCCTTTCCACTTCACCGCCAGGAGGTCGACCTTTGAGATGGGAATCCAGGAGGTGTCACGTCGAGCAATGCAGCAGATCGCTCGCATTTACTCCAGGGAGCTGGATGGCACAGTGTTCCGTCACCACCCACGCCGAGACAGCAGAGTTCAACGGAAGCCGATAGAAGATGAGGATGCTACCGTCACTCACTTAGCCAGATTCGTTGCCGCTCAGGAGGAGCTGATCGAGGACACAGTTCAGGAGTTGAAGAAGACTCGCGAACAGGTTGAGGAGGAGAAGAAGCACTTGGAGAATGCCAGTGAGTTCGTCGCTTATGCTATGGAAAGGATCGCAGAGCTGGAGACCGCACTGTATGGACAGGGCCCCGATCCAGTGTTGGAGTTGGAAGCCCCAGAGCCAGAGGAGGAACCAGAAGAGGCGCCACTTGCACCCGCGCCATAGCCACAGCACCAGCCAGATCCAGAGCCAGAGGAAGACGCCGCGTCGTCAACCACAGCTGCAGTTGCAGGGCATGGCGATTGTTTCGTGCCTATGCCGTCGCACCCCCACCCAGGCAGTGGAGGTTTTCTTGACGAGTGAGCTTAGGCATTAAAGTTGAGACTCCTTCGTCGAGTCGCGTTATAGAATAAGAGTCACCCTTTAAAGGCATTGGTTTTTCAATGTTTGCTGAGTGTGCAGTATGTGTTGCAAGGCCCTTAGGTATTGTGAGCAACCATACCGAGTTATTATTATTAGTTAATAAAGTTGGATTTTGAGTTACACCTTTTCCCCGCATAAGTTTCCCTATTACTTTTCTATTCTTGTTCCCTCTCATCTCTGAAACCTTGGAGCAATCGACAGATGGTGAACACCCGCGGAAACCTTGGAGGCAATGGCAGTGGTTCTCGCCCAGCTGGGAACCCCAATGATGGAGCACCTGCACCCCACCTAGCACCGCCAGTTGACATGCAGAATTTTGGAGCTTTTCTTGCTGCTCAGACTCAGTTGATGCATGCTATGATGCAACAGATGCAACACGTCACTGCTCAGGCCACCGCTAATCAAGTCAATCAGGGACAACGCCAGAATACAAGACTGTCAGAGTTCATGAGGACTCATCCACCCACTTTCTCCGGGAATGCCAATCCGTTGGAAGCCGATGATTGGTTAAGGTCAATAGAGAGGAAGCTACACATTGCTCAATGCATGGGAAATGAGAAGGTGCTCTATGCTTCTCATCAGTTGGAAGGGACAGCCGCCGAATGGTGGGAGAACTTCTGCGCAATGCGGGAGAATCCATAGGATATTACTTGGGAAGAATTCACAGCTGCTTTCCGTCAGTATTATGTGCCAGAGGGAATTATGGACCTCAAGAAGGAGAAGTTCAGAGCACTGAAGCAAGGTAATCAGCCGGTGCCCGAATACCTGAATAAGTTCACACAGCTTGCACGTTACGCACCTAAAGACGTAGCGACAGATAAAGCCAGACAGTCTCGCTTTATGAAAGGACTTAACTCAGGACTACAGGTGGGACTGATCACCCACACCTTTCCAGATTTCCAGGAACTTGTGAACAAGGCGCTCATTCTTGAAGATAAGCGCAAGGAACTGGATGAAAACCAGAAGCGAAGGATGCAACAGCAGGGATCGCGTCAGGGAGCACAACAACGTTTGAGAGTTGCGCCAAATCAGTTTTTCAGATTCCAGCCGCAGAATGCAACAAGGACACCGTCACCAGCATCAAGAGCCGTCAATCAGAATTATCAGACCCCAGCTCCAGCCAGAAACGCCGCTTCAGGCAGTCAACAGGGGACAGTGAGACACTGCTATAACTGCAACGAGCCAGGACACTTTGCCAACAGTTGCCCTAAGAAGACAGCAGGAGTGACCCCAGTCCGCTTCAATCTGGGATCCACACCAGCCAGGACACCAAAGCACCAGGAGCAAACCGAGGGACAAAGACGGCCAGAGCAGCACCCTGCACCGTGGTGAGGGGCCGAGTCAACCATGTCACCGCAGAGGCACTTGAATACCACGGACGTTATCTTTGGGTAAGTTACTTGTCAACTCGATTACACACTGCTTGATTTTGTTTGATTCTGGAGATTCGCATTCGTTTGTTTCTCTAGGTTTTGCTGCTAAAAATGATTTGGAGATTGCAAGACTTAAATGCATGCTTTTAGTTCAAACCCCTGGTTCCGAACTCCGAACTAAAGTAGGATGTTCTGGGGTGAGAATACTAATAGATGTGATAGAGTTCCTAGCGAACCTTATTATGTTGGAAACCCAGACCCTAGATGTTATTCTGGGAATGGATTGATTATCCAAGCACAAGGCCGTATTGGATTGTGGACGAAGGATTATCTCAGTTGAGAGCCCGTGTGGAAGGAAAGTGGAATTTCAAACTACCGTCGTTAGAGATGGACAGTTGATGGTTAACAGCGCCAAGGCAATCAGCATAGAAGATGTCTCAGTAGTGAATGAGTATCCAGATGTTTTTCCCGAAGATCTACCTGGTATGCCGCCAGACAGAGACATAGAGTTTGTGATAGAGCTTGTACCCGGAACAGCGCCGATAGCAAAGAGACCTTATCGGATGTCAACTGAAGAATTGGTAGAGATGAAGAAGCAGCTAGAAGAGTTGATGGAGAAAGGATTCATCAGACCGAGCTCGTCACCGTGGGGAGTGCCAGTTCTGTTCGTCAAGAAGAAGGACGGAAGTTTTAGGATGTGCATTGACTACCGTGCACTCAATGAAGTCACCGTGAAGAATAAGTACCCGCTACCCAGGATCGATGACTTGTTTGATCAGCTGAGAGGAGCCGAAGTTTTCTCCAAGATTGATCTGCGATTGGGATACCACCAGCTGAAGATCCGATCAGAGGATATTCCGAAGACCGCATTCTCGTCAAGATACGGACATTATGAGTTTGCAATTATGTCCTTTGGTTTGACGAATGCGCCAGCCTATTTCATGAATATGATGAACAAGGTTTTCATGGAGTACCTGGATAAGTTTGTCGTTGTGTTCATAGATGATATCTTAATCTACTCCAAGATAGAGGATGAACATGCCGAGCACTTGAGGCTAGTGTTGGAAAAGCTGAGGGAACAGCAACTTTTCGCCAAGTTCAACAAGTGTGACTTTTGGAAGGACAAGGTGGAGTTCCTCGGACATGTAATGACCGCAGAAGGAGTCGCCGTAGATCCAAGCAAGGTAGAAGCTGTGTTACACTGGGAACAGCCGAAGACCGTGACCCAGATCCGGAGTTTCCTTGGTATGGCAGGTTACTACCGCCGTTTCATTCAAGGCTTTTCGACAATTGCGAAACCTCTCACGCAATTGCTGAAAAAGGAGAAGAAGTTTGCATGGATGCCGGAGTGCGAGAAAGGTTTTCAAGAATTGAAGAAGCGATTGACATCAGCGCCGGTGTTGATCCTACCGGATGTTAATCAGAGCTTCGATATTTATTGTGATGCATCGCGTCAAGGACTTGGATGTGTGCTGATGAAGAACGGAAAGGTCGTCGCTTATGCATTAAGACAGTTGAGGCCACATGAGGAGAATTACCCGACGCATGACCTGGAGCTAGCTGTCGTAGTGCATGCTTTAAAGTTGTGGCGTCACTATTTGATTGGAAACAGATGTGAAGTATACACGGACCATAAGAGTCTTAAGTACATCTTCACCCAATCAGACCTGAATATGAGACAGAGGAGATGGTTAGAATTGATCAAGGATTATAATGTTGGAATCCATTACCATCCCGGAAAGGCCAACGTGGTGGCCGATGCTTTGAGTCGGAAAAGCCATACTGTGAACACGTTGATAGCCACGAGCCAGGATGAGCTATGTGAGGATTTCCAGAGAATGCAGATTGAAGTCGTACCAGAAGGATTCTTGGCCGCATTAGAAGTAAAGCCTACCCTGGAAGATCAGATTCGAGAAGGACAGAAGGATGATGACAAGATCCGCATGATCAAGTCCAAGATGGATGAAGGCAAGGCAAAGGATTTCAAGCTGGACGAACAAGGCACGTTATGGATGCAGGATCGAATCTGTGTGCCAAACCAGAAGGAGCTGAAGCAATTGATTCTAGAAGAAGCCCGTGACTCCAAGTATTCAATTCATCCTGGAAGTGCCAAGATGTATCAGGATTTGAAGGAAAGATTCTGGTGGCCGAACATGAAGCGTGAGGTTGCCGAGCATGTTGCGTTGTGCGACATATGCCAGAGAGTCAAGGCGATGCATCAGAGACCAGCAGGATTGCTACAGCCGTTGAAGATACCTGAGTGGAAATGGGAGGAAATCGGAATGGACTTCATTACTGGTTTGCCGAAAACTCAGGGTGGATATGACTCCATATGGGTCATAGTGGACCGCTTGACTAAGGTAGCCCACTTTATCCCCGTAAAGACCACTTACTCGGGAGACAAGTTAGCAGAATTGTACATGACCAGGATCGTCTGTTTGCATGGAGTGCCGAAGAAGATTGTATCGGACAGAGGTACCCAGTTTACCTCGAGGTTCTGGAATAAACTGCATGAAGCCATGGGAACCCGTTTGAACTTCAGTACATCTTATCATCCGCAGACGGATGGGCAAACCGAAAGAGTTAATCAAATTCTAGAGGACATGCTACGAGCTTGTGCATTGGCTTATGCTACCTCTTGGGATAAAAGTCTGCCGTACGCTGAGTTCAGCTACAATAACAGTTATCAAGCAAGTTTGTAGATGTCGCCATTTGAAGCACTATATGGTCGACCCTGTTGAACACCATTGAACTGGAATGAGACAGGTGAACGCCGTGTCTTTGGGCTAGATATTCTCCAAGAAGCCGAAGAACAGATTGCCATGATCAGGGAGAGATTGAAGATAGCCCAATCACGACAGAAGAGTTATGCTGATAACCGTCGCCGAGACTTGAGCTTTGAACCAGAGAATTTCGTGTACCTTAGGGTTACACCACTCAGAGGAGTTAAGAGATTCCATGCCAAAGGAAAACTCGCGCCGAGATATGTTGGACCGTTTAAGGTTCTCAGCCGTAGAGGTGAAGTTGCATACCAACTGGAGTTACCGCAGTCACTAGCAGGAGTACATGACGTGTTCCACGTGTCCCAGCTGAAGAAGTGTCTCCGAGTACCAGATGAGCAGACACAGCTAGAGTCAATTGAGCTTCAAGAAGATCTGACTTACAAGGAGCACCCCGTGAAGATTCTGGACACCATGGACCGAGAGACAAGGAGCAAGTCAACCCGTTTCTGCAGAGTTTAATGGAGCAACCACGCGGAGAGTGAAGCAACTTGGGAGCGCGAAGAGGAATTGAAGAAAGAGTTTCCGAACCTATTCTTTAGTAAGCCCTAAATCTCGGGGACGAGATTCTGTTAAGGGGGGGAGGTTTGTAACACCACAAAATTTTGCTTTTCTTAAATTCATGTGTGATTTGGCACTTTGGTGAATTTTTGGAATTTTCTGGAATTTATTTGGATTTATTTGGAATTTATTCCCTTTTGAAATAATTAAAGAATTTGACTTTGCAAATAAAATTTTGTTGGAAATATTTTATTTGAGTCCAAAATGATACAAAATATTTTCTAGAATTTTTTTGGAATTTTTCTGAGTCTTTTGTTTAATGAATTAAATGAATTTCAGGGAATTAATTAGATTATTTAATCGCTGAAAATCGTGTTGGTTTTACTGTTCCACCGAACGAGCCCGAGTCAGACTCGAGGCCGAGTCTGACTCGAACCCAACCGAACCCTAACCCTCTCGACCGTCCGATCAAGATCGAACGGCCGAGATTGAGCCACGTCACCCGGACCCAAGCCTGACCGAGCCAATACCACCGAAGCCCGACCGAAGTTCAACTCGCGTGACCGTTGGATCTTGATCCAACGGCTCACGTTGAGCCACGTCACCCTATCCGTGTCGCTGCCGGACTCCGCCGCCGCCCGTGCGTGGGCCCTCGTTTTCCGCGCGTTTCACGGACGTCGAGGGTGTATTTAATGCGCCGCCGCCGCTGTCGTGTTGCCGATTTCCGTGCGCACCCGTAGCCCTAGCCCGCTGAGCTCAAGCCGCCGCAATCGCTCGCCGTAGTTGGAGTAGCGCTCAGCCGCGGTTTTGCGCCGTTTCCACCGCCGTCCGCCGTTGAGCCCAGATCTGGAACCGCGAGGTCAAGCCGCGTCGGTGAGGACCTTTCACTCCACCGGAGGAGCCTCGCAGCGCCGTCGGGCGTGTCGCCGTCATCGTCCCCGGTAAGCCAGCGCCACCGCAAGCCATCGCCGCAGATCGAGCTCCACCAACCGTCCGATCCAGATCTAAGGGCCCAGATCACGCCACGTCACCCCGGTGAGTTTTCACGTTGAAATCCTAGATCCATTCTCAACTGTTAGATCTAGATCAAACGGTTAGGGTTAGCCACGTTGTAATTGTTAGATTGGATCTTGACCGTCCGATCAAGATCGAACGGTCGAGATCAGCCGAGTAGTTTTCCTACGCGTTAAGCCAGATCCAATGTAGGCCGTTGATTTTCAAATCAACGGCCAAGATCAAGCCACGTGGCCGGGAGGCTGACCGCTGATCGGCGCCAAGACGCTGTGTCGTCGGCCCGACTGGCCAGGCCAGCGTGTCGTGGTATCGGCCGTGCGGTGACGTCACCCATGACGTCGCCCGATGGGTCCCACTCCCACCTGTCAGCGATAGTGCGTCGTGGACCGCGTCCATGGTGGACCGAGCCGCGCCCGTGCGCCGGGTCCATGGACCCGAGGCGACGTGGCAGCACCCGATTGGTCCACGTGTCATGCTGACGCAATAATTAATTCCGAAAAAGAAAATGATTTATTAATTCGAATTATTGATTTCAGAATTTGACTCAAACTTCAAACGTTTATAACTTTTGCATTTTAACTCCGATTTGAGTGATTCAAATTCCTAAATTTGTATAAAATTGAGATCTACCTAATGATGAATTTTATTTAATTTTTCGACAAAAATTTTTCTCTGTAATATTATTTAATTGATTATTTAATCTTTAAATGCTTGTAACTTTTGCATTTAAACTCCGAATTTGACGATTCCAGTTTCTAAAAATTCATAAAATGATGCTCTCTCTGTTTATGAACTTTATTTGGATGTTTGGACACTTTTTGTCTACTTTTTATTTATTTATTGCTATTTGCACGCTTTACGAGTAGACGTTGAAGTACCCGAAGGCTTCGAAGGAGAAGTGTTGACCCAGGAGCCAGCTCAGGACCAAGAACAAGTACTCTTTGAAGGCAACTTGTGCTTTGACCATGTTGATCCCATTTTGAAATCTATTTTGATTCAATTTATTGCATGCTAGTTTAATTAGGAAATACTTTATTTAATTCCGGGGAAATAGATAAATGCCAAATTGCTGTATGACACCTTGGTTAATTAAATATGTGCCATGAACCCTTGTCACCCTAGTTGTGGATTACTAGTTGGGCATTACTAAATGGCCAACATGGGATTTTAGACTGTTGTAGTATATTGCTTAGACCTGCTACGTGCTCATGACATGATTTTGGACAATCAAATGTTAATATTAACTTAATGATATATCGAACTTGTTTTGAAGAAGTATCATGTGTTGTGAATGATGATGGCACGTGGTGCATGGTAATCAATTGGGGTTTGATAAATAGCTTTCGACCGGGGCATGTGGCAAGAATGATCGGGTGGGCCAGTTGTGGCACCGGGAACGATGGTTTGGTTCTTCGGGTAGTCTTGCCCTGGTCACCCTAAGGACTTAACCTTGCAAGCATTTGATCTGAGTCAAGCGTGCAACCACATGTCTGTATTGGGACAGACCTAGTTGATTAAGTTGCTAATAACGTACCTGTGGTACCTCAGGATGTCAACTACATCCTTTGTGTAGTTGTACGGGGGAGCGTACCGGGGCTGCGGCCAGGTACCCATCTAACGGTGGTTTGGCCTAAACTTCGCCTTCGCTAAGGGAAGGGTTAGTGTGCAACACCGGAGAGGACCACTTGTACTGTTAGAAGTTTTCGAAAGACTTTGTTACGGAAACTCGCCTTTGTGGTGTTTGACTGTATCTTGTGGGTAAAGTGCATAACCTCTGCAGAGTGTAAAATCTATTCGAATAGCCGTATCCGCGGTATTGGACCTCGCTCGGGAATTACAGTTAAGGGTTAGACTTTCTTGAAAATAACTCGGACTTGAAAGGTTGGGTTTGGTTTAATAATGATGTTGATGGAAATGTGGATTAGGGTTGGGAAAGATGTTTATTAAATGCCTGGAAAAGTTATTGATCTTATACTTGTATTCACTGCTTTCGAATCTACTTATGATACTTGTTAAATGATGTTTACTGCAAATAAACCTTGAGCTATTCCTTTGTATCAAGCCATGCATATAGTATATTAGCTTGCATTCTGTGCATGACTTGCTGAGTACCAAGTACTCACCCTTGCCGCAATACAACACCAGTTGAGGAGGAGACTACACCAGCTTTGGAGGAGGAGCTTCAAGAGGAACCGTCTAACTAGGGAGCGAGCCCAGTCAGTTGCCTGTGGTATACTGGATGGCGCCACGAAGTTATCTTATTTTCCGCTGCAGTTATTTCTCTTTAATAAGTTTCGCCCTGCGAGGCGTATATTTGTAACTTGACCTTAAGGTCAAGCAACCAGTTTGATTATCTAATTAAAGTACTTTATTAGTATCGAGTGGTATGATTGTGATATTTACCAATGTTGAGACTGTGTGCACTAGCGCGTTCCTGGACTAGTGCTGAATACACAGAGGGTCCGGATTTGCAAATTCGGGTCCCGATAAGGAGGAGGACCCGTCCCCGCGTGGCTACGCGAGTGACGCGAGCATCTAGTGTCTAGACCGGAGGACCTTTACCTTGCTTTGTTTCACTTAGAACGATGAATAAGTGATTGTTGGATTGTATCGTGCCCTTAGGCATTTGTGATACAGCCATCTCTAAAACTATTTTGTTTTAATGAAAGTTCAGTTGGTTTTCCCTTCTGTTGTGTGGTTTTGTGGCTGTGCTCGTGTTGTTGAGGATGTGGTTTAGTCCCCTGATTCTTACCTGTGCTTCTCCCTCTTTCCTTGTGCTTGACCGCCCGTGTTGCAGATGGAGAACGTTGGCCGTGGTCGTGGCCGTGGAAGACCAGGAGGCCGTGGTAGAGGCCGTGGACGTGCCCGTGGACCAGTACACTTCCAGGATGAAGAGTTTGTTTAGCCACCGCAGCATTAGGGATAAGAGCAAGTCCAGCATCCGGCAGCTCAGCATGATCCGCCGCCGCCCCCACCTCCAGTTCAGCCACCTAATCATGAACAGATGATGGCGATGCAGATCCAGCTTCTTCAGGCATTAGCTCAGAACGTTCTGAATCAGCCCCAGGCTGCACCGGCTCTGGCAGCAGAGCCGCCCCAATCCAAGTTTGGGGAGTTCATGAGAACAAGACCTCCCACCTTCTCGGGAGCAGTGGATCCGCTAGAGGCGGATGATTGGTTGAAAGAAGTGGAGAGGAAGCTCCACCTAGCTCAGTGTGACGACGTGGAGAGTGTCAGGTTCGCGTCTCACCAGCTGAAGGGTACTGCAGCTAATTGGTGGGAAAAATACTGTGCCGCCCGTGCTGACCCTCAGCACATTGCTTGGAACGAATTCGTGGAAGCCTTCAGAGCTACCCATATCACGAAGGGCATTATGGAGATGAAGCGCAGGGAGTTTCATAAGCTTCAGCAGGGAAACTTATCGGTGTCAGAGTACCTGAACCGATTTACTCAGCTTTCCCGCTACGCGGCCGCAGATGTCACGACGGATGAGGCCAAGATTTGGCGATTTATGGAGGGCCTTGACCCTAACTTGAAGGTTCAGCTAGTCTCGAGCGACTTTTCGTCGTTCCAACATATGGTGAACAAGGCTCTGGTCCAAGAGGATGCGCAGCGCCAACTATTTGAGTCAAGAAAACGCAAGATGCTATTTCAGAACCAGCGCGGTGCCAGCAGCTCTAGGCCCCGCACGTTTCAGCAGCAGCAGCCCAGCAGGCCAGCAGCCTCTAGTGCACCAAGGACCCCAATGTCCACCCCGCGCCCCATTGGACAAGCCCCTGCCGGCAATGCAGGAGCTTAAGCTCAGAAGAGTGGGACTGCTATGGCAGGAGTGCAGTGTTTCAACTGCAGAGAGATGGGCCATTACTCCAACAACTGCCCTCAGAAGCGTCAGCCCGTCACCCCCGTGAGGTTCAACCTGGGATCGACGCCAGCCCACGCTCCAGCGCCGGCTCAAGGAAGGGGAACTTTTTGCCTTTTAAGACCTAACATATATGCGACGTGGAGTATTTGCACTTTGGACGATCATGGAGGCACATCTCTTAACTAAGCCCCAGTAGTTCATCTGGAGGCTAACAATAAACAAAGCTAGAATAGGAATTTCTTGTCCAACTTTTGTGCTTTTGTAACTATTATTAATTAGCAATAAAAATATCTCAAAATCCATAAAAAGTAAAAAGAAGGATGGGAGTATCAATTAATTCCAACGGACCTGCTTCTTGAGCAATGACCAGGCATCTTCGGTGCCTAGTTTGTCGACTTGGTGGTAGGGATGCACAGCTTTCATCCCTCGGGCAACTCTTTCATCTCTTGTGGTGACGAGGACTCGGCTGCCTGGAGCAACAGCGTTGCCCAAGGGCCTTGCAAGCACACCCTCCCATGCTCCTTCTCCTTGGTCATTCCACACGTCATCCATCACCAGCAAGACCTTCTTCCCAGTCAAGGCAGCAGTAAGGGATGGACCAAGCACAGCCGTTGCTTTCTCGCCACGATGGTCTCCCTCAGCTTGGGTGATGGCTGTCCTGAGCAGCTCAGCCTTGTCAAAGTCCTGGTTGACGCTCAACCATACCGTCTTGTCGAACTTGTCCTTAATAGTGTCGTGGTTGAAGACCTCCTGGGCTAGGGTGGTCTTGCCGATTCCACCGACACCCACGATGGCGACCACCATGATGTTGCTGTTAGACTTCTTTTCTGTCAGCATCTCCACTAGCCTTTTTGTGTCCTCTTCGATCTTCTCCCCGACCACACCTGACCGGACAGGCTCGCCCGTCGTCTCGCGACGTCTGGTAGCAGGGCGAGATGAATACACCCCGCTTCTACAATCCTCGTAGAAACCGAGGTTAGCGAAGCTGAAGGCGGCACTCCGCTCCTTGATGCTACCCAGTTTCTGGTTGAGAGCCTTGATGCGGCTGCCGATGTCGTGTGCGAAGAGGGGATTCCGTAGGCAAAAGAGCAAGGGGTTGAAGCACCCCATGTCTACCGCGGATGGACCACACTTCATGGCCTTGAGCTGGCAGAGGTCGAGGATGTCGGTGGCGTCATACATGGCATCCTTGAGCGTCCTCACCCATTCTTGCACACTCTGATCGGTGATGCGCCTCCTCTCGGCATCGGCGAGGAAGTTTTTGAGGTCCCTAAGCTTGACGGCCAGGTTGTCGATGTCGCCGGAGACTCCGAGCAACATCCCAACCTCTTCTTTGGCCATCTCCGTCAGCATGTTTTGGATGTAGGATGCAAAAGCATCCAGGACCGCTGCCATTGCTGCAACTGGTTGCTGCCTTTTGCTGTAACAAAGTTTGCAAATCAAACATCATACATCTCCAATATCATCGTTAGTTTGGACTACAGATTCTACCAAGGCTAAAAAGTCGAATTACATATCAACAGGGAAAGAACACTACTACTAATCAATATATTTACCACAAGTAGCCTCTTTTATTTTAATGGCAGAAGACGCTAACTAGCGTTAATTCCCAACAAGAAGAAAGGCAGAGTGAGATACAGGTGCATCCAAAATTGCAAAGCCAGACAGAGAGAATTTTAACCACGACAAGCTCGTATAGATAGATGAGAAACAATTAAGAAGAAATAGGAGAGCTGTAGGTAGCAACATAGGCGGGGGGAGCCAAAGTTGGGTACGTACTTGCCTTAGGTTGGACCGGAGAGAAGGATGCCTCCTCTCTTGCTCAGCTGCTCTAAGAGGCGAGGCCAGAGGACGGTGTTTGCACGGGTTTAGCTCGTTAGATAACTGTTATCTCCGGGGTCGCATCACATGTTTTTTCTGTGTATACATGGACACTATAAAATTACAGACACAAAGAAAAAATGTGACGCAAATAATAACATTTAATGACTAGTATAATTTAAGCCGCTATAACTAGGGTCCGCTGGATACACGGTTAAATATTTTTTTAAAAATAATAACATCTAATGACTACTATAATTTAATATATAATAGCTTTTAATATATGTTTCTTCCCTCTTCATTATTTGCCTTGTCCTTTTGGTATCAGAGCACATGGTGCTCTTGTACTCTTTTGCGTAGACTTGCCCGCTGGAGAAAGGTCGAGGAGGGAGCGGCAGCAAGTGGAACTGTGGAAGTAGTTGGCGCAAGAAAGGGCGCTCATCCTGATGGAGAATTTTGTACTGTTCTGGTCCCCCAATTTTTTTTTTCAGATCTATCCGTCTCCCCAACGAAAACGCAAAATAGCCTCGTAACGGCGCAAAACTGCGGGTTCCCGTCACGGTAAATTTTTTTTATTTTTTAATTCCAATTTCTGCGGTCCCCGACCGCAGCATATTTTTTAGATTTTTTTCCCGACTTTTTTCCGCGCTTCTAAACCGCTGGATATTACGAAATTATTTTTTTCCCGTGTTTTTAAATATGCCGCGGTGGGGGAGCACTGAAATATTTTTTTTCAATTTTTTTCGTTTTTTTATATTCCAGCGGTTGGGATGAGTGGTTTTATATAAAAAAAAAATCGTTTTTTTAATAATCTAGCGGTGGGGGAGAGCGGTTTTATTAAAAAAAATTCATTTTTTTAATATTGCAGCGGTCGGGGAGAGTGGTATTATTAAATTTCTTTTTTATTAAATATTCCATGTTAGCTGCACTTTTGTTTGTTACTTTGCAGCCGGCCGACCTGATGGATGGATGAGTGACGGGGAATTGATTCTTCACTGATCAATTATCACATGCATACAAAGTATGCAAGAAAACGAAGGTGTAGGGCCCCGGATCGGCTATCCAGAATCTCCTGTGTATTTCTGTACTAGTCTCAGATCAGTAGCTAGTACACACAGTCAAATAGTGATGAATCAACAACCATATCACGAATACATATAACTAAATAAGAATTACACCAAATAAAAGCAAAGACCTTATGGTCAAGGTTTACCATTACGGCCTGAACAGGCGGAACAACATGAACAACAGCAGCGGAAGACGAAAACACCAAGGCGACCCATCCAAATGCCCACAGGCAACCGAGTGGAGAACGCGTCCTAGTCGTTGAAATTCCTGGACAGCTGCTTTCACTTCTGAGATAGGATTAGAATGTAGCACGTGAGTACATAAAGTACTCAGCAAGTCTAGGAAAGTATGCACAATGTAGGCTATCCAAAGATGGCTTAATATGGTTCTTTTGCATAAAGCCAAGTTTCATCAAATCATACTTGTTAATAAGTTTCACAAAGCATATTTTAGCAATTCTTTTTAATAATTGAATTATGTAATATTCCAGTGAAAGTTCTAACCACCACTCACTAATATACAGGCTCTATCCACCACATTCCAAAAAGATCATGATTCAATTCATTCACATGGCTGTATCTGCCACGGTTCACAAAATCAGGTTCATTCCACCTACCTGGCTTTAGCCTCCAGAAGCACACCCGAGAGTTCTAACCGCTCCCGGATCCCAAAACAAACCATTGTTTAGTTTGAAACTAAAAACCAAAGTCTACCAGTATGAAAGCATTCATCAAGCTTTGCCTTTGACCGTAGGCACGGCTATTCGAATAGTTTTAACTCTGCAGAGGTGTACAACTTTACCCACAAGACATGATATTCCCTTGGTGCCAAGCTATTAGCACACTTCCTTAGGTGTGCCGGCAGGGATATCATGACAAGGCCTTTATAATGTATACGCCTAACTCCGACTCCACCACCGAGGTTTCACCGTTAGGGTTATATCCACCCAAAGATGAAGCCCCTCTTGCGCCGTGTGAGAAAAACAACAACATTGCCTCTATCCGGCACTCAAATTCCACCGTTTGGTGAGTCTAAGTTAGGTTTCTACAAATTAGTTAGCCAGGTCGTGCCCACTTTGACATGTGGTTGTACGGTTATGCTTAGAATGGAGACAGTCATAAGCGTCGATCCTTAACTGACTTGGGGCGGTACTTGCACAAGGAAAACTAGTGCTATATCCGCACCTGCCAAACAAACCATTCCGCCCAAGTCCAAACCATTTTTCATTTTATTTTTATTTTGTAAACCAATGGCAATACTCTCTGCCTATAACTTCCAACACAAGTTTTCAAGAGTTAAAATGAATTTCCCACCCATAGGTGAATACTGACCGATTGAGAGTCTAAGCATTTCTACCGTACTATTCTATTCCACCAATAGTTTATTTTGTAAAATACAAATCCCCGAGTTTGATTAAAATTCTTATAATCAATTGTGTATTCCCCGATAATCCTTCTATTGCCGAAATTTTACAATCATTCGAATAAATCCAATTCAATATAGTAGTCAACAAGTAAGAAGTATATCATGGTACCATCATAACTCCAAAATCTTATGGAACCACAATCATGTTCATATATGAAATATTTCCCTTGAACTTTACTTTATATTATTGATTTATCCATCATTCATACGACGATCCATCTTATCATTCACTAGGAAGATTCCACAAAATCGTCTACTAAACCACCGAGAATACTTCACAATTTTATCTCTAATCATCTAGAATACAATCCCCCGATAATACTTCATAACATCATATCTTTAATCCTTCCCATTACCCCCTCTAAATCATCTACTTTAATCCACCAAGAATACGTAATATTATTATTTACTAAACCACCGATTATTCCGGACTATTCGCAATTCTCCATAATTGATTATCACAGGTCTATATTTCCATAATCATATATTTCTTAATTAGTTCGTTAATAGTAATTCCCAACAAACCCTAATAATCCAACTATCTCTGACTCTCATTTTGATATTATTTTATCAAACCAAGAAATCCAATTCAATATGTTATCTACTTACAATGATCCATCTAATCCATCATGCATACTTCACAATACCATACATCCTCCACAATTTCCCCCAATTCATTATAATGTGAGCTACTACCACAATCCAACGTCACAATGTTCGATGATCACCATTCATAGATCCATTTCATATTACCAACCCTCATATCATCACTAATGTTCAACTATTCTCCATTTACATTCCATACTAGTGGTTCCATCCAAAAGGTCTTCCAAGCAGTCTTTCCCCTAGTCAAAGATTATTTTCCCAAAAACATTTATATTAGTGGATTACTATACTAGGGCGACAAAGGATCGTGTATAACAACATCAAGGAGGTATGAACAATAGGTATTAACTAATGGCCTAACGTCAACATCATCCTTTTATATAAATAGCAATGCAATTTGTAAAATAGTGTAAAACATTTATAAATCATGGGATCAACATGCGTCAAGGAGACTTGCCTCGGTCACAGCAAGAATGTTGAACTCTTGAAGTCCAGCAGCGGGGTCGGTGGACTCGGTGGAATCGTCGGCTACGCCCAAAACGGGACAACAAATAAATACAAGAAAATAAATAAAATTCAAAAATTACAAAAGTAGAACTGACAGGTAGGTCTTGATTTTAGATGAATTTAGAAATTTGAACGGAGTCAATCGGAGTTCGGACGGAGAAGATATGAGCTTCGGAAGTTCGAAAATTGGGAAATTGGAAAACGAGGGAATATTCCTTGGAATATTCTTTTTCTGAATTTTGGGATTAATTGGAGTCTATGGAGTGTATGGCAAGTGGGACCATGCTGTCATTGGGTGGAGTCTTCTTCAACCTTGCTCCAAGCCATGGCAAGAACAGGGGAGACCAAGGGGGGTTGGGGCGCGGCATGAAGTGCGGCCGTGATGAGGCCGGTTAGCAGTTGGCCTTGTGGCCTTGGCTGGCAGCGTCTTGGCGCGTAAGCGGCCAGCGCAAAGCGAGAAGCGGCGAAGCGGCAAGGTAAGCGCGGCGGCCAGCCGGCAGCGGCAAGCGGCGCGCCGTGGAAAGCGCCAGCGGCGGCGGCAGCGAGCGATGGGCGGCGGGGCAGTGGCGGCAGCGGCTTCGCCAGCGAGACAGCGCCTGCAGGCACAAGAACAGAGAACTCCATTTTTGCCCAAAAATTCGAATTTTGCCCAAATTTGAATGAAACATGACCAAATAAATTCATGAATCATCTAGAGGACACCCTTAGGGTTCTATAGGAGCAAGGAATCGCATCAAAACTCACCGGAGACGACGAATTTGATGAAGAACACCGGTTCGGCCGAAACGACCAAAACTTGAAATTCGTCGCCAACTTTCGATGAAACCTAGAATTGATTGATGAGTGAGAATCTAGACCTCCACACGATCACAAGGAAATAAACGGAGTGGAGAATAACCCACCGGAGAGGAAATTAGAGGGATGAACGCGAAGAACACAAAAACCCAGCGTTCCTCGCGGTTTCTTCGATCTCCCGGACGAATGACAAAGAGAGGCAAAGGAAGAGTGTGTGTTCTAGAGAGAGGACTCCGCCACAGAGGTTTAGAAACCGGCAGTGCGCGATTTGGGGAAGAAACGGCCGAGTTATGGCCATTAATGCTCTTTTCGGTTTTTGGGTTACTTTTCAAATTTCGGCGAGATTTGGAGTTAATGGTGGTGGGGGATGGAGAGAGCTCGTCGCTACGAATTCAACGGACTTGACCGTTCGTGATTTGGACCATTAATGGAGGAGATATGAAGGATTGAGTGGAGGTTGGCTTGTATGGAGAGAGATGAACTTCCTCTGTTGTTTGCTTGATGGCTTGCACGAGTCCAAGGTAGAAGATGAACAGTACCGCCACGTGGCAGCGCGTGATTGGCCGAGAGTTACGTAAACGAACCGCCCTAGAGAAAAATTAGGAAAAATGGTCTAAAAATTCCAGAAAAATTCCTAGAACCATTTTAAAATATTTGGGACCCAATAAAATTGGTTTCGCGGAATTTTGATGAAATTTGTGGAATTAACTATTCGGGTGCGCATTGCGGACATTAAACAAAAGCCACGCGAGATAAAATAGGAACGAAGGTCCAAAAATCCGGGGAATGGTTCCTATAATCATTTGGGACTATTTGGGACACAAGTGAAGTGGTTGTGGGATTTTTGGAGCTTTTTTGGACTCGGGTGAAATTTCGGGTACCAGCGGGAATCGGGAAATTCGATTTTTCGACCGGAAGGGAATTGAATCCCGATTTTGGATGGGAAAGGATGCCAGGTTAATATAAACACCAAAGAAACTCCAAATTTTGAATTTAATTTATTTAAATTAGATTTTTTTCCAGAAGGCGAAAACTAGGGCGTTACAAACCTACCCCCCTTAGAAAGAATCTCGTCCCCGAGATTCGGACGGAGAAATAAAAAGATTGGGAACTCTGCTCGGAGATCTTCTTCTTGTTCCCAAGTTGCTACCTTCTCTGAAATGGTTACTCCATTGAACATTACAAAACTTGATTACACGGCTTCGGGTTCGATGCTCGGTTTCATCCAAAATTCCGACTGGATACTCAGGACATGCCCGGTCTTCTTTCAGTCCCAGCTCTTCATACGGCATCTGATGCTCGGGCACTGTGCTACACTTGATTCCTGACGGCAGTTATCAGCATAGCTCTTCTATCTCGAATGGGTAGTCTTCAGATTTACACGGGTCTGTCTGACCTGCTCTTCGACTTCTTTCAGAATATCAGGTCTATTGATTTGTCCATTATCGGTCTCTTTCCAATACAAGGGTATTCTGCCTTTTCTTACATACAGTGCTTCAAAAGGCGCCACCGTCCAACTCGACGGGGGCTGTTGTTGTAAAACAACTCGGCATCTGGTAATTACCGACCCCAAGAACCTTTGTTCGTTAAAGCCCAAGCTTTCAACATATCTTCCACTATTTGATTTATTCTCTCTGTCTGGCCATCGGTTTGGGGATGGTAAGCAACACTGGAATTCAAATTCGTACCCCAAAACTTTATACCACTTCTGCCAAAACCTCGAGGTAAGTTGGGAACCTTGATCGGACACGATCTTCTTTGGCACACCCTGCAACCATACTATTCTTGGCCAGGTACTACTCTGCGAGCTTATCCCCCAGAATACGTGGTCTTCATCAGAATAAAGTGTGCATCTTATGTTAGTTTGTCCACAATACTCCAGATGGAATCATATCCAGACTTAGTTCCAGGAAGCCCAGTGATGAAATCCATTCTTCTTTCTTCCAAACAGGAATTGGTAAGAGTGGTAGCAATCTGATTGATCTCTGATGTGCTGCTAATCTTTTCCAAGTTTGCTAACTCTGCTTCCTGTCTGACACTGACCAAGTCTTGCACGTCTAGCTTGAAGGGACGGGTGCTCCGTATTTGCCTGGGGTTCAACTCACTTGATTTACATCTGGAGTTTCTAGTACTTGAGACTTTAGTTCTTCTGACAACCATACACCACACTCATTTGGAGGCTGTCGTTTCTAGGCTATACTAACCGATCCCTTTCAATTTGGATTCCACCGATCTTTCCATGGTTTAGATGATAACTATGGATCTGCGGCCATCCTTTAATTATCCCATGACTGGTGCCCAACCACAAACACATTTCAAGAATTAACAACAGAATTCCACATCCACAACCAAGCTATTATCACATTTCCTTAGGTGTGCCGGCAGGGATATCATGACAAGGCTTTTACAATGTATACACCTAACCCGACTCATCCGCTGAGGTTTCACCGCTGTTAGGGTTCTATCTACCCAGTATAGAAGCCCCCTCTTGCGCCGTGTGGGGAGTACAACTTGCCTCTATCCGGCAACCACATTCCACCAACTGGTGAGTCTAAGTTAGGTTTTTACAAATTATTTAGCCAGGTCGTACCATGTTAGACATGTGGTAGTACGGTTATGCTTAGAATGGAGACAGTCATAAGCGTCGGTCCTTAATTGACTTGGGGCAGTACTTGCACAAACCAGGATCAGTGCTCTATCCGCACCCACCAGACAAAAAATTCCGCCCAAGTCCAAACCATTTTTCATTTTATTTTTATTTTGTAAACCAACGGCAATACTCTTTGCCTATAACTTCCAACACAAGTTTTCAAGAGTTATAAGAAATTCGCACCCATAGGTGCATACTGACCGATTGCGAGTCTAAGCATTTCTACCGAACTGTTCTATTCCACCATTAGTTTATTTATAATTTTCAAGTCTCAGTGTTGATAAAAATTTATTATAATTAAATCTGTACCCTCCAAAATTCATGAAATCACCAAGATCCTCAGTACTATCATGGCATTACATATTCCAACCCAATTTAGTACTCCAACAAGTAAAGTCTTTGACCTATGCAATCATGACTCCAAAATCAATCTAAGCTACTGACATTATTGCATATGAAACAATCTCCGCAAAATATAAGTCTCCTTATCGATTACCCATCATCCACATATCAATTAATCTTCTAATATACTTGATCCACCAAGAATAATTCATAATCTCATCCCCAAGTATCTTTTACCAAAGATTCCTCAAAACCAAGATCTCATTAATTCCCCGGCAATAGTGGTTTCCATAAACAATGATACCAGATCAACTAAACAAATCACACATAATCCACCTTATTCATAATTCCACATAAATAGTTATCGCGAGACTATATTTCACAAAATCATCCACTAAACCACCGAGTATGATTATCAATATCATCCACTTACTCCATCGAGTGTATTTGATAATGTCATTGACTAAATCATCGCGTATCGTTCTCAATATCACCTATTTTATCCCTTCACATTATCATCTCTAAATCACATAGTATGCTTGTTAAAATCCACCAAAATATGATTCACCACTTATTCTATTTGATCCACAAGTATGACTCTCAATATTATTTATTTAATTTTACCGACTATTATTCCTAATATCATACATCTTTCAATATTCCCCCAATCCGTACCAATTTTATTGCGAACGGCCATCACAATCCAACTCTTCAATAGTTCAACTATCACCATACATAGATCAATTTCATAATAACTAATCCCCATCAACACTATTTTTCATGTAATTTCCAATCAAGTTGGGTTCTAGCTCCAATCTACATTCTATACTAATATGTTCCTTCCAAACTGTCTTCCAAATAGTCATTCCTCTAATCAAAGAATATTTTATCAAAAGTATTTATTATGGTGGATTACTGTACTAGGGCAACAAAGGATCATGGATAACAATATCTAGGAGGTATGAACAACAGGTATAACTAATAGCCTAACGTCAACATCATCCTTTTATATAAATAGCAAGGTAGTTTGTAAAACATTGTAAAACATTTATAAATCATGGGATCAACATGCGTCAAGGAGACTTGCCTTCAATCGTAGCGAAGAGGTCGTACTCTTAAAGTCCGGTGGCAGGGTCGATGAACTCGGCGAGATCGTCGGCTACGCGCAAAACAGTACAACAAATAAATAACAATAAATAAAATAAAATCCAAAAATTACAAAAGTTATACTGGCAGGTAGATCTTGAATTTAGATGAATTTAGGAATTTGAACGGAGTGAATCGGAGTTCGGACGAAAAAGTTATGAGCCTCCGAAGTTTGGAAAAATCTGGAAAATGAGATACCGAGGAATATTCTCGGAATCTTTATTTTGGCTGGTTTTTGGATTGATTGAGTCTATTACAAGTGGGGCCATGATGTCATAGAGAGGGGGTTTCTTCCCCATGCTCCTTGCCATGGAAGAAAAACAGAGGAGGCTAGAGCTCATAGGGCGCCGGCGGGATGGGGCTGGACGGCCGATGGCGGGCAGGCGGCGACGGCGCTGCCGCGGAGCGGTGGGGCAACGCTTCTTGTGGCGCAGCGCATGGGGCGGCGGGCTGGGCAAGGCGGCGCGGCATCGCGCTGACGGAGGCCGGCGGTGTCGGGCTCGGCGGCCGGACGGCAGCGACGACGCACGGGCCGGCCGGACATGGCGCATGCGGCGAGGCGCTGGAGGCAGCGGCGGTCCGATTGGCGGGCGAGGGAACCAGCGGGACGCTGGGAGCTAACGGCGGTGGCGGCCCATCGACGGCGGCCAGCGGCATGTGCGCACAAGCATGAAGAACAGAGGAGCCCGAAAATTTCCAAAAATTGGAAATTTGCAACAATTAACATATGACATTGCAATACTTGATGATGGATCACCTAGAGGACATAAAGAGGGACTCAAGATGGCGAGGAATCGAAGAATAGCTCATCGGAGACGAAAAAATCGGCGAAGAACGGAGGTTCGGCCGACGAGGTTCAACTCCAAAATTTGGATCCAAATCTTGATGAAACCTAAAATGGATTGAGGGGTTATGATCTAGACGTCCATGCGCACCCAAAGGAGCAAGTGGAGTCGAGTTTGGCTCACCAGAATGGAAATTACACCGACGAACATGAAGAACGGCAAGGAACGATGGTGGTCATCGCTTTTTTGCAATCTACCGGACAAATGAGTTGGAGAGGCAATGGGAGGGTGTGTACACTGGAAAGGGGGCTCCAAAACGAAGAGATGAGAGGTGGAATCATGCAAAACGGAGTTGAAACAACCGAGTTATGAGTGATTATGTGGATTTCGGTTTTTGCTTAACCGTTCAAATTCCGGCGAGATTAAGGGCTAATGACCACTGGAAATGGAATCCCCTCGTCATTACCTTTCCAATGGATCCACTCTTGCTTGATTTGAGGTAATAATGTAGAAGTTATGGAGGATTGATTGGGAGAAGCCATGGAAGGAAACCCTCTGGAGCTTCTCTGGACAGAACTATCGTTTGGAGAAGAAGGGGCTACAGTAACGCGATGCTACAGTACCACGGTGCTACAGTATCGCCATCTAGCTCTTCCCGATTGGCCGAGAGTTACGCGAATGCAACGCCTTAGAGAAAAATTAGCAAAAATGGTCTAAAAATTCCGGAAAAATTCCTAGAACCATTAGGGAATTCCTAGAACGCCGAGAGTTGCGTTGGGGGCAGAACCGGAGCCGGTGGAGTTACTGTCGTGGCGGCGCCAGCCGAAGTTGAAGCGGTGGCCGCCGTAGAGCTCCTCGCTCTGGTCGTGGTCGCCGCGCCCCCTGGTGCGACGCGGACCCTCCTAGGGCTGGTACCGGAGGCGTCGTCGTCAGCGGGACGTTTGCCCCTCCTCGGATCGCCAGCCGGAGGAGGGCCCCGGATCAACAACGCCACTTGGCGGGGTGTGTTTACCAGCCCCATGGCGTCCATGGTGGGCATGGCGCGGGTGATCGTCACGTGCTCCCTGGGCTCCACCTGGCAGAGCGGGAGCGCGCCCGTTGGAAAAGGCGGGATGGGGCCGAGGACGCCCAGATGCCCCATCCATGCGTCAATGTTTGCAGGGGATAAATCCCCTGCAGCTGAAAGAAAAAAGAAAGAGGAGTGAAGTCGCCGTTAGCTCAGCGGTAGTTACAAAAAAGAGAGAGAAGAAGAAACAAAAACAAAACAAGGGACTTACCTCCGAGACATGTCCAGGTCATGTCGTCGGGGCCCGTGTACTGCCAGGCGAGGCGGGCACGGCGGCGCAGGGGACTGATTCTCCGGGAGACGTAATCCCGGAGAACCATGGCCCCCGTCAAGCCCGCTGTTCGCAGCTGGTCCACGCGGGCCAGCATCACCTGGAGCTCAGGCGTCTCATCGACGTGAGCTCCCCAGGTAGGGGTGCCGACCGCTGGCCCAGTTGGCAACTCCAAGACCTCTACACCGCTGTCGTCCTCGACGTAGAGCCACTCATTGCGCCAAGACCTCCAGTTGGAGCGGAGGTCCAGCGGAATGTAGCGGGAAGCCGCGCCGTCCCAAAGGCGGAGGTGGCAGGAGCCCGCTATGGTGGAAAGGTCCTTGGCCGCGCGCAAGGAATAGAAGAAGCGGAAGAGAGGAAGATTGGGGGCCACTCCCACGAACATCTTGCAGAAGTGGGCAAAGACATCAAGGAGAACGACGGAGTTGGGAGGAAGATGAATGTTGTGAATGGAGTAGAAGTTGAGGACGGCGAGGTAGAAGTTGGAAATCGGCGGAAGGAGCCCCACCAGCATCCCCCATCCGAAGAAAATTACTTCTCCCGGACGGTAGCCGGGGCGCGACGGTCCCGGCGCGAGTACAAACGGTGCCGCCGGCGACATACAGGGCAAATCTCTCAACGTCGACCTCCTCGACGGTCGATGGAGGAAGCAGAGGTGCTGGCGGCGCCATGTGAGCGAAGGAGCAAAGGCGAAGGAGCAGTTCGCTAGGAGTGAAGGCGAAGGAGCAGTTCGCAAGGAAGCAAAGACTAAGGAAAGAACGAACCGCCTCCCCCCCGGCCCCTTATATATATATGCACATGGAGGAGCGCTTCAGCGGGGGACCCGAGGGGGCGCGGCGGTTCGCTGGTGGGAAACCCAAAAGAATCAGAAGAAGCGCGGGTACGCTCCCCAGGCCTGCGCCGGTTACGAGGCGGGGGCGGTTGCACGTTCCACCTCGATGCCCGGAAATGGCGGCGGCATTTAAAAGCCACAGCGTTACGTGGGCATTTTTAATGGACCACCCGGGAGGCTGAACTGCTTTTCGTTCTTCAAAAAAAGGTAAAAAGGGCGCTCCAGGGTGGGTCCGGGGGCTACTGTCGATGTATCCTACACCAGGGTGCCCACTACACTTTAGTAAGAGCCGCTAGCGGACACGTGGCCTCTACACCACGCCGCTAGCGGTCAGAAAGGATGTCGTCCAGCGGACAGGTGGCAACCAGGCCACGACGCTGGGGGTCAGCTATGTGATCGCCAGCTGGCAGGTGGCGACCAGGCCACGCCGCTGGCGGTCAGCTGTGCGATCGCCACCTGGCAGGTGGCGACCAGGCCACGCCGCTGGCGGCGTCATGTGATCGCCCGGACGAGTGGTCACCAGAGCCATACGGCGGCGGTCGGTGTGATCGCCAATGACAGTGGCGACCAGGCCACGCCGCTGGCGGTCAGCGGTGTGATCGCCCAGCGGACAGGTGGCGACCAGGCCACGCCGCTGGTGGTCAGCCATGTGATCGCCTAGCAGACAGGTGGCAACCAGGCCACGTCACGGGCGCTCGATTCCCGAGGCTACTTAGCGCCCTGTGCGGCCGCACAGGAGGTCAAAGATATTCAATGCGTATTGTGCGCATTAAATGGAGGTAATGAAGGCCACAGTATGGCGGCGCGTGTTCCCAACGCGCGCCATAATGACGAGTGATGTCATGGTGCAATTTCCCACCCCGGCAGAGCGGGCGATGCCGGCAGGCGCGGGGCCCGAGTCGGGGGAGAGGACGGCTGTGCCAGGGCATTAAGTGTGCTGCAAGAACAGTGACCGGCGCATTAAATGCAGCCTGCCCAGTGTATTCAATGTACGGCACTTTTGTAAAGCCCATGCGCCCCAGCCAGCCCGAGTATAAAAGGTAGTTGGGGTGCATGGGAGAAGGGGTTCAATCTTTTAGATTGATTCATCCTCCTTTGGGGTTAGAGGCCGGGAGTTCCTTGTTCTTGGTTCTTTCGATTTCCCCAAGAACACCAGCAAGAATAACACAAGCAGGACTAGGGCTATTACTCGTGAGGAGGGCTCGAACCTGGATAAACCCAAGTGTCTTCTTGTGAGCTTCGTCTGTTTCATTTCCACCGTATCTCGAGCTATCACCACGAAAGCCCCCCGTTCGGACTTATTGCACCCCATTTCGGAAGGGGTCTGTTAGCTCATACGCTGACAGGTGCTGACCCCAAAAGGCCTCACACCGAGGATCAGACTACCGCTGCCGCCGACTTCGCTGTGGCTCGAAGCGCGTCCGGAGCTTCGGGGTCTTCATCTGGGGTGACCACGTCCGCTACACCGGATTCGGCGCCGGCTCCATCGACGCCAACTACACCGGCATCAGCTCCGCCAACGCCAACTTCTGAAGTGCTGACCTCGTCGGCACTAAGGGTCGCTGCCACCGCTCGCCATGGCGGGCTCGCGCTCCCAACGTCTACATTCAGCTTTTGATCACCTTCGAGGGCGGTCGACCAAGGTGCTCTGTCCCAACGGACGTCCGCGGCGACAACAGATGCAGCAGCAACTTCCGCCCAGGGGCCACCCGGTGCCTCCGAAACCGTCCAAATGGACGTCGTCGGCGCCAGCACTTCTGCCCAGCCCAGTTCGGTCATCTCCACCGCTTTGACCTCCCGCCTGGCCACGCTACTCGCCGAACTAGGTGAGGCGCACACAGCTTCAGGAGCCCTCCTCACGGCGGCCATCCAGCGCGAAACGCAACTATTGCAACAAATGGTGGCGCTGCGCGCGGAGAAGGAGAAAGCGGAGGCGCTGCTGGCCCAGGAGAGCGCGACTGGGGTGGTCCTGCGCACGCAGGCGTAGGAGGCCGAGGCAGCGCAGGAGTAGGCGGTGGGGGAGCTGCGTCACACGCTGCACAACCTCGCCGTCATGCTCAAACTAGCTTAACAGCGCATGGCGGCATGCCTATGGCCGCTGGGGGTGGTCCTTCGCGAGCCAATCGAGCCATTGGCCCTGCAGTACGCCCATAGCATTACTCGGGTCGCCAAGGCTGTGACACCACAGAGTATCGTAACCTTATTTAATGTGAATGTTGAGGTCAAAAACATTATGAAATATGGAATTTGAGGTTGAAACCATACGGTATGAGGTTTATTTGCGTTTCAGGGCCGTTTTTGGGAGTTTGGGCCTTTCCGGGGGTGTTTGGGCCTAGGGGAAAGGGTCGTGGGCCTTGGTGGGGAGGAGTTTGAGTCCATTTGGGTGTAGGAGACCTGGTTGGGGGCCTCCCCCAGCCCCTTGTGCGCTTCCCCTTGCTGTGTGCGCCCCCCTCATTGCCCTAGCCGCCCCACACCTCCCTCCTCCTAGCCCCCCCATCACCTCTCCCCATTGCGCCACCACATCACCACCACCTCTCCACCTCCCTTGCTGCCCCTAGGGGAGTTCTCCACTTCACCAACCCGAAGATTCGTCCGTTGGAGCGCTCCGCGACGAGGAGATCCGGTGGATTTGGAGCGAGGAAGGGGATCGCGCGAACCGGGAGGGGATCCGGTGGGTTTTCTTTCGTCGGGCGAAGGTATGGCCACAGGGATCCTTGGGGCTGGTCTAGATTCTTTTCTAAGGGTTAATATCATGTTTTTAGATCAATTGGTGGTGCTGTAATTAGGTAGATTAGATGGAATCTAGAGTTTGCCACGTTCTCTGTTTCGGGCAGCATGAGCAGTAGACCTAGGGTTTGGGTTTTCGCCAATTTAGATTCGGAATTTGGTCGGCCGCCTGTCGAAGAAGTTGTAGGTAATTTCAATACCTCTCTGTGGGTATAAAGAACGTCCAATTCCGCCCATCCGTTTGAAAGTTATGATCATTTTACCGAACATGTTAAAAACTATGACGTGATTGTAACAGATCACGGTATTTCTGTAGATTAAACCACTTTAGAGTCCGAATCAGTTTTTCCATATACTTAGAAAAAGTTATGAAATTTCCTAAGCTACACGAGGATTTACTCGTTTAATCGATTCAGAGTCTTAGAACCCGAGTTATGCTCGTTGCAAGTCTGCTGTCCCGACGAGACAGAACCTCTGTTTTTAGGTTTTGCGAGTAGTTTGCGATGTCGGGGTAGAAGAGTGTTTGCGTACTGTTTTGTGGACATGATTGTGAGTGTGTGGTACCTGTGTGCAGGTGGTGTGACCCCGGGAATGCCTTCTACTTCTCGCCAATCCGTCGCCCGTGGTTCAGGCAAGTGTATTGGAATGGGTAGCGGGTTGTAGTTTGCTAGATTGGTTGAGATTGAAATTGAATATATGATATGTTCACATGCCATGCTTTAATGATTGCCATTGATATGATGAATATGCTTATTATATTATGATGCCATGTGTTAATGTACAAGTTATTTATGATGTTGGCATGTTTGCATACATGGCATGATACATGGTCCGGGCGGTGAGAAAGTCATAACTAGTCCGGGGAAGGTCGGTGAGAAAGTTATGACTATTCCGGAGAGCCAATGAGTAAGTCCTACATCGTGATTCCATCCACCGCGGTGTATGGAAGCGAGGAGTAGGCACCCTCCATCTTTGGGATGGAAGGGGGGAGAGGGTGCACACCGACGGGTGTGTACTCAACCATACCGGTATGAGTTTCCAAGGAGACATGTGCATCGCATCGCATTGCATACATGATGATGTCGATAACGATATGTGATCGTGAATAAGATGATAGTCATGATGTGAGTGGTTGTAGCCATGTAATTGTTCTTTTGTACCATTGCAATATACTTGCTGAGTGTTGAACTCACGCTTGTGCTTTCTTGTTGTTTTAGGTACCATGAGACCGGCATGAGGGGAAGGGAAATAGTCACTCTTCTACACGTAGCTTCATTCCTTTGTTCCCACAAGTCATTCAATTGGGTCTTGATAATAAACTAAGTGTGATGCTTATTGATTTATGGATTAGTTTGGCGTTATGAGAGTCTTATTGTTCGTTTGGTTCATGGAGACATTTAATGCTTGGAATTAGACTGTTATTGCTGTCATGCCTTTAGCATTTGCTATTTTTAGATGCCTCTTATATTGCCATATATTGCTATGCTATTGTTGTTCCTTCAATTCATGTTAAAACAAAGGAGATGCTGCCGAAATTTTGGGTTTTAGCATTCGTGCCTCTGCTATAATTTACTTGTATTTGTGATATTTAAAGGTTGCTTAGTCGATGTTTGGTAGCATTCGGGCATATTAAATGCCGGGGTGTTACAGTTGGTATCAGAGCGGGCTGTAGGTCCCTGGATTGTGTATTTTTAGTGTCATGCTATAGGGTACAACAAAAAATGTGATGTGGAATAACTTAGAAACATGGCTTAGGTTTTAACTAAAAATTTTGTCATAGGATAGTAACATTAAAACTTGCAAAAGTGGTATAACTAATCTAAAATTTGACACACATGGATGCACAGTAGGAAAGGGTATGGGTATCGTTTCTTTACGCTTAAATGTTGTATTTAAGCTTTGATGTTGAATGCTTCAATTGATAATGCATGTTGCTATGTCTATGAGATAAATGATTGAATTGTGCTTGTTGTAGTGATAAAGTGGGGTTGTGGTGCCGAAGGGTTTCGGTCACCACTTTTGTTCGTAGTAAGGGTGTGGTTTGACGGTATGGCCAGTTAAAGCCATCACCGAAGAACTATTAACCCCTTGTGGGGAAAGAGTGCCTACCTTTTCTATCGTAGATCGGGTAGTTGACTGGAGACAAATAGAAGAGTTGATGGTGGTTTCCTTCGGATGCTTTTCACCGTTCTAACGGTCGGTTTTGGTTGGTCTTCTTGGTTTTTAGTCGATTGAAATCAAAAGAAAAGTGTTTGGTCTTGGATTTTCGCGGTTTGATCCACAGGCGTTTTGTGGTTTTGTCTTCCTTGGGTGAAGACGAAGAAGAAGAGTCTAGTGTTGCGCTCCTTTTGGTTGCCTTTCCAGCTTTGATGCTTAGTTTGTTGATTGCGTTATGGGGGAGGAACATTCAATTTATTCATGTGTTTGTCTTTCTCCGAGGTCAAAAGAGTTATTGCGGCGTTATGCCAGACCTGGTTTGCAGGACTGAAGTCCTGTGGCTTTGTAGGAGTAAGTGGTGTTCGATTTCGTCATTTTACTGGTTTAAGAGATCATCTTTGAAAACCCTTCTTGTTTCGTGAAAGTTTGGGGTTTGGTGTTAAGGTTTTATTTGAAAAGGATTACTTGATCGCTTGGTTCCCTTTTAAGAAAATTGTCTTTCAACCATTTTCCTCTATGGGAGTCTTTGAGATTGAAAGGTGTTTTGGAGAATTCCTTTTTGCATGACCAAGTTTGGGTTTGTCTCATTGCAATTTTTGAGAGTCAAGTTTCCTTATGAATTTGGGATGAGTTTTAAAACTAAAATGCTGCAAACAAAGTAAGTAGTCTTTTGACTGAAATCGTTTGTCACTAGTGAGAATTGTTGTTTAGCATGTTATGTAGTATGTACCAATGTGGTTTATGGAATGACGTATTGTTAAGTTAAATTGTGAGTTGAAACAATTCAATGCGGTTGTTATCTTTAGCTTAAGATTAAATGAACTTCTAGTGTTGTAGATTACTCTATAGCGAGAATGATTAAAGATGTTAATGTACATGCTTAGAATCTATTGTTTTATCTTAAATGCACATGACCATTGTCAATGTCTACACCATTAAAACTTGATGCACAGTTAGAATATTGATATGATGTAGCCTACTGATGTTGTTAAAGAAACTAGATTGATTGTTTAAAGATGTTCTAATTTAATATGTTAGTACAGAAATTTAATCGTGTAGGTTTGTGACATTAACTTGGAAGTTGATTATAGTTGTTATTCATGTTGTTGCAAAATATTAGCATGATTGGTATTACGCAGTCGTGTCCCTAAAATGCTAGTATCAAGGCCAATTGGAAATGTATAGGTTGTGTTGTTGATGATATTGTAAGAGCTTCGTGAAGGTCTAACTTATTAAATCTCATTTAATAGTTGGAGTACGTTGTGTAGTGACAACTTTGTTGTAACCGATGTATAGGGTAGCTAAAAGCAATGTTGTTGATTGATGATTATGCAAATTATTGATATTGATGGCTTAGTAGTGGTGGAAATTTCTTAGATTAATTGTTGAAAATCCTTGTTAAAAATGGAGGTTACTGTAACATGTTGTGATGGAGTGGACCATGGATAATTAATATGATGTAGAATTTTATCCTTAATGAATGTATGTCTTAGAATCATAGTTACGAGCTTTGCCTTGTGGAGATAATATCTACCTGTTGAAGTCATTTATTGTTTGAACAAGTTTCAATTGTCAAGATGTTGACGTATGGATGGTATAAAATTGATAGGTTGATCATGCTAAATTATTTGTTGAAGTATTATGTTTTAGAATAAGAATAGGATGTTGTATGATGTGTTTGTCTTTGGGGAACAAGATGAGGTAGTATTGGTTGGATGCCTTTTTGATAAGCATCGTAAACTTTATTTATAAGTGTTGGGAAAGGTAACTAGAGGAAGAATTGGTTATGTAGCTTTTGATTGAATTATGATAGGCTTTTCGATGAGTAAATAGTGAATATTGAATGCTTAAATGGTAAGGGTATTGGATTACTAGATATGGTGGGTTTCATGCTAAGCTTGTGTCTAAAACCTTTTGGTCTGGTTTGGTTGTTTGCTATCTTGGTTAAATGTTTTCAGTCGAGATGTTCTTTATGTTGTGTTTCAGAGTTTCCCTAAAACTCGTAGAGATTGGTTCCTATCTTTGGTTTTGGCTAATTTGTTCAGTTTATGCTATGAGTATGGTTTTACACCCAAAAGTCTTTGAGTAGATCGCGCTCCTTCACGTTCGCACTGAATCATCTTTGGAGAAAATTTTAAAGGAAGCAGAAGGTCTTAGTGGGTTGTGTTGGAGATTCTTGAGATTCAATTTGTAACTCCATTTGGCTATAGTTGGAGTTAGTTGAAAATGTGTGTGGTGTTTGAAAATGCTTTACAAGGTGGATTTTATGAATGGTTCATAAGTGATTTTGTTAGTGAAGTGTTCCCTTTTGAAATGAATTTCTCTTTCTCTTTGAGGAAAAAAAAAGATTGCGGTGGTTGTGTGTGCAGATGTTTGACTTTGGAGTTGATGTTCTGTTCCAAAATGTTGAGTTTGATTTTGCGAGGTTTTGCAAGGTTAGTTTTAAATGGATGGTGGGTTTTGACACGACGTGGTGTTTTGCTGTTAACGATGTTGCCGTCATAGTCATATGATTTAGAGCAATCATCAATGTTTTTGGTGTTCATTCGTGTGATACCGAGGAAGAAGTCTTTTGGTGAATGACTATTCGGTATTGTTGCTACACTATGAATGAATGGTGAAAAGGAAGCATGACATCGTTTATAGATGTTTAATGATAAATGAGTCGGTGAGCCAGGTCGGTGAGAAAGTCATATATGGATATATGACTAATCCGGAGTGCTCTTGAAAAGTGTGCATTCTTGTCATGTATCGAGATTTCCATTTCTTTCTAGTATGAAAAGAAAGAATGAATAAATTGTGGTATTTTGGCTGTGGTGTTAGAGGTTTGAGTTTTCTTTGCGATTTGGCTTAGAAAAATAAAATGTGTGCTCTTTGGATGTTGCCGGATCCTTTCCAAAGTGGTTTTTAGCGCTTTGGGGTTTGAGTTGCTGTATGTGGACCAATTGGGTTCATGTTTTACGATTGAGCTTACTCAATAATGGTACTCTTTGTCCTGTTCCTTTAAGTGGAAGGATGTGAGGGCAAGACTTTCTTAGTAAGAGAAACCTGGTGTGGCTAGTAGTTGATCGTAAATGGTGTAGAAGTATAGAGCAAAGGAAGGTTGTCTATATCTCAATTCAAACCTTCTTGGAGAATTGTGTCATTGATGTGTTCCTCGGTGGGGCTAATTAAATCTTGAGTGAACCACTTGGTAGTTGCTAGTAATTGATTTTCCTTTTGGAAGTGTATTGGATCTTTTGTCGCCGATCTTTGAGCGTGTTGTGCCAACCGAAGTGGAATGTTCGGTTGTTGTTGAATTTGCGGGTTTTCAGAACCCTGGTCATAAAGTAGGCTTCTCCTTTCGGTGGTAGTGGGGTGGGTGTTGGTCTTGTTGTAAAAGATCAGAATGTAACCCTGATGGTTCAAGCAGATAGTAATCTTAGAGTATTGTGTCTCACTTGGTTTGCGTCGTCTCGAATACGACGGACCACAGTTGAGAGGTTGAGACGTGAATCACTTTTATGCGTGGGAGCTGAAGAGGGTTCTAGAGGTTGGTGCCGTGTTCTTCTGGGGAGAAACACCAGTTAAAGGGGTCGGGCACTTTAGTGCTAAGGAATGCATAGAAAGGAGGAGTTTGAGACCGTTTTCCTTCATTGTCAGTTTAGGAAGTTATCATTTTGCTTGGGACGTTCTGAGTCCTTATGTTTGTATTCTGTGTTTCAAAGTTGAGTAAGATTCTGGCAAGTTTTGAATGTGAAGTTGTCTTTAGAGCCGTTAGTCTTCGAGCCTTAGCTCCTTGTTCTGAGTGCTGGCTGGTGCAAATCGTAGGGGCGTTTAAGCGGGTTCTGAGGCGTTAACCATAGCTCCCTTCGATTTGGTTGATTGCTAAGTGGCGTGTCTCGGATTCGGGGTCGAATCCTGTTGAAGGGGGGAAGAATGTGACACCACGGAGTGTCGTAACCTTATTTAATGTGAATGTTGAGGTCAAAAACATTATGAAATATGGAATTTGAGGTTGAAACCATACGGTATGAGGTTTATTTGCGTTTCTGGGCCATTTCCGGGAGTTTGGGCCTTTCTGGGGGAGTTTGGGCCTAGGGGAAAGGGTCGTGGGCCTTGGTGGGGAGGAGTTTGAGTCCATTTGGGTGTAGGAGACCTGGTTGGGGGCCTCCCCCAGCCCCTTGTGCGCCTCCCCCCTGCTGTGTGCGCCCCCCCCTCATTGCCCTAGCCGCCCCACACCTCCCTCCTCCTAGCCGCCCCCCATCACCTCTCCCCATTGCGCCACCACACCACCACCACCTCTCCACCTCCCTTGCTGCCCCTAGGGCAGTTCTCCACCTCACCAACCCGAAGATCCGTCCATTGGAGCGCTCCGCGACGAGGAGATCCGGTGGATTTGGAGCGAGGAAGGGGATCGCGCGAACCGGGAGGGGATCTGGTGGGTTTTCGTTCGTCAGGCGAAGGTATGGCCACAGGGATCCTTGGGGTTGCTATCATGCCTTTAGTATTTGCTATTTTTAGATGCCTCTTATATTGCCATATATTGCTATGCTATTGTTGTTCCTTCAATTCATGTTAAAACAAAGGAGATGCTGTCGAAATTTCAGGTTTTAGCATCCGTGCCTCTGCTGTAATTTACTTGTATTTATGGTATTTAGAGGTTGCTTAGTCGATGTTTGGTAGCATTCGGGCATATTAAATGCCGAGGTGTTACAGAGGCCCTAAGCGGCTTGTTAGCCGCCTTGGCCGCTCGCTCCGCCCGAGAAGGGCAGGAAGTCGCGATTGCCACTGCGACGTTCGTGCTGGCCTGCTGCGCCAGCCATGACGCATCATTCGATCCGATGGTTGTCGCCGTCAGTATTGATGGAGACGACGCCCAGGCGCAGGCGCGTGTGCGCGAGGCGGCAGAGCACGTGGCCGAGCTGATGGAGGTTGAAGTCCTGGCCGTCGCCGCCGCACTGCCGGAGGAGGAGGCCGAGGACACAGCTAGGCAGATCCAAATCATTAACGACGAGTGACCGCCGGGGCTGCCACCTTTATTTTTGTTCACTTCTTCTTTTGCTTGATTTTCTGTACGCAAAAGACAACAACAGTAATCTCAATGAAAATAGCACTTAGTCCATACACCACGAGTTTTCTCATCCCCTTCAGTTGCATTGTGAAGAATCTCCATAAAGTACTCTGCATTAACTCCACCCTACTGATATGACAACACGCTGACAACACTGATATGATAAAAGCTGTAAAAGGAGCTCACATGTCTCCAGGATGAAAAGCGTGACATGACGGCCCATGCAGCTTTGCCAAGTAGAGTGAAGCAAACATAGGGTGGCCAACACAGGTGGCGGGAGGGAGTCTGCCGAGGGGGGCCCGGCACAGGTGGCAGGAGTCTGCCGAGGCAAACAGAGGGAGGGCGGCACAGCTGGCGGGTGGGAGTTTGCCGAGGTGGGGGCCAGCGCAGGTGGCGGGAGTCTGCCAAGGGGGTTGATTCCCTCGCACCACCAGCTGCATTATTACCGTCCTATCGAGTGTAATCGAAACGCCGAAAGCAAACTGAGTGGGCCAGCACAGGTGGCTGGAGGGAGTCTGCCGAGCGGGGGGACGGCACATGTGGCATGAGGGAGTGACAGCACTCTGCGCAGCCTTCTCAGTGTGATGTGACAACATGCTGAAAAAGCTGATAAATATCGAATTGACATCACACTGACAGCAGCTCTCCCAGGCCACTTGGACAACATGCTGCCACCGAAAACTTGCTATAAATACTGAAGCATGCCATCATATTCATTCCACACTCAAACGTTGAGCATTTCATATCCTCTTCCTCCTCTTGCTGATATCCTCTTCTGCGTAATCACACTTCTTCGTTCTTCTGTTGTGTGAAGGCCATGTCTCAAACATCGAGCTTGGCGAATCGGAGAGCCCATGCACTTGCCAATGCAAGGCGGGTCGATTTCCCTAATTGCCATGTGGAAGCTAATGTGTTGTACTCCACCACTCCGACAAATTACGGTCAGGTGTTCTATAAATGCCCTAATTACTCTGTAAGTGGAAATGTAGTTTGATTTCTTTAACTTTTTATGATTATTCTGATCTGAGTTCCACTTTCTTTGCATGTTCTGAAAACATGTTCACATCGTCATGTAGTCTGCAGGATGTCAATATTTTCAGTGGGCGGACACGCTGCATACATCGATAAAGCGTCGTAGTAGCGTAGCACCAGAGAGGATGCTGCCCGGCGTAGAGTATAGGATGGACCCAACGATCGAGCAGATGATGAACCCAACGCTTGAGCAAAGGCTTAACATGCTGACCTTAAAGGTGGAGCACATTTTAGATCATATCAAGTGGCTAGAGAAGATGATATATGTAGTTATCCTTGTGATAATTTTGTCTGCAATTGCGAACTAGTTCATGTTGTAGGCGTCACATATGTTAACTTCTTTTTGTATGTCATGCAATGTAATCGTTACATGTGTGTGTCAACGATTTTCTCTACCATATTCTATTATCATAGTCCACAGCAACCATTAACACTTAAGGCTTTTCGGCAGCCCGTAAAATTTGTTATTCGATATATGGACTACCATATTATACAAACATATTTCATTTACACCTTTCCTTGCATTTCAATTCTAGTCGCGCAATAACCCTAAGTATCATAGTCCACAACAATCGTTAATGCTTGAGCCTTTTCGGCAGCCCGTAAAATATCGTGTTCAAAGGTTATTTTTCTCAAGAAGGGTCAAGATTTGCTCTACGATATATGGACCACCATGTTCTGCAAAAATATTTCGTATACACCCAGCTTTCCATGTAAATTCCACAATCAAAGCTGCATTACCTGTCACACTCAGTCAAAGCTGCACGACCTGTCACCCACAATCAAAGCTGCATGACCTGTCACCCGCAATCAAAGCTGTATAAAGCATTCTGGCTGACTATGGGAGAGATTCCCTGTCTGAAGCTGTGGCCATAGCCAGCCTCATATCCCATCACATGCAAAGCTGCAAAGGAACAGATGCTCCCAGATTTGAACTTCTCTTAAATCCGACACTCTCTTGTATGGTTGGCTATTTAAGCCCCAGTGGTCGCCTCCTATCAATCACAACAAGCAAGCAAGCTTCGGGCCAATAGGAGGGAAGACGAAACACGGAGCACAAGTTCGCCAGCCAACTAACCAGTGCCAATGGAGTCCCCCTCGCCCCCAAGGCGCAGCGTTCTCGAAGACATCCCCGAAGGCACGCAGGTCCCCATATGCCTATGCGGGGATCTTTGCCGGTTGAAGAAGTCTCTAGACAACTCATACACCTACGGTATGAGGTACTGGAGCTACCGCAACAACGACTGCGAACCAACGCTGGAGATGCGGATGCGGCGGAAAAGCCCGGTATGTTCGTACTCGCATTTGATGTTACATCAAACCGTGCGAACCTTAATACTGTAATACAATATGTTGTCACCAATTGCAGCCTCCATTGTACGAGTTCATCAAATTCTACGACGTAGAGCAGACTCCTGAGATGGAGAGGATGCGGAATTGGGAGTACTCGCATCGCAGAGCTATGGTAGAGCAGCAGTGGCGTGAGCAGGACGAGGAGGAGAAGCGCATGAAACATCACGAAGAAATGCGTGCAAAGAGGGAGGCTGAACAGCAGCGCCTGGCGGTCGAGCGGGAGGCTGAGCGTGACAGGAAGTGCGAGAGGGCGGCTAGGGCCAGGGCGGCACGCACCGATGGGTTGCGCAAGGGGAAATATCCCCGGTGCACTCAGTAGTGTACCAAAAGGGCCCTTGTTGTCTCGTTTACCTAAGGCATGTTAAACTTTAAGCCATTATTGCCGCCCATCTATAACCCCGATGTTTGTGTGCCATAAGGGCCATTTTCTTTCGGTTGAAAATCAGTTTCGGTTGAAAATCAGTAATTTAATCAGTTTCGGTTGAAAATCATGAAAAACTCAAAAATGAATGGGAGAGTGTTTGTTTTGATGACAACAACTTGCCGCGATTAGGGACATAACTAGCTTTGTCAATTCATGCTTACATGAAGATTAGTTTCGGAAAAAATTATCAGGACAAAAAAAGCTCATAACTCAATCTCATCTGACATTGTTGCACCATAATGTCTGCTTGCTGCATACACAACTTTCCTTCGCTTTGTTGCCGGTGATGGTAACTTATAAGGGAAAGGTCTAGAGCATGAATGCCAATTCAACAGTGAAAATTTATGCCGTCTAATTTCATTAAAACAAAATTTTTACGGGGCTATAACAGTGAAATATTCGGTTCATGCGCGCACAGAGGCTACGTGGCCGGCGTTGGAGGTGCCACCTGGCTGCCGCTGTGGGGGGCGGCCGCCACACGGCATGGTGTCGGCCCCGGTTACTTTTGATATTTTATTTACATGTTGTATATTTCCGCGATTTCCTATTTTCGTGCTGTATATTTGAGCATTTTTCCCATATGAATTGTCGACTAATTGAATTTATATGCAAAGCAATATATAAATTACATATTTCTCCAAAAATATCAAACAACAAACCAACAAATCTGGTGCATTCCTCCTAAAAATTACATTTAAAGATAATATTTTTTGCAACTTAACGATTATCACACGTAGATTAATTTCTTCATAATTTCACACTTTTCATTAATAAAAGAATCCAGCACTCTCCCACGGTATAATTAAAAAAAATACCCTGCATATTAAAACGGAATAAAAAATAAACAATTTAAAAACCCGCGCTCCCCACCGCTGTTTTTTTAAAAACAAAAAAATAATAAAAACTAATTAACCAGCGCTCCCCCCGCGCGGTTTATTTAAAAAACAGAAAAAAAAAATAAAAAAAAATGCTACCGCTCTCCCCCACCGCTTGAATATAAAAAACCCCAAAAAAATAATTTTTAAATATCCAGCGGTTTGGAAGCGCGGAAAAAACTCGGGGAAAAATTCCAAAAAATATGCAGCGGTCGGGGACCGCGGAAATTCGAATTAAAAAATAAAAAAATTTACCGCGACGGGAACCCACGGTTTTGCACTGTTATGAGGCTATTTTTGCATTTTCGTTGTAAGCTCTTATTTTATTTTAATAGAAGAAGACGCTAGCTAGCGTTAATTCCCAACAAGAAGAAAGGCAGAGTGAGATCCAAAATTGCAAAGCCAGACAGAGAGAATTTTAACCACGAGAATTAAGCTCGTATAGATGAGAAACAATTAAGAAGAACAGAAACAGGGGAGCTGTAGCTAGCTAGCAACATAGATGGGGGAGCCAAACTTACCTTGGGTTGCGTAGTCTTGCCGATACATTTGGCAGTCTGTTATCTTAATACGGTCTTGCTTAGTCTTTTTTTTTTAATTAGCACATGGAGGGTGGCGTCTGATGCTTTTCCCACATAGAAGATGAGGTCGCAGGCTCGCATGCAGCTGATGAGACCTTGCTGGTTACCTGGATATGGACTTAAAACCACTCCAGGCATGAATTAGTATTGAGTTGAGCAGGAATGAATTATTGCATTGTTGGATGCAGGCCGGCACGCAGCTAGTCAAACTGATTTGAGAAAATCAGTTTCCATGTCAGATTTGCAAACTTGCAGATCAATGGAGAGTTCTAGTCTTTTGACCATTTCCAGCTTCAGTTTTGGGAATCCATTAGGCCACTACTACTACTTCTTGCTTTTGTCTTCGATGTGAACAAACCAATCCTCCAAACTGGAGCGGCGAACATTTCAAACTGACAAGTGACAGCAACCATCTTCCAATTTGACATTTAGGCATGAAAGCTGTCTCCTGGGTGACGTGTAATGAGCCAGTAATTCAGCATTGTTGATTGATGCAGCCAATAATTCCAACGCATTAGTTGAAATCAGTCGCTATTAAATAAGTTGCTTTCTTTATCACTCTAGTCTGATATGATCGGATCCCTGGTTTTTGCAACTTAGTCCTCCTTTTAGTTGATTGGCAGTGAACCTGATCAGGTTCTGTGCAGAAGGAAAGCAATTATTGGAGTCAATAGTTTGCATTGAACTTCACAAAGCCATTTGGTGTTAGAAATCATGAACGCAATTTTCCAAACAACGATACATTTTTTTGGAAACAAATTCTACGCAACGGTGTTGAACTTCACAAAGCCATTTGGTGTTAGAAATCATGAACGCAATTTTCCAAACAACGATACACTTTTTTTGGAAACAAATTCTATGCAACGGTGTTGCATACCGCGATCTGTGCAGCACCGTGTGGATTGGCGCCACACGTCCCGCTGCATCAATCTCCAAGCACTTTAATCCTTATCACTTAATTTTTTTTTGCATGGAGATTGATGTAGCGGGACGCGTGACGCTAATCCACACGGTGCTGCACAAGCCGCGGTATGCAACACCGTTGCATAGAATTTTTTCCTTTTTTTTGGTGAACTAGATGCATAGCAAAAGTAAGCCTTGCTATAGAACAGATATGCTCTGGCAGCTCTGCTATGGAGCTTGTCTACTTCTAAATTCTCATTTGACATGGCCTTTGTTAATGCATTGTGATAACGTTTTCTACGTTCAGTGCCCAATTTTTCTTAAAGAAAAATCTTCATCTGGATTATTGACGTGCTGGACGTGGCGTTTAATTGATGTCTCAGTCAGAACAACCAAAACCTTTTGATATCGTGCTGGATGTGACGTTTTATTGATCTTGCATCACCCCTTTGATAATGTTACAAGAAAGGTTCTTGTGTAAGTCTACAAGATTACCCTTCGTTGGTAATTCTTAACATTGTGATTCCTATATATGTGCTCTGCTTGATGCAAGCATTATGCATTAGAATGGAACTAGAGTTCTTGGACGAATAAAGTAGTTGCTTGGTAGTACAAATATAAAATGATAAAAACTAGAGTTCAGAATTTGACACGAATAACGAACTTTTATTATAGTCATGAACAATCAAAACTACATCAACAAACATACTACATTCAATTTTTCTATATTTGTGCTGTCATTTGCCTTATCAATTACATTTCATACCGTTCAAATGTACACCATAAAATGACAAGTATAGCATTTAAGATTAGAGAGGAGGCCAAGAAACACAAAGAAAACACTCGTCTTAGTAGCACTTTCCTGCTACCCTCCAAAATCCGAAATTTCGTTTTCGGTTCATGTAACATCCTCAAAATTTATAAAAGGATAAAATCAAATATTAAAAATGTGTAATTGCTTTCTTGTTGCATTTCTTGATTTTATATGCATTTAGTGAATTGTTGCTTGATTGGAAATGATTCTTGGAATTGAAAAGAAAGAAAAGGAGAAATTGTAAAATGGTAAAAGATGAAAATTACCATAGTAAATTCTTGGATAACCCTAGAGTGCTCTAGAAACCACCTTGGCTGGTCAAAAGAGGATGTGAATCCAATTGCATGTTGGATTGATAAATTAAATGGGAAACCTTATCCTAGACCAAACCCTTGTCAGCATTTTGTGGAAATTCCTAGGACATTTATGCGCTTAATATTTTTACCATGTGGTCTCAGTTACTTTACCCTCATCTAAAAAAATTTACAAAAATTAATCATTACATTTACTATTTATCCTTATTTGATCTTTCCAATCCTGAAAATCAGCAAAATGGAGTAAAAGAATTCTTAGAAAATAACACTAGGATTTTGGATCTGAAATTTTTATGGTAGTTCCCTGGCACTAATATAGACCTTTTACAAAAATATAAAAAATTAATAAGCTAGTTTAAGCCTTCTGATAAATCCTTTTTCGAATTAAGATTTCTGAACAGTGTAGCTTGTCAGAATTTTAGAAAAATAAATATAGCGAATTATCCCCTGAAATTTTTACAGTAGGTATATAACTTGACCAGGTAACTGAGTAAAAAGTCTAAAAAATTCTGGAAGTGATTTGATCCTTCAGATAAATGCTCAACTTGTGTTGTCTCATGCGGAGCTTGACCTGACCTGCAATCTGTGAAATCATGTGCTGAAAAATTGGCTTAGAATTGAATTTGCAAAAATGTGTTTGTTCATGTGTTTTGACAATTTGACAAGAAACAGTAAGTTTCGCTTTGGCGCCGGACCAAACTTAAAGAAAACAGTAAGTTTCCCATCTAGGACGGACCAAATTTTTTGGTCCTACGTGAACATGTTTTTAGCAACCTCATTTTCCCATCTACGACGGACCAAATTTTTTGGTCCTACGTGAACATGTTTTTGGCAACCTCATTTTCCCATCTACGACGGACCAAATTTTTTGGTCCTACGTGAACATGTTTTTGGCAACCTCATTTTCCCATCTACGAAGGACCAAATTTTTTGGTCCTACGTGAACATGTTTTTGGCAACCTCATTTTCCCATGTACGCCAGACCATATTTTTTTTGGTCCGTCGTGAATGAGTTTTTGCTCGATTAGGGTTTTGAGCAAACTTGGAATTGAGTTTTTGGTTTGACCTTGAGATTATGAAATTGGTGAGAATTTCATGATGCTTGTTTTGAAGTGGAATTTATGCAATGCTCGTGTGAGTATTTGCATGGACTAATGTTGAGTCAAGTCGCGGACTTGTGCTTGAAATTTTTTTGTGGTTTGTTCATGTGCAGGTATTGCTCGAGGGCGAATGTGGTCGATGACGGGACCGGAACTACGTTCATGGAGGAACTGAGGTTCGTGACTAGGTTCAGGGAGGAACTGAGGTCTTGGTGGTCAATGATGTCATGCGGGACGTTCGGGCTAAGAGAATGGTGCACATGAAGAATGGTTAGTCACGTGAGAATGGCAGGAGGTCATTCGCGTGCAAAGTGTTAGTCACGTGAGTATGGCAGGTGGCCATACACGTGCAAAGTGTTAGTCACGTGAGTATGGTAGGGTTGCCATACGCGTGCAAGAGTTGTACTCGGCCAGGTTGGGCCAAGAGGAGTTGTGTTGAATACATACTCTTTCTAGGATTAGGAGTGGGACTCCTACTAGGATTAGGAATTGTATTCAGAACTCCTTGTGTTTTGCTCCTTTAAATAGGAGGGGTGTCTCCTGTTGAAGGGCATCAATTGGAGCTGAGCGCATTGAGAGCCTCAAGCTCAGTTTTAGGGTTTGTACTCTTTTGATGAGAGTACTTTAGACAAAACAAATAAAGATCAATTCTTCCAAGATTCTTGTGTGCTACAGTAGCCACATTGCTACAGTGTTTTCTGTTTTGGTTCTTGTTTGCGTGCTTGCTCTAATTCTAGATTGGTTTTTGATTCTTGAGTTTCATCTTGATTTGATCCATCAAAAACCTTTCTAGGGTATTGATTTAGAGTTCCTCAAAGTCTAGTTAATTAATCTTTTGAAGATCTTGTTTAATCTTGAAGTTTTGATTATATTAGTTTTCGTCAAGTTCTGGAACAGCAAGCTTGCGAAGCTCATAACTTTTGATCCATAAGTCCGATCGAGCTGATTCTTTTTGGGTTTGATTCGTATTGGAATATAGTTTCTTGTGTCCAAATTTCAGATCGTTACGACGGTTGGATCTCCGGGAATTCGCGTTTTACCGAACCTCTATCATTCTATTTTTGTCGAATACGAGGCAATTATTTGGTTCTGTTTTGGGGTGATCTTTTAGTAGATTAAGAATTTGTTTTTAGCTTCCGCACAATCATTCACCCCCCCTCTGATTGCTATATTCATGTCTTTCGATCCTACACAATCGATAAGGTAAAAGTTGTGAAATCAATCGAAGCCGATATCAGGTGGTAATTGGCTTTACTCCGGTCGGCTACAAGCCAATTAGGGCGGTTACTAGATTAGCTGATTAAGGATAATCCGAGGGTAAAGGTATATTGTCTTTGAGAGGCGATGCACAACAAAACAAAGCAAATCAAACCTGACGAAATCGATGAGATCAATAAATCGGCGATGCGCAAACTCTTATTGATCAAATCGACTTACAGAGGAAAGCTTACATGAAAAGACTAAAGAACACAGAAATTGTAAATATGACGGGTTGTGTGTGTGATGCCCTCTACACCGGCCTAGACTCATCTTTTATATCCGTAAGCCGATCCGAGTCCTCCTCTGATACGTTGACTAGAGTCCGTGTCGGTCACAGTTACCCAAAATGGACTCGTGTTTCCAAACAACTTTGCGCCGTGCGTCGTCTAGATTCCCTTCCACTTCAATTTGCCGATACTTCTATTCATGCGGAATTTTGGTGCAAACAGCCCCTGTTCTCATCCAAACATATATTCAACTCATCTAGGGAAAAAAAATTGATCAAACTTGCAGACGGTTCACGCTTCTATATCAAACATTATTTAGAATAACATTATTCGTCCGAGAGTCCTTAAATTGTGCCAAAGAATGGCCTATCAATCTACAGCCCCCACTCCATCCTAACTAAGCCACCTCCGTTTTTCAATTGACATGAAGAAAATGCCACGCCATGAATAAGCTCGACATGGATCCCCTGAATCCCCATACTTGATACATGATCCTACTGGCCATGTGCAGGTTATTTGTACCATCGCGATATCAGCATCACAAGGCTTCACTCACCAAATTCGTCTCGGTAGAATACCTACCCATTAACTAGCTGCAACTTTTTACTTGCTCAACCATTTCAATGTTAATATGTCCGAATATTGAAGCGAGGCTTATTACACATATAGTTGGCTAGGTGCAATCCATTTTACTGTTTTCTTTGCTGAAAGAATAAGCAGTAAAAATTGCAGCAGCTGTCGTGGTACGTACAATATAAATCACAAATAGTTGCTAATCATGTTCACACTAAATAATCACAAATAATTTCGATGAGCTTTTACTTAGAGGAAATGCTCGTCTTCCATAATCAAAGAGGTGACCAAAATCAAAATGCGAGCCCATTTTTTGGTTTCAGTGCCGAATTAGCCGTGGCTTCATGGCTCCATTAATTCTATTGTCACTTGTCAGGGCTTCACTTCATCCATACACTGAATGAACAAGTGCCAGCCTCCACTGCATGCATGTAAAGTATAGCTAATGCACTAACAATTTCCAATCATAGGTCAAAACCACGAATCAGAAATGAAGGAAACTGTTATATTCCACGAGAAAATTGAAGATAGCAACACTTAAGAGAAAAAAGGTCTGGTAGCTAGGTTTTACGTACCAAGAATTTAAAATACCTACGAAGAAACTCTGGATCATCTGGTTGCATCACTACTACAAAACTGCAAATAGGAGACACCCTATTAGTGGCGGTTTGTTTGGAACCGCCACTAATAGGAGTATTAGTGGCGGTTCTTGAGTGCAAACCGGTGCCCCTTCATTAGTGACGGTTTTTGTTCCGAACCGCCACAGATAGTGGACTATCAGTGGCGGTTTGTGGTTATAACCGCCACAAATACTGCGACAACTATCAGTGGCGGTTTTAACCCTAAACTGCCACTGATAGTCCACTATCTGTGGCGGTTCGGAACAAAAACCGCCATCGATAGGTAGGTATTATCGATGCCGGTTGGAGGACAAAACCACATCGATAATTAGCTTATTTGTGGCGGTTCTAAACAAAAACCGCCACAAATACTGATTATCTGTGGCGGTTTTTGTTTAGAACCGCCACAAATAAAACCCCTATATATACTAGTCGCTACAAGACTCTACAGGAGCTCATGGTCATCTTCCTCCCGAGAAGAAAAGCAAAATTTCAGATCTGAGATTTTGTTTGCAAAGAAACTTGAGTTTTTACCGTAGGGTTGTTCCAAGGTGAGTAATTTGTTCTCCTCTCTTCATTTGTGGTGATGTAGTTGCAATTTAATGGCTAGATCTAGTTTATTTAAGATTTTCCTTTCTTCAATGGCAAAGCTTATATTCAATTTTTTTTATTTACCTAGCATTTTTTAGATTAATTTATATCTAGATGATGAATTTATTAACTTGATCAATTAGATTATTTGTTGTCTACCTTTTTTAGATGACAAAATATGGCAAGCATATATTAAATTTATTTAATTAAGATTGTTGGATATTAATACACATTAAATTTAATGTATATGGTATAGAGGTGATCATGAAGTTGCCTTGCATTTTGAGATGATGAATTATCTACCTCTTTGAGAGGATAAATTTAATTTTGGCTATGCATAGTACTTAAGATTTGTTTCTAATTACCATTAATTTTCTTACCGTTAGTGAGATGATGAATTTACTACCTTGCTCTATTAGATTAAGTTGTCTACCTTTTTTAGATGATAAATTATGATTGAGCATATATTTTTTAATTTATTTAATTAAGGTTATTGGATAGTAACAAATAATGGATTAATGATTTATGTAATTAAGATTATTGCATATTATTAATTGTTACATTAATTAATTGTAGATGGACCGGAGATGGATGTACAATGCGAACTGCTGTAGCGAGAATACATCGACGACAGATTCGCTTTTCTACGAGCAAATGAGGAGAACAGATTGCAAAAGAAGACGGAGTACATACATTGTCCATGCATTGATTGCAAGAATGAGAAGATGTTTTCGGACAAAGACCAAATCCACTTGCACTTGATTCGGAGGGGCTTTGTACCTAGCTATACCTGTTGGACAAGGCACGGTGAAGAGGAGATCATACTTCAATGTGATAATGTCGACGACGACGAAGCCGCCAATATGGCAGCTGACATCGGGTATGGAACCGATGAGGATAGGTTGGTCGTTGACGATGACAATAATTTGGCTCAAATGTTGCACGATGCAGAAGGAAACTACAGCAGTGAGAGAGAGAGTTTAATCAGTTCAAGGGTTTGATAGAGGACTCGGAGAAACCTTTGTTCCCGGGTTGCAAGGAGGAATACACAAAGTTGCACACTGTGCTTTCACTACTGAAATTGAAGGCAAGCAATGGTTGGTCCGACAAGAGTTTCACGGAGTTGCTACGTCTCTTAGCGGACATGCTTCCAGAGGGCAACCTGTTGCCTAAGACCACGTATTTTGCCAAGAAGGTTGTATGTCCCTTGGGATTGGAGGTAGGAAGAATACACGCGTGTCCAAACGACTGTATACTCTATCGCAAAGACTATGTAGACACGCATGTATGTCCGGTGTGCAAAGCATCGCGATACAAGCGTAAGGGCGAGGAAAACGAAGGCATAGAAGTGAAGAATGGAGCTCCCGCTAAAGTGGTGTGGTATTTGCCAGTAATACCTCGTCTAAAGCGTTTATTTGCAAATAAAAAGCATGCCAAGCTAATGCGATGGCACTTTAAGAGCGAAAGAGGGATGGAAAGTCGAGGCACCTGCCGATTCTCGCCCAAAGGAGAACCATCGATAGGCTCTTTAGGGAGAACTTCGGAAATGAGCCAAGGAATATAAGGTTTGGGTTGAGTACGGATGGAATGAATCCTTTCGGTAACATGAGCAGTATTCGTAGCACTTGGCCCGTGACTCTCTATATCTACAACCTTCCTCCTTGGCTGTGTATGAAGCGAAAATACATTATGATGTCGCTGCTTATCCAAGGGCCGAGACAACCTGGAAACGATATTGATGTATACTTACAACCATTGGTGGAAGATCTTGTGCTCTTGTGGAATGAAGGTGTACAGGTATGGGATGAGTACAAGCGGGAGTACTTCACTCTACGCGCAATGTTGTTCTCGCACCATCAATGATTTACCAGCCCTAGGTAACCTGTCCGGCCGTACTATAAAAGGAGCTAAAGCTTGCCCCCAATGCCTGGATGAAACTAGTAGCGTGTGGCTTAACAACTCGAGGAAAACAGTCTACATGCGTCACCGTCGGTTCCTTCGAAAGAATCATCTGTACCGTAATATGAAAAAACAATTTGACGGTACAAAGGAGGACGGTTCAGCTCCAAGGCCTCTTACTGGGGAAGAGGTATATGATATGGTTAAGGATATTAATGTTGTACTTGGAAAGGGGGATACCTCAAGGTCCCGTACTGAGAAAACCACGTGGAAGAAGAGATCCTTATTTTGGGATTTGCCCTATTGGAAGGACTTAGAAGTTCGACATTGCATCGACGTCATGCATGTAGAAAAGAATGTATGTGACAGCGTGCTTGGTCTTTTACTGAATATTCCTAGCAAAACAAAGGATGGACTGAAGGCACGAAGGGACCTGGAAGATATGAAGATCAGAGCCGAGCTACATCCTCAAGACACCGAGAAAGGCCGACTTTACCTTCTCCCAGCTTGCTATACTCTGTCCAAGAAAGAGAAAACAGACCTCTGCAAGCGCTTGCGTAGTGTGAAAGTTTCGTCCGGTTACTCCGCAAACATCAAGAAACTGGTATCGATGAAAGATTTGAAGTTAACTGGTATGAAGTCTCATGATTGTCATGTGATGATGACACAAATGCTCTCTATTGCAATTAGAGGTACTTTGCCTGTCAAGGTTCGAGAGGCAATCATGAGGTTGTGTTTCTTCTTTAACGCGATTTCACAGAAGGTCATCGATCCTGTTGGACTTTATGAACTGCAGGCTGATGTGGTCAACACTCTGTGTCAGCTAGAGATGTATTTCCTCCATCATTTTTCGATATCATGGTTCATCTCATTGTTCACCTTGTGAATGAGATAAATATTTGTGGGCCAAGATTCTGCATCGATGTATCCGTTCGAAAGGTACATGGGTGTTCTGAAGAAATATGTACGTAATCGATCGCGACCGGAAGGTTCCATTGTAGAAGGTTTGCAACTGAGGAGGTTATTGAGTTCTGCGTCGATTACATGGACGAGGTTCAACCGGTAGGAGTGCCTGTATCACGCCATGAGGGGAGGCTAGCTGGCAAAGGAGTAATCGGAAAGAAATCCACAAATTCTTACGATCATTTTTTGTTCGAACAAGCTCATTTCACAGTCTTGCAAAGATCGATCGAGGTATCCCGTTTATGGACATGCACAAGGAAAAGCTACAGAGGGAAAATCGTGGACGATCAGAGGTTTAGATAACAAAAGAGCACAATCGTGTGTTCAATCATTGGTTCAAGGAGCACATGTCTGGTGAAGAAACGAGTGTTACGTTGAGGTGGTTGGCAAAAGGGCCATCAGGTACAATCGTGACATGGCAAGGATACGACATAAATGGATATACATTTTACACGAGAGCTCAAGATAGTAAAAGTACTTACCAAAACAGTGGTGTCCGTGATAGATGCCTCACGACAATACAGCAAGAAGAAGAGCAGCTTCTATGGGTTTATAGAGGAGATTTGGGAGCTCGACTACTGCATTTTCAAGATCCCGATGTTTCGGTGTCGTTGGGTCCAACTCCCAAAGGGTGTCAAGGTGGACAAATATGGCTTCACTACCGTGGACATCGAGCAAGTCGGATATAGAGACGAACCATTCGTACTTACGAAGCAAGTTGCACAGGTCTTCTATGTAATCGACCCGGCAGATAAGAAGCGTCATGTAGTTCTTCAAGGAAAACAAAGGATCGTCGGAGTTGAGAATGTCGTGGATGAGGAAGAGTACAACCAGTTTGATGAGTTGCCTCCTTTCGTAGATGGCAAAGATCGTGCTCGAGGAAGCAACCACTCAGGAAGCCACCTATCATCGTGATGATCATGAAGAAGGCCAAATTGTGAAAGAAAATAATTAGCTAGGAGTAATGGCAAAATGTGTGTATTTATGTGGGGTAATAGAAATGTAATGTCAGAAATATGCATTTATGTGGAGTAATGGCATTTTTTTGTTAAAAAATATGCTTTATATTAATTCATGGCTTTATATTAATCAGGGATTCAAATTTATAAGAATATAAATTTATATATCATAGATAAATTAATTATGAATAATTAGTAGTTAATATATATGATAGGTTCACTAATACATTAATTCATAGCTTTATAATAGAAGGAAATCTGGAAAATATGCTTTATATTAATTTATATCAATCAGGGATTCAAATTTCATAAGAATATAAATTTATATATCATAGATAAATTAATTATGAATAATTAGTAGTTAATATATATGATAGGTTCACTAATACATTAATTCATAGCTTTATAATAGAAGGAAATCTGAAAAATAGTATTAGTGGCGGTTGTTAATTAAAACCGCCACAGATAAGGTTTATCAGTGGCGGTTTTTTAATTACAACCGCCACTGATAATGCTTATCTGTGGCGGTTTTTAATTACAACCGCCACTGATAAACCTTATCTGTGGCGGTTTTTAATTACAACCGCCACTGATATGTCCCCCAATATAAACCACGCCACAGTGGTCAGTCCTCACCACTACCTTTGAACCCTACCCCGCCGCCTCCCTCCCGCGCCCGGCGACCTCGTCCGGCCCGTCCCCGCCTGGCGCCCCCACCCGGCACTAGGGTTTGAGATCTCCTTTCATCCAGGGTTGAATCGTCATTGCTTGATTTTGTATTTTGGGATGAAGTAGCATTCAGATTTGATGCTAAAGCTAATGCTGATGATGGAATTCAGATTATATGCATATTTTGATTATGAAGTAGCATTCAGATCTTGCATATTTTGGGATGAAGTAACATTCAGATTATATGCATATTTGATGTTCTGATTGATTCTTGTTAAAGCATCTTTGCGAATGGATGCATAAGAAATCAATTAGTTGAGCTTTTCTGGTATCTGTGTTGTTTCTAGTTCATTCTAGTTATTGAAAGCACACTGTGCAAGAAAATGGTCTCATTTTTCTTTGCTTGTTGCTGTCGGGACCCCGAATTTGCAAATCCGGACCCTCTGTGTATTCAGCACTAGTCCAGGAACGCGCTAGTGCACACAGTCTTAACATCGGTATATATCACAATCATACCAAACGATACTATCAAAGTACTTTATTTAAATAATCAAAGGGTTACTCGACCTTATGGCCAAGTTACAAATATATGCCTCGCGAGGCGAAACTTATTAAAAGAGAAATAACAGCAGCGGAAAATCAAATAACTTCGTGGCGCCATCCAGTATACCACAGGCAACTGACTGGGCTCGCATCCCTAAGTAGACGGGTCTTCTTGGAAATCCTCCTCCGAAACTGGCGTAATCTCCTCTTCAACTGGTATTGTGTTGAGGCAAGGGTGAGTACTTGGTACTCAGCAAGTCATGCACAGAATGCAAGCTAATATACTATATGCATGGCTTGGTACAAAGGAATAGCTCAAGGTATATTTGCAGTAAACAGCTTTTGACAAGTAATAAAAGTAGATTCGAAAGCAGTAGAAATAAGTAAAGCATAAATAACTTCTCAAGAAATTTAATAAACATTTTTCCCCATCCTAAACCACATTTCCATCAACTTCATTACTAAACCAACCCAACTTTTCAAATCCAAGTTATTTTCAGAAAGTCTAACCCTTGACTGTAATTCCCGAGCATTGTCCAAGATCAGTGGACTCGGCTATTTAAATAGATTCTACACTCACAGAGGTTATGCACTTTACCCACAAGATACAGTCAAACACCACAAAGGCGAGTTCCCGTAACAAAGCCTTTCGGAAGCCTCAAACAACACAGGTGGTCCTCTCCGGTTCGTGCTCTACACCATCCCTTCCCTTAGCCAAGGCGAAGTATGGGACCAACACACCGTTAGATGGGTATCTGGCCACAGCCACGATACGCGCCCCCGTACAATCACACAAACGGTGTAATTGACACCCTGAGGCTCCACAAGTGAGTCCTTAGCGACTTAGTCAACTAGGGCCGTCCCATTCCAGCCATGTGGTTGCAAGTATGACCCAGTTCAAAGGCTTGCAAGGTTAAGTCCTTAGAGTGACCAGGGCAAGACTACCCGAAGAACCATATCAACATCCCCAATGCCACAACTGGACCACCTGATTACTCTTGCCACATGCCCGGCCGAAAATCGTTTATCAAACCCAGCTTGATTACCATGCACCACGTGCCATCAACATCACATGATACTTTTCCAAAACAGGTTCAATATATCATTAAGTCAATATTAGCATTTGATTATCCAAAATCATGTCATGAGCACGTATGTGTCTAAGCAAAGATACTACAACGATCTAAACCCATGTTGGCAATTTAATAATGTCCAACTAGTAAACCACAACTAGGGTGACAAAGGGTCATGGCACATACTTAAGTAATCAAGGTGTCATATAGCAAATTGGTATTTATCTAACCCCCATGTTTAATCAAAGTATCTTTCTACTTGAACTAGCATGCAATAGTTTAAATCAAAATAGATTTCGAAATAGGATCAATATGGTCAAAGCACAACTTGCCTTCAAAAAGTACTTGCTCTTGGTCTTGAGTTGGATCCTGAGTCAACACTTCTCCCTCAAATCCTTCCGGCACTTCAACGTCTACTCGTAAAGCGTGCAAATAGCAAACACACAAATAAACACTAGGCAAAAACATCCCAAAACTCCAAATAAAATCCATAAACAGAGAGAACATAATTTTCTGGATTTTTAGAAACTGGAATCGTCAAATTTGGAGTTAAAACGCAAAAGTTATGATTTATTAAAGTTTAAATAATCAATTAAATAATATTACAGAGAAAAACTTTAGTCCAAAAATTAAATAAAATTCATATTTGAGTAGATCTGAATTTTATACAAATTTAGAAATTTGAATCACTCAAATCGGAGTTGAAACGCAAAAGTTATAAGCGTTTGAAGTTTGAATCTAAATTTGAATCAATATTTCGAATTAATAAATCATTTTCTTTTTTTTCGGAAATTAATTATTGCGTCAGCAAGGACACGTGGCAGCCTCTGATTGGGCGGCTGACGTCAGCTGGTCCATGGACTTGGTCCACGCTCGGCTCGGGTCCACCGTGGACTCGGTCCACGACTCCACGTGAGACTGACATGTGGGCCCTCTCGGGTGACGTCATCGCTGACGTCAGCGGGGCTCAGCCCACGGTGCTGACAGGTGGGACCCACTGTGACGTCATGGGTGACGTCAGCGCTTGGCGGGGTCAGCCACTGACATGCGGGCCCTCGACACGCGGGCCTCGCGTGTCGGCGTCACTGCACGCTGCGTGGGCCGGCCGACCGCGTCGGTCCAACTTCCCGACACGTGGCGCAATCACGACCGTTGATTTGAAATTCAACGGCGCGGATTAGATCCAGGGTTAACACGTTGAAACTACTCGTTGATCGTGGGCCGTTCGATTTAGATCGGACGGTCCAGATCTAATCCTATAATCGCACTGCTACAGCACGTGGCGATTGTGAACCGTTGGATCTTGATCCAACGGTCCAGATCTAATCGGGTTTGGAACACGTGAACTCACCTCAACCGTCCGATCTGGATCTGACGGTCCTCTGAGCTCGCGGAGTCCGGCGATGGCGCGGCGAGGCCTGGGCACCGGAGACGGGAACGATGACCAAGGGCGCGGCGCTACGGGGCTTCTCCGGCGAGATGAATCCTTCCTTCGGGTGCGTCTCGTCGCGGGGATCCCAGATCTGAGCTCCTTCTCGGCGGAAGACGACGGACGACGACTTTAAAGCGGCGCAAACCTCGGCGGAGGGAAGAGACAACTCCGGCGAGCGATTGCCGCTCAACGGCGGCGGCTCAGCGTAGATGGCTCGGGGAACGGGTGCGCAAGGATGAGGGCAACCTCGGGACGCCTCACGCTTTAAATAGCCTCGGCGTTCAGGCCCTAGACGAAACCTAATCCTACACGGCGGCGCGCGCGGCATGGAGTCGGCTTCGGTCTCGGCGAAGACGATGAAGCTTCACCGCCCACGTGGCGCGATCAATGGCCACGATCGCACGACGCGATCGGATCCGGGCCGGATACGGCTCGAACAGGTACGGGCGGATCTCAGCCGTTGGATCTTGATCCAACGGTTGGGATGGATTAGGGTTAGGAGTGGGTTCGGTCGAGTCACGTGGCTCGGTCGGACTCGAGTCCGACTCGGGTTCGACTTCGGTCGGATGAACAAGATTTGACCCGAGTTTGAATTTCCAGCGATTTAATATTTAAAATAATTCCCAGAATTCATTTAATTCATTAAAAATAGCAAATGACTCGTAAAAATTCCAGAAAAATTCGAAAATACTTTGGATCATTTTGGACTCAAATAAAATATTTCCAACAAAATTTTATTTGCAAAATTAAATTCTTTAATTATTTCAAAATGGAATAAATTCAAATAAATTCCAATTAAATCCAAATAAATTCTAAAATTCCAAAAATTCACCAAAGTGCCAAATCACACATGAATTTAGGACAAGTAAAATTTTGGGGTGTTACAAACCTCCCTTAATAGAATCTCGTCCCGAGATTCAGGGCTTACTAAAGGAATAGGTTTGGAAATTCTTTCTTCAAATCCTCTTCGCTCCCAAGTCGCTTCGCTTTCTTCATGGTTGCTCCATCAAATCTACAAAACGGGTTGACTTGTTTCTAGTTTCTCGATCCATTGTGTCTAGAATCCTCACGGGATACTCCTTATAAGTCAAATCCTCTTGCAACTCAATTGATTCTAACGGTGTCTGCTCCTCGGGAACTCGGAGACACTTCTTTAATCGGGACACATGGAATACATCATGTACTCGCCAACGATCGTGGGCAACTCCGGTGATAAGCAACTTCGCCTCATGCGGCTCAAAATCTTAAATGGTCCAACATAACGGGTGCAAGTTTCCCTTTGGCATGGAACCTCTTAACTCCCGAGAGGCGTAACTCGAGGTATACAAAGTCCTCTCGGTTCAAAACTCAAATCTCGGCGACGATTGTCAAGATAACTCTTCTGCCGAGATTGGGCTATCTTCAACCTTTCCTAATCATGGCGACTGTTCTTCAAATTCTTGAAGAATATCAGGCCCAAAGACACGGGCGCCACGGTCTCATTCCAATTCAATGGCGTCCGACAGGTCGACCATACAAAGGCCTCAAAAGGTGACATCTCAGAAGCGCCTCGATAACTATTGTTGTAACCGAACTCGGCATACGGCAAACTTTTATCCCAAGAGGTAGCATAAGCCAATGCACAAGCTCTCAACATATCCTCCAATCTGGTTGACTCTTTCGGTCTGTCCATCCGTCTCGTGGATGATAAGTCGATCAAGTTTAAACGGGTTCCCATGGCTTCATGCAACTTATTCCAGAATCTTGAGGTAAATTGGGTACCTCTCGTCCGATACAATCCTCTTTGGCACTCCGTGCAAACAAACAATCTCGATCATGTACAACTCGCTAACTTATCTCCCGAGTAGGTGGTCTTCACGGGATAAAATGGGCTACTTTGGTCAAGCGATCCACTATAACCCATATGGAGTCATAACCCCTTGAGTCTTCAAGAAACCGGTAATGAAATCCATTCCGATTTCCTCCCACTTCCACTCAGGTATCTTCGGTAATGTAGCAATCCTCGCTGGTCTCGATGCATTGCCTTGACTCTCCGGCATACGTCGCACAATGCAACATGCTCGGCAACTTCACGTTTCATACTGCCACCAGAATCTCTCCTTGAGATCCCGATACATCTTGGCGCCTGTGGTGAATTGAGTACTTGGAGTCATGGGCTTCTTCCAAAATCGATCGCTTTAACTCCTCCTTGTTAGGCACACAACCGACCCTTCATCCATAACGTGCCTCGCTTCATCCAATTTGAAGTCCTCGCCTTGCCTTCCTCCTTGATGGACTTAATCCTCGCGGATCTTGTCATCATCCTACGTCCTTCTCGGATCCGGTCCTCTAAGGTAGGCTTTACTTCCAATGCGGCCAAGAATCCGCTAGGTACAACCTCAATCTTCATTTTCTGAAAATCCTTACATAACTCATCCTGGCTTGTGGCTAGCAACGTACTCACGGTGATGGCTTTTCCGACTGAGCATCGGCTACTACGTTGGCCTTCCCGGATGGTAATGGATTCCAACATTATAGTCCTTGATCAACTCTAACCATCTCTCTCGCCTCATATTCGAGATCCGACTGGGTGAATATGTACTTAAGGCTCTTATGATCCGTATACACTTCACATCTGTTTCCAATCGATAGTGACGCCATATCTTCAAAGCATGCACTACGGCAGCCTAACTCCAAGTCATGTGTCGGGTAATTTTCCTCATGCGGCCTCAATCGCCTTGATGCATAAGCGACAACCTTTCCATTCTGCATGACACATCCAAGTCCTTGGCGCGATGCGTCACAATAAATCTCGAAGCTTTGAGCAACATCCGGTAGAACTAACACCGGTGCCGACGTCAATCGCTTCTTCAGCTCCTGGAATCATTTCTCACATTCTTGCGTCCATGCAAACTTCTTTTCCTTCTTCAGCAATTGCGTAAGAGGTTTCGCAATTGTCGAGAAGCCTTCAATGAAACGGGCGGTAGTATCCTCGCCATTCCAAGGAAACTCCGACCGGGTCACAGTCTTGGTTTGCTCCCAATGTAACACAGCTTCTACTTTGCTTGGATCTACTGGCGACTCCTTCTGCAGTCATTACATGTCCAAGAAACTCCACCTTGTCCTTCCAAAAATCACACTTGCTGAACTTGGCGAAAAGTTGCTGTTCCTCGGCTTTTCCAAAACTCGCCTTAAGTGTTCGGCATGTTCATCCTCCTCGTCTTGGAGTAGATTAGGATATCGTCTATGAACACGACGACAAACTTGTCCAAATATTCCATGAACACCTTATTCATCATATTCATGAAATAGGTGGCGCATTCGTCACCCAAAGGACATAACAGTGAACTCGTAATGTCCATATCTTGACGAGAATGCAGATGTCGGAATATAGTATGATCGGATATTCAAATGATGGTATCCCGATCTCACATAAAGCTTGGAGAAAACTCCGGCTCCTCTTAATCGATCAAACAAATCATCAATCCTGGTAGCGGATACTTATTCTTCACGGTGACTTCATTGAGTGCACGGTAGTCAATGCACATCCTGAAACTCCCGTCCTTCTTCTTGACAAACAAAACTGGTGCTCCCCACGGCGACGAACTCGGTCTGATAAATCCTTTCTCCATTAACTCTTCTAGCTGTTTCTTCATCTCTACCAACTCCTCGGTAGACATCCGATAGGGTCTCTTTGCTATCGGTCTGTGCAGGTACAAGCACTATCACAAACTCTAAGTCCCTGTATGGCGGCATACTGTAGATCTTCGGGAAAGACATCTGGGTACTCATTCACTACTGAGACATCCTCTATGCTGATTGCCTTGGTACTGTTAATCATCAACTGTCCATCTCTAACTGCAGTAGCTTGAAATTCCACTTTCTTCCCACACGGGCTCTCAACTGAGATAGTCCTTCGTCCACAATCCAATACGGCCTTGTGCTTGGATAACCAATCCATTCCCAATATGACGTCTAAGGTCTGGGTCTCCAAAATTAAAAGGTTTGCTAGGAATTCTATTCCACCTATTAGTATTCTCACCCCGGAACATCCTACTTTCGTTCGGAGTTCGGAACCAGGGGTTTGAACTAAAAGCATGCACTTAAGTCTTGCAATCCTTAAATCATTTCTAGTAGCAAAGCCTTGCGAAACAAACGAATGCGAAGCTCCAGAGTCAAACAAAACTGTTGCAGGTACTGAGTTAACAAGTAACTTACCCAGTACGACGTCCGTAGCATTTTGCAGTGCATCTGCGGTGACATGGTTGACCCGGCCTCTCACCACGGTCTGGGGTGTGGCTCCTGGTGCTGGCGTCCTAGCTGGGGTGGTTCCTAGATTGAAGCGAACTGGGGTCGCTCCTGCTGTCTTCTTTGGACAACTGTTGGCAAAGTGTCCTGGCTCGTTGCAGTTGTAATGACGCCTCCTTCCTTCCGTTGCTCGAGTAGCGTTTCTAAGCGGTGGGGTTTGGTAGTTCGATTGGCAGGTCTTGGTGCTTGGGATGGTGTCCTTGTTGCATTCTCGTGGTTGGAATCAAGAATTGATTTGGTGCAACTCTCAAGCGCCTATGCGTTCCCTGGCGTGATCCTTGCTGTTGCATCCTGCGCTTCCTGTTCTCATCCAGTTCCTTGCGCTTGTCCTCAAGAATAAGTGCCTTATTCACCAACTCTTGGAAATCTGGAAAGGTGTGGGTGATCAACCCTACTTGCAATCCCGAGTTAAGTCCCTTCATAAAACGAGACTGTCTGGATTTATCTGTCGCTACATCCTCAAAGCGTAGCGCTAGCCGTGTGAACTTGTTCGTAGTCGGCCACCGGTGATTACCTTGCTTCAGTGCTCAACTCCTCCTTCTTAAGGTCCATGATTCCTTCAGCACGTGATACCGCTTCGGAATGCGGCGTGAACTCTTCCCAAGTGATATCTTGAGGGTTTTCTTGCGTGGCACGTAAATTCTCCCACCATTCGGCCAATGTTCCTTCCAACTGATGAGAAGCGTAAAGTACCTTCTCATTCCCTATGCATTGAGCTATGTGTAGCTTCCTCTCGATTGATCTTAACCAATCATCGGCCTCCAATGGATTGGCATTCCCAGAGAAAGTGGGTGGGTGAGTCCTCAGGAACTCGACACCTTGTATTCGGCGTGGTCCCCGATTAACTTGATTAGCAGTGGCCTGAGCAAAGGACGTGCTGCATTTGTTGCATCATAGCATGCATCAATCGAGTCTGAGCAGCAAGAAAGGCTCCAAAATTCTGCATATCAACTGGCGGTGCTGGTGCTCTATCATTGGGGTTTTCTGCTGGGCGAGAACCACTCCCATTGCTTCCAAAGTTTCCACGGGTGTTCACCATCTGTCGATTTGCTCTAGGTTTAGAGATGAGAGGGAAACAAGAATAGACAAGTAATATGGAACTTATGCGGGGCGAAAGGGGTAACTTTAAGGTCCAACTTTATTATTAATAACTTGGTATGGCTGCTTACAATGCCTAAGGGCCTTGCAACACATACTGCACACTCAGCAAACAAAGCAAATCCAAATCGAACTAACTCTGGAGTCTAACGCCTAAAGGGTGACTCTTTATTCTATGACTCGACTCGGCGAAGGAGTCTCACTATAGAACCTATGCTCACTCATCGAGAAAACCTCCACGGCCTGGTGGTACGGTGTCGTGGCATAGGCGCCAAACGATTGCCATGTCCAAAGAATCGTGTCCTCTATGGTAGTCGAAGAAGCGGTGTCCTCATCGAGATCCGACTCCTCCGGATCGGCTCGTGTAGCTCGAGTAATCGGCTCGGGTCCGGTCCGTACAAAGTCATCTCCAACTCGTCAATCCTTCGTAGAAGGTGTGCCACATACTCTTGAGCTTCCTCGCCATCTGTTTCTTCTCTGCCGTGATCTCCTTGCGGGCCTTCTGTAGCTCCTTGCTTGTATTATCTAGTACATCCTCCTGGGCGATTTACAAATCGTACCAACCGTGTCACCGTGGCATCCTCATCCCGAATCTCCTTCGGTCGAAGGTTATCGCTGCGCTGGATGGTAACGGAACACCGTACTCTCCAATTCTCGCGAGATACGGGTAATGTGCCGCATTGCTCGTCGTGATACTTCTTGGATACCCATCTCGCATTGTGGATCTCTGGCGGCAAAGTGTATCGAGCGATTGCCTGGCCCTTTTTCCTAGCAGTACTTCAATCCTCACGCCACAAGCCTTGATCAATCCTCGCTTGCCTCGATCACTTCCACTTGGTATTGGGGCTTCTCAAAATCTCCGAGAGTCTCAGAGCATGTGCCAAAGCTCTGTGGGCGTGACCAACTCCCAGATCAACGTAGTTGAATTCTTCCTCCATCTGTCACAAGCGTGCTTTACGTAAGAACTCGGAATTTTTCAATTGTGACAAGGTAAGGGAAAATTTCAGCAAGAGACAAGAAAAGAGAGAAGGGGGTAAGTCGAGATGTCATTTCTTGTCTTCACAAATTTTTAGCTTTAGAAAATAGGTTTTATCCTCACTACGACCATTCTAACTTAGGGTTGAGCCTACAGTCAAGTATGGCTCTGATACCACCTCTGTCGGGACCCCGAATTTGCAAATCCGGACCTCTCTGTGTATTCAGCACTAGTCCAGAACGCGCTTAGTGCACACAGACTTAACATCGGTATATATGACAATCATACCTAAAGATACTATCAATGTTCTTTTTTTAAATAATCAAAGGGTTACTCGACCTTATGGCCAAGTTACAAATATATTCATCTCATGGAGAAAATTATTAAAAGATAAATAGCAGCATCTGAAAATCAAATAAAATTCGTGTCTCCATCCAGTATACCACAGGCAACTGACTGGTCTCGCATCCCTAAGTAGACGGGTCTTCTAGGAAATCCTCCTCAGAAATGGCGTAATCTCCTCTTCAACTGGTATTGTGTTGAGGCAAGGGTGAGTACTTGGTACTCAACAAGTCATGCATGTAATGCAAGCTAATATACTATATGCATGGCTTGGTACAAAGGAATAGCTCAAGGTATATTTGCAAAGAAACAGCTTTTGACAAGTAATAAAAGTAGATTCGAAAGCAAAGAGAAATAAGTAAAGCATAAATAACTTCTCAAGAAATTTAATAAACATTTTTCCCCATCCTAAACCACATTTCCATCAACTTCATTACTAAACCAACCCAACTTTTCAAATCCAAGTTATTTTCGTAAAGTCTAACCCTTGACTGTAATTCCGAGCATTGTCCAAGATCGTGGACTCGGCTATTTAAATAGATTCTACACTCTGCAGAGGTTATGCACTTTACCCACAAGATACAGTCAAACACCACAAAGGCGAAGTTCGTAACAAAGCCTTGGGAAGCCTCAAACAACACAGGTGGTCCTCTCAGGTTCGTGCTCTACACCATCCCTTCCTTAGCCAAGGCGAAGTATGGGACCAACACACCGTTAGATGGGTATTCGGCCACACCACGACACGCCCCCGCACAATCACACAAACGGTGTAATTGACACCCTGAGGCTCCACAAGTGAGTCCTTAGCGACTTAGTCAACTAGGGCCGTCCCATTCCACCCATGTGGTTGCAAGTATGACCCAGTTCAAAGGCTTGCAAGGTTAAGTCCTTAGAGTGACCAGGGCAAGACTACCCAAGAACCAAATCAACATCCCCAATGCCACAATCGCCCACTGATTACTCTTGCCACATGCCCTTGGCCGAAATCGTTTATCAAACCCCAGCTTGATTACCATGCACCACGTGCCATCAACATCACATGATACTTTTCCAAAACAGGTTCAATATATCATTAAGTCAATATTAGCATTTGATTATCCAAAATCATGTCATGAGCACGTAGTGTGTCTAAGCAAAGATACTACAACGATCTAAACCCATGTTGGCAATTTAATAATGTCCAACTAGTAATCCACAACTAGGGTGACAAAGGGTCATGGCACATACTTAAGTAATCAAGGTGTCATATAGCAAATTGGTATTTATCTAACCCCATGTTTAATCAAAGTATCTTTCTACTTGAACTAGCATGCAATAGTTTAAATCAAAATAGATTTGAAATAGGATCAATATGGTCAAAGCACAACTTGCCTTCAAAAAGTACTTGCTCTTGGTCTTGAGTTGGATCCTCGAGTCAACACTTCTCCTCAAATCCTTCCAAGACTTCAACGTCTACTCGTAAAGCGTGCAAATAGCAAACACACAAATAAACACTAGGCAAAAAGATCCCAAAACTCCAAATAAAATCCATAAACAGAGAGAACATAATTTTCTAGATTTTTAGAAACTGGAATCTCAAATTTGGAGTTAAAACGCAAAAGTTATGATTTATTAAAGTTTAAATAATCAATTAAATAATATTACAGAGAAAAACTTTAGTCCAAAAATTAAATAAAATTCATATTTGAGTAGATCTGAATTTTATACAAATTTAGAAATTTGAATCACTCAAATCGGAGTTGAAACGCAAAAGTTATAAGCGTTTGAAGTTTGAATCTAAATTTGAATCAATATTTCGAATTAATAAATCATTTTCTTTTTTTTCGGAAATTAATTATTGCGTCAGCAAGGACACGTGGCAGCCTCGATTGGGCGGCCGACGTCACTGGTCCATGGACTTGGTCCACGCCGCCGGGTCCACCGTGGACTCGGCCCACGACTCCACGTGAGATCGACATGTGGGCCTCTCGGTGACGCCATCGCCGACGCCGGGCTCACCACGGTCGGCTGACAGTGGGACCCATCGTGACGCCATGGGTGACGCCGCTTGGCGGGTCACCATCGACATGCGGGCCCTTCGACACGCTGGCCTCGCGTGTCGGGCCTACACGCACGCCGCTGCGTGGGCCGACCGCCGCGTCGGTCCAACTTCCCGACACGTGGCGCAATCACGGCCGCTGATTTGAAATTCAACGGCGGATTAGATCCAGGGTTAACACGCTGAAACTACTCGTTGATCGTGGGCCGCTCGATTTAGATCGGACGGTCCAGATCTAATCCTATAATCGCATCGCATAAAGACGTGGCGACAGTGAACCGCTGGATCTTGATCCAACGGCCCAGATCTAATCGGGTTTGGAACACGTGAACTCACCTCAACCGTCCGATCTGGATCCGACGGCCCTCCGAGCTCATGAGTCCGGCGATGGCGCGGGCGAGGCCTGGCACCGAGACGGAACGATGACCAAGGGCGCGGCGCTACGGGCTTCTCCGGCGAGATGAATCCTTCCTTCGGTGCGCCTCGTCGCGGGGATCCCAGATCCGAGCTCCTTCGGCGGAAGACGACTGACGACGACTTTAAAAGCGGCGCAAACTCGGCGGAGGGAAGAGACAACTCCGGCGAGCGACATGGCTCAACGGCGGGCGGCTCAAAGTAGATGGCTCTGGGAACGGGTGCGCAAGGATGAGGGCAACCTCTGGGACGTCTCACGCTTTAAATAGCCTCGGCGTTCGTGCCCTAGACGGAAACCTAATCCTACACGGCCGGCGCGGGCGCGGCGCATGAGTCCGGCTCTCGGCGAAGACGATGAAGCTTCACCGCCCACGTGGCACGATCAACGGCCACGATCGCGACGGGCGCGATCGGATCCGGCCGGATACGGCTCGAACCAGACGGCGGATCTCACCGCTGGATCTTGATCCAACGGTTGGGATTGATTAGGGTTAGGATGGTTCGGCCGAGTCACGTGGCTCGGTCGGACTCGAGTCCGACTGGTTCCGACTTCGATCGGATGAACAAGATTTGACCCGAGTTTGAATTTCCAGCGATTTAATATTTAAAATAATTCCCAAGAATTCATTTAATTCATTAAAAATAGCAAATGACTCGTAAAAATTCGAGAAAATTCTGGAAAATACTTTGGATCATTTTGGACTCAAATAAAATATTTCCAACAAAATTTTATTTGCAAAATTAAATTCTTTAATTATTTCAAAATGGAATAAATTCAAATAAATTCCAATTAAATCCAAATAAATTCCAGAAAATTCCAAAAATTCACCAAAGTGCCAAATCACACATGAATTTAGGACAAGTAAAATTTTGGGGTGTTACAGTTGCGTGGTGACTAGAATAATATGCCAATTTTGGAACATTTGCTTAACTTATTTGTATTTGTTTCCAGTTAATCTTGTGACCAGTTTATTATTTGTCAATACATCTGTTGGATTGCTAAGGTTTAGGCCTTTTTTTAATATCAATAAAGCCAAAGACACAGTTAGAAGAGACGACAGCCAAAGACAATTAGGAATTATGAAATGTGACTTTTATTGAAGCTCTTTATGCTTTTTGTATGATATTGCTAGCCTAAAGAAACACATATTCTCGAGTGAACAGTATTATTAAGTAGTTTGTTTTGGTCTTTGGAGTCCGAACTATAGTTGGAACAGTTGCCCATCTCATGCATTTCATGTCCGACTTGCGAATTCAAGGAAGTCGCAAAGAGGCCAGATATTGTCATCTTGTAATAACGTCACAATAAAATCTACACCTGTACATTGTTACTGGGAAATTGGAAGTCTCCGTGAATGCTTTGTCGGGTAACCCCGACTGAAATGTGTCTAGCTCAAATCTCTTAACATTATACTATTTTGTTTTAAACTACAGTGAGACACTTCTGCTTATACATGTGCTTTACTTAAAGAAAGTCGTCTGACAAGCTAAGAATGGTAAACAACACTCAATTTTTTGAAAGTGCGATTTCTTTTCTGCAGTTATATTATAGCATATGAAATCTAATAGGACATCCTATAAACAACTATCGGTTTTACTTCTTATCTGACAAATCGAATTGATCCAAGTTCCTAAACAACACTGCCCTGTATTCTCTCCCGTGGGACTATAATGAATTGTTTGCTTTTACCCTCAGTTTTGTGGCATTCAATTTCAACTCAAGAAACTTTGTCAGCAACATCACCCTTAAATGATTAAGCTGTATATCCACAAGGCAATTCAGTTCATCTGAGTTTCATATTCACAACTCATTGTTCATCTTTTATCTGGTTAAGGTGTCAGCATAGCACTGTATTTTGACACATGGATATTTACAATATAAGGATTGTTCAAATCTATTTGAATACCACATAAGGTCTTAACATCAGACACGGGTAGGTTAGTCTTTTGATCATAATTCCCAAACCCGATGATTAAGTTAAGTTCTATCTTTTGAATAAAGATTCGAGTTAACTATGCGTACTAGTTTAACCTTTCCTGAAACATGAATCATTTGAACCTATCTAAGTTTTACTCAAGTATTAGTATATAATAGTAAGGTGCCCGTGCGTTGCAACTTGATGACAAATGATCTTAAAGTAGTCTTTAGTAGGGCGGCCCGAGTGCGTTAATCTCGGGGAGTTCCTAGTGCTCGGACACTAGGGTTTTTATTGTTCTCTTATTTGCATCTTATGGTGTTCATGTTCTTCAGTAGCAATAGGTGCGACTCGAGGTGCGTAGACCTCGAGGAGTTCTTGGTGCTCGGACACCAAGATTCTTGTTTCTTACCTCATTGCTTAAGAACTTGGCCATAAGACCTAATTATTACAAGACTTTTCTCTTTTAATCAAATTGTCGTTCTTAAGGATGTACCTATTCTCGGTCTTAGCCGCCTTGCTTTTAACTACATATTTTTATCCGACGCAACGCAACGTGTAAACCTACCTAGTCCGGTCTTAGTTGCCTTCTATAGTCGCAAGAGTAGTTTTACTCCGCTTGGTTAGGATTTCTCAACATTATTTATCACATCGGTTGATCTCTCTACACAATAAGACCTCTTGTTCACATTATCTTCGAAATGACTATGTTTACTTTCGAAATGTAGTTCTTATGGAGCCTGAGGCCCATCCTGGGTTGGAGGATGCTTCCAACCCGTCCCCGAACTCAAGCCCGAGCAGATACCTGTTGGACCATCCAACCACCGAAGGTGCCGAGGCCTCCATCGCTGCCGGAGATGCTGATGCTCCCGTTGCAAGACATCGAGGCCAAGGGAAAACTAAGAAGCTCAAGGCCGGCATACCATCTCGAGAGGTCTCAGATAACGGAGTCCGGTTAAACCGGCAAAAACAGCAGCAAAATATAGGTCAACATGCGGGTACATCGCAAGGGATAAAGTGCCAATCACCTATTTGGATTGGCACAAAGTGCCCGACGCCATCAAAATGGATCTATGGACAGAGCTGAAAGAAACTTTCGAATTCCTCAAGGAGTGAAGAGCTTGTGCGTCGCAATGCATTGATGTCAATGGATGTCGATGGAGGAACTTCAAGTCCAAGCCGAATAAGCAATATGTGATGAAAAATCGGTCACCATGAGAGATTATCCTAAAGTAGAGCCATATTGGGATGAATTTATTGCGATGAAGCAAGACGGCAAAGAATAAAATCCAAAGTGAGGACCACCGCCGATCGCAAGGAAGAACACTCACCCCACAGACTAGGCACGAGTGGGTACGTGGGTAAGATTCCTCACCGGGAGAGGCAAGAATTGGATGCAATCCGATCGACCGCACAAGTCCCTTTGACGGACTACCGGACCGAGTTAAGCATTATGTGCTAGCAAGGGCATCTGTCATGCCTAGTGGGGGCTTATCATTCAAAAGCAACGATGATGAAGCAATCTCCCAACGAATTCAGGAGCTGCACGCCGAGTCCACCCAAGGAAATTTTCACGCAGATAGGGAGAAGGATGAACTAACAAAGAGCCTTGGGAAATAAAGAGCATCCTGGTCGGACACGAGGCGTAGGGGTCAAGGTTCCTGGAAGATTGGTTTCCCGAGCACGGAGACTCAGACAGGAGTCGCAAGAGAGCGAAAGAAGAGCGTGGAACGGGCTATGGAGGAGATGAAGCAAAAGATGCTTCAAGAATTACAAAGCACCATAGAACAACAAGTTCAACAAAAAGTACAAGAAGCCATGAGCCGTCGCAAGGACACAACATGTTCTCGCCAAATTTCTACGAATCGCCAGAGCAGCTTGGCGCTGGCCCACACCATTGGTACAACCGGATAACACGCATTATCCTGTGGATGACATACAAGACCCCACACCCTCGCCAGCTCAATGTGCCTGTCATGAACATATTTTTACAGTCGCTACAGGATAGCTTATCCATACCAACAAGGGGATGTTTTGCACAACTCTCCGATAGCTCCAGGTTATGCAAAGGTCCAGTGGACACGGTGCTTCCACAGCTTGTCGAGGTTGGACTGAAATGCCTTGCAATGATGAGGTCACAACTCTAGGAAGTGTCGCTCACACTTTCATCCAGTGGTGTAAGCGTGACATCGTCTTGGATCATGAACCGCTAGCCTCTCCTGCAGTACAACCGCCACCTCTCTCGCAGTACAACTCGCCCATTCATCACCAACACCTGAAAGGCCAAATGGCTAGTGCGCCCACTATAAAGGAGCCTCGCTCTAGGAGCCCATTCATCACCAGCGCCTCAACATGAAAAGCTTAGTGTGACCACTTCAAAAGACGAAGGTACAACACTGATCCAAGAAATGGCCCGTTAGACAAGCCATATCGCTTAGATCAAAAGCTGTAATGCAGTATGATGTCATCAGAGGAAAAGGAAAGGGCAAAGCAAAATCTCAAGTACAAGATAATCACGAAAGGCTGAAATACGAGCTTGGAAAGCCATTAGTCACCGAATCGAAGTTGAAGAGCCTAACACTCATGATGCAGCGATTACATGACTGGTACATGATGCGATCCAATCAACATATACTCCCGAAGATGATCACTGCCATTTATGGAGAGGAACATTTTCACCATGAGGGGGTTGGCTACTTCATGATAGAATTTGATAACTTGCACAACTTGTTCTATCACGACGCCCTCGACATGTCTTTTTTGCGATGCTGGACACTGTAAGTGTCTACTATATAAATCATGGTTTACATTCACGTAATACCGATAAATGTCTTGTCTAACTTTTTCCTTATCTAGATACAAGACTATTGAATTGAGAAGAACCAAGGGCCCAGTGGGATTCCTCGACCCAGGAACGGTGTGCCAGATCGAAATCTTAAGAGCACCAAATGAGGTTGAGGAATACATATACAGAGCATTGCTAAAACTACAAGACAAGGAATTCATACTTGTTCCATACAATTTTAAGTAAGTTTCTCACTGGCTAGTTAAATCACTTGTTGAATTCGCTCATTTCTCTTATCCTAGGGCTAATGACTATAGCATCATACATGTATATGTAGGTTCCACTGGATTATTGTAGTAGTGACTCCAGAAAAGAGCAAGTTGCTGGTCATGGATTCGATGGACAAAGATAAAAAAGACTACGAAGAGCTGCTAAGTGTAATGAATGCGGCGTTCAAAAGATATTGTACAAAGAGCTTGAGATACCGCCCATTCCAGAAATCCCTTTCAGTCCGAACTAAATTTCCGGTACGCACGCAAGAAATATTCTTATATCGCATTTCATAGTAAATAACTCCTTCCATGACATTTTAGTTTATTCAATTTTTGTAGTGTCACAAGCAGTCGCAAGGCACAAATTTATGTGGGTACTTCGTGTGCCAATACATGCGCGAAATCTTATCTTCTACAATAATAGACAATGACGTAGAGGTTTGTCATGCTAACATTACACATTTATTCGCACCACTCAATTTCTATATATACTCTTAGATTTATTTTTCGTACTTGTAGCGCCTCAAATTGCCTACGACAGGACTACATCCTCTTGACATCCAAGCCATTCAGGGACAGCTAAACACTTCATCATGAAGGAAGTCATCAACAAAAAGGGCGAGTTTTATGATGAAGACAACAATGATCAATTGCTCCATGCTGTTGTTAAACGTCATTCGCCTCCAAAGAACCCTAAAGGCTCGTAGGCTTAAGATTGTGTGAGAAGATACTAGGTCTTGGATGTGGACTTGTCAATTGTAAACGAGAGCATGACAAACTTTAGAAACGAGAATATACTCTACTGGTCAATATGACTAATCTTATTTATTATCGATCTATTACAATGTGTGTGATATAATAGTTTTGCTTGTGATGTAATTATCGATCTATTACACCGGAATGTTGTAATGCTGATTGGTTTTTGTGATATAATTATTCTCTCGTCTCATCGTGAACTCCTCCTTCACCTGCATCATCGCATCACGAACTCCTCGCATCAGCGCCATCGTGTGCCTCCCTCCCTCCACTACTAAGCGCTTCCTCCTCCCTCTCCGCATGGCGCCTCACCGGTAAAGATTCCTCCTCCTCCCGCTGGTGATCTACATCTAACCCCCTTTTTCTCATACCTGTTTTGAGGAAGGAGAGGAGGCAGTTGCTGCTTGTGAGAAGTCGCTGAGGTGCAAAGATTGGGAGAGGAGGGAGCCGCTGGCCATTGGAGTTGCCCTTGGAGAGGATGCTGTGAAGGTGAGTCCCCTGCTCCTCTCATTGATATTAGTTCACTTCGAAAACTGTGAATAGTGCTTATGCAGCCTGGTGCTTGCATCACGTTACTTGCGATTGTAGAAGCGCAATCTAACATGTTAGTGGAGTTATCGTTGTTTAACAATATATGATGGAACTATCTTTATTTTAATGATGTACGCCATTTACTTTATCTAACTTGGACTAATTAGTTTTTTCACACAATGTGTTGTTCCCACTTGGCAATTGACATTAGTTGTCATCAGTCATCACTAAATAGTTCTTTCAATGCTTTTTTGACGAATCTGGAAACTAACTTAGGTCTGGTTCATAGAGTAGTGTTTCTAATTGGCAATTGAACGCACTGATGCAATTATTAAGTGTCAGGGTATTCTAACGAACTCTGGAGGCATGGTATCTTATTTTTTGGTGATAATGCTGATAGTCTATGAACCCCTTTCATTTTGAGGTATTTCATACTTGGAATGTTTGTTCCTTCTAAATAATTATGTGTTGCGGTAGAGAGAATAGAATTCATGATTCCTGCTAGTTTATTTATGCATATTATTGGGGGTGGTAATGACTGCATATTACTGGAACTGATTCTTTTCTTGAATTAGCTGGGTTCTTTTGAATGTTTCTTGTGAGATTTTCATGCAATTCTGCTCGTATGCATAGGTCAATGATGTTAAAGGTGACTGTCTCAAATTGGTTTTGACATCGAATCAATTCAACAAATGGTAGCTGGATTGGTGAGTTCAAGCATCCTATAAACTTTGTCAAAACCATTTGATTATCCTGACTGTTTTATTTTCGTTATCAGGAAGGGAAGATCGAGTTACTTGACAATAAGCAGGTGGAACCGATAAACATACGCATGAATGTTGGTGACCATGCTAAAGGTCTCTGTCCTAATGTTTGATTTACTTAGTAGCTTGCAAATAAAGATACATTTCGTTTCATGTGTGAAAGAAAATTGATATATACCAAACAGTTCAGAATCATGTATGCTGGTATATCATTTTGAGATTCTGCTATTTCAGAGGGCATGGCTAGCACTTTCCTGAGGCTAGCCAGAAATGCCGATTTTTTTTATTGCCGGACGGGGTTATCAGTGGCGGTTCCAACTAAAAACGCCATCGATAATGCCATACTGATGGCGGTTCCAATAAAACCGCCACGTATATTAGCAATATCAGTGGCGGTTTTTTATTGGAACCGCCACTGGTATGGCATTATCAGTGGCGGTTTTTAGTTGGAATCGCCACTGATATTATCATTATCAGTGGCGGTTTTTCTCTCCAACCGCCACTAATGAGTATTATCAGTGGCGGTTTGAAAACCGCCACCGAAAATCTACGATTATCAGTGCCGCTTAATCTGTGGCGGTTCAAAAACCGCCACTGATGTCTCTTCCGAACCGCCACTGATGTCCCTCTCCATAGTAGTGCATGTAGATTTGGCAGTTTGAAGTGAAGTAAGAAAGAGAATGACGAAGTCGCCGCTTAATTTGTGCAAGCGTGGGAAACAATCTTCTTAATTTGCATTCTGCTGTTATTCCGCGTATGCCTAATATTCCTCTTCATCCCCTGAAACAACACACAGTCAAGCGAAGCCAAAAAAATAAAAAGTTGGAAATATCTCTTTTGAAAAAAGGAGGTAAAGTAGGAAATTCATTCAGACCCTAGCATACTAAATTAATGACAAAGAGTGGAATTACTGATGAAGGAATAAGACGAAACAAAGAAATCAAGCTAAAAAGAGTAACCGAACAAATTAAGACGAAGCAGTAGTATTAGTTTAACTGCAGATTGAGAAGAACTGACAACGATATTTGTCTCCAAGTTGCAGGAGGGATCTCTTGTATACTGCATGTACCATCTCCTTGATTTTTTGGGTTGCACTGTATCCGTACCCTGAACGAAGCAGTGCCGGCTAGCTTCCACCTGCATACATACATGTATATCATATATGGTTTTGATAAGTTTCCTATCATATATATATGGCCATGCATCTGTTTGGAAACGTATTTTCTTGTCATGTCTAGTATAGCTACTGATCATTTGTCCTAACCATGCAGCTGAATGAAGCAGCAGTTTCCAATAGAAAAGGGAGAGACGTGAGTGGAAGCACATTCAATGCAACTTCGTGGTTCATACTAGTTACATAGATCAAAATCACGAATCGCATACGGATGAAAACACGATAGAAATATTCTAGACTGAAATATACGGATGAAAACACGATAGAATGAACAAGAGGAAATAAAGAAAATAGAGTAACCAAACAAATTAGCACTTGTTTTAATTTACCTGCACATATGAAAGAGTGGCTGACATTAGTCTCCAAGCTATAGGGATCTCTTGTGTACAGCATGTACCACTCCCTTTTATTGTCTCCATCGTGTGCATATGCCTTGACTTGCTGGATACGGCTCAACTTGTCCCACTCAGGGCCAGATCGTCCCGCGGCTATGGAGGCGAGTAGCTTGAGGCTGCATAATAGCAGCAGATGCCTTGGCTTTATATCTCGCATGAATTCCGGAAGCGTTTCCATGTTGTAGTCCTCCAGCACGAGTCTCTGGAGTCCAGGGACCCCCTCCAATACCATGAGATTTGGGCAGATCACAATGACAAGCTTTTGCAATTTTGGGAGATTAGTGATCCTCTCTAGGTCAGAATTGTGTTGCACTTCAAGCTCAACAACAGAAGCAAAGTTCTCCAGGCAGTTGAGGTGCCTGACCCTGTATATGTATAGTTTTTTCAAAGCCCTTGCATGGGAGGCGAGGACAGGAGGAACACGCCTCAGCTTGCAGCGCTCGAGGTGAAGCAGCTCCAAGACAGGCATGGCTTGCTCATTTACTTGCTCATGCTCCCACTCCCACTCCTCCCATTCCACCATTCCTATTAAGCGCATCTCGTGCAATCTCGGAAACGCAACAACAGCATGGGATGATGTATGATGACTATGCTGATGGTAGAGATGCAGGAATTCAGGCCCAACGCGCTTGATGGCTGGAGCGCGGCGTATCTGAATGAACTCCAAACAGGGGAGCTGGCTCAAACCATCAAGGAGTTGGACGCAGCAGGCCAGGTCCTCCATCAATAGAATCCTCAAGCTCTTGAGGGGCGCCGCTTCTGTCAACATCATCCACCCTGGGAGACGACAACCAAAATATCCTTTTATCTCAAGACAATCTAGGCAGGGCGGTGGGCAGAGCTCATCAAACACCTCCTCCATTCGTCGCTGCTCTTCCTCAGAGACGCCTTCCTCCTCTTTCACCAACCCATCATCTCCCAGCCTACTGGTGCAACATAATTCCAGATAGGTAAGATGCACCTTTTCACAGGGTCTGGCTTTTGTGGCGGACGAGGCAGCAGATACATTCTCCACATTCCTTACAAAAAGAAACCTGAGATGGGAAAGAGGCCACAACTCTTCCAAACTACACCAATCACCATTCATGCTGATGGAATTCAGGCCCAACATGCTTGATGGCTGGAGCGTGGTCGATTTGTAAGAACTGCAAACAGGGGAGCTGGCTCAAACCATCGGGGAGTTGGGTGCAGCAGGCCAGGTCATCCATCGTTAGAATCCTCAAGCTCTTGAGGGGGCGCCGATGCTGTCGACATCATCCACCTTGGGAATCGACGACCAAAATATCCTTTGATGTTAAGATTATTTAGGCAGTGCGGAGGGCAGAGCTCATCAAACACCTCCTTGATTCGTTGCTGCTCTTCCTCAGCTACGCCTTCTCCCACTCTACTGGTGCAGTATAATGCCAGATAGGTAAGATACATCTTTTCACCAAGCCTGACTTTTGCGGCGGACGAGGCAGCAGATACATTCTCCAGATTATTTAAATCAAAAAACCTGAGCTGGGAAAGAGGCCCCAACTCTTCCAAACTACACCAATCACCATCCATGTGGGTTGGAAACCCACCTAGTGTCCTCAAATTTGTTAGACCACAGAACTCCCTAGGTATACTGTTTATACTTGTGCGATTAAGGTTTAGATACCTCAGCTGCCCTAGCCTTACGATGCTATCAGGAAGTTTCACCAAACTTTTACAACCACGAAGGCTAATGTGCTGCAGGAATCTCATCTTGCCAATATTTTTCGGTAATCTAGACATATCAGTTTCTTGTAAGGACAAACTAGTTACATGCCCGTGCATTGCTACGAAAAACAAAATTGATAACGAAAAATAAAGATTAAAAAATAAAAAAAAATTATTTCACAAGATCAAACATCTATCTTTAACGCTTCGTTTCTTGCGAAAACTGGCTAATTAAAGCAACGCTTCGTTTTTTGCGTAGGGCAATTAAGCACGGCAATTAAGTAGGGCAATTAAGCAGGGCAATTAATGACGTGGGTAGAACTCACCACTGTCACCAACTGTTGCTTTATAATAGTAAAGATACCTCAGGTGCTTGAGTTGATACAGAGTTTCGACCAATGCAGCAACACTTGTAGATTGTATATGTAGAGTCCGTAGTCTTGAAAAAGTAACCAACGATTCAACGGGCTTAATCTTCATGTGGCCAATTAATATTAGTGTTCTTAGTGACTTTTGTGCATGTAAAAAACTCCCCTCTAATCCATCTGATTCCGATCCTTTGGTTTCTACAGACAACCTAAGAAGCTTTTGTGAATTAAGTTCTCGAATAATATCAGGAGTTTCTCTGTTGTAAGCTACTAGTGCTTCATCTCTAGCCACATATTGAGCAAATGAGCGAACAACATCGTGGATGTTGCAAACCCATTGTTCAGCGTACTTTGTATCTGGCTCTATAAGGTTCCTCAATATTAACTCCTTGTAGTAGTCTCCTCCTAACTCTTCTAATTCATCCCAGTTTCCATGAACAAATCCCTCGCTAATCCACATGCCAACAATTTCATGATAAAAGAACACTGTATTTTTAGGGAGAAACGAGTAGTGTAGAAAGCACTGCTTCAAGCATGGATGCAAATCTTCATAGCTTAAGTATACTGCATTGTTTAGCACTTCGGGCATTTGAGATACTGACCATATAGCATCATTCAGAACCTTTTCCCAATCACTTCGGTGTTTCTCCCTCTGGCGTAAGAGCCCTCCCATTACTTTGACAGCAAGTGGCAAACCACCACATCTTGATATAATTTTCACTCCAATGTCCTTCAGGGTGTCATCAATCTCACCTGAGGCCACCTGCAGGCAGTTAATTTAGACATGTATAACAAATAGTATATTGATAGCAGAAAAGTGCCTATTTTTTATTTTTCTCATGGTAAGTTCATCAAGAAGAGGAACTAATAAAAGGCCGCCTTAACAGTCAGTGTAGTGAACTACAGTCAAGTGTAGATTGAAATTAACTGTCCGCTAATTATTTGAAGTTGGGATCATGCAAACTACTTGATGGATCTCCTTTTTTCGTTCTTATCACCCGAAATTAGGAAGAAGCATAATACATATTTATTAATATAAAAATGTAGCCAGTTAATCGCAGCACAAATAAATGGATTGGACACTCAAACAGCAGGTATAGCGGGGTAATTAGAATAATCTGCATTGGCCTGTCACCCACACAATGCTTAGTTTCCGTAAATCTGCCCTCAATAACTAGCTAAATTAGTGTTGAGCAGTGCTTCATGCTTTCCCTTCTAATACAAGTTGTACAAATCTTGAAGCAAGCGAAGGGGTAAGTAATCACCATCTACCTATCATTCATACTTTAATAGTTGTGTAACTTTTAAAAAGGAGAGCATAGAAGCACCTCTGGTTAGGGGTTTCTGTGCTTGAAGCAGAAGGCGCAAATTTCAGAAGACTAAGGGTCTAATTTTTTCAACCATCCACTGCTTCGCTACTAACAGCATACATATTTAGGCTTCATGGTAAGTTTATCAAGATAAAGCGGCCGCCTTAACAATCAGTGTACTAGACTCGAATGTCAAGTGGACTACAATTAAGCGTAGAACTGTCCGCTAATTATTTAAAGCTGGGATCATGTAAACTACCTGATGGATCTCCTTTTTTCGTTATTATATTAATCGCATAATACATACATATTAATCGCAGCACAAATAATGGATTGGACACTCAAACAGAAGGTAGCGGGGTAATTAGGACAGATGGTGAATTTTTTTTAAATAATACTTTTTAAAAATGAATTGTGGCTTTAATACTCGAAATATCAAAATTGCAAAAATAATATGTAATCACCCTAACGTAAGGCGAAGACCCTATTTTCGCCATACCCTATGGCGAATACCCTATTTTCGCCGAACCATGTGGCGAAAATACCCTAAATCCGCAGTTAATCTGCTACACAGAAATCAAGGTTGTTTTCGCCGCACGATTTGGTTATTTTTGCATTTTTGATATTTCGAGTATTAAAACCGCAATTCATTTTAAAAAAAATATTATTTGAAAAAAAAAATCGACGGATGGTGCACAAGAACTAGCTAGTGCTCCTGAAAAGGTCTATTTTTTTTCAACCACCCACTACTTCGCTACTAACAACGTACATACTTGGGCTTCCAGCACGCGATTCAATTTTTGGTAAAGCATATGATAAGCGAGTTTTTATCATCTTTGGAAGGTGTCAGGATACCGGTGTAAAACACTAAAAAATCTTAATATCAAGGATGGTAAAAAAATCTTTATAAATAATTAGATTATTGAGTTGGTTTAGAAGCTTCTAGTTTATTACGTACGGACCTGCTTCTTGAGCAATGATCAGGCAGGTCCTAATTTGTCGATGTGGTGGTATGGCTCCTTGGTTTTCATCCCTCGGGCAACTCTTTTGTCTCTTGTGGTGACGACGACTCGGCTGTCTGAAGAGACAGCATTGATCAAGGGTGTTCTAAGCACATCCTCCCATGCTTGGTGCCTCCAAACATCATCCATCACCAGCAAGTTCTTGAGGTGGCGTCGTACATGACATCCTTGAGCTCCCTCACCCAACCCTCTACACTCTGGTCGGTGATTCGCCTCCTCTCGGCATCGGCGAGCAAGTTCTTGAGGTCCCCAAGTTTGACACCCAGGTTGTCGATCTCGCCGGACGCACAGAGCAGGATCCCGACCTCATCTTGTGCCGCCTGCTTGAGCAGGTCGGCTAGGTAGGATGCAAAAGCATCCAGGACTATGGCCATATCTTCTGTACTAGCTTTTTTTTTTAGATAATGGAAGAATATATTAAACTTCCGGCCTCTGCATACTGAGATGCACGTAGCCAAACAATTAATACAAAGTTCAGATTCTCAGCTAAAAAGCTGTCAAGCAAAACATAATAGTTTAAGAAAGAAGAAAATTTTGCGATAAGTACAAAAATGTGTAATAAAAAATCTTAAGTGGCACAAATTCTTCTTTGAAATCGCCAGCCGTGTCCAAAAAAGACGTCTCTAGCCACAGTATGTAGACAGTCGCAAGCTATTGACATCATGTCCCGAGCCTCCTGACGCTGTAAAACTGACCACGATCGCAACCATTGGATGCACATAAAAATCACCTGCAACAAATTAGTCAATTGTTTTTTATCAAAGATAACATCATTTCGATATAACCAAATAGACCAACATAAGGCGGCAGCACCAATGAAACATTGATCCTTTGTATTCTTTCCTAGTCCCAACAACCAATTCCCAAACATATGGGTTATGCTATTGGGAGGTGGTAAATTAAAAGCCATTTGAACAACATGCCATGTAAATCGAGCAATCGGACACTCAAAAAAGAGGTGTTGAATAGTTTCATCATTGTGACAAAACAACAATTTTTGTTGCCACCAATTTCTTTTCTCGAGATTATCTTTTGTTAATATCACTCCTCGTCGTAAGTACCATAGAAATATTTTAACTTTTAAAGGTACTTTGATCCGCCATATCTGCCTATTTGTAACTGGAAAATTTTGATATGATAAAGCTGCATAAATCGAATGAACAGAAAATTGTCCATCTTGATGAAGATTCCATCGAAAAATATCCCTTTCAGCGGACAATTGTATTCCAATAATTCGTGTAAGAAGGTTATGCATGGCTCGGAGATTCGGTCCCACAATAGCCCTACGAAAAGACATATTAGGATATGCAGAATTCATTACTTCAGCCACCGTGGCATGTTTTTTCTGAACAATATTAAATAAACGGGGGTATTGAATACAAAGTGGATTGTTCCCAAGCCATGTATCCTGCCAAAACCTCATTTGGGATCCTTCACGAAGTTGAAAAGATCCAAACCTGAAAAAGTGATGTTTTACCTTCATTAGACCCGACCAAAAATGCGAGTCCCCAGACTTCTTTTGTACCTGAGTAAGAGTCTTATTTCCAAGATACTTCCTAGAAAGAATTTGTTGCCAAACGCCCTCTTCATTCAAAATTTTGAAGAGCCATTTACAAAGTAAACTGATATTTTTGACATTAAGGTCTTGAATGCCCAAACCACCCTGATCCTTAGGTTTGCACATAATAGTCCACTTAGCTAGTCGATATTTTTTCTTATGATTATCATTCTGCCAGAAAAAACGCGATCTGAAATAATCTAATTTTTTAAGAACCCCATGCGGTATCCTAAAAAAAGATAACATGAACATGGGTAAACTGCTAAGCACCGAATTGATGAGGACTAATCTGCCTCCAACTGACAGATGTTTTCCTTTCCAACTAGTCAACCTCTTCTCAAAACGATCTTCTACCCCCTTCCAATCAATATTTCTCAATTTGCGATAATGAATTGGTATTCCAAGATACTTAAAAGGAAAACTACCGACCTCACAACCAAAAAGATGAGTGTATTGTAGTTCAAACTCCTTAGCATTACCGAAACAAAAGATTTCACTTTTGTGGAAGTTTATTTTAAGTCCAGACAATTGCTCAAAAGCACATAACAAAAGTATCATATTTTTTGCTTGTTCAATGTCATGTTCCATAAAAATAATGGTATCATCGGCATACTGCAAGATAGACAATCCATTATCAACCAAATGAGGAATTAAACCTTTTATTTGTCTGTCCTCTTTAGCACGTTCTAAAATTATAGCTAGCATATCAGCCACAATATTGAATAAAATAGGGGAAAGAGGGTCACCCTGTCTGAGACCCTTTTTGGTCTGAAAGTAGGGACCAACATCATTATTAACCTTAATGCCTACACTCCCTCCAGAAATAAAGTTTTCAATCCACTTACACCATTTTGGCGAGAAGCCTTTCATTCTAAGAGCCTGTTGGAGAAAAGACCAATTAACCTTATCATAGGCCTTTTCAAAGTCCACTTTGAAAATAACTCCATTCAACTTCTTGTTATGTAACTCGTGGATAGTTTCATGTAAAATTATGACTCCATCCATAATGTTTCGACCAGGCATGAAAGCAGTTTGAGTTGGTCTAACAACATTTTCAGCGATTAATCGAGATCCTATTAATCCCCACTTTAGTGAAAATTTTGAAACTGACATTAAGGAGACAAATCGGTCGATACTGTTGTATCTTTTTTGCTTCCTTAGATTTTGGCAATAGTTTAATAATGCCAAAATTTAGACTAAACAAAGGTAAAAGACCGTTATGTAAGTCATGGAACATTGCCATTAAGTCATGCTTAATGACCTCCCAGAATACCTGATAAAACTCAGCTGGAAAGCCATCAGGACCTGGTGCCTTATTATGTTCCATTTGGAAAATTGCCTCCCTCACCTCTTCTTGAGTGAACTCTTTTGTAAGTAATTCATTTTCTGTATTTGAAACTTGAGGGATATCGTCTCGACAGGATTCAATCATAGAAAAATGATTGTTGTCGGACGGTCCAAAAAGATCTTTATAATAAGTGGTTATGTACCTTTTAAGCTGTACATCCCCACAGATTATTCCCTCATCCTGTTCGAGTTGAAAAATTCTTTGTTTTCGATACTTACCATTTGCAACCAAATGAAAATATTTGGTGTTATTGTCTCCTTCTAGTAAATGTTTTGTTTTTGCTCTTTGATACCATTTAATTTCCTCTTCCCTTAACAAATTAGCCAGCTTCTCCTGAGAACGCTGTTTCATTCTAATCTCCTCATTAGTTAACCCAGAACTCTCGAATTTTTTGTCAAGATCATTTATGATGCCAAGTAATTCTTTTTTTTCTTTTCTATAATGTCCACTAGTACTTTTGGCCCAACCTCTCAAATATTGTCTAAGCCTTCTGATTTTAAACTGCCATCGCTCTAAAGAAGTATTTCCCCTATTATCACTTTGCCAACAGGTGGACACCATGTCAAAAAACCCATCTCTGGTTAACCATCCAAGTTCGAATTTGAACAAAGACTGGTTTCCGGTATGGAAAGCTGTTCCAGTATTAAGCAATAGAGGGGTATGATCGGAGAAAGCCCTTTCAAGAGCATTGACAGTGACGAGAGGAAACTTCTGTTCCCAGTCTGTACTCATTAGTACTCTGTCAAGCTTCTCAAAAGTAGGATTTTCCAAACTATTAGCCCAAGTAAATCTTCGACCAGATAATTCAATTTCTCTCAGATCCAAGCTATCAATGATGGCATTGAAAAGGAAGGGCCATCTATTATCGAAATGATTATTATTTTTCTCATTTTGTCGTCTGATAATGTTAAAATCACCCCCTATCAGAATAGGAAGTGTTTCTTTACGACAAGTATGAACTATCTCAGTCAAGAATTTATCCTTTAGTTGGATTTGAGCTGCTCCATAAACAGCTATTAGAATCCACTGGAAACCATCCTCTTTATTTCTCAAGTGGAACTTCACATAGAAGTCTCCTTCATCAATGGAACCTATATCAAAAGATCCCAAATTGACTCCCATGAGAATCCCTCCGGACCGCCCCTGAGGAGGTTTACAATGCCACAAAAAATCAAGCCCACCACCTAGATTTTTCAAACGTGAAGAGGCAAACTCATTTTTGCCCGACTCAAGGATAGCAACAAAATCAAGATGTTGTTCCTTATTTAAATCCGAGATATATTTGTGTTTAGCCAAGTCTCCTAGACCTCTGCTATTCCAAAAAATACCTTTCATTTAAGCTATAATTTTAAAGTTTTTTTGGCACCTAACCTTTTTCTTTGCCAGACTTGTTTTCTTTTTCTTTGTGATGGCCTCACTACATAAGTGATCATCCACAAAGTTTACATCCTCATCATTTACATCACTAAGAAAGTGTTTGAGAGTAGCATCATCAAGGAAATCTTGATCTGCCTCCTCTATATCTTGATGGGGCGTTTCAGTGGCTTTCAGTGGAACAGTAGAACGTTCCTTTTCTATGTTTCTAATATTTTTAATTGACATTGCAACCTCTTCCTCAGTTTTACCTAAAGAGATTCCAACCCTAAGCAAATTAGAGGAAATGGTAGAATCTGAAAAAGTTAAAAAGGAATTAGAACAATTACTGTTTGGAGTCTCCAGATTGCGAACAGCAGCCCGAAGCTTGGCCTTTTCCAAGATGTCCACCTCAGTCCTCGCTATCCCTCCTGAATCTTCTGTACTAGCTAGTGTGTGTTTCTCCTAATTTTTCTTGATTTCAGGCAAGCAAACAGGGTTGAAAGAGAAGGACTGGCTAATTAGTTTGGCAATAGAGTGTATTTGATTTATATCTATATATATTAGCGATATATGCCTACATGCATTTCTTGAAAGGCCGGCAAAGCAAGAGAGATGCCTAAGTACCTTGCTTCCCTGGCCTGGTCACGAACCACATCGATAGCCATTGCCATTGCTATGCCCCTGCGTTTATTCTTGCTTTCCCCTTCTGGCAGGGCACGCAAGGGATGGATCCATTCCGGCCGATCAAATCAATTCTTCTCTTTTCTTTCTTTTTAATTCTTCTCTTTTCTTTCTTTCTTTCTTTCTGCACATACATTATACATGTAAATTGGAATGATTAACAATCTATTTATTCCACCAAATTAAGTGTGTGTTGGAAAGAAAGAAAGAAAGAAAGAAGGAAAGAAGAGAACTCTGCAGAGTCGAAGCTAATCGATTAGCCGTATCCACGGTCATAGATGACTTGGAGAACTGATACTAGTTAGTTGTTTTCTACTTTCTAAAAACCTTGGTTAATGACTTGAAAAATGATCCACCCTTGTTAAGTGTCACTTATTGTTATACTTGTTCGTATAAAACCATGGAGGGTCTTTTTCGTTATTTTACTCACAAAGGGTCGTGAGTAAATTGCTATTGTTCATTTGATACATGTTATTTCAATTACTTACCAAACAGCTTTAATTTTAATTTACGCTTTCCATTTCTATTCAGTATTACTTCATTCGAAACTCTCGCTGTAACATCCTCAAATTTATAAAAGTTCAAAATCAAATATTAAAATGTGAAATAAATTTCCCATGCATTTCTTGTTTTTATGTGCATTTATTGAATTGATTGTTGCTTGTAATGATTTTTGGATTATAGAAAAGAAAGGGAAAAGAGAAAACATAAAATGGTAAAATGGTAAAGGTGAGAATTACCTTAGTAAATTTGGTCTAATCATGGGGTGCCTGGACGTGGCTTTGGCTGGGCAAAAATAATGTGAACACCATTAAAACTTAGAAATGATGGACTTTAGATTTTAAAACTAAATCTAGTCTGGCTAATGAAAGAATTGTGTAGAATTCTTTATTAAGTTCCAGGGTCTGAAATTTTTACCATGAGAATATCTTATCTTTATCCTCAAATATTAAAATTTACAAAAATTAATAAGTAGTTTAGCTATTTATTTACATTTAAACAATGCAGTTTTGAAATTCTGCAAAAAGCAGTAAAAGAATTCTAATACAATAAATATTGTGATTCTAGTCATGAAATTTTTGTGGAAGAACCATCATATAGATTAACACCTTCAGTAAAATTTTCAAAAATTAATATGTTAATTTAGATCTTTAATTAATTCAAAAACTGAAATTTACTTTCTGAGCAGTCTGTGTTGTCAGAATTTTCATAATTAAACCGTAGATCTTCCCAACCGTGAAATTTTACTGAAGATAGAAAACTTATCCTTAAACACGTTCAAAAAGTTTCGACAATTCTAGAGTTGAAATGACCCATGAATTAATTTGGTTGTTATGCTGTCTGTTGGAAGGAACCAGATTTCTCCCTTCCTTTCTCACTTTCTTCCACGTGGGGCCATGTGGCCAGCGAGGCCCAATCGCCCGAGACACTGCCGAGTGGGCCTCAATTTTGCGTCGAGCCCATGCGTCATTCCCTCTTTCCTTTCCTCTCTTTCTCTCTCGTGTCTCTCTGCTGGTGGGCTCCCCTTGCCGGAACCATCTTCTCCACTGCCTCTCTTCCTCTCGCCCTCAGCTCTTTCGGTAAAACCGGGCTATGAGACCCCGGATCGGCTATCCTAAATCTCCTGTGTATTTCCGTACTAGTCCTAGATCAGTAGCTAGTACACACAGTCACAGTGATACTTCATTGCCGAACATAACGAAAATTGTAATATAAATATTCAAGTATGGGCCCACATGGCCACTTATTACAATACTCGGTCCAACGACCGGAGACAAAGCAGCGGAAAACGAAAGACAAAAACAAGCGAACGCCACAATGCCACAGGCGACGAGTAGAAACACAACTAGTTCTCCTGGCAATCCTCCTCGTACTCCTCCTGGAAGAACTCGCCCTCGGTGGCGTCTTGAAAATTCTCTGATGATGACAATGTTGATGTAGCACGTGAGTACAAAAGTACTCAGCAAGTCGGGGAAAGTATGATCATGTGGGGCTTTCCAAAGGAAGCTTAATAGGGTTTATTTGCATAAAGCCACATTTTATTAAATCATACTTAAGTAATAACTTTCACAAAGCATCTTTTAACAATTCTTTTTAACAATTGAATTATTTAATATTGCAATGAGGTTCTATCCACCATCACTGATATAAAGGCTCTATCCGCCAACTTTTAAAAGGTCAAAGTTAATCATGTGACTCCATCCGTCAAGTAAAACACAGGTTCTATCCACCTTGTTGGCTCTATCCGCCAAACAACATCCGAGAGTTTTAACCACTCCCGAATCCCAAAATAAAACACTTTTCAGTTTTTAAAACCAAAATCAAAGTCTACCAATATGAAAGCATTCTTCGCTTTGCCTTTGACCGTAGGCACGGCTATTCGAATAGTTTTAACTCTGCAGAGGTGTACAACTTTACCCACAAGACATGATCAACTCTTAATGCCAAGCTATTAACACACTTCCTTTGGTGTGCCGGCAGAGAGATCATGATAAGGCCGTTACAATGTATCTACCTAACTTGACCCACCTGCTGAGGTTTCACCGCTGTTAGGGTTCCATCCGCCCAGTACAGAAGCCCCCTCTTGCGCCGTGTGAGAAAAACAACATTGCCTCTATCCGGCACTCACATTCAACCGAGTGGTGAGTCTAAGTTAGGCTTCTACAAATTAGTTGGCCAGGTCGTACCATTATAGACATGTGGTAGTACGGTTATGCTTAGAATGGACAGTCACAAGCGTCGATCCTTATATGACTTGGGGCGGTACTTGCACAAGACAACTAGTGCTCCATCCGCACCCACCCGACAATCCAATCTGCCCAAATCCAAACCATTTTCCTTTTCCTTTTATTTTAGAAAAACAGTACTAAAATCATAATAATAACTTCCAAATCACATTTGAAATCATTCTCTTTGAGTAATCCCACCCATGGGTTGTTTTCATCGGAAAAGGTCCTAAGCAGTTCTACCGTACTATGTAGCAAAGGATACCATATAAGCATAAGCATGGTATAAACAATGTTCTAAGGTTACAATGGATATGATTAACAATACCAAGGAGGAATCAACAATTTCGGAATACCTAGTACTTATATTTGACATAATTCATTAAACATAGCTATGCAACTTTATAAACAATTTAAATCATTTCACAATCATAGGATCAAAATGCGTCAAGGAGACTTGCCTTCTGTCGCGGCGGAGGTGTCGAACTCGGAAAGCTCGGCGGCGGGATCGACGGTCGCGGCGGGATCGTCGACTACACGCAAATCGAGGCAATAAATAAATAAAAGAAAATAAATAAAATTTAAAAATTACAACAATAATACTGGCAGGTAGATCTTGATTTTAGATGAATTTAGAAATTTGAATGGGGTCAAACGGAGTTCGGACAGAGAAGTTATGAGCTTCCGAAGTTTGAAATTCGAAAAATTGGAAAATCGGGAATATTCTCGGAATATTCCTTCGTTGACTGAGCTGAACTTTGACTTTGACTTGGACTTTGACTGGAAGGTGGGCCCCCTTTGTCATTGAGTGAAGCTTGTCTTCAAGCTTGAGAAATGCCATGGGAGCCATGGCTAGGAGTGAGGAGCTTGAGGGAGGGGTGTGAGGGTGGGGGGGAACCTACGGCGAGTGGCTGGCGCGGCATGGCATGGCTGGGGTGGGCGAAGACGCTGGCCACAAGGCGCGGGCAGGGGCACGCGGGCGGGGCGCAAGGGGACCAGCGGGTGGCTTGCACCGTATGCTGGCGGCCGGCAGCCGGCAAGTAGCTCCATGCGCAGTACACCCCAAAGCCACAAAGAGCCCAAAACCCAAAACAGAGAACCAAAAACCTACTAAAACTTGATTTCCCCCCCCCATTTTTGCATGGATTTGGGTCAAATAAAAGCATGGATCATCTAGATAACCTCCTTAGGAACACACATGAGGAAGGAATTGAGTTGAATCTCACCGGAGACGGTGAAATCGACGACGAACGGAGCTTCGGCCGAATGAACAAAACCGAGAAATTCGTCGCCAATCCTTGATGCAACCTAAAATTGATGGTTGGGTTAGACTCTAGACTCATCCACGGTCACAAGGAACCAAGTGGCATGAAGAATGGCTCACCGGAGAAGGATCTACAAGCACGAACTCGAAGAACACCGAAAAAGTTCAACACGATGTCGGTATTCTTGATCTCATGGGCACAAGAGTGGAGTAGATGAAAGGAGGAGCACACTCCCGGAACGGGGACTCTTATACGAAGAGAATGGAGGTGGTGGTGCGCCGTTTGGAGGAGAAACGGCCGAGTTAATGGCATTTGAGTGGATTTTGGTTTTTCATTAATGCGGCCGTTTCCGGCGAGCTTGACGGCGAGTGAGGGTGGGGAATGGCAAGAGATCGACGCTACGAATCCAACGGAACTGACCGTTCGCATTTTGGAGTTGATTTGAGGAAGTTATGAATGTTGGAAGGCAACCCTAGCCATTGTTGCTTAGTTGGAGCTCTCTGTTGTTTCCTCATGGCTAGAGGAAGAAGATGACTATTGTAGCAGTGACACGTGGCAAGCTCCGGTTGGCTCTCCTTTACGCGAATACTCTGCCCAAGAGAAAAATTAGGGAAAATGGTCTAAAAATTCCGGAAAAATTCCTAGAACCATTTTAGAATATTTGGGACCCAATAAAATTGGTTCCTCTGAATTTGGATGATTTTTGTGGAATTAAATATTCGGGCACGGATTGCAGGCATTAAACAAAAGCCGCGCGAGATAAAATAGGAACGGAGGTCCAAAAATCCGGCGAATGATTCCTAAAATCATTTTGGAATATTTGGAACACAATTGAAATGGTTTGGGTATTTTTGGAGTATTTTTGGACTCGGGTGAAATTTCGGGTACCGGCGGGAACCGGAAAATTCAATTTTTCGGCCGGAGGGGAATTAAATCCTGATTTTGGATAGGAATGGATGCCAGGTTAATATAAACACCAAAGAAACTCCAAATTTTGAATTTAACTTATTTAAATTAAGTTTTTCTCCAGAAGGCGAAAATGAGGATGTTACACGGACACCGCCTCAAATTTTGTCCGTATTTCTGCCGCAATCTCGCATACCTCGAAGTCGCCCTGACATCCTCTGCCACGCCGCTGACACCCATACCGTGCCTTTGGCCCTTGGCTGCGCCAAAGGAAGAATTTCCAGAGAATGCCCAAGAAAGCTGCCGCGACCTCCATCCCCTAAATTCTGTCAACCGAACCATCCTTCACCTATTTAACCACTGGCCAAGCCCGGAGTGATCTCCACAACACAAACCACATCATCATTCCTCCACTAAAGCCCTAGAACACCCGAATCGTGCCCTTCTTCTTCGGCTCCGGTAAGAGCCCGATTTGGGGGAAACTCCAAATTCGGGGGAATTGGTAAGGGAATGTTCAAATTAGTGGCTTCTAAAGTATCTAGGGGTCCTAATAACTCTATTGTGTGCTTTCTTTCAGTCCGGATCGACCCGAGACACCCTTGCACCGATCTCCTCCTTGCGTCGCTGCCGTTGCACGGTGAGAACCCAAGACGGGATCATTTTCTTTTAGCCAAAGTGTGCACTAGCATCCTTAGACACCCCTGAACATGTTGCGCATGTTAGTTTAGCCAGACAGCCCGTAGCATCTTCGTGCCTGTCGGCGTAAGAGCCAACAGACACCTCCGGATCGGGTGTATACGAAGTTCGAACAGGGGGCTTTCGTGGAGATCGCTCGAAAGATGGAGAAAAGGAATCAATGGCGAAGCTTGCAAGGGGACGCTTGGGTTTACCCAGGTTTGGGCCCCCCTAACGAGTAATAGCCCTAGTCCTGCTTATCTGTTCTTTGCTTGTATTCGTGGGGGAAACTGAGACAATCCAAACAGACGGAGCCGCTCTTCAGAGGTTGAAGAACCGAACCGAATCAATCGAACACCTTCTCCCATGCACCCCGGCTTCCTTTTATACTTGGGCTGGCTGGGGCGCATGGGAGCTTACATCAGTGTACCACACTCATTACACTGCCATACCGCATTTAATCCACCTGTCACTATTCTTGCGTCACACTTAATGCTCTGACATAGCCAACTTCACCCCGGCCTCGGGCCCCGTGTGCCTGCCGGCTCCGCCCACCTCGCCAGGGGGGGTGGATTTCGTCGTGACGTCACCCGTAATAAATGCGCGTGTTGGAAACATGCGCGTCACACTGTGGCCTTCATTACCCCCATTTAATGCGCACGATACACATTAAATGCCTTTGATCCTCTGTGTGGTGGCGCAGACCACTAGGGGGCCTTGGGAGCTGAGCGCCAGCGTTGTGGCCTGGATGCCACCTATCCGCTGGGCGACCACCTTGCTGACCGCCAGCGGCGTGGCCTGGACGCCACCTGTCCTCTGGGCGACCACCTTGCTGATCGCTAGCGGCGTGGCCTGGACGCCACCTGTCCGCTGGGCGACCACCTTGCTGACCGCCAGCGGCGTGGCCTGTACGCTACCTGTCCGCTGGGCGACCACCTTGCTGACCGCCAGCGGCGTGGCTTGGATGCCACCTGTCCGCTGGGCGACCACCTTGCACCCTTACTGCGGTGAAGTGGGCACCCTTGTGTAAAATACACCGACAGCGCCCGAGCTCACCTTAAACCTCCGCCAGCCACCACCGAGAGCTCTTTTTCTCCAAACACCACCCATATCCGTTGGTCTCCCTAGATGCGTAAGAGTCCCATGGAGCCGTAGATGCTGGTAGAATTCCTTCGACGCCACTGGTTAGCCGTTGATGAGCTCGGCCATAGCCTCCCCTGCACCGGCTCACTGCCGTGTGGACCAAGCAAGTCAACTGCACACTCGCGCGCTCTCCCGCTTCCAAACCGACCCCACAAGTCAGCTACTGGCTGCGCCTTGTGCCCTCAAGCGCGAAGCGCCGACAGGTGGGCCCGAGTCGTCAGCGACCGCGACCAAATTTAAAGAGTAAGCCCGCGCGAAACAGAGAAATACGCTTCCCCCTAAGGAAAGCACATTTTGCCTTTTTCCTGAATTTTAGAGACCCAAATATATTAAATTACTTATAACTTTTAAACTATAGATCCAAATAGAATGATACAAATTTCTAAATTCATGATAAATCATCTAGTTTCATAATCTGCAAAAATATTTGAAATTTGTTTAGCAATTTAAGTTTGAATTTGAATTTGAATTGAAAGAAAGAGATTTGAATATGTGCTATTAAGAAATTTTGCAAATTAAGTCCAAATTGAGTGAAACCTATTTTGTTTGAATCCTTATGACAAATACTATCCAAATATGTGATTAGATTTGAATTTGGAGCTAGTTTGGGAAAATTCCCTATTAGGGTTGAATTCAATGCATAGAATTAATATAATTGTTATAACTTAATCAAAAATCATCCAAATTGAATGAAACTTGTTTTATTGTGCTAGTTATGTCATTTAGAACCAAATTGCGAAATAAAAGTTAGGATGTACCATGCACCTTTTATCAAAAGTAGTTAGGATGCTTTATGTACTAATTGGTATTAGTACAAGTAGCATTTTAACTTGAAAATGAATTTCATTATACTTAATCTTACAATTTTAGCTTCTTGAATTCGTAGGAATAAAATAAGCTAATCACAAAATTAAGATGGTATGTTGTGTGTGTCAGACCGTTAATTAAAATTGTTGGATCGAAGTATACGAATATAGCAATCAGAGGGGGGGTGAATGATTGTGCGGAAGCTAAAACCAAATTCTTGATCTATTAAAAGTTCACCCCAAAACAGAACCAAATAATTGCCTCGTTTTCGACAAAAACAGAATGATAGAGGTTCGGTAAAATAAGAATTCCCGAAGATCCAACCGTTAGATTGATCTGAAATTTGGACACGAGAAACTAGGTTCCAATACGAATCGAACCCAAAAAGAATCAGCACGATCGGACTTACGGATCAAAAGTTATGAGCCTCGTAAGCTTGCTGTGACAGAAGATGACGAGAATTAATCTAACCAAAACTTCAAGATTAAACAAGAACGACAAAAATTTAATCAACTAAACTTAGAGAAACCCTAAATCAATTCTCTAGAAAGGTTTTGATGGATCAAATCAAGATGAACCTCAAAGAACAAAAACCAATCTAGAACCAGAACAAGTATGCAACCAAAAACCAAAACAGAGACACTGTAGCAACGCGGTTACTGTAGCACGCAAGGATCTGGAAGAATTGATCTTTTTTTCTTTTGTCTAAAGTACTCTCATCAAAAGAGTACAAACCCTAAAAACTGAGTTCAAGCTCTCAATGCGCTCAGCTCTACTTGATTGCCCTTCAACAGGAGACACCCCTCCTATTTAAAGGAGCAAAACACAAGGAGTTCTGAATACAATTCCTAATCAAGAAGGAGTATGTATACAACTCCTCTTGGCTCAACCTAGCTGAGTACAACTCTTGCACGCGTATGGCAACCCTACCATACTCACGTGACTAACACTTTGCACGCGTATGGCCACCTGCCATACTCACGTGACTAACACTTTGCACGCGAATGACCTCCTGCCATTCTCACGTGACTAACCATTCTTCATGTGCACCATTCTCTTAGCCCGAACGTCCCGCATGACATTCTTGACCACCAAGACCTCAGTTCCTCCCTGAACCTAGTCCCGAACCTCAGTTCCTCCATGAACCTAGTTCCGGTCCCGTCATCGACCACATTTGCCCTCGAGCAATACCTGCACATGACCAAACCACAAAACAATTTCGAGCACAAGTCCGCGACTTGACTCAACATTAGTCCATGCAAATACTCACATGAGCATTGCATAAATTCCACTTCAAAACAAGCATCATGAAATTCTCATCAATTTCATAATCTCAAGGTCAAACCAAAAACTCAATTCCAAGTTTGCTCAAAACCCTAATCGAGCAAAAACTCATTAATGACGGACCAAAAAATTTGGTCCGACGTACATGTAAAACTTACTGTTTTTAAGAACTTGGTCCCGAGCAAAAAACCTTCAGAAGCACATTTACGACATACCAAAAAATTTGGTCTGTCGTTCATGGAAAAAACGAGGTCGCAAAAAAACATGTGTATGACAGACCAAAAAATTTGGTTTGTCATACATGGGAAAAACGAGGTCGCCAAAAGCATGTGTATGACAGACCAAAAAATTTGGTTTGTCATACATGGGAAAAACGAGTTCGCCAAAAGCATATGTATGACAGACCAAAAAATTTGGTTTGTCATACATGGGAAAAACGAGATTTCTTGAACAAGCTAGCGTAAAAGCATCAAAATCACGTTTATGACAGACCAAAAAGTTTGGTCCGTCATACATGCGAAACTCACTATTTTTGGATGTTTGGTCTGGCGCAAATGCAAAGTCTCTGTTTTTGGATGTTTGAATGTTTGGTCCTTCATGCAAGCAATTTTGCAAGATTAATCCTAACCAATTTTTCAGCACAAGATCAAGCCAATTTTTCATCGCATGATTCACAAAAATGAACTATAATGTTAAATGACACACCCGCACATGAAATCACAACCCCGCTCTTGCTAGCCTTTAAATATTGTTTTATTCGATTTTTCATTCGACTTCTTTTTGCCATTATTGAAAGTTGGTATTTCTGCTTTATTTGTATTCGACGACGCGTAGACGTTGATGCTACTGACGCTACCATTGACGACGTCGACCCTGCTTACGCCACTGAAGAGCAAGGCAATCACCCCCTTTGAGCATTTTGAACCCAGATTTCATAATCAACTAAAATGTGATTAAGAATCTTCCTGCATGCTCATATTTTATTAAAAATCTATTTTGTGTTATCTGGTAGCTATAACCCATATTGAAGGATTTCCTGAATATTGTTGACATGCGCTCCATGACAACCCTAGGAGTGGGAAAATTCATATCACTAGATGGGATATAACCGTTATTATTTGCATATGCTTAGAAATGCTTTAGAGTTGGTTAACGACATACACTCCCGCACTCACTATTCTTTATGAATCTTTTAATGGTTTATTTAAGCAGTAAAGGATACTGGTAGTTTGATAAAAAATGAAAATAAAACTATTGTTTTGACGTGGGTGATTATTGGCAATAGCCGGATGTACATGTCTTAACGTGTACGTAGCTAGGGTGGAGTTATCGCACATATCACTGTAAGGACCGAACGTAGTGTTGCATGATCCAAGTATAACTGTACATCCACAAGTACTGGACTGGGACAGTCTTAACTTAGTAAAATTAATTGGGTCTAGCTTTGCACATTGGTAGGCAGTTGTAGCACGGGCATTCCGGATATAGGTTTGCTCGAGGGAGGTGCCATCACCGAGGTGTTGACACTTTCCGATGTAATGGTGTACGCCTGGCTATGAATTGGGGTTGTTATTCTATTGAGCTGCGGCTCCTGGTTATCATTATTACTTTACTATATTTGGCTTCCATCATAGTCAGGGTGAGTCAACACCGGGCTAGTGCAAAGTTAGGTTCAGGTAATCGAACGGTTCCGTTGTGAACTCTCTGGCGGCACACCAAAGGAAGTGTGCTAATGATCTGCCACAAAGGGAGAACATATCTTGTGGGTAAAGCTGTGCAAACTCTGCAGAGTCTAAAACTAATCGATTAGCCGTATCCACGGTCATGGATGACTTGGAGAATTGACACTAGTTAGATGTTTTCTATTTTCAAAAACTTTGATTAAAGGATTTGGGAAAATGACTCACATTTGCTAAATGTACTTATTGTTATATTTATTCGTATAAGACCATGGAGGGTGTTTTTCGTTATTTTACTCACAAAGGGCCGTGAGTAACTTACTATTATTCATTGTCCTACTTATTACTTCAATTACTTATCGAACTATTTTAAATTCAATTTACGCTTTCCATTACTATTCAGTATTACTTCATTCAAACTTTCGCTTTATGCAAAACAACTGTAGAGACCCACTTTCTATTCAGCTTGCATATATTTTAGGCTTTGAAAACACTACAAGTCTTGCGAGTACCAATGTACTCAACTTGCTTTAACGTGGTTTTTAGGTGAAGGGCAAGAATATCCCATTGACGATAATGATAATGAAGAACTTGTGATTTATGGTGACGACTGTCCTCCCTAGGTTCATCTCGTCTGTTGCCTGTGGAGTTTTGGGTTTAGTAGGCAAGCAATGAGATGTGGTTTTAGCTCTGCTACTTTTGGTATTGTAATAAACTATCATTGTAATAAAAGTTAAACTTTTGTATGGCTGTAATTCCAAATTGTGTTTGTGCGTGCCAGCCACTGATCATGGGAATGGCACAGTATACACTTTAGAACCTCGTTTTTATGTTACACCGTGGCATAAAAGTGAGGGTCTCACACTCGCTTTACGCAAACTTAACCTATCAGTCTTTCATTTAACTTAGCCTGCATATAAATAGGTTCGTAAAAGTCTTGCGAGTACCAATGTACTCAACTTGCTTTAACATAGTTTTTAGGTGAAGAGCAAGAAAATCTTGTTGATGAAAACAATAACGAAGAACTCATGATATATGGTGACGACTGTCCTCTCTAGGTTCATCTATCTGTTGCCTGTGGTATTTTGGGCTAGTCGACAAACAATGAAATGTGGTCTTTTATTAATGCTACTTTCGGTTATGTAATAATAATCTGAACCCCTGATGTAATTCAATGATGAAATTTGTGTGTGGCTATAATCCCAAATTGTGTTGTGCGTGCCAGCCACTGATCATAGGAATGGCACAGAAAGAACTTAAGAACCTTGTTTTTATGTTACTTAGTGGGCATAAAAACGAGGGTCTTATAGTAAAGTTATATATCAACCACAACCAAGGTTCACTAAACTGTTTTTGCGATTTTCGAATGAACAGTGATTTTCAATAATTGCAAAAATCGAATGAAAAAACAGTCGAAAATCGCATAGTTTCAAAAATAAATTTTTTGAAAAAACATTCAAAAATCGACGAATCTTCATAGTTTAAGTATACTGCATACTTTAGCTCTTGGGGCATTTGAGATACTGACCATATGGAATCATTCAAAACCTTCTCCCAATCACCACGCCGTTTGTCTCCTCTGGCGTAAGAGCCCTCCCATTACTTTGACACCAAGCGGCCACCACATTTTGCTATGATTTGCAATCCAATGTCCTTTAGCGTGTCATCAATCCAAGGTTCATCTTTCTCATCACCTGAGACTACCTGCAAGCAGTTTAAACCGATAGAGTTAATACGAAACGTACGTGTTGGTAACGGTATTCTTTTCTCTGCTAATTAGCCTCTTTTCAGATAAAATTTGCTAATAGCTCATCGAGGAAAGAATGTGTAAGTGAAATTTAGAAGCATGCGGACGAGCGAGCGCTCGTTTGGCTAGGGCGAGCAGCGCTCACCTAGCCCGCCGTGTTCGAGCGCGGCTCGGCGTTGGCACGCGTGGAGGCGAGTGCGTGCACGTGTGTATGCGTTTGTGCGTCTAGGGTGTGTGTGCGTGTGTGCGTATATAGCTCGCCTATTGTTCTTTCTTCTATAACGAATGCCAGAGCTCCTAGCCAAATTTTTTTAAAAAAAATTAGAAGCATAATTAATACTGGCACCACATAACGTGGCAACTAGTATGGACGCTGGAGCGGCCTGTAGACAAGAATGTTCCTATAAAAAACAGGATGCTCCTATAAAACGCGAAGCAGAACTACTTTCGAATCAAAACAACCATGCATGGTAAAATTAATAATACTGCATGTAATATATTAAACAAGTGATTGTATTGCACAGCTAGCTAGAGGAGTTATGGCCATGCGTCCAGAGGTACTTCTTTACCCCTTTATAATTCACCAGTTAATTTTTTTCTACATGCACACACTATTCAACCCCCATAGAGGATACCTTTTCTTTGTTCACCCTAACACGTGCACCCAGAAATCCCCCTTCCTCATAATCAAGCGCTAAGATGCTTTATCACATCACTTCATCAAATCTGATGGACCAAATCATCCAGTTCATCCAATCTCCGTGTGGCCCCCAATCGCCCCCGATCCTCCGCGTGCCCCCAAATCGTGCGCCGCCCCTATCGCGCCTAAACTCCACATGCGTTGCGTCAAAGCCACTTCCTCGCTGTGCGATTCCTTCATCGGCGACGCCCTCGTCCCTCGTGACTCCTTCATTGGCGACGCCATGTGCATGAGCTTGCTGGGCCGCCGCAGTCCCTGTCGCCTCCCCACGCCGCCGTGAGGCCCCTTCGACTCGCGAGATCGGCCAGGACCCGCAGCTTCGTCGTCCGCGCGGGAGGCGAGGTACGTCTCAGTTCGATTCATTATTTTGGGCGGTTGGTGTGGGTTAGATTTGATTGGTGGAATCGTGTTTGTGTGCGCAGGACGACCTGCCACTGGTGGGGAACAAGGCGCAGCCGGTGACGTCGTCGCTGCGGGACTCGTCCCCCAACTGGAGCAACCGCCCGCCCAAGGAGACGATCCTCCTCGACGGGTGCGACTTCGAGCACTAGCTGGTCGTCATGGAGCCGCCCCCCGGCGACGCCTCCAACCCCGATGCCCCCCGCGACGAGATCATCGACAGCTACATCAAGACCCTCCCGCAGGTCGTCGGAAGGTATCGCCGGAACCATTTCTCTGATATTGTCCCTGTTTACTCTGTTGGGTGATGGGGTATGAGCTTATGGATGGGATGTGCAGTGCGCTACTGTTGGGTAGATTTGGGAATTTGGGAATTGATTGGACAGGTTATTATTTGGTTTTACCGGCACGCGGAACCATCTGTGTTATGTTGTTATTTTTGCAATTTAGGTGAAATATTATGCAAAGGAGACGGACGGCAACTGAAATCAGAGAAGGATTCGAGATTATGCTGAGTGAGAAAGTTTTTCAGACGAGGACAGTTTGGTTCTCTCTCGATGAACTGCTTCGAACTAATCTCGGAATGCAACCTCTCCAAATTCATCGAATTGGAGTTTTTCTTTTACTTCACGCAAAACAATTATTATAGAAATCCTTGATATTTGTAGCATCTGGGGCCAATCTGTTTTGTGGTTAATTGCTAGCGATTAGCGTCATCTAAAATCAGAGCACTTCTAAATTAGAAAAGGTTGTTTGCACGAATTTTCTGTGTACTAGAAACCTCTCTACCATTGCACACATTATTAATTGTTAAATAAGTTTACACAAATATTTTATTCAGGAAGTAATGCCACCACTCACGTGTGTTAACTTTTCTAATGCCTGAGTGAAATAAGGAAGTCATTGTAACTTGTAAGGGACAACACCCGGAATGAATCATAATTTTATGCCCATAGGAAAATGGCTATAATGTTGATTGAACTGAATTGATACAGTTTTCATGCTTTCAATGTAGCTGAGACGTCTGGTATTTTATCAGTTGAAAATTGAAAGCTTCACCTGCACAATTTTTAGAGCTGATGTATTTATGTTTTGTTACTTATTTTTGCATTGCGTTGTTCACAAGTTCCAATTCTGATTATTCTTATCATTATGCTGACCGCACTGATTTCTGTACATTGTTTTCATGCATGGATTATCTTCAGTGCTGCCCCAAGAAGAAAGTAAGTTATCAGCGCTAATTTCTCACTTTCGTTTTATGTCTTGCAGCACATTATGTAGTATGCGTATACACCATTTCTAAAGGGAAAATTGAGGATTTGCCACCTCTAAGATGTGCATTGGATGATTTGCCACTCCTAAGAAAGATAGCTGAGTTTTGCCACTCACACTGTATTGCAGTATTTGTAATTCTCTTTTGCCTCAAAATTGCTTGCAAAAAGACCATTTTGCACCCTTTGCTTCCTTACTTACCCTTCCTCCTTCCCCAAGTTTGGCGCCGCTCCCCTCCTCCCGAGCCCGGTAACTTACTCTTCGAAATCTTCCTCATACTACCACAACTCGACATCCTGCGCTGTGTGGGGCTCTCTTGGCGGCGCATGGTGGTCGAGGAGCCCATGCTGTGGTGGCGAATTGACCTCTGATCCGACAAGGACTGTGACCATGGCTTCATAATTCTCAGTGGATCGCAAGGAGGAAGGATGATGGCTCCTGTATCCGGATGGTCTGGTCTCAGCTTTTGGTGATGGTTTTCGCCGCTGTGGACCACAATGCTGACCAGTGCGAGGCTTTCCAAAGCCCATCCAACGTTGAGTTCCTTTGCTACCTCGGCGCCATGAATTCATTTGATTCGGCTTTAGCAATGCGACACTGTCAGCCATCCTCGAGAGCTGCTCCACTTTGCTAGGTCCTGCTATCGTCCACCAGTGGAGTCGGAGCTGCAAGCAAAGTGCGACAAGATCAAGGATATCATGCTCCCGTGGGATCATGAGTTCATGACAATATTACGAACGACCAAGATGTGTCCAGCCCATTCCTTTGGTTTTGAAGGAATTAATGAATTAACATGCTTCAAAAAGAATGGCTAATATGATATCTGTGTTTTCTTCCGTGAAGTGTTAGTGGATAAAACGAAGTTACCGAATTCAGAGAAGAGAAGAAGAGAGGGGAGATGAGGAAGGATAGGGGCAAAATGGTCTTTCTGCCAATGTGTGCAATATGCTCATCAATCAATTGGTTGGTTGATGTGCCTTCTGAGCTTGATTTGATTAACACTAACTTTTCTTCACAGGTCACCCATTTTTTATACACCTTACATCTTGGGTATGTTTTACTTTTGTTTTTGTTTGGTCTTTGTACACGCACTTTTTTATACCCTTTAGTATTCATCTGTTAACATGAATTGTCTGACCAGTACTCATACGGAATTTAGTTTTGAAGCGATTCGATGATTTACTTGTCAAAATATTGATAGCAAATTGTGATATCCTTCCTTTTGGCTCGAATGAACGGTGAAACTGGATTAGCAGCATTTTAGGAACCATATGTAAGTTGACCCAGTTTGGTGGATATATCCCATATGTAGAAAATGATTTGTGAAGTGCCACATGCAGGCAGTAACTAATTAGGTGGCTTTTATTTTGATTTGTAGGATATCTTTATGATACTGGCAGCAAACGCAGTGATGGGTGTGATCACCGAAACAAATGCTGAAAAAGCTCTTGAGGTTTCTTACGTCTAATAAGGCTCTAATAGTATAATGTTGTGTTAGTTCTGCAGATCTGGTTTCTCTGTGTGATATGATTCTTTTTTGCTAATGTTGTGAGATAATATATGTGGCTTTAATCTTCTGCTGCCCCTGTGTTTCTTTATTTTTCTACAAATATACCTATGTGGCTATATCATGAGGTGTTTCTTTATTTTTCTACAAATATACCCATGTGGCTATATACTGCTGTTGTTGATCTGTGTATTTTCATTGCACACATGTACTTTAATATTTCTGTTATTGTCTACCTCATGATATGATACATGAGCATTGCCTTTGGCTGCTCTTTAAGTATGCACTATCGACAAATAAACGGTTTGCACTACATTTTGTTATGTACTTTCCTTGCACTCTACATAGGTTATTGTTTAGTCTTCTATTAGAAACTTAACCACCTGTTCTGAGTTAGTTTTTGATAACTTTTAGGATCATACGTTCTGATTCAGTGCACAAGCACAACAACCTCTCATGACCATGACTTGATTTGTATTTTGTTGGAGTTCTGAACCATTTTTGCCTGTTGCAGCTGTTACTTGGGATTTTATTTAATAAAATAACCTTTGTTTCCGAACCATTCAGCTATAAATGGAACCCCCAAATATATAGCTTTCTTTCCAAGCTCCTTGGCAGCTTGTCTTGAATATACATAACTGTTCGCGCAAAAAACGTGAAGGAGGGTTTTCGGCCTCGAACACACAAGACAAACGCCGGGTTTGCAGAGCGTGCCAGTCGATTTGACCTGAAATCGACAAGGTAGAATTTGTAATTTGATCAAAGCCGATAAACAAAGATCTATCGGCTTTTCGCTAGTCGGTAAGAACCGATTAGGAGATAACTAGATCAACCGGTTACAGTTGATCCGGATATAAGGTAAAATCGGCTTCGAGAAGGCGATGCGCAACAAAACGAAGCAAATCGAACCTGGGTGAAATCGGCTAAAATCAACAATCGGCGATGCGCAGCTATGTTGATTCCGTCGACTTGCAGAGAGATTTATGAAGCTAAAGCAATGTAAAAGAAAAGACTTGTAAAAGTAGATGTGTTGTTGGATTGATTGATGTCCTTTACCGCTTGACGTTTCTCCTTTTATAATGCTTCTAACCGATCCGAGTTGTACATGGATACGGCACGTTTACCCGTATCGGCTTCAATCGAACCCCATTTTTTTAGAAACGGATTCTTGTTCCGACTCGGTCACTTGATCTCTTTCCATACGGTCGCTTTTATCCGATTCAAACTCATTTTACCATATACCGAATTTTGGTGCAAACATATGCCCCCCGATTTTTGAAAGATAACTTGTTGTCTTTTTCAAAAATCGCAATCGGCTTGTCGTTTGAGATTCTCCTCGGTAACTTCCCATTAAATGGCGCCGTAACAATCTCAGTGCATTTTTAATGCTGCAACCGTTCCCGCCTTTTCGCCTTTTCATCATGGTATAAATATGAGGTCCCCTCCCACGGTCATTTTCATGCTTGCGTGCTCTCGCTCATCTTGAAATCGGCTTTTCTTCGCGTCAATCCCCTCTTCCTGTTGCATCGGCTGAAATGGACGCCTCCTGTGTACTTATTCCGATCCGGGTAGTGACCATCAAGACTTCTTAGGTCCAATAGGAACTTTAGAGACCAATACTGTCATTGATGATGAGATTCCTAGACTCCCATTGTCGGCTCCTGACCACAATATAGAAGAATGGGGTAAGAGTTTTAGGTCTTGGCCGACGGCTCTTAAAGGTTGGAGATCTTGGTTTATTAGAGTGTCGGCCCAAAAGAGGGTAGAATGGGAGAGGATGGGTATTGCCGAAAGCCTTCCCTATCTCTAGCCGCCTGAGCCTAATGAACCTTTGGTAGCCGCGCCTGCTATTTTTGGTCGGACTCTTTCAATGCCTTTCTCTTTCCGATTGGTCCTATCGGCCCAACTCTCTTAGATACACCGAATTATGTCGCCTCCGACCCGATGGGAATCGGATATCGGCTTTGGTGGAAAACCAGGATATAAGTTGTCCCGTAAGAAAGGGAGGGTTGGTTCAAGTATATCCAAAATAACAACAAGGTAACGGTCCGTGATCGGACGAGGAACATGTTGCTTTCCTCAACCTATGGTTAGACCGATTTCTCTTTTGTGGTGCTTCCTTAGGCCCAACTCAGGTCTACCAATATATAGCTGAGCAGTTGGTGGAGGGTCGTCGGCTAGCTTTAGGGAAGTCATTGCTGGGGGCCATTTATCACATGATGCACATCATTCGCGATCGGCTTTTTACGTAACGGCCGCTATGTAGTTGGTAATATCGGGGTCCTTTATGGTTCATTCAAATTTGGCTCTCTTGTGTTTTGGCCGTCTCATTATCCCCGATCCTTCAGAAGAATCGGTCTTTCCTTTAGAGGATTATCCTGAGGATGCTACCCCTAGGTTTCAAGCTAGCCGATCCCCAGGTGAAAAGTTCATCATGTATTCCTCTGATGAACAGAAAATGTCTCCGGCTGGCTTCCATAAATACCTGTCTTTTTTCTTAAATCTTAGTCAGGCTTCTTTTAATCGTCGGGATTTCTTCTCATACAACCAATTATCCAGTCTCCCTTGGCCTTCTTTCCTTCGTTTGAATTCCGATAGCTCCTCAATGCCTCAGTCGACTCTTGATCTTCTTCCTTTGCTGATTTCCCCTTGTATTCTTCATGTTGGCTTGAGTACACGTAACAGAACATTTCAGCCGACTTACGAGTTCTATCATCCTTCCGTGTGTGCACGCCAGTTAGGTTTCGGTCAAACAATTCCTTCCTTCCAATTACTGCAACAGATAAAACCTCGAAACAAAGTTACTAACATTACTGCTGCGGAAATCATAATCGAACTAGCCGATGAATTCCACGTAGTGGACTTGCCTTTCCTCGTGTTAAACACACGTCGGGCAGGCCAATTCACCTCCTGGTGGGCTACTGTGGCGGAATCTCTCTTGCGGGGACGATCCATAAAGGATGTTATTTCCAAATTTCTTCCTGGTTTTGAAGAGCCGACGGAGGTTTCTTCGGGACCTGGCTCAAGTTCTGGTTATACTAACTCGTCCTTAGAGGTATTTTATCTTTGGTGCGTTTTTGTTGTTAGGAGGATTGTCATTGGCTTGACCGTCCTTTTCCCTTCAGACTAGCAAAAAATCGGCCCCTGCATCTGTGGCATCGGTTGACGAAGGATCGAAACGGCAGCATCCATCGACTGCGCTTGCTGGTTTGTCTTCTGGGACGTTGGGCGTCGAGAGCCCTTCACTGTCGGATCTTGCCACGCAGCGCACCCAAAGTGAGTATTTTTCATAATGTTTTGGAATCATTTTTCATGTCGGCCAATTCTGATTTCATCATTTTTTCAGAGAGGGAAAAGAAAAGACGCAGGGTCGTAATAAAACGATCATCCAGATCCGCTACAGCGACATCTCCCATCGGATCGGCTACTGCAGTAAGTCTTACTCTCAAGTATGCGTCCATATCGGTTTACACTAAAATGGATGTCTTGATACTTTTGTCCTTTCAGGAGACACCCCCTTTACCAACATCTGCTGCCGAGACGCATAAAACAACGATTTCCCCATCGGCTTCTATTCCTACTGAGCCGATTGCTTCCCAGCTCCCAAGCCTGCCTGTGGTCTCCCCATCAATTCCACCGACCTCAACACCCGTGGCTCTTTCTAGTGATGATCCACTTCCAGCGCCGAAGATAAGTCCTGCAGACCTTCTTGGCTTTGATCTAGATGATCTAGATGACCCGGAGGTGATGGTCACAGACGACTACCCAGCTGATGTTCGGGTGATTCTGGATGCATCTGCCGGCGTCGGCTCTTTGTAACTTCTATGCCAGGCATGCAGCAGCGACTCAATTCCCTCCTGAACGAAGTCACGCAAGCGGCGCGGCTTTTGGCCGATACTCAACCTCTGCGAACTGCCATGGCTGCGGTTGAAACCGATTCGCCTCGGCGACTATGAGGGCTTCTTTGGCGCTTTGTCATTTGGACAGTCAAAGGGAAGTGGTGGCGGCTGCTACGGACAGGATAGCCCAGAGAGTTGCTCAACAAGCCGACCAGGAACTCCTCGACAAACTGGTAGCCGATGCCAAGTCCAAAAAACAGCAGTTTGATGCAGACGCGACCAATGCCAAGCTACTGAGAGAACAGACTCGGAAACTTGAAGGCGGCCAAGAAATCTTTTGAAGAACAAGCGGCTAAAATTTACGATGAATCGCCGATTGTCACAACCGTGCTACTTAAGTATTTCTTTGCTCTAGCTAGCCAGAAGCGAATCCTGGGTGAGATTGTGGCCCAAGTGAAGACACAGTCGGCCAAGTTAAAAGTTATTCCTGGGTCTGCGGCTGAGGATAAGCGCGTAGTGGATAGCGTCCAAGAGACGATTGGCAAAGCTGCTGCTGCTTTATCAGGTTTGGGAGCTCATTTGCCCGGCTCAGGGCTGTAATCTTGATTAACTTTTCGTGAAACACTAAGACCGGCCGTGTAACCGATCTACGTTTTTATGAACTATTTTGGATGATGCATAGATCGGCTGTGTAACCGATCTTTTTATTTTAAGTAGTTGCGTTTCTCCTTTTGTTTGTTATCAGGATCCGACCCAAACGCTAGGGTGATAACTTTTCAGATATTTTCCATTGATCGCTTTAGGTAGGACGAACCCGTCTAAGGATTCCAATATATATGAATTTTCGTCAATCGGTCGATTGATCTTATAAGGTCCTTCCCATGTTGGAGACCATTTGCCGAATCGATTATCTTTAGACCCGATCGGCAACACGGTTTTCCACACCAAATCGGCTTGATTAAATGACTTAAAAATCACCTTTTTATTATACGATCTGGCAACCCTCTCCTTATTCCTTTTAAGCCGATCTAGCGTGATCAGCCTTAGTTCAGCCAAATCATCTAGATTGTCAAGCATCGCGTTGGTATTCATCTGGCCGATACCTTATCTTGCTCGTATAGCCTTCTTGAGCCGATGTTGATCTCTACGGTAAAACGACTTCTTGTCCATATACCAACCGAAAAGGTGATAATTTAGTTGATCCGTCTTTGGGACGACCGATAAGCCCACAAAGCTTAGATAGCGTTGAATGCCAATTTCTTGGTTTTTCTTCGATTTTTCTTTTTATTAATTTTATTAATGTCTTGTTTGATGACTCGGCCTGTCCATTGGCCTGAGCGTAATAAGGGGAAGAGTTTAGTAATTTTATCCCAAAACTTTTCGAAAAACCTTTGAACTCGTTAGACATGAACACAGTCCCTTGATCGGTAGTAATTGTCTGTGGAATCCCAAACCGATGGATGATGTGTTCATTTACGAAATCGATTAGCTCCCTGCTAGTAACCTTCTTGAGCGGTACAGCCTCAACCCACTTTGAGAAATAATCCGTGGCTGCGAGGATGAACTTATGTCCTTTGCTGGATGACGGAAATATTTGGCCGATTATGTCTATACCCCATCCCCTAAACGGCCAAGGCTTGATGATCGGGTGTAAAGCCGATGCTGGCGCTGCTTTTGGCATGTTTGGCACCCCTTGTAGTATTTGAAGCAGTCTTCTAACATTGTCGGCCAAAAATATCCCGTTCGTCTCAGTATCCATTTCATTTTATGGGCCGATTGATGTGACCCACAAATTCCTTCATGGACTTCTCCCATTGCTATTTTGGCTTCTTCAATCCCCAGGCATCTTAGCAATAAGCCTTCCATGGTCCGAAAGTATAATACCCCTTCCAGTAGAACATATTTGAGTGCTTTACGCGACCTTACCTTTCGATCGGCTTAGATGGGTCTGACAAATAATCGTGTATTTCTTTTCTCCAGTCGACAGGGTGGACACATAGAATCGGCCAAACGTTTAGCTCGATTGGTTCCTGTCGGCTTTCAATCTTGTAACCTGATGCACATTGTGCCATTTGATTTGCTTTGCCATTAGCTTCCGGGATATGTTCAATGGAAAATGTGGTAAACGTCTCGATAATCTGGAGGCATTGCCGCAAATATTGGGTTAGCGCATCATCATTGCATTGGTATCCACCTTTGACTTGTTGTACGATTAACATGGAGTCACCGAAAGCTTCAACGTCTTTTACCCCGATGATGTCCGATGAATCGCAGCCCTTTTAGCAATGCTTTATATTCTGCTTGATTATTCGAGCATCGGTCATCCAACCGATACATGAAGTTGTACTCCTGTCCTTTAGGTGAAATCAACACTATACCGATGCCCTCACCTTCTTGGCAAACGGACCCGTCAAAATATAACTGCCAAGGAGCTACATCGATCGATCCTGTTAATGTCTCACTTCCTGCGATAAAATCGGCTACTGCCTGCCCTTTTACAGATTTAGCCGATTCATATGTCAGGTCGAACTCGGTCAAGGCGTACGCCCATTTACCAAGCCTACCTCGCAAAATCGGTGCAGATAGTATGTACTTGATTATATCGGCTTTGCAGACTATGACACATCTCGATGCCAGCATATAATGCCTTAACTTAGTACAAGCAAAATACAAAGATAGGCATAATTTTTCTACTAGGGGATACCTGGTTTCTGCGTCTAAAAGACGTCGGCTTAGATAAAATATCGCCCGCTCTTTCCCATCGGCTTCCTGTGTCAAGACTGCTCCTATTGTGTCTCCTTCAGCCGATATATATAGTCTGAAAGGTATGCCATGTTTTGGTGCGGTTAACACTGGTGGGCTCATCGATAACCTTTTATGTCGTCGAAGGCCTTTTCTGATCAGTTCCCCATTTGAACTCTTGGTTGTCTTTAATTTTTAGCAGGGGGTGAAGGCCGAATACGCCCCGACAAGTTCGAGATAAAACGCCGCAAGTAGTTGATTTTCCCTATCAATACTTGTAACTCCTTTTTGCTTGTCGGTGGTTTAGTATCGGCTATAGCTTTTACTTTGGCTTGGTTTACTTCAATTCCTCTTTCATGCACTGTAAACCCAAGAAATTGTCCAGCCGATACTCCGAAAGCGCATTTGAGAGGGTTCATTTTTAACCCATGCAACCTTGTGCTTTCGAACATCTTTTCCAGATCGGCTAAATGTTGCCAGTCGTCTTTGGACTTTACCACCACATCATCGATGTATATTTCCACAGTATTGCCGATCAGGTTATGGAAAATATGATTCATAGCGCGCTGATAAGTGGCGCCGGCATTTTTCAACCCGAAGGTCATAACCTTCCACTCGTATAGCCCTAAAGCGCCTGGGCATCTGAAAGCCGTTTTATGTATATCGGCCTCGGCCATGAATATCTGATTATATCCGGCGTTTCCGTCCAAAAAACTTATGATTTTATTTCCGGATGCAGCATCGATAAGCATATCGGCTATGGGCATCGGGTACTCGTCTTTTGGCGTAGCTTTGTTCAAGTCTCTAAAATCGACATATACCCTAAGTTTGCCGTTTTCTTCTTCACAGGACGATGTTCGAGACCCACTCGCAGTATCGGCAAGGCCGGATAAATTTCGCCTCTAGCAATCGTCCTACTTCTTCCTTTATAGCGTCATACAACGTAGGATTAAACCGCCTAGGGTACTGTTTGAACGGCCGATACCCAGGTTTTATAGGTAGCCGATGTTCAACTAGCTGTCGGCTTAAACCTGGCATCTCATAATACTCCCACGCGAAGCAATCCTTATATTCCTTGAGTATTTCGACCAACTTTGCTTTATAACTGGGTTCTAATTTGGCACTTACAAACGTTGGTCTTTTGCTATCCCCTTCCCCAATATCGATCTCTTCAAGCAAATCGGCAGAAGTAAATCCTAACCCCTTTCTTTCTTCTTCAAAATCTTCAACGACTTCTTCAGATTCTTCCCGCCGATAGCTCCTTGCTTTTTCCTCGCAGTTTTGCTATTGTCTTGCGCTCCATCTTCTTATCACTTGCCTGTCCGATCAAACGTATTGGGTTTAACGCTGATCGGCTTGAATCCTGATTTCTCAACACAGATAAAATCGCAATTGTCCAAGGCTTTTCCTGATATGCATTCAGCTTCTTCGTGTGGCCAATTGGTGTCAGGGCTAGCCATGGCGATATGAGCCGATGTGTCGGCTGGTACGACTTCTACTGTATCATCGTTCCACTGCACCAGTTTCTGGTGCATAGTCGATGGTATACAACAGTTAGCATGGATCCAGTCCCGCCCAAGGAGTACGCTGTAATTGCCTTTAGCTTCAATCACAAAAAACGCAGTCGGCAAAGTTTTATTACCGACTGTCAGTTCCGACACCATTACGCCTTTAGCCTCAGTTGGGTCTCCGGTGAAGTCATTTAGCACCATGTTGGTTTTGATTAAGTCTTCATCGGCTTTTCCCAATTTTCTGAAAGTACTTAACGGCATCAGATTGACCGTCGCCCCGCCATCGACCAACATACGGGATATTGGTCGGCCATTAATGTATCCTTTTAGATACAATGGTTTCAAATGCCGATGCATGTCTTGTGGTTTTTCAAACACAACGTCTGGTGCTCCGAGGCACAATTGGGCGAACACTTATTCAGCCAATTCTTCGGTTCTGAACTCGGCAGGTAAAGTGAATACCATGTTTATATCCATTGGTGGCGTATCATCTCGGATCATCGGAGAACTGGATTCGACCGATTGATCTGAATCACTATCGATCTGTTCCTTCTTTCTCCACTCCTTTTTCAAAATCGGTACTGGTCTTAACTTATTAAACGTCCGATCCCTCTCACTCTCCCTTTCGGCTTCCCTTTCTTCTTGTGTTTTCAATCGCTGAAGCCTACAGCGTTGCGACTTCTTTGAGACCCGGAGGGCACCATCTAGGTTTGGGTTCTATCGGCTTTCTTATTTTTCCAGCTAAATTGCCCATTTCGCTGTCAGATTCCATCCTGCTTGCGTTAGCCGATAATTCCTGATTTTGGGAGGACTCGCCTTGTTCTGATGTTGACAACCTTTCATGGATCGCCCTTTTGCTCCTTACTTCTGGACGATTGTGTATCGGTCTGGACAACCTGTCTTTTACAGATTGGTTTGGCCGACATATAGACGAGTGTTGCATAGGGCAAGATACAACTGTCGGTAAGGTCATCCCTCTTTCCCAGCAAAACTGCCAAAAAGGACATTGCCGATGTTTCTCTTCTTCCGTAATCGGCCGATGTGGCACATCTGGCCGCCAACGTTCGTCCCTCCTTTGCCCTGATCGATGAAAACCCTGGTGTTGTTGAGGGCTATATCTTCGACTTATCCTCTCATACTTCCCCAGGAGCTGTGAGAAAGTTGGCTTTGGTTTGAAATCGACTTTTCTTGGAGCCCTCTCCGCTCGATACCATTTTCCGATTTCCAGGTTTCCTCTTGGTTTTACCGTTCTTGAGTTCTGTCCATTTTTATCGGCTTCTATCTGTATGGAGCCGATAGTGATCTGTACCGTTTCATCTTTTGATCGTGCTTCAAATCTTTTAGTCGGCTTAATATCTTTCATAGGCCCCTTCCCTTTCTGTGAGCACTGCACCATGTTGACTTGGAAAGGGCTTATATCTATCTGCATAGCCGACTCTTCCGCAAATTTTAGCCTGCCATCAGTGATGGCCGATTGAATCTGTTGTCGAAAAATATTGCAGTCGTTAGTATTATGTGAAAACGAATGGTGCCATTTGCAATACCTTCGCTTTTTAATTTCTTCGGCTGATGGGATGACATGCCCTTCTGGTAACCTTATGAGTTTCTCTTGTAACAATAAATCGAATATTTTGTCACATTTTGAAACATCATATGAATACTTGACCTCCGCCCTATTTTTCGTCGGTTTGAGCAGAGCATACGAGTGGCTTTTAGGACCTTTGATCCACTCGGCTATGTTCATACGCCGTCGTCGAGGTGTCGCCTAATTGTAATCTACCATGTTTACTTTGGCCTTTTCATTGCCGTTTGTCTTAAATCTATCTTTAAACCCTTTGCTCTCTGCATATCGGCTTTCATGTGCCGATACGCGATGGAGTAGGTGGCCTAAGTCGGGGAACTCCTGGCCCGATAGTTTCTCTTTTAACGGCGGGATTAACCCTTGGAACGCTAGATCGGCCAATTGATCATCGGGTAATGTTACACTGAAGCATCTGTTTCGTACGCCTCTAAATCTCTTGATATAATCAGAGACCGATTCACCGTACTTCTGTCGGACTGAACTAAGATCAGAAATCCTAAGCTCCATAGTCCCTGAAAAGAAGTATTCATGGAATCGGCTTTCTAAATCGTTCCACATATGTACTGAATTTGGGGGTAGATTCGTGAACCAAGTGAACGCAGTGCCAGATAATGATAAAGGGAACAATCTAATTTTTAATCCGTCTTGATCAGGCCTCCCCACATTGAGCCATGAATCGTCCGATATGCTCAATTGTGGTAATAGAATCATCCCCTGAGAATTTAGCAAAGTCTGGTATCCTAAAGTTGTGGGGGTATGGCATTCGGTCTATGTAATCGGGGTACGGCTTCCTGTAGCCGATCACTCTCCCTCTGGGTTGTAAACCGAACTGTTCTCTCAAAACATTGGCAATTTGTTCTGCCCAATTAACATTGTCGGCTTGTGGTGCAGCCGGACACGGCCAATTCTCATTGTTTGCGCCCTGCCCCCCGAGTGCAAACTCGGGTCTTTGTCCAACTCGCACCTCAGGAGGTCTTGGTGCTGCGTCATAATCGTGATTAAAACCTAATGCATCGGGTATGGGCGCGAAAGGTTCGACGTATGGCACCACCCTATATGGTGCTTGTTTCATGGTTGTGGCCCCTTGTAACTGTGGAACCTGTCCCATTTCGATCGGCTGATAAGCCGATAACCCGATGTTATTGGAGGGCGCACTTGATTGATTTGATGCGCCTATCTTGGCTCCATCCGTGTGCCCATGGTAGTGTGTGAACCCATCTCTCTGTATGCTTGGTTTCAAAACAGTAGGTTGAGCCGGCATCATAATAGGTGCATGAGCCGACACGTTTACTGTGTTGGTGTTAGGCGTTATGGAATATACTGGGTATGTAGGGATGGTTTGTGGTGGATCTAGCAGGTTTCCAGACGCAGCTAATTCCTGAGCAATTGTTTTCACACTATTTTCTATCATCGGCTTTAATGTGGATACTAGAGCCGATGACTGGTTAATCAATGCGTGATGGACAGATTGCTCTATCATACTTGATAAATCGGCTTGAGCGGGTGCGTATCGGCTTACCGATTCAGATGACGAATCTCCAATGGGATTGATGCTTGGGAGTGCCATCTTTTGAGTAACGCCACGGCGTGTTTTCTGGAAGCACCGTAGCATCATTTCCTCCAGAGCCGCCTTTCGGTCTTCGATTTCTTTCCGTTGCTCAGGGGTTAAATCGGCCATCTGAGGCGCGATTATGGCATCAGTGTTGATATCGGCGGTGACCGCGGGCTTGTCGGTTGACGACATTCTTTTTGTGGTCCCACCGGGCGTGCCAAAATATGTTCGCGCAAAAAACGTGAAGGAGGGTTTTCGGCCTCGAACACACAAGACAAACGCCGGGTTTGCAGAGCGTGCCAGTCGATTTGACCTGAAATCGACAAGGTAGAATTTGTAATTTGATCAAAGCCGATAAACAAAGATCTATCGGCTTTTCGCTAGTCGGTAAGAACCGATTAGGAGATAACTAGATCAACCGGTTATAGTTGATCCGGATATAAGGTAAAATCGGCTTCGAGAAGGCGATGCGCAACAAAACGAAGCAAATCGAACCTGGGTGAAATCGGCTAAAATCAACAATCGGCGATGCGCATCTATGTTGATTCCGTCGACTTGCAGAGAGATTTATGAAGCTAAAGCAATGTAAAAGAAAAGACTTGTAAAAGTAGATGTGTTGTTGGATTGATTGATGTCCTTTACCGCTTGACGTCTCTCCTTTTATAATGCTTCTAACCGATCCGAGTTGTACATGGATACGGCACGTTTACCCGTATCGGCTTCAATCGAACCCCCTTTTTTTAGAAACGGATTCTTGTTCCGACTCGGTCACTTGATCTCTTTCCATACGGTCGCTTTTATCCGATTCAAACTCATTTTACCATATACCGAATTTTGGTGCAAACAATAACCAATAGTACACAGCATATCGACTCCATATGCTGTAGGATAAGCAAAACAGGGTCAAAAAAGAACACAGAGTTATTCGAAGTCAGGGTCGGGAAAAATGAATGTGTTGTTGTTTCAGACATACAGGAAAATACAAAAGAAGAAAAGGATGAAAAAGGTTCCAGATCTATTGAGTAGTTGAATAGACAGAACACTTAGCAATTGAGTAGTATTCAAGTATGAACCAAACTCATTACCGACTTGCACATCATCCTTTTACCATCAATTACCATCAATTTGCACTGTGAGTACTATTATTTATTTATTATACTTTGTCTTACTGTAGCACAATTAATATTTTCTGATGATGGTCCATAATAATGCATGTATAGGATGGGAAGCTGTTGATGGCTAAGTTTCTCATGAGCCTATTGAACTACAATGAGAATGAATTGAACGACAACATTCCTTAAGTTATACGGGAAATCCTTAAGCGTATCAGGGATTAGATGATTTTTAATGATAAATAGCTGCTATGTTACCTTATACACTTGCTTATGTAATCAACGATATAATAAATCTTTGTATCTTTCTTTTGTGCATATCTTACGACACTTGATTACCAAAACATATAACACCTTTTGCTTATTTGAATTGTATTACCAAATATCGCCGTAGCGTTAGCACGGGCAATATACTAGTATTAGTAACGAGCTAGTGCTGTTAATAAATAAATAAAAAGATTATTAGCTTGATTCGGATGTTGCTGCTCCCTCCGTGCTAGAATACGCGTTAGAACCCCTGCCTTGACCGTCAATGGTTTTAAACTATCATAATTAGCTACATAAAAATTATATTGACAGATTTTTTAAAAATATTTCTATAATACTTCCTCCAGACACAAATAGTTATCATTTTGGACATAGATGCAGTCAAACTTTTAAAACTCTGACTGTTAATATCTTTTTAAATATTTAAATTAAATACATGAAAATTAACCATATGTGTAGATTTTTCTCAAAACGTAATTTCATAATATTACAATTTTATTAGGTTTTATAAATATATCTATTATACGTTAAAACCTCGTGAGAGTTGTTAAAAAAATAGGCTAGAAATTATCTCAAAAAAGCAATTCCAAATAAATCCAAATTAAAAGGCTTAATTAAATCCAAATTAAAAATAAATAATTATATAAATCCAAATAAAATATTTGCATCAAAAATTTATATAAACTTTCCAAATTATTAATTAATTTTCATAAAGGCTTAATCAAATCAATTCCAAATAAATCCAATAAATAGCAAACGAGCTCTGAAAAATCTGAAGTATAAAATATTTCTTTTATTTGAAGTATAACATAATCAAATTAAATCGTTTTAGCTTTAGAAAATTTCAAATTAAGCTTTATTAAAGCGAGAAAATGAGCGGGAATTTTTGGGAAGTTAAACTAAACCAAAAATTTTTGAAAACCAAAATTTTGGGATTTTACAGATTAAAAGAAAGAGTCATTGCCAAATATAATAAAAAAAAATTGGAATAAAAACTAATAGAAAATAATGAGTCCATGCTAAGTATAATAAAAAATAAAAACAATTTAGAATAAAAAATAAAGAAAATTAGACAATTGATTTTCATATAAACTCCAAATTTAAACCCATATATAGCTGAAATTTGGAATAAAAACTAGATTAAAATTAGTAGTGGGATTTGTGTGTGAATTCTGACCTAAACTAATATGTAAAATTCAATAAAACTAACGATATAAATTAATATAAATTCGAAATGAAAAATAATAGGAATAAGGAATGTGATTTTCATTTTAAAATTGATAATCAAAATTAGATGAAATTAGCAACTAGATTTGATATGAATTCTAATCTAAAATTGAACTTCCAAATTAAATAAAGAATAACAATAAAAATCACAAAAAATTGGAATGAAAAATAAAAGGAAAATAGAAACTTGATTTTCTTAAAAACTTTGAATTAAAAATCCTTCATAGCTGAAATTATGAATAAAAATTAGCAGTTGGATTTGCATATGAATGCTAACATAAAACTAATATTAAAATTCAATGGAAAATAAAAATTAATATAAATTCTGAATGAAAAATAATAGGAATTTGCAATGTGATTTTCATTCGGAAATTCAGAAACAAAATTAGATGAAATTAATAAGTATGTCCCTGATGGATCTCCTTTTTTCGTTTTTATCACATTGAAATTAATAAGTATACCCTTGAAATTAACTGTCCACTAATTATTTGAAGTTGGGATCATGCAAAAACTACTTGATGGATCTCTTTTTTCGGAGGTGAGGGAGGGCGGCAGGAAGAAGTCGGTGACAGGGAAGGCTGGATCTAGGGGGGATGGTGGCACTCGAGCGAGGAGAGGAGCTTGAGGAGAAGTGGGAGAAGCGGCGGAGGGGGCGGGAAGAAGGGATGAACAGGGGGATTATAGGGTAGGGGCCGCATGGGTGGCAGTGGCCGGCGCGAGAAGAGCGGGGGCGACTGGCGTGAAAACGACAGCGAGATAAGGGGATAAGAGTGCAAAGTGGGCAGGATAAGGTGGCAGCGGTTTGGAAAGGCTTATCCGAGCAGAAAAAGGAGGGAGGAATGGGCACACACGATCGGATTTTTGAAGATCCAAGCAGGTTCCAATGGAGGATAGAGAAACGAGGTGAGGGAAGGAGTAGGAAGGAGGCTCGATAGGTGGGGTCTTGTCCCACGTGTCGGTGAAGCGGATAGAGGGGGACGCGTGGTGGGTCGACTGGGCCGAGGGGGAGGAAGGCCACGCGGGGAGAGCGCGCTGGGCGAGCTGGGCCGGCCAAAAGGAGAAGGGTTTTTTTCTTTTCTTTTTCTTTTCATTTTAAATTTTAAAATAAACCAAGAATTACAAATTAGTTTCAATTAAATACCAAATAGAGTTTATAATTTCTAGGAAAATCCTCAAAAATAGTTTAAATTACTTTGAACTTGGGAAAATTATTTTGAGCATAACATTGGCTTTATTTTTCTTGTATAAAATATTTTTATAATACTAAAAATAGAAAAAGGCAATTAGTAATTCTAGAAAATTCACCAAAATTCTCAGAAATTTCCAAATAAATAATAAAAGTCAAAGTACAAATTTTCAGGGCGTTACAACTTTTATATAGGAACTTGATATTGCACTGGCCATGTGCAGGTTGTTTGTACCATCACGATAACAGCATCACAAGTCTTCACCAAATTTGTATCGGTAGAATACCTACTCATTAACTACAACTTTTTACTTGCTCAACCATTTCAATGTTAACATGTTCGGATATTGAAGTGAGGCTTATAACACAGATAGTTGGCTAGGTGCAATCCTTGAATGCAGAAATCAAGTCACTGTTTTCTTTGCTGAAAGAACCAAGCGGTAAAAATTGCAGCAGCTGTCATGGTACGTACAATCTAAATCACAAATAGTTGCTAATCTTGTTCACAAAATATAATCACAAATAATTTCGATGAGCTTTTCCTTAAGAGAAAAGGCTCGTCTTCCATAATCAAAGAGGTGACCGAAATCAAAATGCGAGACATTTCTTTTGTTGCAGCGCCCAATTAACCGTGTCTTCGTGCCTCCATTAATTCCATTGTCACTTGTCAGGGCTTAACTGAATCCATACACTGAATGCAGCAGTGCTGGCTGCATGCATGTATATTATAGTAGCTAATGAAATAGCAAATTCCAATATAAAAGGGACATGCATGAGTTGAAGCACTTTCATTACAAGTTGAACATTGAATCTACCTCTCAATACAACTTCAGACTAGTATTTTGGATGCATTTCATCTAGGGGCATCACTTTTTGTAAGGTTTACCTCAGCTCATGACTAACAGTTATATATCAACATTATGTATTTTTCACATTAGTAACATCTTTTGAGCTTCATTTATCATAGATCAAAACCACGAATCAGAAATAAAGGAAACTGTTATATTCCATGAGAAAGTTGAAGATAGGAACACACTTAGGGTACAATTAAAGGGCTAGTAGTATCACGTACCAAGAATTTAAAATACCTACAACGAAACTCTGGATCATCTGGTTGAGTTGGAGTAAGAGAGAAATACGAAGTCACCGCTTAATTTGTGCAATCTTCTTAATTTGCATTCTGCTGTTATTCCTCGTATGTCCTATTCCGCTTCATTGGTTGTAGACGTGGTAGGTGAAGCCGCCGCTTAATTTTCTCCAAACGTGGGAAACAATCTGCTCCCATTTCTATCATGTTCTTCCTCGTATGTCCTACTCTTCATCCCTTGAGATAAAACGGTCAAGCAAAATTAAAAGTTGGGAATATTTCTTTTGTAAGGAAAGGAAAAGGAAAAAAAGGCTGATATCTGTAATTTACCTGTAGATATGAAAGAGTGGCTGATATTTGTCTCCAAGCTATAGGGATTTCTTCTGTACAACACATACCATTTCCTTTGATTGACTCCATCTTGTGCATAGGCCTTGACATGCTCCATATTGCTGAACTTGCCCCATTCAGGGCCAGATCGTCCCGCTGCTATGGAGGTGAGTAGCTCGAGGCTGCAGTCCAGCAGCAGATGCCTTGGCTTTGCATCTCGCATGTATTCCGGGAGCGTTTCCATGTCGTAGTCCACCAGCACGAGCCTCTGCAGTGCAGGCACACCCTCTAGTACCTTCATCTTTGGGCACATGACAATGACAAGCTTTTGCAATTTCGGAAGATTAATGAGCCTCTCTAGGTCAGGATTTTGTTTCACATCAAGCTCAACAACAGAAGCAAAGTTCTCCAGGGAGTTGAGGTGCTGGACCTCGTATATGCATAGTTTTTTCAATGCCCCTTTATATGGATGATGACTATGTTGACCGTAGAGCTGCAGGAATTCAGGCCCCACACGCTTGATAGCTGGAGCACGATCGATTTGTAAGAACTGCAAACAGGGGAGCTGGCTCAAACCATCAGGGAGTTGGGTGCAGCAGGCCAGGTCCCTCATTGTTAGAATCCTCAAGCTCTTGAGGGGCACCATTGCTGTTGACATCATCCACCTTGGGAGACGACGACCGAAATATCCTTCGATGTCAAGAACATCTAGGCAGATCGGAGGGCAGAGCTCATCAAACACCTCCTCGATTCGCCGCTGCTCTTTTTCAGAAACGACTTCTTCCTCTTTGACCAACCCATCATCACCCACTCTACTGGAACAGTTTAATCCCAGCTCGGTAAGATGCACCTTTTCACCAAGCCTGGACTTTGCGGCGGATGAGACAACAGATACATTCTCCAAATTCCTTAATAAAAGATGCCTGAGCTGGAAAAGAGGCCCCAACTCTTCCAAACTACACCATTCACCATCCATGTGGGCTGGAAACCCAATTAGCTTCCTCAAGTTTGTTAGACCTCTGAACCCTCTAGGTGTACTATTTATACTTGTGTCATTAAGGTTTAGATACCTCAACTGCCCTAGCCTTACAATGCTATCAGGAAGTTTCACCAAACTTTTACAACCAGAAAGGCTAATGTGCTGCACGAATCTCATCTTGCCGATGTTTGCCGGTAATCTAGATACATCAGTTTGTCTTAGTTCAAAATACCTCAGGTGCTTAAGTTGATACAAAGAATCAACCAATGCATCAAAGTTTCCAGATTCTACATGTAGGGTCCGTAGACTTGCTAAAGGAATCAATGAATCACCAGGCTTAATCTTCATATGACCAATTGATATTAGTGTTCTAAGTGATTTCTGTGCATGTAAAAAACTCCACTCCAATTCATCTGACTCAAATCCCTTGCTTTCTAGAGACAACCGAAGAATCTTTTGTGATCTAAGTTTACTGATAATGTTAGTTTCACCATTTTGAGCTACTAGTGCTTCGTCTCTGGCAACATACTGAGCAAATGAGCGAACAACATCGTGCATGTCGCAAACCCATTGATCAGGGTACGTGGTGTCTGGCTCTATAAGGTTCCTCAATATTAACTCCTTATAACACTCGCTTCCTAATTCTTCTAATTCGCCTGAGTTTCCGTGAAGAAATCCTTCACTAATCCACATGCTAACAATTCTATCATCATAGAACTTCATATTTTTAGGGAGAAGAGAGTAGTGCAAAAAGCACTGCTTCAGACAAGGAGACAAATCTTCATAGCTTAAGTATACTGCATAGTTTAGCTCTTGGGGCATTTCAGATACTGACCATATGGAATCACTCAGAACCTTGTTCCAATCACCACGCTGTTTGTCCCTCTGGCACAAGACTCCTCCCATTACTTTGACAGCAAGCGGCAAACCACCACATTTTCCTATGATTTGCAGTCCAATGTCCTTTAGCGTGTCATCAATCCAAGGTTCATCTATCTCACTTGAGACTACCTGCAAGCAGTTTAAACTGGTAGAGTTAATACGAAACGTGTTGGTAATAAATGGCCAGTATGTTGAAGCTTTTTTATTTGCTAATAAGCTTTCTTTCCGATTTTCGCAGAAAAAAAACGGCCCATTTTTACTGGCGCGGCAACGTGGCGCCCACTTTCCTAGTATATTAAACAAGTGGTTGTATTGCGCAACTAGCTAGAGGAGTTATGGCTAGTGCTGTTAATAAAAAAAAGATGACTAGCTTGATTCAGATGTTACTGCTCCCTCCGTGCTAGAATAAGTGTTAGAATACCTGCTTTGACCGTCAATTGTTTTAAACTATCTTAATTGGCTACATAAAAATTATATTAACAGATTTTTTTAGAAAACATTTCTATAATACTCCCTCCAGTCACAAATAGTTGTCATTTTGGACATAGGTGCAGTCAAAGTTTTAAAACTTTGACTGTCAAAATATTTTTAAATATTTAAATTGAATACATAAAAATTAATATATGTGTAGATTTGTTTCAAAAAGTAATTTCATAATATTATAATTTTATTAGGTTTTATAAATATATCTATTATACATTAAAAGCTAGTGAGAGTTGTTAAGAAAAAAAAATAGGCTAGAAATTCTCGCAAAAAAGCAAAACTTCTAGCCCTTAATCTGGTGGACCTTAATTACATCCGTTCTCAAATCCTTCTAACAAAAAAAATAAAATATACAATACATTCTCACAAAAAAAACCTACCCTTAATCTGGTTGACCCTAATTAAGTTAAATTATATGAGCCATTGGATGCTATTATTTAAAGAAAAATATATAACCGTTCATCTAACGGGACCGAGTTATAACGGCTTAGATTAAAAGAAAGAGCCATTGCCAAATACAATGAAAAAACAAAAATTCAGAATAGAAAATAATATAAAAGAATGAGTCCATGCTAAGTATAATAAAAAATAAAAACAATTCGGAATAAAAAAATAAATAAAGTTACACAATTTATTTTAATATAAACTCCAAATTTAAACCCAAACATAGTTAAAAATTGGAATAAAAATTAGATCAAAGTTAGTGGTGGGATTTCTCTGCGAATTCTAACCTAAATTAATGTGTAAAATTCAATAAAACAAACAATATAAATTAATATAAATTCAAAATGAAAAACAATAGGAATAATCAATCTGATTTTCATTTTAAAACCCTTAATCAAAATTAGATGAAATTAGCAATTGTATTTGTATATGAATTCTAATCTAAAATTGAAATTCAAAATTAAATAAAGAATAACAATAACAATAACAATAAAAAAAGTTGGAAAGAAAAATAAAAGGAAAATAGAAACATGATTTTCTTACAAACTTTAAATTAAAAACCCTTCATAGCTAAAATTCTAAATAAAAATTAGCAGTTGGATTTGCATATGAATGCTAACCTCAAACTTCTAACATAAAACTAATATTAAAATTCAATGGCAAATAAAAATTAATATAAATTCTGAATGAAAAATAATAGGAATTAGCAATGTGATTTTTATTCTGAAATTCAGAAACAAAATTAGATGAAATGAATAAGTATGTCCTTGATGGCCGGATCTCTTTTTTTCGTTCTTATCACCTTGAAATTAATAAGTATGTCCTTGAAATTAACTGTCCGCTAATTATTTGAAGTTGGGATCATGCAAACTACTTGATGGGTCTCCTTTTTTCGTTCTTATCGCCGTGAAATTAGGAAGAAGGTGTAGCTAGTTAAAAGGCAAACGGCACTGCTTCGCTACTAACAACGTACATATTTAGGCTTTTAAGCACGTGATTCAGTTTTTGGTAAAGCATATAAATAATAGAGTGTTTACGTACCAGCTTTGTAAGGTATCAAGAGGTACCAGTGTAAGACGGTAAAAAATCGTAATCTCAAGGATGGTAAAAAAATCTTTATAAATAATTAGATTATTGAGTTGGCTTATAGGTTTCTAGTTTATTACGTACGGACGGACCTGCTTCTTGAGCAATGACCAGGCATCCTCAGGTCCTAATGTGTCGATGTGGTGGTAGGGCTCCCTGGCTTTCATCCCTCGGGCAACTCTTCTGTCTCTTGTGGTGACGAGGACTCGGCTGCCTGGAGCAGCAGCGTTGCCCAAGGGCGTTTTGAGCACACCCTCCCAAGCTTGGTGCCTCCAAACATCATCCATCACCAGCAAGGTCTTCTGCCCGTTCAAGGCATCCCTGAGGGCTCGATGAAGGGCGTCCTTTGCATCTCCAGCACGTCGGTGGTCTCCTCCGGCTGCGGTGATGGCTCTTCTCAGTAGCTCAGCCTCGTTGTAGTCTTGGTTGACGCTCAGCCAGATCTTCTTGCCGAACTCACGTTGGATGGCCTCGTCGTTGAAGACCTTCTGGGCGAGGGTGGTCTTGCCAATCCCGCCAACGCCCACCACTGCCAAGATCATCATTTTGCTCTCCTCGCGGCTGGTTTGCCCCTCGGTTAGCATCTCCACTAGCTTTCTGCTGTCCTCTTCGATCTTCTCGCCAACCACACCAGTCCGATCGAGCTCGCCTGACGTCTCTCGATTGATAGGGCCAGAGGAATGCGCCCTTCTGCTACGATCCTCATAGGAACCGAGGTTGATGAAGGTGAAGGCGGCACTCCGCTCCCTGATTTTGTCCAGCTTCCGGTTGAGATCCTTGATGCGGTTGCCGATGTCGTGTGCGAAGAGGGGATTTCGCAGGCAGAAGAACAAGGGGTTGCAGCACCCCATGTCTACCATGGATGGACCACACTCCATGGCCTTGAGCTGGCAGAGGTCGAGGATGTCCGTGGCGTCGTACATGGCATCCTTGAGCTCCCTCACCCAACCCTGCACGCTCTGGTCGGTGATGCGCCTCCTCTCGGCATTGGCAAGGAAGTTCTTGAGGTCCCCAAGCTTGAGGCCCATCTTGTTGATCTCGCCGGAGACTCGGAGCAGCATCCCGACCTCATCTTGTGCCGCCTGCTTGAGCAAGTCGGCGAGGTAGGATGCAAAAGCATCCAGAACTATGGCCATATCTTCTGTACAAGCTAGTGTGTGTTTCTCCTAATTTTTCTTGATTTCAGGCAAGCAAGCAGGTTTGAAAGAGAAGGACTAGTGGCTAATTAGTTTGGAAATGGCTATATATATATGCGATATATGCCTACATGCATTTCTTGGAAGTCCGGCAAAGAAGAGAGATGCCTACGTACCTTGCTTCCCTGGCCTGGTCACCAACCACATCGATCGCCATTGCCATTGTTATGCGCCTGCGTTTATTCTTGCTTTTCCCTTTTGGCACGCAAGGAGTTGATATTGCAATGGCCATTCTTGTAATAAAAAATTGTTACGGTGACTAACTACACCAATTTGCAGATTGTTACGGTGGCTGACTACATCTGGTAACAATCTGCAAATTGCCATGCGCCTGCGTTTATTCTTGCAAGGCACGCAAGGGATCGATCCGTTCCGGCCGATCAAATCAATTCTTCTATTTCCTTTCTCTTTTCTGTTTCTTTCTTTATACATGTAACTTGGAATGATTAACAATCTATTAATTTACGTCTGTTCATGTGCATATATTCCCTACTTCATTCACGAGGATGGAAAAGAAGAGTGAAGGAAGCACTGTGCATGATATTGCACTGGCCATGCGTCATAGAATTCCTGGTGCAATTTTGTAGTTGTCGACACCGGAGAATTCCTGACACCAACGCTGTGGCTCTATGGGGCAACGTGTGCGACGTGCCAACCGATTTTTTTGAGCAAATCGGTAAGGTCAATGAGATAAATCTGAACAAAAGTCGATCTTGGACTAAACGTTGCTACGAAGCAGTAAAGAACATGAACGAGATCTCAAAAAAGAGGATAAGTGTAATGATCATCACGTCAATTTTTAGAAATTCTTAAACTCCCCTAAAAATTTCTGATCATGATCACACTAGAGCAATTTTACATAATTCTAACAAGGCTGCTGCCTCAGATAAGAGCTTTCTGGTTTTGATTTTTCTGCATTAGATGTTTTCAAATTTCTCCTGAAACTTCCTGGAGATGTTCTGGGGTTGGGTTAGAATTTAATTAAATTTTGTTCAAATTTTATTCTTACATGGTTTTGAACTTCAAAGCTTGAAAATCAAAGTTTCATGTGCCGCAAGAACAGTGGCAGAAGACATGGTAAAGATCAGGTCTCAACAAGTTTCTTAGTTTGATCTCTGGACGAATTCCCCGTTTTGTCATATGAGGCCCAAATTCGACACCAAATCAACCAGCACTCGCTAACCCACTGATGCTGTCAAGCAAAATGGAGCAGTAGGAAATAAATTCAGGCTGAAGCATGAGGATGAGAAATGAAATGAACAAGAGGGAATTAAGAGGACAAATTAAATGAACATATCAAGCGAACATATCAAGCAAAATGGAGCAGTAAAATATGAAGCAGTTGTATTAGTTTACCTACGGACAGAGAAGAGCTGACAATGATATTTGTCTCCATGAAGTCGCTGCTTAATTTTCTGCAAACGTGGGAAACATTCTACTCCCATTTTTCCGTCCTGTTCTTCCTCATATGTCCTACTCCTCTTCATCACCTGAGATAACGGTGGAATGAACAAGAGGAAACAAAGAAAACAGTGTAACCGAACAAATTAGCTCTTGTTGTAATTTACCTGCAGATATGAAAGAGTGGCTGATATTTGTCTCCAAGCTATAGGGATCTCTTGTGTACAACGCGTACCATTCCCTTTCATTGTCTCCATCGTCAGAAGCAAAGTTCTCCAGGGAGTTTAGGTGCTGGACCTCGTATATGCATAGTTTTTTCAAAGACCTTGCATGGGAGGCGAGGCTCGGAGGGTGACGCCTCAGCTTGCAGCGGTCGAGGTGAAGCAGCTCCAAGACAGGCATGGCTTGCACATTTACTTGCTCAGCCTCCCACTCCCACTCCTCCCATTCCACCATTCCTATTAAGAGCATCTCGTGCTCTGGTCGGTGATGCGCCTCCTCTCGGCGTCGGCAAGGAAGTTCTTGAGGTCCCCAAGCTTAGCGTCCATCTTGTCAATCTCGCCGGAGACTCCGAGTAGCATGCCCACATCTTCTTTTGCCATCTCCGTCACCATGTTTTGGACGTACGATGCAAAAGCATCCAGGACAGCCGCCATTGCTGCAACCGGTTTATTTCTTGCTGTAAGAAAGTTAAACCAAGCGTCATCTGATCTGATCTCAGGTTATGTGCACAAGGAAAGCATGCAAATTGGTGTTAGAAGTCATCAACACAATTCTTCATGGAAAAGTAAGCCTTGCTGTAGAACAGATGCTCTGGCAGCTCTGCTATGGAGCTTGTCTACTTGTAAATTCTCGGTAGTTTTCCACACGTAGGACTATGGAGCTTGCCTACTTCTAAATTCTCGGTAGTTTCCACACGTAGGACTATGCAGCTTGTCTACTTCTAAATTCTCGGTAGTTTCCACACGTAGGACTAGTACTAGTATAAAGTGGCTAAGGATTTGACGTGACCTTTATTAATGCATTATGATAACGTTTTTTATGTTCAGTGTCAATTTTTTTTTAAGAAAAATTTTCATCTAGATTATTGACGTGCTGGACGCAGGGTTCACAATTTCGACGAAAATCATACAATTTTCGCCCATATTGTCGCGGTCCGGTATCAAATACCGGTCGATAAACCGGTCGAATTTGAAATTTTTTTTTGAAAATTTGAAGAAAAAAAAATTACGTGTCACAAACCGGTCGAATCGCTCGATTTTCGTTAAAAATCGACGAAAATCGCTCCAAAAAATCCACCGCAAAAAAGTTCAACAAGTTTGTCGATTTTCCACGATAATCGACAATTTTTTTTTCAAAAAAAATTGAACTTTGAGTTTATGCGATTTTCGGTGCCGACGCAGTAGCGAAATTCGTGTGTTGAACAGTAAGATGAACCCTGCCTGGTGTAGGACCCCAGATTGGCTATCCGGAATCCCTTGTATATTTCTGTACTAGTCCCAGATCAGTAGCTAGTACACACAGTCAAAAAGTGATGAATCAACAGTCATATCACGATTTCAAATAACCAAATAATAATAACACCAAATAAAAGCAAAGACCTTATGGTCAAGGTTTACCATTACAGCTTTTACAGGCTGAACACACTACTACAAAATGATACATCACTATCGCTTCATTTGTGTCGGTTCCAAACTTTTGACTAAAAAACCGATTGTGATACATGTATGTCATTCGTAAATTTTGGTAATAGGTTATCACAATCGGTTCTGAGAAAGAACCGATTGTGATAAGATTATCACAATCGGTTCTTTCTCAGAACCGATTGTGATAACCCGTTTCCTCATCACAATCGGTTCTGAGAAAGAACTGATTGTAATGAGGGGTCTCATTACAATCGGTTCTTTTTCAGAACCGATTGTGATGATATACCACTTATCACAATCGGTTCTGAGAAAGAACTGATTGTGATGATGGACTTATCACAATCGGTTCTGAGAAAGAACCGATTGTGATGACCCCTTGACCCCTCATTGTCATCACAATCGGTTCTTTCTCAGAACCGATTGTGATAACCCGTTTCCTCATCACAATCGGTTCTTTCTAGGAACCGATTGTAATGAGGGACCCCTTATCACAATCGGTTCTTTTTCAGAACCGATTGTGATGAGACTCGCAAGGTTTATATCCTCTCGGGATGAACTCTCCATGTGTTGTTGGTGTTCTAGAGCAAAAAATAACCGTCGCCACCCCGAAAAATAGAACATACTCTTGTTGAAACTTAGACTTGTGGGAGAAAAATCTGAAATCCTTAAAGATGTGTGTTAAGAGGGTAAGTTGAAGCCCCAGCTTGAGAAGATTTCCCCTCTATTTTCTCTCAGTTGAGGTTTTTAGCATATTTATAAGCAAGCACTTAGTGGTGACGACGAGACACATGGAACAAATTACATGCGTCTAGATCATTAAAGAGGGTTGTATTGTAAATAAAGTTGTAAGATTGCCATGTCTAATTGAGACAAGCTAATGCCATTTCAAGGGTAAAGTACCAGCAAAGTAAAAGTACAAACTTGCCAACTTGTTAACTTGCTGTTGAACCTATTTTAGTTAAAATATACAGGACAATACTTCCATAAGGAAGGAAAGGGAAGAATTTTTCCACTCAACGCATAATTATTAGTAACTACTTGCACATTCTTTCCACTCCATCCAAGAACAACACATAATTCCAAACAATTATTAAAACAATACCAAGAATAATACCGGCACTACTAGTCCTTTCATATTGCAGTCGGTTTCAATTAAAACTGACACTACTAATCAAACCTATTGCTTTTTGTGAAGGCAATGAAAGGAATGCATTTCAATAGCATATACACAGAAAGTTTAGCAAAGTGGAGACCGACTCGGCTTGAACTTAAATTAGATGGAAAATAGAATTAAAGGTATGGTGGACACCACATCACAATCGGTTCTAGCTGAGAACCGATTGTGATGAGGGGTGTGATCACAATCGGTTCTCCTGGACCTTGTATTTCGATGGATCCCGAGCATATGAGCGCTCGGGGGCTGGCATCGTCTTGGTCTCCCCGGATGGAGAGCAACTTCAGTACGCCATCCAACTACATTTCGCCGCGACCAACAACGCGGCGGAATACGAAGGCCTCTTGGCCGGACTTCGGGCGTGTAAATCGCTAGGAGTCCAACGGCTCACTGTGATGGGCGATTCACAGTTGGTCGTGAACCAGGTCAACAAGGAGTATCAGTGTTTTGATACCTCAATGGCGCTGTACCTGGCCGAAGTAAGGAAGATGGAGAAATACTTCAAGAATTTCGAAGTAATCTACATCCCCAGGAAGGATAATTTCCTGGCCGTCCAAATGTCTAAGGTCGGTTCCTCTCAAACTACCGCTCCGGCGGGGGTGCTTGTCGAGCACCTATATAAGCCCTCCATTCCCTATGAAGAGGAGGCACCAGAGACCAACGGTAGGGTCTCCTTCCTCGAGCAAAGTGCAAGTTGGATAACGCCATTTATCCAATACCTTGCGCATGGGACGTTGCCCGAGGAAGAAGCCTAGCGTTCCCGGCTAACAAGGCGATCTTCTCAGTACAAACTGATCGAAGGCGACCTATACCGGAAAGGCGCATTAGGAATCCTTTCCAGGTGCGTCTCTCAGGAGGAAGGCCAATACCTTCTTCGTGATATCCATGAAGGAATGTGCGGAGCTCACTCGTCTTTCAGAACGCTGGTGAGCAAGGCCTTCCGACTAGGATACTACTGGCCCACGGCCTTGGCGGATGCACGGTCAATCGTAATGACCTGCCGAGCATGCCAGTTTCATGCTCGCAAAGCCTGTCAACCAGCATATGCCCTGCAAACCATACCACTCTCGTGGCCGTTCTCGACCTGGGGACTCGACGTCCTTGGACCTTTCCCCCGAGGTCAGAAAGGCTGCAAGTACTTGCTCGTGGCCATCGACACTTTCACCAAGTGGATAGAGGCCGAGCCCGTGTCAACCATTTCGGCCCAGGCGGCCAAGAGGTTCCTCCGCAGCAACGTGATAACACGGTTCGGGATACCCAACCGTCTCATCACCGATAATGGGACCCAGTTCACCAGTGAACTGTTCCAAAGTTACTGCGAGGAGGTCGGGACCAAGGTCTGTTTCGCCTCTGTGGCACATCCACAGAGCAATGGGGCAGCCGAACGAGCAAATGGGCAATTGGTCCGGGGCATAAAAAAGAGGGTTTTCGAGAGCCTCAACCAACACAAACAGCAGTGGGTGGACGAGCTCCCTGCCGTCCTTTGGTCCGTCCGCACCACGACCAGTCGGGCCACAGGCGAAACGCCTTTCCAACTCGTCTATGGTGCGGAAGCCGTTTTGCCCGCCGAAATTGTGTTGGGTTCCCCAAGGGTGCAACTGATCGATTCCATCGATCAAGAGGTCGAGCGCCTCGTCGACCTGGACCTCGTTGAAGCAACACGCGAACGGGCGTTGCTCCGGTCTGCGGTTTACCTACAGGCTCTTCGTAGGCACGCAGCCAAGACAGTCCGACCAAGGGTCCTACAAGTCGGCGACATGGTCTTACGAAGAGTTCAAGACCTATCGAAAGCCAATAAGCTGACCCCAAGGTGGGAGGGACCCTACACGGTCGTGTCTACAGCATGCCCGGGGGCTGTTCGCCTCGCGATGCCAGATGGTCGGGAGCTCACCAGCACCTGGAACATTGATCAACTACGTAAATTCTACGTTTAGACGCGTACTCCTATCTCACACCAATTCCGTTTCCTTCGTTAAACCGCTCTTTTTTACTCTGATTTTTGTCCTCGCTTTGTCAAACGAGCAACACTCGTTACCGACTACCGACGTCGCAAGCGAGCTTAACCAACAGATATGTACACGCCGCGCCCCCTTGGCCACCGGCCGGACGCTCGCTCGTCCGATCACTTTCCACAGTAGCTCTTCGCTGTATGCGTGGTCGGTCGTGAGCATCCACCAAAGCCCGGATCGCCGCCTACTCGGGTTCGGCAACTCTACATATCTTCGGTCTAAGCCCGTTTTGCTTTACATAGCAATCCTCGCTCTCAGTACGATTGATCGCTCAAGTTACGCTCCAAGAGTCCCTCTGTTTTTCCATGAACAAAGTTCGTGCTCGCAACATTAGGGGCACGACCCTCGTTCATGGCGGGGGCTCCAGGCGACCAAGGGTTTTACCCTCGGTTAAGGACTCTTTGCTCGTGACTCTTTTTTGCTCTGCGCTCTTTGCTCGGGTCTCCTCCTTTTATTATTACCTACTTTGCTCGTGTTCGTACCCTTGCGAAGGGGCCTGGTCTTTTTCTTGGCAGGAACAATTCGAAGGAGCCTAGTCTGTTCTTTGCAGGAGCAATTTCGAGCAAACAATGAAAGGAAAAGACAGGCAAGGACCCAAACATCTGCGACTTTGCTCATTTAACCCAAAAGGTTGTTTTCTTTTCTACAGGATTTACACGAGCTAAAAATAAAAAAGAAGAGCTAATTCCTACGCTCGGCCTGAAGGGCAGCAAGCTCCTCCCTAAGGGAGTCGACCTCCGCCTCCAGGTCCAAAACTTTCCGCCGAGCAGCACGACCTTCAGTCGCGCTGTCCCGAAGGCGTTGCGCCTCCTTGAGCTGGGCCTCTTTGCGTTCCCGAGCTCGCTGAAGGTCGGCGCGCAGGTCGGGGACCTCCTGCCGCAGCTTCACCAGCTCCTCTTCGAGGTCGGCACACTTCTGTTCCGAAGTGCTCTTCGCCGCCTCGCTCTCAAAGAGCTGGTCCCGAAGTCCGACGATGAGGCTCTTCGCCGACTCCAGCTCCTTCAGGTCGGCCTCGCGTACCTCGGAGACCCGACGCTCGAGATCAGCGATCTTGGCGTCTTGCTCGCGATGGAACGCCCAGAACTCTTCTGCTGGAACTGCGGAGGCGTCAATGTCCTCCATAGCCTTCGCAGCAAACTTCGAGCAAAAAAGGGAAGAAAATCAAGAAGAACCTCCAGAAGATTGCTCGCCCCATGGAAAAAGGTAGAAGCAAAGGACTTACCAGAAGAGCCCAGCTGACCAGTTTGTCCTAAAGCCGCTGGCGGTCGGTAGCGCCAGTTCGGAAAAAGGGGTTGACCCATGCAGGGCCATCCTGATCCCGAGCTGGCGCGTCAGGATCTTGCCCCTCCTGGGCACCCAGTACTCCCAGGAGGGCAACGGTGTTTCCTCCTTTGACCAACCCCAGGTCGCCCTGAGGTTGGTCTTCCACGTCAACAGGCGGCTTATGGCCGCCTTCCTCCTGCCCGGCCGCTGCGCTCGGGGGCTGGACGCCGACTGCAAGCGCTTCCGCCCCTTACACCTCCGCGGCCGGAGGCGATTGGTGCTCCACGACCGAAGACGATTGGTCGAGGATGACCACCTCCGGCCCGTGGTCCGCGGCTGGAGGCAGCTGGTTGGTCACGACCACTTCCTCCCCTTGGTCCGCGGCTGGAGGTGGCTGGTCGATCACGACCGCTTCTCCCCCTTGGTCCGCAACTGAATGCAGCGGGCCGGCAGCAACCGGCTCCTCTTCTTGGCTCGCGGCCAAGGGCCGTGGATCGGGAGCCACCACCCCTTGACCATCAGAGCCCGTCGCCTGGGCCTCGCTCGCGCCTGCCCCATCGCAGGGGACCAGGGCCAAGTCTTCCTGGTCCTGGGCCCCCTGCGGCTCTTGCTCCTCCGCGGCTGGAGCAGGTTCCACGTCCGCCGAGGGAAGCTTGGACTCCGCAGAGGGCGCAGCCGGCACTGACTCCTCCTCCGTCTCGGCCATCACTAGGTCGAAGACGCGGTCGAGCTCGGCGTCAACTGCAGAGTTGAGAATCTCCTCAGCCATCCGACAGAAGTCTGGGGATGACATCTGAGCTATCACGCCCACTCCAAGAGGGGTGGGGTTAGCCCGGAAAAAGATCGAGAACAAGAACTAGAAAATTCAACGAAGGGGCCGAACGAGACTTACCTTCCGCTCGGCGAGTAGCGGCCTCTTCCTCGGTCTCTTCACCCTGAGCCGCGGGCGTCCTACCCGCGGCGGCCTCGTAGGCCTCGGCCACGGCCACGACGCGCTCCTCCGCGGCGTCGCTGGCACGTGCCATCGCTGGGTCGACATCGTCCATGTCGACCCCCTCTAACGCCGAGGTCGTTTGAGAAGTCGACCTCCTGCTCCTTCTGACCAGAGCATAGGTGGCCTCCTCTTCTTCCTCCTCCTCCTCGGGGTCATCGACCACCTGAGCAAGCTGGTCCTGGAGGGCCTTGATCTGCCTCTCCAGCCGGTCCTTGCTCGGGAGGGACCTAGCCTCCTCCTCGGCCTTCCTCGCCTGCTCGGCAAGCTGTTCCAGGCGGCCCATCAGCTCCGGCTTCTTCCGTTTGAAGTCATCAAACCAGGTTCGAAGCTCGCTTACCTCCCTCTTGTCGGCGTACTCAAGATGACGTGTGGAGGGAGTCCTTGTCGAAGATCGACGCTTCGACCGCTTGGCGCGAGGAGGAGAGGTGGATGCTTGGCCACCTCGACCTGCCGTCCTCTTGCGGGAACCCCTGGCCGGGGTGTCAGCTCGAGGCGGCGGCGCGACGCTCGCCACAGCAAGCTCGAGGGAGACCCTCTCCTGTAAACAAGAACAGAAGGAGATGAGCACAAGAAGTTTTGACCTCGATCAGGAGCAAGCCAAAGTACTTACCTCTTCGCTTCGATCAAAAATATTTTTAGGGACCTGACGATTGGGCGTCAGCTCCTTCTCCTTTAGGGCGCCGAACATCTCGGCGGCCCTCTCGTCCACCCAGTCCTTCCCCGAGGCTGCAACATGACCAGGGATTTAGAAGAAAAGAATAACAAATCTAACACCAAGAAAATGGCAGTGCCCAAGGAAGCGGCCAAGAACATACCTGCGTTGTCCTCGCGGGTGATGTCTTGCCACCCGGTCACCTCGAAGAAGGGGTGCTCGCGGCGCCGCAGGGGAGATACTCGGTTGAAGATGAAGTCCCGGGCAATGTCCCGACCAGTGAGCCCCATCTGGGTAAGCTCGCTGATCGTCCTAAGCACCCGCTCCTCCTCGGGCTGCATGGGTGGGTGCGCCGTCTCGTTAGGCGGAGCAGGCTCCCCAGTGTAGACCAACTGGGAACCCTCCGCCTTCTTTTGGTAGAACCAGAGGTCGGCCCAACCCGACACCGAGTCCTTCAGAGCAACGAGGGGGTACTCGTATGGTCGGTTGGGCCGGAGGCGAAGATAAACGCAACCGGCGGGACCATCCCGGCCGGTGCGGAAGGGGGAATAGAAGTGGAAAAAGAGGCTGGCCGTGGGCACTACACCCACGTAAGCCTCGCAAAGGTGGGAGAAGATTGCGAGAGAAAGGATAGAGTTGGGGTGGAGATGAGAGATCTCGCACCCGCAGAAGGCGAGCACGGAGGCGAGGAAGTTGCTCTCGGGCAGACAAAGCCCGTTGATGGCGTACAACTCGCAGGAGACGATCTCCGTCTCCCGCGGTGCCGGCGCCGCATCATCCCTGGGCGCTCGACCCGAGCTTGGGTCGATGTAGCCCTCGTCCGTGAGCACTTGGATCCTCCTACGGGTCATATGGCTGACTCCGAAGCGCGCCATGGCCAGGTGTGGGAGGAGGTCGAAAGGCGTGCTTGGGCTCCAGAAGCTTTTGGAAGTTTTTGGCCAAGGATGAGCAAAAAACGCAGTGAAAGCTTCGTCCTCTCAAACGGGAGGAGTTAAAAAGGCAGCGAAAGGGCAGCGAAGAGGCAGGTTAAAAGCCGCACCTATCACAGAGGGACATCTGTCCGGCGCGGCAGAAGCGCCCGATAAATGCGCATTTCGGCGCTTTGCAGATTCTGGGGAGGCTTCTCGAGGAAGGAATTGAAAAACGACCGAACATGGCTCCAGCACGGAACGGACGCGCGACAGAAGGTCGCGTCCCGACGTGAGATGGTCGTAAGCACGACCAAAAAGATATTTAACCCCTCCTTCAGGTCTTCTTAGGCTCAAGGGGAAGCCCGATAGTTCCCCGCTTGAACCTCGGGGGCTAGCTGTCGGGGATTGGTTATTTGGCAAAAGACCATGGTACCCTCGGGTTATTCTAAAGCCCGCCGACCATGCAACGCCAACAAGAGTTACTCGGAACGCACAGCGGGTATAACACCACCCGAGCATGCGTGCTCGGCCCTTCCGACACGACCATTCCTGCCGACCACGCACAAGCATGCTCGGGGGATCCACACCGTATCCAGGGATATGCTCGGTGGACTTGGTCACGCGACAAGGATGGAAGGCTGCAACCAATCAGCCGAAGATCAGGGGAAATCCTACCCGATTTTCAAATTAGCGCGCGGTATAAGCACCGCAGATCTCGGAAATAACTGTATAGCGTAAATCCAGGAGGTAGTTACCTTCTTTGTACCTCTAAGCTTGATATTTAAATTCCCCCCGTCTGTGGGGGGAAGGGGACACAACTGGAGAACACAATACACTGGAGTAGGGTTATTAACTCGGTAGTGAGAGGCCCGAACCAGGATAAACATCGTGTCACGCGTCCCTCTCTTCCCCGACCTGGCACCGCTCGGACGAGCTCCTCGATCCGTACGACGGGGCTCTGTTGATCCCCAATTCAACAAGTAAGCTCGGCGGGAGCCCGTTCTCCAATCGTCGACACTCCTCATGGGCCAAAAGCCCCCACCTTGGCCCAAGAAGGTCCCCCAAGGCCCGAGTTAGGTCCCCCAAGGCCCAAACTCCCGGGAAAAGCCCAAAAACATGGTACAAAAGTCGTGCCGTAATGTCATAATCTATAAAGTCACATTCCGTAATGTCAATTTCCATAATGTCACATCCCGTGATGTCACAAAACACCTCCTCGATTCGTCGCTGCACTTCCTCAGAGATGCCTTCCTCCTCTTTCACTAACCCATCATCTCCAAGTTAACTCAGCATACTGGTGCACCATAATAATAAAGCAGTAAGATGTAGGGGTGGCAACGGGGCCATTCCCCGCCGGGGAGTGCCTCCCCATCCCCGTCCCTGCGATATGAAATTTTCCCCGTCCCCGTCCCCGTTCCCCGTCTCGGGGGAGAAACTCCCCCCGTCCCCATCCCCGTTCGGGTATCGGGGCACCGTCGGGGACCCATCCCCGCGAAAAGTTCACACAAGAGAAGAGCTCTTATAGCCATTTTAACTCTAAAATTATATCAACAGGCAAGGAAAAAAAGAATGCATGCATTCATTGAAAATTATGTTGTCCCGTTTATGAAAATGTGATTATGATGGGCTAGAGAATATATTTGCAATCTAACAATTAAATTGGACTAAACTAAAATCGGGTCCCCAACCGGGTCCCCGCGGGGAAAGAAATTCTCCGTCCCCGTCCTCGCCATCCCCGATGGGGGAATCATTTTTCCCGTTTCCATCCCCGCGGGGGACGATTTCTTCCCATACCCGTCCCCTAATAGAGGAAATCCCCGCCGGGGATCGGGGAACGGGTCCCCATTGCCACCCCTAGGACTAAGATGTCTTGCAACTGTAGATCAGGCTGCAGCTGCGGCTCAAGCTGCAAGTGCGGGTATGCGTGCTTACTGATCATTTGTTTCAGTAGCAGTGAAGAATTTCTTTTGTTGTGCCAGTTAAATAACTTGATTCGCCGGTTGCAGAAAGATGTACCCTGACTTGGAAGAGAAGAGCAGCAGCAGCCGTCCGATTGGACACTTGGCGTCTCACTTGTTGTAGCCCCTCATAGGCCTTCACACTTGGCGGCTCACTTGTTGTATCCCTCCTCCATCCCGCTACTGCCGCCGCCGTCGCACACCAAGACGCACCACACAACGGCGGATTCAGCCTGCGCCTGGTCCCCAGCACCGGTTGGAATTGCACCATCCGAGTGTGAGTGTCGACGGCGATGGCTTCCTGCACCTGGACTAGGCCGAGTGCGCCACCGCGCTGCGCCGAAAGGGCTCACGTACAGCATCGGAACGGGCCAAGGCCATCACACCTACGTCCTCGCGCTGGACATGGCTAGCAATGCGTGCCGTTCATCCATCCGTTCCCGTAGGCGCCGGCGCCATTCAACCCGGCCACCTCGCCGTCGTCCCGCCCGTGAGCCCCTTGTGCCTGCCGCCGAACCCTCAGTATCCATCCAGGCACACTAGGTGCGAGTTCCACACCACCCGCATCGACGGCGCGGACGTGTCCGGCGTCCTCGGCCACTACATCTTCGCCTTCGCCTCGAGCAATGCGGCGGAGGAGGTGCTTGGCCACGTCTTGGGCTGCGAGGCACAACAGTGCGGGGTTCCACATAATTATTGTGTTAATTATGTTAAACCCAAATTTGGACCTGGTAATCGACCCATTTATGATTCATACAAATAAATCCTCGGACGAACGAGGCCTTCATCAAAATCTTTTTGGCCCATCAGGGCTCAGCGAAGAACATTTCGGCCCATCAAAGAGAATTTTCCCATTTAGGCCCATACTGATGATTTGGCCCATTGAGGTCAACACCAAGGACATCTTGGCGCATCAAGGCCCACCGTGAGGAATTATCGGCCTGTTAATTATAGCTCATATTGGAGAAGTTTTCCACCGGTTAATGAACACATACACTTCCCACGTAGCTAGGCACATACCGAGCTCGACCATCAAAAATTGATCCAAACATATCTAGTGCAAATTTGATCTAACTTGCACACGCTTCACGCTCCTATGTCGAACATTATTTAAGACTAGTTACATGCCCGTGCATTGCTACGAAAAACAAAATTGATAACGAAAAATAAAGATTAAAAAATAAAAAAATTATTTCACAAGATCAAACATCTATCTTTAACGCTTTGTTTTTTGCGAAAGATGGCTAATTAAAGCAACGCTTCGTTTTTTGCGTAGGGCAATTAAGCAGAGCAATTAATGACGTGGGTAGAACTCACCACTGCCACCTACTGTTGCTTTATAATAGTAGAGATAACATTATTCTTCCCAAAGTCCTTAAATTGTGCTAAAGAATGGCCTAATACACAAGGGCAAAATGTATGTACAATGCCATGCTCCCGTGTACATAGACACTACATATGGACATATATATTAATGTCCCGCACAAATACCCTGTACAGGCAAGATCGATGATGCTTACAAATCTATCTAATTAAAAGCTCACGAGAGCTGTTATGAAAAAAAAAAGACTACAAATTCTCTCAATAAACGAAACATCTAGCTCTTAATCTGGTGGATCTTAATTACAACCGTTGTCATATCTTTCTAACAAAAAAGATGAATATGCTGAAAATTCTCACAAAAAAAGTAAAACATCTATCTTTTAATCTGGTAAACCCTAACTAAATTAAACTATAGGAGCTATTGGATATTATTATTTAAAGAAAAACACATAACCGTCTATCTAGTGTAACTGAGTTATATCGGTTTAGATTAAAAGAAATAGTCCTTACCATGTACAAAAAAAATAACAAAAATTTGGAATAAAAAATAAAAGAAAAGAAAGAGCCCATTCCAAATACAATAAAAATAACAAAAATCATGTAATCTCCTTGCCTAGTTAAATGCTGTTTATTCGTTTTACACTTTTACAGAAAACAGTGAAGATTGATTATGTTTTGTAATAAATCCATTGTCATCCCTGCCAAAAAATGTAAATCAGTTATGAATAAACTTATGTTGATATTGCACATCGAAACGAATATTCTCTAATCAGCTCCTTGCCTAGTTAAATGCTTCTGCAAGTCTTGTCTACCCATTCGTAATCTTAATATGTCATACCAGTACAGGGTTTGAATTTTCGTTTCCGGATTTCATCTCGGCACCCTCCGAAAGACGAAATCTCGGTATTTCGAATGAAATCCAAGTGAAAATCAAAAGGCAAAATTTGAATCCGGAAATTTTTGAAACGACATTTTCGAGATTTCGGTTCATTTAGACGAAATTTCGGTCAAAATTCCGAAATCTCGGCGAAATTTCCCGGTACTATGACACTTTGAATTTTTTTAGGGTTTTTTCAATTTCGCGGAAATTATGATCTACCAACTGTCCCACATGAGAAATGACGTGAAGAATCCAATCCAGTCAAATCCGGTCAACTTTTATACAAATCTCGGTCAATTTTACCGAGATTTCGGTCAAATTCACCGAAATCTTGGCGAGATATTAATGCACTGTAGCACTTTAAATTTTTTAGGATTTTTTAATTTCGCCAGGATTATGAAACTTGGGAGGGTCCGAAATCCGAAATTGCGCCTAATTTCGCCGAGATTTTGACCCCTGTACTAGTCCTTGTATTGTATTGAATAATTCCTGTTGCAATTCTTCTCTTAGTTTCCTATTATCACTTGCTTCTTTGTGCAATTCTCCAGCACCCAGTGCAAACAGTTTAAGATGGGAGCTTTGAAGGTGAAGGAGGATCTTGAAAGTGCTGTTCCTGGGCTTTTTGTGATAATCAACCCTGAAAAGGTATCTCGATCCACTGTGTTAAAACTTCATATCATCATGAACTTCACCACAATGTGGGTTTCTGTGATAATCAAACCTAAAAAGGCTTCTTTGTAGCTCTTGCCTTCTTTGATTGGCATCATTTTTTTCAGGCCGTGGGTGCCTTGAGATACGTGAGGAAGGTGGTGAAGTGATATTCATATCACTGCTGTTAATCGTGTTATATATCTCTGGATTTCTCAATCATGTAATACTGCTCAGTTAGCTATAACCTTCTTTTTCTTAAAAACTAGCTATAACCCAAAGACTTGGCTTTGATTAAGGCTGTGCATTTTTTGTTGACGAGTTCAAACTAGCTAATCTATTCAATTAAATCAATAATGTTACTCTTCAGTCCAAAATTTAAACTCACTGCACAATACTACTGAATTATGAGGTCTACATGTTTGTTTGTATACACTGATTCTTCACGTACGATGCCACTCTAAATTATTTTTACAGCATTAGTTAGGAGAATTTTTTTTATAAATAATCATAAGTCACTTTATTTCAGTCTACAAGTTTTAGTTCTGAGGTGGAGCTAGGATCTGGAGCTCTACCAAACAAGGCCTTAGTATGGAATAGAAAAATAATCCCAAAATTTTTATTTTATTTTATTTTTTATTCTTATGTTATTTATCCAGATTTAGCCGACAATCTGGATTCCCCCATTGTTCATAATTATTCGCCACCACCGATGGGCATTAATATGATGTTCACCTTGCCTGCAGAGTTCAAGGTATTTAGGACATCGACTAAGGAATCATTTGCTCAATTTTATCTTGGTTCACAGGATGCTATTTTTGAGAAGCCAGAGGATGACCATCGGCATCTTAAGCCATTATGTTTTAAAAAGCCATATTAATGATGAGCCGATATCAATAATGCTAGTCGTTGTTGGGGTAACTGTTAATCTGATGCCTTACTCGACTTGTAAGAAGTTGGGCAATTCCGATGAGGATGTCATTAAAATAAAATAAGGTGTTGACTGACTTCACCGGGGATCCCACGGAGGCTAGAGGTGTCACGGTGACCGAGCTCACGGTCGGCAGCAAGACCTTGCCGACAGCTTTTTTGTAGTCGATGCTAAAAGAAGCTATAGTTTGTTTCCAACTGTTTCATTCCATCAACTACACATCAAAAGCTGATATAATAGAATGGTGATATAGTTGAGGTGGTCAAAGTCGACACTTCAGCTCATATAGCCATGGCTAGTCGAGAAGCCAATTGGCAACATGAAGGGGTCGAATGTATATCGGGCAAAAACACTTCAAGACTGTGATTTCATATGCATCACCCAATAAGGTCTAAATCCGATTAGAGTGAAGCCCACTACCTTTGATCAAACAAATAAAATTTTACGCTGATGAAGCGCAAATCGGTAGTAAAGATTTTACAAGATAAGATGAAATGCTATCAACAGACAAGACAACGAATAGCTATGAAGCCATCAAAGATTTTGGAGACACTGAAAGATTTAGACAAGGTTTTACATCTTCAGATCCATTAGAAGAAATAGATATAGGCGATGGTAATAGAAAAATGCTAACTTTTATTAGTTCAAAGTTAACGGCTGAATACAAGAAAAAATTGGTTAGCTTGCTGAAGAATTATAAAGATTGTTTTACTTGGGAATATGATTAGATGCCTAGCTTAAACAAACAATTGGTTGAACATTCGCTACCAATAAAACCAAACTATCAGCCATTTAAGCAGTCTCCCAAATGATTTAATCCAGCCATGTATGATAAAATAAAAGAAGAAATAGGGTGATTATTAGAAACTAAGTTTATTAGGCCTTGCTGATATGCTGAGTGTGTTTCTAATATTGTTCCCGTAATGACAGAAATATAAACTTAGGGTGTGCGTCGATTTTAGATATTTGAGTAAGGCCACACCTAAGGATGAATACTCGATGCCTACAGTCGATATGCTTATCGATGTTGCATCTGGGAATAAAATTATTAGTTTTCTTGATGGGAATGCTAGGTTCAATTGCCCTAGAGCCCTAGAATTATTTGAATGGGTTGTAATGACATTCGGTTTAAAGAGTGCTAGCGCTACGTATCAAAGAGCTATGAATCTAATTTTTCATGAATTGATCAGCCACATTGTGAAAATTTATATTGATGATGTTGTTGTAAAATCTATGAGTGATTATCAACATCTAACTGATTTAGAAGGAGTGTTCAAGAAAACCAGAGTGCATAGCTTAAAGATGAATCCTTACAAGTGTCCTTTTGGCGTGTCAGCTAGATAATTTCTTGGGTTCATGGTGCACGAGAGAGGCATTAAAGTCAACCAGGAACGTGTCAAGGTTATAGATGATATACAACCCCCAAGGTGTAAAAAGATCTCCAAAAGCTGACCAGTAAGATAAATTACTTGAGGTGATTTATATCAAACTTATCTGGTTAGATTGATGCTTTTACTCCACTACTGAGGTTAAGATAAAATCAAGAATTGGTGTGGGGATTTGATCAGCAAAGAGCCTTTGAGAATATCAAGAAATATCCGTCTAAGCCTCCGGTATTAGCTGAGCCACAAAATGGTGTGCCATTTAGGGTGTACATATCTGCTGAAGAATTGTAGTCTTGGTACAAGAAATCAGTGGAAAGGAGCAGATAATCTTCTTCTTAAGCCAATGGCTAATTGATGCCAAAACAAGGTATCTTCTCATTGAAAAGCTTTGTTTGGCCTTATATTTTTTTGCACCAAGTTAAGACATTATATACTGGTTTCGGCTTGTAAGGTTATATGTAAAGCCGATGTAATTAAATATACGCTATCAGCTCAAATTTTGAAAGGTCGACTTGGGAAGTGGGTTTATAGGCTTACTGAGTTCGACTTGACGTTTCAATCGGATAAAGCAGTTAAAGGACAAGTAATAGCCGATTTCATAACAGAACATAGAACCGATTATGGAATAGTGACTATTGCCCCCTGGCATTTGTATTTTGATGGATTGGTTTGCAGAGGTGACGGTATTGGCATCGTGTTAATATACCCAAATGGGTATAATTTTGAGTTTACATTCTGGCTTAATTACCGATGTTCAAATAATCAAGCTGAGTACGAAGCATTACTTAGGGGTTTGCATATACTCAATAATCTTGGTGTCGACTCCGTGGAAGTTTATGGTGATTCTCAATTTGTAGTACAGTAAGTAAGAGGTGAATATAATTGTTATGACGATATCTTGATTAAGTACTTGGAGCAAAAGGTAAGAAGCCTTTATAAAAATAGTACATAGGATTTGGTTGAGCTTCCAAAAGGTAAGAAGCCTTTAAAGTGCGAATGGATTTATAAGAAGAATGATGATATCTCTGAAATTGAACATGCAAGGTGGAAAGCACATTTAGTGATAAAAGGTTTTGATCAAAGGGAAGATATTGACTTCAATGAAATTTTATCTCCTGTTGTTCGTCACTCATCAATTCGGGTTATGATTGCTTTCGTTGCTTTATTTGACTTAGAATTAGAACATCTTGATGTTAAAACTGCTTTCTTACATATAGATTTAGAAGAAGAGATTTTTATGACACAACCAATTAAAGAATTTTTCAAGAATTTTTCACGTTAAATCCGTGTCTATTATTTTGTTGCGGTCTTTTCACGTAAAAAACCTATGTCTCCACTTTTGTGCGTGTGCGTGTGCGGATCTAGCCCTAACATAACTCCTTCGCCAAACTCAAATATACTAATGACAAGAATATAAGCACTCCTAAACCTCACCTGTATAAATAAGGCACTCGATCAAGTTAGCCTCGCAACTTGACAACAGCGATCGGTGTCAGCTGTCCATCACGTAGGTACTTACGCACGATACGCCCAGTAGCATCATGATGTCCTTCACGGCACGTCGGAGCAAGCCCGAGCTCGTGGCACCGGCCGGCACGGCCGACGCCGCGGGTGACGAAGGCTCTCTCTGACATTGACGACGACCACGAGCTACGGTACCTGCAGCCTTCCATCTGGTTCTTCCGCGCCTGCAGCCCCATCGCCGGCCGCCGGCCGCCCGACGTCGCCAAGGCCGTCAAGGCGGCCCTCGCGGAGGCTCTCGTGTACTACTATCCGCTCGCTGGCCGTCTACGGGAGCTTTCAGGCGGCAAGCTTGCGGTCGAGTGCACCGGAGAGGGGGTGGTATTTGTGGACGCGGACGCGGAAGTGTCCATGTCGCAGCTCGGCGATCCGCCGTTGGCGCCATTCCCGTGCGTCGAAGAGCTGCTGTGCGATGTGGGCGATACTAGAGCTGTTGTTGGCGCTCCGTTGTTCTTCATGCAGGTAGAGTATGTGATCTATAGCTACTATAGATACGTATCCCTCTCAAGAAATTTATCTAGTATTCAGCTGGCACTTGTATCTAAATTAACTAATACTCCCTCCGGTTTGATAATACCTGTCGTTTTGGACATAGGTTTTGATAAGTTTCATCCGGATGTTTTCCATTGGATTTGCTTTCAGATTAATGCACGACCCCTCTGAATTCGAGGTGGGTTGATCCTACGGATGTGTGTTTTGATTGTACGGTCCAAAGTTTGGATGTTTTTTGGGACAAAAACATCCGGATGATGCCTATACACTCCTGGGGTTTTGATAAGTTTCATCCGGATGTCCCTTTGGACATAGTGATGGTCAAACTTTCGAAACTTTGACTAACAATATATTTTTAAATATTTAAATTGGATACATAAAAATTATATGTGTAGACTTATCTCAAGAAGTACTTTCATAATATTATAATTTTATTGAGTTTTATAAATATATTATAATAAAAATTAGCGGTCAAAATTGTGTTTTGAAGACCGTATCGATGTCCAAAACGACAGATATTACCAGACTGGAGGGAGTATTTATTTGCAGTTACTCTTGATGAAGTCAGTAATTTGACATTACTATTAGCTAGCATTCTTAATTCGCTGTGTGTGTGTGAGCATGCAGGTTACACGACTCGTGTGTGGGGGATTTGTTATTGGGATTCACATATGTCATAACATTGCGGATGGTTATGGCGTCACTCAGTTCCTTAAAGCCATAGCTGATTTGGCACGTGGTCATGAAGCGGTCCGGCCCCAAATTGTGCTGCCGGTATGGGAGAGGGAGCTCTTAACAGCACGCGTACCACCCCGCATAAACCCGTCATACGAGTCATTCCTCGACAGATTAGGCAGCGCCGTCGACGATGTTATGCTGTCAACACCGCCTGAGACGTTGGTCGGCCAGTACTTCCTCTTCGGTCCAAGAGATATGGCGGCGCTACGAAGCCATGCGCCTACGCAGATGACGGCAGAATCGGTGACCACCAGCTTCGAGCTGCTGACCGCAGTAATGTGGCGATGCCGCACGGCGGCGTTAGGCTACGAGCTTCATCAGCGAGTACGCTTGACGTTCTCTCTGAATGCTCGAGGAAGGTGGAGGCGCATCCCACAAGGGTTCTACGGTAACGCGACCTTCTATCCTGCGGTAGATGCCACCGTCGGCGAGCTGTGTGGGAGCCCGCTTGGACACACGCTCCGGCTCGTCCGGGAGGCCAAGCATGGTATGACGACGGACGACGACATGGAATCGATGGTGGATTTCACGGCGTCACTGCGTGGGCGGCCGCCGTTCACCATGGATAGGATGTACGAAGTTTCTGACGCAAAATGGTTTGGACGGGACGCGTTGGACTTTGGGTGTGCAAAACAAATCAGCGGTGGCATACCAATGGTTGGTGATGCCTCGTCAAAGTCTGTAAGCTACCACATGAGGTTTACTAACGATCAGGGCGACAGCATAATAGCGGTGTCGATGTTTCTGCCAAAACTAGCCATGGACAGGTTTGCGAAGCAGATCGCGGTTTGGGTCAACATCCAGGGCAGGTTATAAATTAATTAATCGACAGAGATCTGCAATTACTCCGATCCTAGCTAGCTACTTGATATATATATATATATATATATATATATATATATATATATATATATATATATATATATATATATATATATATACACGCTCGTGTCATCGTCGGTTTGCTTATTTGTAATAAGTGATATGCTTTTGAGGCAACCGTGAATATAAGTGTATCGTTTCTATAAATATAATTTCTATGAATATAAGTGTATCGTTTCTATGAATATAACACTCGACCACAGTACTGTTGATGTATGTAAACTATGTGGATTGCGTATTTTGGCCTTACAGCGAGTGATGTGCATATGATGTATTGGACGATGTTTTTTTTTGAAACATTAAATAATTCTTGCTCTCACGCAAGGGTAGAAAATTAATGTAGCACGATTTGCATAGTCACGGGTAGATTTTCTACCAATCAGAAATTCAAACTATGTACTCCCTCCGGTTTGGTAATATCTGTCGTTTTGGACATAGTGATGGTCAAACTTCCGAAACTTTGACTATCGATATATTTTTAAATATTTAAATTGGATACATGAAAATTATATGTGTAGACTTGTCTCGAGAAGTACTTTCATAATATTATAATTTTATTGGGTTTTATAAATATATTATAATAAAAATTAGCGGCCAAAGTTGTTTTTTGAAGACCGCGTCGATGTCCAAAACGACAGATATTACCAAACCGGAGGGAGTATTTTATAGCTAGTTTCATCGTATTGGAAAAATCCGTACCACGCTCGTGTGAACTTCCATGACCGATTCCATCTCATTAGGAGTACTTGCACTACGACCGTTTCGATCTATATTCAGTCTTACTTCAACAGGGAATATGTGGCGCATGTTTTAAAGAATTTTATTCACTAAATTACTTACTATCAAATATGGAAATTGAAGCATGCATGTTGATGATGATGGTTAACCGCAGGACAGGGTTCAAAATTTCACTGAGGTTTCAGAAATCTCAACCAAAATGTTGGCTTTTGGCCGGGGTCGAGATTCCAAAATCTTCGCAGGATAATTTTTTTGAAAATTTTTAAATTGCTACAGTAATTTTGGGGGTTTTTTTACCGAGATGATCACAAATTCGACTAGTATTCATGTTTGTAGGACCGGATTTAGCACTAATTTTTTATGGAGAATTGTAATGCCTTTTCTGAGGAATACATATGAAAATTTTGCAAAATAAAATACATATACAAATTATGTAACCCTAACCCTGAACCTAACCATAAACACTAACTCTAAACCCTAACTTAAATTATGCAAATATGTTTACTACAATTCATATTAACTACAATTTTGGGATGGATTGGATATGTCAAAATTTTTGAGATTTTGGGATTTTTTCGGTGATATTTCGGATTTTTTTGACCGACGTGATAAAAAATTCCACCGGTTTTCATGTTTGTTTATGTTTCCACATCATCGACATTGATCTTAATTTTTTACCACCTAATGCTTTACCGACATTCTCACAAATCTAATTAATCTGGTCTTGGGTCCGATACCACTTTGTTGTAGGAATTGATCTTGGTGATCTGGTCGGTCATGCTTCTAGCTAGGTTGATAACAATCCAAAAGTTGGTTCAGTGATTGCTTGGCGTATCAATCGAGTATGGTTGGTAGCCGAATCGTGAGAGTCATATCCACAAATCAAAATTACCTTTCTCATCGAAAGATCGGGACCAACAACCCGCATCAAAATATTTCTCTCGCTGAATATATATGGAAGCAACAACCTAAATCTAATATCCATCCATGAGAAATATCTGATTGACTAATGACAACCACGTCCGAATCGTCTTTTGCTACTACCATTGTGCATGCACTTTTGATTTGCTTCAAACTTGGACAATACTTTATCATACGACCTTCCTCACCATATAGAAAGTATATACATACGTATGCCCTTGCTTTTGCCATTTTTCTTTCTATAGCTCTTATTTTTGCTTGCAATATGTATTGCAACCAATGCTTGATTATATCCGAGGATGAAGATTTCGTTGACTTTTTCAAGGACTCTGCCTCCAACTGATATGCGACTATCTCATTGAAGTTGAGAGTGTTTTCCCGACTAGAATATTTATCACCAATTGCTCTCAAGATGGTGGTAGAGATGATGCTAGTACGACGAACTTGCCGTTCTCCTTGATTTTCTCATCCACATTAGTCAACTGTGTGATAAGCTTATTGAAGATATTGAGATGATCAACGAACCATGTACCTTTCTTCATGTGCAACCTGTATAGTTGTCGCTTTAGCACCCACCGTTTTGCCATCTACTTTGCCATATACAATTCTTCGAAGTCGTTCCATAGTTTCTTCAGCGAATTCTCCTGCATCACCGAGTTCTTTACTTTATCGGAGAGATATAGACGGATTGTACTGATAGCCTTTCGCTCCATTCCCTTCTAAATTGCATCGGACGTCTTTTCTGATTTGTCATCTTCAAGAGCCATGATTAACTCTTACTAACATCTTTCACCGCACATTACCACATGCTAAAATGTTCTCCGTCGACACATTTCTCCACTTAATTCGACATCGTCGCTATTGATCTTGATTTTTTGCCATCTGATGCTTTACCAACATTCTCACAAATCTAATTAATTCGGTCTTAGCTCTGATACCACTTATTACACTCTGATACTCTTTCTTATGCGTAGCAGCCTCAGATCGGATAAGAGTTTTACGTGCACGGTCTCAAGAATAAAGAAGATGAAGAGAGAACAAATATAATTGCGTTGAAGCAATCATGATGAGAGAGAAAGGATTTACGTAGCCGATCGAAAATTCTTTAAGCACAAAATGAAAAGTGTTCAAGGGAAAAAAATCTAAACAAGAGATCCTTGCATCGTAGCATGTACTCGCTCACATGGATCCCTCGCTACCCTGCATGGATATGATTTCCCACCACATCTCGATCGCATGGAGCTCCTTGTTCCGTTCGTACTGCTCGCCTCACAACGCCGGGTCCCCGGCATCATCAGCGTCGACGGCGAAGGCTTGCTGCATCATCCACGTCGATGGCGACGGGCACCTGGACCAGGCAGAGTCACTAAGGGTGTGTTTGGTTGCCTGCATGGTACCTGAATCGCATGAGTGGATATAACTGTATTTGTTAGACATATATTTGGTTTCCTATTCATCCTGGTCAGGTGGATGCAATTGCACCCACTCATACAGGATGGAGAAAACACAGAAATTGGACTTCTCTCTAATGCAGGCCCGTGAGATGCACAAACAAGCAACCAAACAACTTAACTTGCATCCACTCAGTCAGGCTAAGGCTAACCTGGATGGCTCATACGAAACAAGCTAGGATGGTGCAGGTAACCAAACACACCTAAGACAACAATCACATCTCGATCACATGGAGCTCCTTGTTCCGTTCGTGCTCGCCTCACAACGCCTGGTCCCCGGCACCATCTGCGTCGACGGCGACGGCTTCCTGCACCATTTATGTCGGTGGCGATGGGCACCTGGACCAGGCCGAGTCACTACAACACAACAATCACATGTCGATCGCATGCAGCTCCTTGTTCCGTTCGTGCTCGCCTCACAACACCTGGTCCTTGTTGGAATTAATCTTGTAAACATAGTAGAGTCCGAGTCTAAGTTTTAGTAAAATTTGTTTTGGAAAGTGTGTGGAGTCCGAGTCGAACATATGAGTTGTTATCTAGTTTGGTACATAATATTATGCTATATAAGCAGAGGCATTGTACCTATTTTGTAAGTAAGAAGCAAGCGAGGAAGCGAGAAATAAAGAAGAGAAAATTGCCCTAAAGATCTTTTGAATATCCTGTCTAACAATTGGTATCAAAGCAAGGTTCTAACATTAGTTTCGGGTTTGCCCACGGGAGGCCACCACTACGGCTCCTCAGGGGATCGAACGGAGCCAAGGAAGCAGACGCAGGAAACGAGCAAGCAGGAGCGCCAGGAGGAGATCAGAAGAAGCGCATACAAGAAGCAGAGAAAAAGGCGCCGCGTGAAGAAAGGGAGCAGAGTATTTTCTGGCAGCGCAGGTTTGCGGCAAGGTCGACTAAACCATGGTTGTGAATTGGCAGCGCAGGTTTTTCTTTTTCATTTCTTTCTTTCTTTTTGTCCATATGTTATACAAGTGAATTGGAATGATGCACAAATCTTAAAGCAGGTGAAGAAGTAAACAAGATCACCATCTACCATTCATTAATGCTTTAATATTTGTGCAGCTTAAAAAAGCATAAAAACATCTCTCAAGAAAGAAATAAAGAAATGTACCAAGGCCCATGTGAAGTGACGCAAGGTGGAGCTCGCCACCTATCACACTTTTCGGGGAGCTGCTGCGGTGCTGGTGTTAAGGAGAGCGGTATGTGATACGTATTGCCTGTTAGTACTTTTACGATCGAGAAGAGGGCTAGATTTGCAATTTCATTCAGAACGAAGCCAGAGATGAAAAAGAAAGTGTTCGTCTGCATGCCAAGGGTGGTGACGAGGCATGGATAGATTTAGGTGGGGGTTTCGGGTATGCACTGACACCCTCAAAAATAAAAATTTGAAAAATGTCAGGAGATCACTTCATTAATTGGCCAAATTTGTTGATTGAATTGATGTCGATTTTGACGGCTCGAGATTTGTAAGACTTTAGAACTATTTGTATTATACTTTTACCAAATTTCAAATATATATGTTGGATTTATGATATTACGAAACTATTATACAAGACTATGGAGTTGTGCATGTGAAATACACTCGTGTTGAAAACTATTAAACTAGCTGATGTTGGTCTGCCTAATGCCGGCAAGAGCACATTGCTGTGCGCTCTCTGCAGGGCTTTCCCGAAGATTACCAACTCGTTTTGGTAGCCACCCGTGCCATTCAAGACGACGTTTACAACGTCGTTGCCCTCCGGAGCCACTGCAACAACTCCCCTGTTTTTTTCCGTCTCTGATCTCTCTCTCTCTCTCTTCCTGACCGGTGGGCCCACCTATATGACACGTGGGCCCCACGGTTTATTCCGCTCATGTGTACAGCATGTGGGTACTGATGTGTAGCAGAGGCTGTACACATAGTATACACATGCTGTACACATATATACATCAAAGTTTGGGTGAGTCATGTATTTATAAGTATACATATATTTAATTCTATATACTATACCGGTTCGATACTGATCAATACTAACCCAATACTGGTTGATACTAGTCATGTCGGTGGAATTGATAATACGGTCTATTAAACTATATGTTATATTTGATAGTACAACTATGTATTAACAGTAATATTATAAGTGAACTTCGATGTATATATAATTAAATATATGTATACTTATAAATACATACTATTATACTAAACATGGTATAGACCTGTATCAGAGCTCGCCTAATAGAGCTAACGGCAATGGTATTACTGAAGGGATGCGGAAAGTTTTTTTTTAGTGGTATAGAAGAAAGTACACTTTTTCGAGTGGTAAAATAGGGATTAGGTTAACTCTAAATGGCATACACGGATTTTTTTTTTCGATACAAAAACTTCTTTGTTTCTTTATGCCATCAGTGCAGATTACTTGCTTTGAGACAAAAGACATGGAAAAAAAAGGAGCAAATAAGGCCCATTCTTGCTTGGTCGGCACTGGGCGGCATTGGTGATCGTGCCTGTGGTATTGTTTGCTCATTCTTTGCTGTTTGCTCCGTGTTGTGTAGCAAATTCTGATAATATTATATATTGCTAAATTCTAAAAAAATAGAGTTGTCCAAACTTTGATGGCCCGAGATTTGTAAGACTTTAAAACTATTTGTACTATGCTTTTACTAATTTTCAAATATATATGTTGTATTTATCATGTCACGAAACTATTATACAAGACTATAAAGTTATGTGTGTGAAATACACACTTCCATTGAAAATTTTCCAATTTCCAATTTAGTTACTTTGCCAGTCAATCAACCTCCGTCAGTCTGACTCTTGATACATTCTTGACACAAGTATTTTGGTTATGGTCACTTCAACCGTCCAACTATTTGTTAGCACAAAGACTACAACCTCCGGTACGTGATGTTCCTTCTGATTTTGTCGGTTCATGCAATTCTGTTTGATGAGCTCCACATGCTGATGCGTTACAACAAAAGCTTTTTAGTGCTTCCCCTGTTTTAGTTGGTCAAAGTTAGTTCCTGCTACTCAGTCTAATCTGACAATCGTCATTATTTGCATTGTTCACAATCCAAAGCAATGAATCCAGGTCAGGTGTAGGATGCATGTTCATGAAAAAAAAAAGTTATCTATTGTAAGAACTGAGACAATGCTGTTGAATTAGAAGGGGCTAACCCTGACTTCATTAAGGAACCTAAAGTGTCTCACTACAGCCTTTCCCCTGAGGAAGACAAGTCCGGAGAATTCATGCAGTCAGAAGGCAGCAGCACAATGGAAGGTTTGGGTGAGTTGATGCAGTGAGAGTCGATCCCAAGGGCAGAACGTAACGGAAATAAATTCTATGGTATCGTGCTGCACAAAGGGACCTGTGCAGCACCATTCGGATGGACGCCACGTGTTACGCCAGTGAATCTGCACCGTCTGTATGCAATTAATGCGTCAGTTAATTAATCCCCTTAATTAATGCAACGTTGCAGATTCACTGGCGTAACACGTGGCGTCCATCCGAGTGGTGCTGCACAGGTCCCTTTGTGCAGCACGACACCATAGAATTTATTTCCGAACGTAACACCTCCCCTGTTTTTTTTCCCGTCTCTGCTCTCTCTGTTCCTGACCGGTGGGCCCACCTATATGACACGTGGGCCCCACGGTTTATTCCGCTCATGTGTACAGCACGCGGGTACTGACACGGGGCCCCTGGTTTTGAGAGGGGCAAGATGGAAAGACAAGTTTCTAAGCGCAAACGGTTGATTGCCCTAATAGCATAGTTATCAATACTGGTATATATGCAAGCCGGTGTGTACCATTTCGGCATCTAAACCAGTACGAATAGCCCTATATACTATATCGGTCCGATACCGATCAATACTGACCCAATACTAGTTGATACCAGTCATATCGGTGGAATTGATAATACGGTGTATTGAACTATATGTTATATTTGATAGTACTACTATGTATTTACAGTAATATTATAAGTGAACTTTGAAGTATGTATAATTAAATATGTGTATACTTATAAATACATACTATTATACTAAACATGAAACGATACGCCAGTATATACCTGTATCAGAGCTCGCCTAATAGAGCTAACGGCAATGGTATTACCGAAGAGATGCGGAAAGTTTTTTTAGGAGAGAAACTAGCAGCCGGACGTCTGATTTTTGTTTTTTTTTTCGGACGCCGCGCAACATTTTTTTGAACGTATGAAACATTTTTTTTGAACGTATGAAACATTTTTTTAACGTATGAAATATTTTTTTTACTGTATATCGAAGAAAAATGTTTCACTACCTATAAAAAAATGTTTCACTATGTAGAAAAAAATGTTTCACACGCAGGAAAAAATATTGCAAAAAAATCATACGTCTGATCTCTAGCAATTCCCTTTTTTTAGTGGTATAGAAGAAAGTACACTTTTTCCAGTGGTAGATTAGGGATTAGGTTAACTCTAAATGGCATACACGGATTTTTTTTTTCTCGATATAAATACGTTTACGTTTCTTTATGCCCTCAGTGCAGATTACTTGCTTTGAGACAAATGACATGGAAAAAAGGAGCAAATATGGCGCATTTCTTGCCGGCTGGCAGTAGCAAAAGTCATAGATAAGAGATGACGCAAAATAGTGTTCTCTTATTTGGTCATATATCTTAATTAACTTGGTCGGCGTAATCGGAAGAAACATTGTTGATTTAGCAGAAAGCAACCATATTTCCTCCATGGCGATGGATTCAATACCATGCACGTTGGGCAAGCCGCAAAAAAGGAGGAAGAAAATTGGAGGGGGAGCTAGTTCGTGGGCCGAATCCCATAAAGCCCACAGGCGGCCTCACTCACAGCCATCACGGTGTCCACCATTTGTGGATGATCGACAGCATCTATGCTGGGGTTGCTCAGGAAACTTTGCCCAATAAACCTCCCTCTATTTTTGTACTAGCTAGCTTGGATGCATTTCATCTAGGGGCATCACTTTTACTAAGGTTTTCCTCAGCTCATAACTAACGGTCATCAACCAGATTGGAAGTAGTTTTCACCTTTTAAACTCGCCAAATATTATGCTCCTTTCGAAGAAGCAGGACTCCGTAACCGTCTCAGAGCATCTCCAAGAGGGGCCTTAAATATGACCCTAATTTGAATTATAGGACTTTTGGGAAAAAGATTAACTCCAGCAAAGACCTAAAATTGTTAAAATTTAGCAAATTGTTTTAGCGCTCCTAGGAGATTAGCTATATTTAGCAACTCTGTGATTGAAGCCTATCTTTGTTGGGTTTTAGGGCCAAATTGCTGGAGTGAATATTTTGTTGTAGCTCTAAATCTAATTAGTTGGGGTCATAAATTAAAGTTTAAGGCTCATTTTTAGGGCTATCTCTTGGAGATGCTCTCAGACTACAGGCCGATCAGCCTCAATCACAGTGTGCAAACAAGCTGGCACCACTACTTCACTCCTTAGCATCCGCAAACCAGAATGCTTTCATTGAGCACAGATCAATTCACGACAGTTTCCTCTTGGTCAAAAACCTGTTGTGGGATCTACATAGGAGAAGACTACCTTCACTCTTTATTAAGTTGGACTTAGCTAAAGCTTTCGACTCAGTAAGCTGGGAGTACTTGCTTGAAATGCTATCACACTTTGGCTTTGGATGGCTATGGAGGAATTGGATCTCCATCATCCTGGCAACCTTCTCGTCTATAGTTCTGTTAAATGGATCGTCAGGAAAGCCGATCGCTCACAAGAGAGGCCTCCGGCAGGGTGACCCTCTTTCACCAATGTTGTTCGTCTTGGCCCTCGAGCCTTTGCAGCTCTTAATGTCCGTGGCGGCACAAAGGGGACTCGTTAAACCCATCCTTCATAGACTGCCTCATTTGTGCATGTCCATGTATGCGGAAGATGTGGCGAGGAAGTTCTTGAGGTTCCCAAGCTTGGCGCCCATCTTGTCGATCTCGGCGGGGACCCCGAGTAGCATGCTCACCTCTTCTTTGGCAATCTCCGTCAGCGTGTTTTGGACGTAGGATGTACGTAGGACGCAAAAGCATCCAGGACCGCCGCCATTGCTGCAACTGTTTGCTGCCTTTTGCTGTAACAAAGTTTGCAAATCAAACATCATATATCTCCAATACCACGTTAGTTTGGACTACAGATTCTACCAAGGCTAAAAATCGAATTACATATCAACAACTAGCGTTAATTGCTAACAACAAAAAAGTCAGAGCTACAGGTGAATGCAAAATTACAAAGCCGGACAGAGAGAATTTTAACCGTGAGAAGCACGTATAGATCAGAAACAATTAAGAAGAAACAGGGGAAACCAGAGAACAAAGCCACAGAATGTTAACCATGAAAAGCTAGTCTGGACAGCAGGAGCCGTTTGCATATTTAATGCCGACGGAGATCTACACACTAAATAAACCAAACTTAAAGTTCGAAGGATAGTAAATCTGCAAAAAATAGCTAATAGTCTGCCAGATGCCTTCATTGATTATAAGAGTGATAAAATCTCATATACCTGCAGTAAACGAACTTGAAAAGAGTGGAAATACCCGTGAAGGATATTGAACTCACTCTTGCTCCTTATGAAAAGAAGAGGGGAGGCCTCCAAGTGCACGTGACTTAATTTTGCGGAGACATTCGAAGAAATAGATGACCGATCAAATAAAATCACTACTTGTGATAGTGTGTTGATTTATTTTTTGTGCTGAGTGCTTTGCCAAGTAATAATATTTTGGCTATTAAAATTGAATCAAAATATGCAAACAAATGGACCAAAGCATGTAGGGATGTTGTTTTGGCTGTTGACTATGGGCCTGTTTGGATCCATGCAGCTAATAGTTAGCTGCTAAAAATTAGCTGAAGTGGATCCAAACACCCATAGCTAATAGATCAGCTAACTATTAGTTGGGCACCCAGCTAATGATTATCTCATTAGCTAGCTAAACCAGCTAATAGCAGCTAATAAGGTGGTATTTAACCAAAATACCCTTTGCGTCTACCACCAATAGCATTTAATAGCATGGGTATTCAGGACAATAGCATCTATTAGCCACATATTAGCTGGTGGATCCAAACACCCTCCAACTAATAGTTGGCTAGCTAATAGTTAGCTGACTAATATTAGCTAAGAACTATTAGCTAGATAACTATTAGCTGCTAATGGATCCAAACAGGCCCTATATGGCATGGTGCTGTTTGGATTTGCTTGCATCGGCAGGTGCTGGAAAGTGCAAGGTACATGTTTGCATGCATGCAATCAGTGTTGGACTAGGCCTAAGGCCCATCCATATCTCTACTATTATAAAACAACAGTTGGTGGCAGCGGTGAGTTCTACCCACGTCATTAATTGCCCTGCTTAATTGCCCTACGCAAAAAACGAAGCGTTGCTTTAATTAGCCAGCTTTCGCAAGAAACGAAGCGTTAAAGATAGATGTTTGATCTTGTGAAATAATTTTTTATTTTTTAATCTTTATTTTTCGTTATCAATTTTGTTTTTCGTAGCAATGCACGGACATGTAACTAGTATATGTGTATATATATGTTGGCATGCAGGACGTCTTGAGTTGAGGGTAGAGCGACGTGAAAGAAGCATACGAGAAAAAAAAAAAAACAGAGGGTTTCCCTGATGGCGTGACGGCTGCAGAAGCAAAGCAAAGTTAGGTTCCCTGATGCATGGATAGAAACGGCGGCGCATATTGAAACACAGAAGAGGGTTTCCAGGAAAAGTGTGCTTAGCTCTTGGCGGCGCACGGCATCGAGCAGTTGGAGGAGTCGCTGGAGAGCGCAGGTGCGCGTAGAGGCGGCGGCTGGCTGCAGAACGCGCGGCGCAGCCGAAGACGGCCACGACATGTACGAGAGCAACAGTGAGCAGGTACATGAGGGTATAAATTTTAGATTAAACTTTATGTGATGAAATTTATACTTTGACACGTTGATTGATTTAATGCAAAAGTGTGAATTTCAGTTTAATTTATTGTGATTGATTCTCTTGGTTTAGTCGCTTGGTTTAGTTTTGTTTTAATTATTTCTTTCGCTGTTTAGTGTCGATTAGCGTATCCAGACAATGTTCAGGGGTATTTAGCACCAATGATCCTTCATAGTGTAAGAATCTCTACCCGATGTTGAAAAATCCCTAAAGTGAGCCATCTTAGAGATGGTAATATCCCTGAAGTGACCCATCCTGAAGATGATAATCTCAGCGTACATTTACGCGCACAATCTAACGTTGGGAAGTCGGAACATCCAAATTCCATCGTTATGGAAAATTATGAGGAGATGAAAGAAAGAAATAAATAAATACCCACCAATTATGTGAATTCAGGAGAATTATATAGAGAAATATTACAATTGTCGATATTTATTTTGCCTCCAAAATCACTAAAACTTCCGAACTGGATTTGGAACTAAAGTCTACGGTAGAGTGCCAGAAGCGCTCAAATTGGATCAAACGAAAAGAAGCAACTGAGGCAGAATTGTACTTGTTTGATAAGAGAAAAGTTTTTGGTCATATTAACTGAACATCTCCTAAAGTGTTCTCTGTAAGATTAAAATGGATTTTCATCCGGGAGAGAAATGAAAATAATCATGTGGTAATATATAAAGCGAGATTTATAGCAAAAGGGTTTACGTAAAGACCTGGCATCAATTACAATAAAACATATTCTCCTGTAATGAGTGAAATAACGTTACGATATTTAAAATCAATGGTAGCAAACTTAAATTTAATAAATTGCTAAAATCTAACATAGTTAATATGTACATATAAACCCCGTATATGTAATATATTGTGCAGATAGTAATGTAGTTAGATATACTCCGACTGCCCAATTGTCGAGCATGGCAGCCTGCGAGGAGGACAGGAGGTATTATTATTATTATTATTATTATTATTATTATTATTATTATTATTATTATTATTATTATTATTATTATTATTCATTAATGCTCTGTACTCTTTAGGATATATCCACCAGACGATAGCTTACTAGTGATTAGTGAAGGCCCAAGATGGTCATCTAAGTGCTCTACCTAAAACTAGGTTCCTTCAGCCTTTTTCAACTCAGTCCCATAAGATTAATATCAAGAAGTGATTGCTATTTTAGACCAAGTTTTATTGCATTCATAGAATGTTGTACTCCTTTCGGTCTAAAAAAGCTGATATTTTAGATATTGATACGATCTTTAAAACACAACTTTAACCACTAATTTTTACTATAATATACTTATAAAACTCAATAAAATTATAATATTATGAAAGTACTTCTCGAGACAAGTCTACACATATAGTTTTTATGTATGTAACTTAAATATTTAAAAATATATTAATAGTTAAAGTTTTGATAGTTTGATTATCATTATGTTCAAAACATCAGCTTTTTTAGATCAGAGGGAGTAGCCTGTAGAGAGGTTCCATGCTATGTATCACGTGTCCTTCAAAGCAGGGCCGTCGATGGCCAAGTGCCATCTAGGCACCGGCACAGGGCCCCCAAAGTTACTAGGGCCCTCAAATCAAAGTACAAGACCATTAGCAACGCCCACAACCTGGTCTACCTTGATTAGTTTGTTTGCTCACATAGTACGCGGTACGCGCAGTCCACGACTCCACGTAATTTCGCTTTTCGCCAGAAGCGAGTCTGCGACCAGGGGTGACGCCAATACGGTAGTACCACGCCTAAATTTTGTAAGAAAAAGCACATATTAAAGTTATATAATTGTCTGAAAGTATACCTTATTTATAGTACATATGAATTTTTCAAATTTTAGAGTCTCAATTTGCATTTCGCTCCGGAGCCTCAAATTTCTAGAGACGGTCGTGCTTCGAAGTCCAGCTTAAATCGATAGGTATGGAGTGCGAGCTTTTGCACGTGGCAAATGGTTTTGGCACAATCCATCACCGTGTCGACCATTTGTGGATCCATCGACAACCTCTATGCTGGGGTGGCTGAGGAAACTTTGCCCAATAAACCTTCCTCTATTTTCATACTAGCTTGGATGCATTTCATCTAGGGGCATCACTTTTACTAAGGTTTTCCTCAGCTCATAACTAACGGTTATCAACATTATGTATTTAACATCTTTTGAACTTCATTTAACATAGATAAAAACCACAAATCAGAAATGAAGGAGACTGCTATATTCCACGAGAACGTTGAAGGTAGCAACACTTACAAAGGGCTAGTAAGTAGTATTATGTACCAAGAATTTAAAATACCTCTGGATCATATGGTTGTAGATTTGGTAGGTCGAACTGAATTAAGAAAGAGAATGATGAAGTTGCCGCTTAATTTGTGCAAGTTTGGGAAACATTAATGGCCTGTTTGGTTTCCCGAGATTCAGATGGAGAAAGAAAGAGATCGGGAAACTCTGCTCGAAGATCCTCTTCTCGTTCCCAGGTAGCTTCCTTCTCGGAATGATTACTCCACTGAACCTTGCAGAACTTGATCACACGGCTTCGGGTTCGACGTTCGGCTTCATCCAAGATTTTGACGGGATACTCAGGATACGACAGGTCTTCTTTCAACTCCTTCTCTTCATACGGCATCTGATGCTCGGGTATTCTGAGACACTTCTTCAGCTAAGAAACGTGAAAGACATCATGTACTCCAGACAGTTGTGGAGGCAATTCCAATTAGTACGCTACTTCTCCTCTTCTGGCAATCACTGGGAATGGACCAATGTAACGGGGTGCTAACTTTCCACTGACTCTGAATCGACGCATTCCCTTAAGAGGCGAAACTTTCAGATACACATGATCACCAGGGGCAAAACTTAATTCCCGATGGCGATTATCAGCATAACTCTTCTGTCTTGACTGGGCTATCCTCAAATTCTCCCAAATCTGTCTGACTTGCTCTTCAGCTTCCTTTAGAATATCTGGTCCAATAATCTGACCACCATCTGTCTCTTTTCAATACAACGGTGTTCTGCATTTTCTTTCATACAGATTTTCAAAAGGAGCCATCTTCAGACTTGATTGATAGCTATTGTTGTACGAGAATTCAGCATAAGGCAAATGCTGATCCCAAGAGCCTTTATACGCCAGAGCACAAGCTCTTAACATATCTTCTAATATTTGATTTATTCTTTCCGTCTGCCCATCTGTCTGAGGATGGTCAGCAGTACTGAAGTTCAAATTTGTACCCAACAACTCATGCAACTTCTGCCAAAACCTCGAGGTAAACTGAGAACCTCGATCGGACACGATCTTCTTTGGGACACCATGCAAGCAAACAATTTTGGCCATGTACAGCTCTGCGAGCTTATCCCCAGAATATGTTGTCTTCACAGGAATAAAGTGGGCTACTTTGGTTAATCTGTCCACAATGACCCAAATAGAGTCATAACCCGACTTGGTTTTGGGTAGCCCCGTGATAAAATCCATTCCAATTTCTTCCCATTTCCAAACAGGAACTTGCAAAGGTTGCAACAATCCAGTTGGTCTCTGATGTTCTGCTTTCACCAACTGGCAAACATCACACTGAGCTACAAAATCAGCCACTTCTTTCTTCATATTGGACCACCAATATTTCTCTTTCAAATCTGAGTACATCTTCGTACTTCCTGGATGAATGGAGTACACCGAATCATGAGCCTCCTTCAAAATTATATCCTTGATTTCTTGTTGGTTGGGGACTACTATTCTTTTCCCAAACCAAACAGTACCTTTCTCATCCTCAGAAAATCCAGGGTGTTCTTCTTTCTTTAACTCCTCCCTTATATCCACAACACCTTTATCCTTCTTTTGAACCTCCCTGACCTGATCTTCTAGGGTTGATTGCACTTCCATATTGAAAACGCAGCCTCCAATCACCAATTCTAAGTTAAGACGTTGGAACTCTTCATGAAGGGCTGGTTGGCTTTCCGGTACCATAACATTATTGCAGTAGCTTTTCCGGCTGAATGCATCCGCAACAACATTAGCCTTTCCAGGGTGATAATGGATTCCAATATTATAATCTTTCACCAACTCCAACCATCTTCTCTGCCTTAAATTGAGATTGGACTGGGTGAAAATATACTTTAAACTCTTATTATCCGTATAGATTTCACATCTATTTCCAATCAAATAATGCCTCCAAATCTTGAGTGCGTGCACAACTGCAGCTAACTCCAAATCATGAGTTAGGTAGTTTTCTTCATGGGGCCGCAATTGTCTTGAAGCGTAAGCTATGACCCTTCCTTCTTGCATCAAAACACAACCAAGACCTTGTTTTGAAGCATCACAGTAAACTTCAAAATCCTTGTGAATATCCGGCAAAACCAGAACTAGGGCCGAAGTTAACCTTTTCTTCAGTTCTTAAAAACGCTGTTCACAAGATTTGGTCCATTCAAATTTATTCTCCTTCTTCAGAAGCTGGGTGAGAGGTCTCGCTATCCTCGAGAATCCTTCAATGAATCGTCGATAGTAACCAGCTAATTCAAGAAAACTTCTGATATCTGGGACTGACTTGGGTTGCGTCCAATCCAAAACATCCTTCACTTTCGTCGGATCCACTACTACTCCTCCAGCAGAAATGACATGACCCAGGAAAAACACTTCCTTTAACCAGAAATCACACTTACTGAACTTAGAATAGAGCTGATGCTCTCTTAACTTTTCCAGAATTATCCTCAGATGATCTTCATGTTCTTTTCTACTCTTGTAATAGACAAGGATGTCGTCGATGAAGACTACAACGAACTTATCCAAATACTCCATGAACACCTTACTCATCAAATTCATGAAATAGGAAGGGGCATTTGTCAATCCAAATGACATCACTGTAAACTCGTACAATCCATAACGGGTAGTGAAGGCTGTCTTCGGGATATCTTCTTTTCTTAAGTTGATGATATCCTTACCTCAAATCTATTTTGGAGAACACTTGGGCTCCTTTTAACTGATCAAACAGATCATCTATCCTGGGCAAAGGATACTTGTTCTTTATGGTAACCTCATTCAAAGATCTGTAATGTATGCACATCCTCAGACTACCATCCTTTTTCGTGACAAAGATTACGGGTGATCCCTAAGGCGAGGAACTGGGCCTGATAAATCCTTTTTCCTGTAACTCCGCAATCTGTTTCTTCATCTCTACCAACTCATTAGAAGGTAGCCGATAGGGCCTCTTCGAAATCGGAGCTATACCCGGTACCAGCTCAATTACGAACTCAATATCCCGATCTGGTGGCATACCAGGCAGATCTTCTGGAAAGACATCCGGGTACTCATTCACTACGGGCACATTTTCCAACGATGTACCTTTCACACGATTCAGGGTACTACCCCCCTTAGAGGAAATATTAGACAAGAATTCCACTCGAACTCCCTCAGGGCTGGTAAGAGAGATAGCTCTACTAGCACAATCTATCTGACCCTTGTTCTTAGTTAACCAATCCATTCCCAGGATTACTTTTATACCCTTAGTATCCAACAATATTAAGTTCGCTAGGAACTTTACCCCTTTTATAACTATATCCATTTTTGGGCAAATAGCAGTTGTTCTTAACTCTTTACCAGGGGATTGAACTAATAAAGGGTTTCTTAACTGAACTGTATCACAACCATGCTTTCTAACTAAATATTCTGATATAAAGGAATGCGTTGCACCAGAGTCAAACAGAACTGAAGTATGCACTGAGTTGACGAAGAACTTACCATAGACCACATCCGGTGCGTCCTGAACTTCCTCCGTTGTGACGTGGTTCACACGTCCTCTTCCAACGGTGTAACACCCGAAACTTTGTTATCCTAATAAAGCTTCATTTCATGCCTTCCCAACTAAGCTTTTCTTACTCATAGCTTTGCAATACTGTTTTGAGCAAGGAATGTTTGCTTCCAGGTTTTCATTTATAAACCTGCTAGCTCGAGATCTCCACCTCATGTTGAACCAACCCAGTGCGGCAAGTTGGCAACTCTCTGTGACAATGAAGTGCTACATTATCTGAACTTGGTTGTTATAATGAAGTCTCATTTCAAGTCCTTCCAAGCTAGCACCTCATTGCTGCTTTGATCAAAGGGATGAGAGCACTCACTTTGGTCAATTCCAGCCTTTCCAATTTGAGCAGTAGACGGTTGGTTCCAGAACCCTACCTCCAATCTATCCAGCTCAAAGATCTTCAGATCACTTCGGCCAATTCGATGTCTGAGCTGACAACACAGTACAACAACTTCAACTACTCTTTTGTCTGAGCTCGCACTGTAGCAATTCTCGACAATTCTCTGAATTCTTCAGCTCTCTGCATTGTCTGAGTCATGGCACAGTGCAATGTGCAGTTGACTGAAGCTTGGACGGTGCTCTGCCGCTGTCGCCGTTTCCCTACCGTCGCCATCTTGGCTCCTCCGCCCGTACGTCGCTGTGGTGCCCAGGCCATCGCTGCCCCCCCACTCACGGCATCGCCAAGCCCAGCACCCTCTCTCCCAGCCATGTCGCCGTCAGAGTGCTTGCGCCACGTGGCCGTCGCGCCGAGCTCTGTCGCCAACGCCCATGTTGTGCCCTGTGGCCTCGCCCTCTCCTCCTCAACCTCCTTAAAACGGCGTCTGCACCTCGCCATCGCTCCCCTTCTGCCCATTTTTCCCTTCTCTGCTTGTTCTTCAGAGGGCGCCCGAATGGGGGAAAATTTCCAATTGAGCTGATAAGTGAAGTGGCACTTCGTTTCATCTGGGTCTTAGCATCTTGGAGCACCACTGATCACCGTGCAACGCTCCATTGCAGGTTCCGCTGGCCGACCGCCGCCGCGACCTCTCCTGTCGTCTCCGCCTTCGACCGCATGGCACCAGGCCATTCCGCACCACCTCCGTCGAAACAAAGCACACCCAGAGGTTCCACTCATCTCCCTCAATGTTTTACCTCACTTGCCTGACACTGACTCGCCTTCTCCTTCATCGTCGGCAGCCTCCTCCACCGTGCCCCACCACGGGACCTCCTCGCTGTAGCTCAGCCCCAAACGACTGCTTCCTCAGGTTCGCCCTAGCACCCTCTTGCTCCCCCTGCTGTCGCCGGCCTCTCCCTGCCGCCGTAGCACCGCCGGCGAGCCTGCCACCGCTTGTCTCTGCTTTGAGCCGCTGGCGCGCGGGCCCGTCCAGTCAGCGGAGCGCCCACGCAAGCTCGCTGGCCTATGGGACCCCACTGTCAGGCGCTGGGAGCCTTCGGGCTCGTGCGCACCAGCCCAATACGTCTTCCCTATTGGAAAACGTATTTCCTATTTATCTAGGATTTTAGTGGCCGAACCAAATTCAAATAAGCATAACTTTTGCTAGGAAACTCCAAATGAGATGAAACCACTTCCAAAAACTTTGTAAAATCATGAACTTTATGAATATGCAAAAATATTCCATGTTGGGTTAGTGTACAGCAAATGATCTCAATTATATGCTTTAGGTTAGTATTTGCCTAATGTACAACTTTTGCATTTCAACTCCAAATTAAATAAAACCAACTTTATTGAGATCCTTAGTATGTAATCTTGCTGTATTTGTGATCATGATTGAGTTTGGACTTGATTTGCATTGATTGTGATGATTAATTGTGCTTCAATGCCTAGGATTGTTAAAATGTTATTAACTAGTGCAATTGTAATCCAAATGCAACTAAACTTGTTCCTAGGGCTTTGAAATATCATGTTCATGCTGTTGTATAACTTGCTTAATTCTTGCTTACTGCCTTACATGTTTCAGTATCAATGTTGTATTCATGCTTAATAAGGTTAATGTAGGTCTAACCTTTTTCATGTGCAATTTAATTGTATTTATGCCCTATTCAGTCTTCCGTAGCACTTCTTGTTATAGAAAAACATTTCATTTATAACTTGCTTTGCATCTGAATCCTATTAGAGCAAAAAGGGCTAAGTTTCATGATTAACCAACGCATTGCCTAAGTAGCTAGTCTTGAATTTCTTTCAATCCAAACAATCTTAGCTTCCTGAATTCGATTGTTTAAACACTGAAATACATTTAATTAACCTGCAGTGTGTGGAACTAGCATGCTAGCATTTGATCGAATTCTTCTTGTAACTGCTTGTTCTTTTGTTGAGCTTAATTTGTTGTTTCCATCTGATTTCCTTTTTGCCTCATTTGATTCGTGGTTATCTGCTTTTGTCAGGGGTTTTATCGTTTGTACGCGTAGCTGACGAAGTGTCGGAATCTGTTGCTGTTGTGGATCAAATGGACTCATCTTCCATCGACAAGCGAAGCAAGGCTTGTGTCTCTTTACGATTCATAAAGACTCATCTGTGAGATTTGATCCTCCTCCCGCTGGCGAGGCAAGGACCACAAACCTCGGGAGTCCACTCCTCGGGAAAGGTAAAAAAGAATAAGAACAACTCCCCTCCGTAGCGAGGAGGGAAAGCGGAGGGAACTCCCCTCCGTAGCGAGGAGGGAAAGCGGAGGGAACTCTCCCCGCTCGATCTCCTATCGACACAAAAACAGTACGGGCTGCTAAAGTCTGACATCCAGTAATAGCCCCTTTGGGAACACCAGAATATGTCAGACTAGCCAGGGACCCTAAAATGAGTAAAATTCCTGTGGAACCCTTATAGAAGGCATAAGAATAAGGGGTAAACATGTAAAGTACGAATAAAAAGACACCATATAGGGCTAATCCAGCCCTCGGCTGGAGACAGGTGGAAGAAAAGGGTTAAAAGACAATTTAAAAAAGGCCTGCACCCCGAGGACATAGCCAAGAGAAAAAGGGGCCGACCAATGCATGCATGTCCCCTGGCCCTCCCAATAAAAAGAGGGGGAGGGAGAGAAGGTGGGGGACAACCCCAAAAACAAAAAAAAGACTCCACAACAAAAAAGAAGATTTTTTAAACCGGTGGTGCAATATCGCCACACTAGCGCCGTCCGTGGGGAAGACCACTGCTCTCTGACTAAGACGAGAGGTAGATTTTCTGTAGCCATGCCACCAAGGAAGGGAAAAGCGACAGCATCCAAGGAGGCGGCAACGACGGCAGGAGCAGAAGAATCGAGACGACCTGCGAGGAGCCAATCTCGAGATCCACTCCAACTTCTGGATGGTGAGATGCGGTTGCCGGCCCCAACAGAAGACCGGAACACGGTGGGAGCATTGCCTCCACAGACCCCGGCGGTAGCATGCAAGCGAGCCCCCAAATGACGACCTCAAGCAGCAGGCCGAACGATTTCAACACCAGGGGGAGATGTGGCAGAGGCGTCGACACATCCGACCCATCGCCAAGAGATCCATGGGGATGAAGAGATCCTCGAAGAAGGGACCAGGGCCCAGGGGGAGCTTGACCCCAACGTGCGGGCGTTGATGGAAGCTAACGAGCAACTCATGGAGGAGGTGAGACGCCTGCAAGAATGACAAGATGGGGGGCGAGACGAGTCACAAGACGAAAGCCCAAGCCACGAAGTACTATCCCCAGCGCTTACGGCTACAAACAGGGAAGACGACGACCCGAACCCCCTCAGCATCCGCCTACGAGCTAAAAAATGACCTTCTCCAGGAAGCTTCAAGTTTCCTACCATCAAGCCGTATGATGGCCGGACAGACCCAAGAGAGTTCCTCCGCGTTTACGACACGGCGATTGAGGCCGCAGGGGGATATGATGATATTAAGGCAAAGGGGCTCCTACTAGCACTCGAAGGCATCGCCCTGTCCTGGTACTCTTCGCTGGAGCCCCAAACGATCACTTGCTGGTCGCAACTCCGCCGCAAGCTAGAAGGTAATTTCCAGGGCAACTTCGACGGGATGAAAGAGGAAAGTGATTTATTTGCGGTCAGGCAGCACGAGGAGAGACCCTTAAGAGTTATTTCCAGCGCTTCTCCCGGGTTAAGTGCCAAATCCGAGGTGTTAGTGACACCACTATCATCAACGCGGCACGATGTGGCCTACGAAGGGGGCCGTTGGCAAAAAGGCTCGCTCATAAAGAGGTGCGTACAGTGGAAGAACTCTTTGTGAAGATGAGGGAATATGCGCGAGCGGAGGAAGACAACCTCCGTAGAGAATATAGGCCACGACAAGAGATCCAAGAGTTTGTTCCACGCAAGAGAGGGTGAGGGAAAGATCCCCCACCTAATACCAAAACGAAGGAACGATACCCTGAGTCTGGGAGAAGAGACGAAAGGAGGATTCATCACATTGACGAGCCAAGCAATCGACGAGTCATGGGCGATAGGCTAGCGGAGCAACAGAGGCGAGGTCCACCCCCGGGCTGAGGGAGGCAGGACGAAGGAAGTCGAATTATCAAGATGGAAGGACCAGAGCCCAGGCGTTACCTCTACGAATATCACGGTGAAAATAACACCCATGACACCATCCATTGCAAAGTGATAAATGGATACCGACGATTTGAAGCCATACAAAGAGAAGTCGGGACGCACCCCACACCACCGGAGACACCCGCAGTCGAACGTCAACATCCCCCCCTTGGGTGGGAGTAAATCATCCCCGTCGCATCATCAACGTCATTGCTGGGGGCTCCTCGTCGCATCTCTCGTCAAAAAAGCAAAGAAAGGCTTATGCCCGACAGATTAACTGTAACACCCCAATTTTTGCTTTTCATGAATTTAAATAAGATTTGGCACTTTGGTGAATTTTTGGAATTTTCTGGAATTTATTTGGATTTATTTGGAATTTATTTGAATTTATCCCCTTTTAAAATAATTAAATAATTTAATTTTGCAAATAAAATTTTGTTGGAAATATTTTAGTTGAGTCCAAAAGGTTCCAAAATATTTTCTAGAATTTTTCTGGAATTTTTCTGAGTGTTTTGCTATTTTTAATGAAATAAATGAATTTCTGGGAATTAATTGGATTATTTAATCGCTGGAAAAACCTAATTGGTTTCACTGTTCATCCGACCGGACCCGAGTCCGAGTCAGACTCGAGTACGACCCGAGCCAGCCGTTCCGGTCGAACCAAGTCACCAAACCCTAACGCGTGTGACCGTTGGATCGAGATCCAACGGCCACGATCGCGCCACGTCGCCCGAACCCAAGCCCGACCGAGCCAACCAAGTCGCCCGAGCCGGACCCGAGCCCAAACTCCCGTACCATTGGATCTTGATCCAACGGCTCACGATGAGCCACGTCACCCCAATCCGAATCCAATTCGGATTCCGCCGCCGCAGCCGTGTGGGCCTCGGTTTTCACGGACGCCGAGGGCCCTATTTAATGCGCCGTCGCCGCCAACGTGTTGCCGACTTCCGTGCGCACCCGTAGCCCTAGACAACGTCGCCTGAGCCACCACCGTTTGCCCGCGCGAGATAGTCGTAGTTGGTTTGGCGTTCCGCCGCGGTTAATCGCCGCCGTCCGCCGTCCTCCGCCGCTGTTGAGCTCAGATCCGGAACCGCAAGGACAAGCCACGTCGGAGGGGACCCTTCACTTCGCCGGAATCGCGCCCAAACGCCGTCAGGCGTGTTGCCGTCCTCGTCTCCGGTGAGCCAGCTCCGTCGCGCGCCATTGCCATCGTTCGAGCTCCCTCCACCGTCCGATCCAGATCTAAGGGCCCAGAATCGTCCACGTCACCACCGGTGAGAACCCACGTGCTAACCTCCAGATCTATTTCCAACCGTTGGATTTAGATCCAACGGTTTAGATCGTGCCACGTAGCCGTAACTGCACCGTGCTTGGTTAGATGTCAGCCGTTAGATCTAGATCGAATGGCTAGGGTTAGCCGCGTTGTAAACATTAGATTGGATCTTGACCGTCCGATCAAGATCGAACAGTCCAGATCAGCCGAGTAGTTTCCTATTGCGTTGAGCTAGATCCGATCTGGGCCGTTGATTTTCAAATCAACGGCCGAGATCATGCCACGTGGCTGGGAGACAAACCGTCGCGGTCAGCGCGGCCACGCCGGTCGCCGCTGACATCAGCCGTGACGTCACGCGGGGCCCGCGTGTCAGCGACAGAGCCAAACCGCACCATGACGTCATGCTGACGTCACGGTGGGGCCCGCGTGTCAGCCCACTCGGCTGAGCCGTGTGCTGACGTCACCCGAGGGGCCCACATGTCAGAGACACGAGCCGTGGACCGGGTCCACGGTGGACCGAGCCAAACCGTGCGCCGGGTCCATGGACCCGAGGCGACGTGGCGGCCTCTGATTGGTCCACGTGTCATGCTGACGCAATAAATTAATTTCCGAAAATGAAAATGATTTGTTAATTCAAATTATTGATTTCAAAAATGGTTTCAAACTTCAAACGCTTATAACTTTTGCGTTTCAACTCCGATTTGAGTGATTCAAATTTCTAAATTTTCATAAAAATGAGACCTACTTAAATATGAATTTTAATTAAATTTTGATTATGAATATTTCTCTGTTTATATTTAATTAATGTTTTCTTTAAACTTTAAACGGTTATAAATTTTGCATTTAAACTCCGAATTTGACGATTCCAGTTTCTAAAAATTCATAGAATTATGCTCTCTCTGTCTATGAACTTTATTTGGATGTTTGGACTCTTTTTGTCTACTGTTTGTTTATTTATTGCTATTTGCACGCTTTACGAGTAGACGTTGAAGTGCCCGAAGGCTTCAAAGGTGAAGTGTTGACCCAGGAGCCAGCTCCGGACCAAGATCAAGTATTCTTTGAAGGCAAGTTATGCTTTGACCATGTTGATCCCATTTTGAAACCTATTTTGATTTAATTTATTGCATGCTAGTTTAACTAGAGAATGCTCTACTTAATTTTGGGAAAATAGATACATGCCAACTTGCTGTATGACACCTTGGTTAATTAAATATGTGCCATGACCCTTGTCACCCTAGTTGTGGATTATTAGTTGGACATTATTAAAATTGCCACCCGTCCCTTCGCTCCGGAAACCCGTTGCCTCGCGCCGGGTAGGAGTTCGCGGACGCTTGGTCGGGCTAACGTCCCACCCGTCCCTTCGCTCCGAAAACCCGTTGCCTCGCGTCGGGTAGGAGTTCGCGAACGCTTGGTCGGGCTAACGTCCCACCCGTCCCTTCGCTCCAGAAACCCGTTGTCTCATGCCGGGTAGGAGTTCGTGGACGCTTGGTCGGGCTAACGTCCCACCCGTCCCTTCGCTCCGGAAACCCGTTGCCTCGAGCCGGGTAGGAGATCGGGGACGCTTGGTCGGGCGAAGGTCCCACCCGTCCCTTTGCTCCAGACACCCGTTGCCTCGCGCCGGGTAGGAGTTTGCGGATGCTTGGTCGGGCTAACGTCCCACCCGTCCCTTCGCTCCGGAGACCAGGGGCTCCGCGCCGGGTAGGAATTCGTGGACGCTTGGTCGGGCTAACGTCCCACCCGTCCCTTCGCTCCGGAGACCCGGGGCTCCGCGCCGGGTCGGAATTCGCGGACGCTTGGTCGGGCTAACGTCCCACCCGTCCATTCACTTCGGAAACCCGTGGCCTCGTGCCGGGTAGGAGTTCGCGGATGCTTGGTTGGGCTAACGTCCCACCCGTTCCTTCGCTCTGAAGACCCGAGGCACCGCTCCGGGTAGAACTTCGCGGACGCTTAGTTAGGCTAATGTCCCACCTTTCCTTTCACTCCAAAGACCTAAAGCTCCGCTCCTGATAAGACCAAGGGGTTCGCCTGAACAAGTTAACGTCCCAGGCGTCTATCTACCCTAGGCGCCCAAAACAATAACTTAGACCCGTATCCTATTGAATCGCGCGTATGACATCAAGTATCTAGCAATCCCAAATGTGGACAAGCAAGCCATTAAACTCTAATCTAACATATCGTCCGGCGAAAACCAGGGATGCTTCACGTTGCTGAGCATAGCCCTATTATCAAATTGAGAAAGTACGAGCGTGGGCAAAATCCAAGGAAACAAGAAAAGGGGATAAACCTCGAAGAGGAACCATGGTAAATAGCCATATGGTATCATCCCGATCAGGTACGATGAAAGAATTCGACAAAAGTTCCAACACATAGCATAAGGAATTTAAGCGCGATGAACATGAACCACAGCTTCGATAAGGGCATCCCTTGCCTCCACCAGCTTCGGGACTATCCCGATCAACACGTCGAGGTTGGCAATATCTCGGGCGATGGCCTCCTCTTCCTCGAGCTCGGCCATCGCAAGGTCAAACTCGGCCCAAAGTTCGGCGATGAAAACTTCCTGAGCGTCGGGTATTGGAAGGCCATCGATGACAGGAGCGTCGTCCCCAAAGTCGAAGATGAGGGGGATAACTTCTCCCTTGACAAATCCAGGAGGGGCGTCTAGCGGGGCGTCGGCCATCGAAGAGAATGCCACCAAGCTCAAAGACAACCGGAAGAGGGAACACTAAGAAGAAGAAAACAAAGGCAAGCAAGACGAGTAAAATCGAGAGACGGGTAATTAAACGACAAATGATTAACTTATAAGCAGCGACGCGAGTACATACACAAGGCGAGGAAGCCAAGGAGCCTGGGGTTAATGCGGGCGTGGGAAGTCAAGACGTCCCCACATCCACTAACAGCTGGGCCCATCTTCTCGTCTTCCAAAACCTAGAAGCATTCCTCCATGTCTCAAGCCAAGAGAATAAGCGAAGCGAGTAAACGTTCACAAGAACTCAACACACAATATGGCAGTAAAGGATACTGGTATGTGGTTAAAAATGGAAATAAAAGTATGTTTTAGACCCGGGCAAGTTATGTTTAAACTGAAAGTGCAATGGGTTGCCTTGCACCGTACAAGCGGCCACTTGTACGGTACAAGGGAATGAATTGGTATTGTATGGAAATGGGTTTTTGCACGTAGATAGTGGGAGATACTTGCCTGAGTCAACCTAAGGACCGAACTTGATACTATTAACTGAGTTAATTGGTGCAACCACATGTGCTAGTATGGGATGGCCTTAACTTAGTAAACTAGATAAAGTCTTAATCTTGCATGTCGGTTGGCAGAAGAGTAGGACGAACCAAGTGAGTGGTGTTGTTTGAGGGCGCTCCCTTCACCAAGGTGTTGGGAGTAAGTGACCCGATACAACGAGTATGCCTTGCTATGGGGAGAACGAGGGCGATGACTAGCGAGACCATCATAACTGTTGAAATTCTGCCGCCATAGCAAGGATAGGTCATACTCGGGCTAGTGCAAGGTTAGGCTTTAGCTGGTCGAAAAGTTTTGTCATAGTCTAGCAAAACGGGTACTTGCGTATCGCGTGGCATGGTCGACATGATTGCTAGAATATGTCATGTGGGTAAAGTGTACACTCTCTGCAGAGATTTAAATCTAATCAATTAGCCGTGCTCACGGTCACGAGCGGCTTGGAAACATAATGTCAAGTATAGTGTTTTGGTCTTGGTTTTGCAAAATGATTTAGAAAATGGTGTTTAGTGTGTTGGTGTAAGACATTGGTGAGATGGTTATGTTCGAGTATTATTTATGGCCATGGAGGGTCATGAATGATTGTTCAAATACTTATATATTACTTGTAGATTCTAATCAAATGCTCATTTCAAATGTTAGCGTTGTTTAACAATTGCATGGTTACAAATAAAAGTTGCTTTATGCTGAAATTCAAACCTAGAGTAGAAGCTTTCATCCTTTGAATAACCTTGCATGTATAGACACTTCCATACACTAAAGTCTTGCGAGTACATACGTGTACTCACCGTTTGCTCTACTTAGAAATGATTAGAGGAAGGTAACGATGATGCTCCTGACGACACCTACTGCGATTCGGGGGTAAACGACGTCTTTGATGGTTAAGCTGGGTCTTTCCCCAGTCGGATGCCTTTTTGGGTTATGGGTGGCATTCCGTAGACTGTCTTTTGGACTTATGCTTCTTCCGCTGAACCTTACTCTTTTTTGTTGTATATTTGGCCGATCGGCCCTGAACTTGTTGTGGTGGTGTTGAACCACCGAGTTTCTCTTTCTTTTCTTTGTGGAGTTTTTCTTTTTTCTTCTTTTTGGGAACCCCACCCTCCTCTTCTTTGTTCCCCTATTTATAGGGTAGGCTAGGGAACATGCACGTATTGGTCGGCCCTCTTTTTCCTCCCTGTCTCTTGCCAAGGGCTAGATTGACTCTTCATTGAGTCATTTTATTCGTATTTTTGGTTTTTACCCTCTGTTCTTACACTTTTATAGGGGTTCTACGGGGATTTCATTATGTTAGGGTCCCAGGTTAGTCCGACACGTCCTTGTGTGCCCGGGAGGGGTTGTCGGGGGGTGTCAGACCTTGGTAGTCTGTACTATGTTTGCGCTGGTAGGAGATGGAGCCGAGGGGAGTTCCCTCCGTTTTTCTCCCTCGCTACGGAGGGAAGCTCCCCCTCGTCACGGAGGGGAGTGGTCTTTATTCTTTTTTTTTTACCTTTTTCCGAGGGATGGACTCCCAGGGTTTGTGCTCGTTGCTTCGTCAATGGGAAGGATTGACTGTCACAGACATATCTATATGAATCGCAAGGTAGTGTAAGCCTCACTTCGTTGGCTAAGGGAAGATGAGTCCGTTTGGTCCACAACACTAGCCCCGCATGTCAGCGGGTAGACATCGTTCTGCCCGCTGGGATGTTATAGCAAATGTCCAAATCCCTTTTTTATTTTACTTACTCGGCAGGCGAAGGGAGGCTTATTTTTCCAGTGTGGTAGCGTTGAACCACCGAGTTCCTCTTCCTTTTGTTCATATCCGGTGGGGACAAGGTTTTCCGACTTTTGGAGACCCTATTTGCTTCGTGTTCCTTCGCCTCTCTTACTCGTTCGTGTTCTCCTCTGGTATTGTCTCCTTGATTCGCCACTGATCCAGATCTCCATGGGGCCTCGGCGCGCTCCTAAGATAAAGCCGGTTTTGAGCAGAGAGGATGTTGCGGGATTATCCCCCATTTTAGGGCGGTCGACCTTGAGCTCCGCCGATCTCGACATATTAGCAGGGGACTTTGGGGTGATGTGCCCTTCCATGCGTCTTCTTGGTGTTGAGGAAACCCCTCAGCCTTAAGTGAATGATGCAGTGGTATTTGCGGCGTTTCTTGAGGCGGGTCTTCGTTTTCCGTCCGCTCCTCTATTAGCATCAGTGCTCCGAGCTTTCCAGGCGGAGCTCTCGCAACTTACCCCCAATGCTATTGTGCGATTAGCAGTATTGGATGGGCATTTCGTCCGGCTGGGATCAAATTGACGGGGCGCTTATTTTCCCTTATAGAAGATGCGTTCTGGCAACCGAAACAACAGAAAGCAGGGAATGAAGGCCGCAGATCGTGTTTTGGTTCTCTGAATTTTCAGACGAAGAGGTCCCTTGTGAAAGAAATCCCAGTAGCGGCTGCCAAGGGGAAATGGGATTCGGGGTGGATGTTACGATGGTATTACCAGATTCTCGAGGGTCCAGATTCTCCCCTTCATACTTCGATGGGTCCAGTTCGTGCAATTCGATCCCCTAATTGGAGTGCAACTGCGGAAGAAATTAGGTGTCTTGATTATTTGAAGGCTCTTCGCGCTCAGAGCACGATGTGGGACTTGGTTGAAGAGTATTGTTTGTGTCGTATCGACCCTTTAGCAAGGAGCTTCGCTGTTATTCTAGAGCGATCGTCCGGAGGTACTGTATCCGTGGTTCGACCCGAGGGGGTACAAGATCTTGGGCGCGGGGCAGCTGAAAGATTGGCTCGCAGACTTCTTGGTCCTTGCCAGGCAGTTGAATACGAGGCCGCTATGAGTGCTATTGGGGCCACGCGATGCTCTCGTTTCACTGATTGGGGGCACCGAGCAATCCCTCATCCTAGAGGGTCAATCGGTTCTCCTCGCCCTACTAAACGGGCGAGGTTGGCTCGTGTGGTTCTACCCCAGGCTGCAGCTACTTTTGGCGGGAACGAAGATCTAGAAGGTGATGACGATGAGGATGAAGATTGGAATGAGGAGGAGTCCAGCGACGAAGGTGATTCTTCTGGCTCCATTGCGGCTACATCTCTCCTGCCGCCGCCCATTTCTGATCCTGCTGAAGCTGTGGGGTCTTCTGAAGCACTACCCTCAGCTGTCGCGGATGAGCCATCACGTGTGCCAATTGTTTCTTAGGCGGGTCTGCCCGAGACTACTCCGGTTCCGATTTTAACAGATGTGGCTCCCTCGGCCCTTATACTGGATTCCTCCACGGATACGCGTGTTGGCGGGGGGCAATCCCCAGGATATTCGTTTTTAGCGATTCCTGGAGTGGAAACTATTTATTTGGGTGATGGAGATGACAATGATACTCTAGCCTCGGGGGGCGTGCAGGAGCTGCCTGGAGGCATGGCTGGCCCCGTGACAGGGGAGACACATGCTCCCGCAGATGGAACAACGAATCCGCCAGTTGTCGGAGCTCGTGGTCTTCGACTAAACGTTTCTACTCCCGATACCCCATCGGGGCAGAAGGTCTTACTCCTGACACCTTTCCTGCCAGCTCGTTAGGATGTGATGTCCTTTCAGGTTTTGACGAAGTCGATGCAGGAGGTGATAATGCGGAGGCGGCGGAGGCATTAAAACCATTGGAGCAGGTCCAAACTGGAACGTCTGCCGCTCCTCCGCCTGTCGCGGAGGAGGGGGATCGGGGGCCTCCGATCCTTATTCCTCAAGATGTTCCCCTTTCGGGCGGGGGAGCTTTGCCTTCGGGTCAGCAGACTCCCGCGGGTGGCGCTGGTTCCTGTTTCGTCCGGTTTGATTTGTCAGATTTTTCAACTTCAGATTTTGAGAGGGGGGCCGCTGCAGCCCCGGCTTTAAGAAAATGCGCGCAACCTTTTCTCCCTATAGCAAATCTGTGGCTCTGTTCGAGGGAATTAATGACCTTTCTCTTTGCGAAATCTCCACGGATCATTATTTGAAGGTATTTCCCCTTTCGAGCTTATGTTACTGACCACTTTATCTTTCAACATTTTTCTTCCTCTTTTTTAGGGGGCTGTCGTTGCTTCGGAAGTATCCCGCCGATTTCGGGCGTATCTTGACAAATTTAACAAGGGGGTCCAGGATTGTGAGGCGGCGAAGGAACGGGTGGCAGAATTAGAAACAGAGAAAGCTAATCTTTCAGAGGCGCTCCGAGACTCTAATGAATCATTGGCTAAGGCACAGGCTGAAGCATTTCAGAGTCAAGATTTAGCAGCAAAAAATGCAGAGCTTGAGGGAATAGTTTCCTTGATGCGGAACCGCCTTGCCGAGGAGGAACGGGCTCGTATAGTAGCTGATCGAAATGAGAAGAAGAAGGATGACCATATAGAGGAATTGAAAAACCTGTTGGCGGTTGCAGAGGAGGGTAAGAATATATTGAAGAAGCAAGTGGAAGAATTCCCTTCTCAAATTGCAACGGCGCGGAGCGAGGTTCAAATTCATCTTCGTAATACTCAATGAGCGAAGGAGCGTTACGAAACAGTCCGGAAGGAATTAGAATCCATTGTCTCAGGGGTTCACGGAGCTACGGAGGCCTTTGTGCAGCAGCTCCCCCGGTTTGGCATTGATGCAGCCCCGAGTCGTATTCCTTCATCCATCTTGGGCTCCATTATTTGGGGATTCGGCGCTGACTTTCGGTGATTACTGCGCGAGACTGGGCTCCGTTAAAACCGATCAGTTGTTGGAGGCGAAGGGATGTACACACATTCGCGAGCACTTTGGTTTTTCTTCTGCTGCTCCGTCACTACCAGGGTTTGGTGATATTCCCCTGTCTGGGAAGCCTTCCTCCAGCGCGTCCCAATTATCATCAAGCTTCATGTCAGATTTCTGGAGGCAACACGGTGATTCTACTGCGAAGGAATCAGTGCGTCGAGCTCGTGCCGCAATGCGTGACTCAGTGAAGGGCAAAGAGAAGTCGCCCCCTTCTTAGCTTGTTTATTTTTGTATATGGAATCCTTATGGGCACCTGAATTGAATTATCCATCCTGTTGAATGCTTACGTACCTCCGTTCACCCTGTGTGTCTTTTCGCCTGAGAAGTGTTCAGGTGCTCCTAACGGGGGCCAGGTTGTCAAGGGTGAGCATTGGGGGGATTAAGGATTTAACTAGCTTCTTGGGGGACACGGGGACGCCTTGGCTTCCCGCGTCTGCATTTAACCCAGGCCCCTCGCCTTCCTTGCTTTGATATATATCAACGTTGCTGGTTTCAGAGTAAGCGGTTGCTCTCCAATTTTATTTTCTCTTGTTTCTTCGATGGCCAACGTCCCGTGGGACTTCCCAGAGGAACACATCTTTTTCGCCGACTTTGGTGAGGAGCTGCCAATGGCGGAGGCCCCGCCGATGCTGGGTGAGGAGGAAGCCCCTGTCTTGGTATTTGACTTTGAAGATGATGCCCCCGCCCTCGAAGACCTTCCAGCACCCGGTGATCATGAAGCCTTTATCGAGGAGCTTTGGGCAGACTTCGACATGGTTATGGCCGAACTTGCAGAGGAAGAAGCTCTTGCCCGTGATCTCGCCAACCTCGATGTGTTGATCGGGATTGTTCCGAGGTTGCTGGAGGCCAAGGATGCCCTTGTTGAAGCCGTGACCTGTGCCCGTCGTGTTTAAATCCTTTTTAGTATGTATAGGAACTTTTGTTGGATTGTTTTATGATAGATGACTGGGATGGCATTATGTCGCCCTCTGCTATGGGTTCTTACCGAAGCTTATTTCTCCTCTTATCTTCTTAAATTCTGCTTGAACATGCATTTTTAGCCCCCTACTGAGTTTCAATCAGCAACGTGAAACAGTCCTGATTCTTTACTCGGCCCCATATCGGGTTAGAGTATGAGGACAGATGTGGCTGCATTTTGGGGTTGCCAAGACACGTAACTTTGTATACGGGACTTAATAGAATGCAGACTCAACTCTATGTTTTGAAGCGACAGATTGTTTCGTCGTGATATTTCAGGTTTCCCTAATTGGATTCTGGCCAAGAAATGTGCGAGTACCCGGGACCGAAGGATGCATAAGATATTGGCCCGGTTATGTGTTCACAACTGTCCATATAGCGCAATGCAGTGTGCTCTCGGGGCAGAGGGATAACCGAGGTTTTTTAGCCTGCATAAGCTGTAGGGTTATAGGTAGGCTACGCGAGCATAAAATCAAAATTTCTACCACGAACACCCAAGATCACATGGAAGTAAAGGATCATAGATCGTTACCCTTGTCGCGCAGATGCAGCGGAAGCAGATTCACGCGCGTTGAGGAAGTAGTTGATCACCTCCCGATCGGCACCGATCTCCACCGAGTTGTTGCCGTCCTCGTCCGAGTGGTCGCCGATCTTGTCCGCGTGGTCGCCGACCTCGTCCGAGTGGTCGCCGATCTCGTCCGCGTGGTCGCCGACCTCGTCCGAGTGGTCGCCGATCTCGTCCGAGTGGTCGCCGACCTCGTCCGCGTGGTCGCCGATGAAAGTCGTCGGAGATCCAACCGAAAAGCGCGTCCACGGATGGCAGCGCCTAACAAGATCCACACGCATCGAGCAGAACGCCAGGCGGGTGTGCTAGCACCTCGCCGCATAGCTTGGGTTTCGGGAGTAGGAGGGATGCACGGCGCCGAACGTGGTGAGGGTTCTAATCCGTGCCATGCACTCGTTCTCGGCCTCCCTTTATAGACACGCTAGTGGGCCGAAGCCCGCGAGGTTTCCATCTCCAATGCGGATCCTATCCATGCACAAACCCGTAAACTATTCCAACTCGTTAAGTGTGTGACCCGTTAGGTTCAGTGCAAGTCGGTTATGAATTCGAACCCGCTTTCCAATTCATTGATCAACAAATGCACCTAGCAAGACGTATTGACCCCGGATGCACGTAATCAATATTCGGTGAACCTTGATACACTCACATACCGATCCCTTCACCACACGATACCACCAAGCTCAAGGCGAGATGCGTGCCACCCTTGTTGATAGCTCGACCACTTCACTCGACAAAGGTGATGGATACAAACCATGACCAACTCTTTAGTCATATTAGCACAGTGCATTTTCCTTATCCATCCACTCGAGGGGCCCAGAGGTATCTCTCCGTTATCTAGGAGGGGCAAATCCCATCTTGATCATCACACCCTTGGCAATGTATCGTGGCATACCCAGTATTTCATCTTTATGACTACCCTGTTACGGTGTAGCGTTTGATGATACCAAAGCATACAAGTCTACATGCTAGGCATCCATGACAATCTCAGGTCTAAGGACCATATAGGCGTACCACTCGAGACTATACGCTGATGGCACTATAAGAGATAACACCTCACAGCGTCTCGGAGTGGGTCTTGTCCGACTACCCACGTTCTCCAACATGTGTCCACATTATTGGTTTGATATCTCCATATCTATGGTATGCGAAACATTACCATCAACCAATACATGTGCTGATCAAATCATCACCGCTCCTCGTAATGATATGGATCAGGGACCCGTTTAGAATAATGTTACTTGACAATGTGTTTCACAATCAGATCGTATCCAATGAACAAAGTCGTAACATATATTCAGGAACCGATAAACAAAGTTATCATTATTACATGAACAAAGACGTATTACAATCATCACCATGATTGATCTAGGCATATTCCTTCAATCTCCCACTTGCACTAGAGTCAATCATATAGGTACCGAATACCCATTGCTCTTGTGTGCGCCTCATGCTTTGGTTGTGGAAGGGGCTTTGTCAACGGATCAGCCACATTTAGATCCGTGTGCACTTTGCTTATCTTCATATCACCTCTCTCAATGATCTCTCGGATCGAGGTGGTATCGCTTGAGTATATGTTTGGATTTTTGGTGAGATCTAGGCTCCTTTGCTTGTGCAATGGCACCACTATTGTCACAATAGAGGTCCACCGAAAGGATGCACTAGTGACCACTCCCAATTCAGAAATAAATTTCCTGATCCAAAGCTGCTTCCTTTGTCGCTTGAAGCTGCAATGTACTCGGCCTCCGTTGTGGAATCAGCCATCGTCTCTTGCTTGGAACTTTTCCACTCACCGCCCCACCGTTGAGACAGAATACAAACCCGGATTGCGATCGCGAATCATCTCTGTCGGTTTGGAAGCTAGCATCGGCGTAACCTTTACGACGAGCTCCTCCTCTCCTCCAAAGACCAAGAACATCTCCTTAGTCCTTCGCAAGTATTTGAGGATGTTCTTCTGACCACCCGGTGACTATCACCAGGATTCGATTGGTACCGCCGTGACACTCAGAGCATATGACACATCTGGGCGCGTACACAACATGGCATACATGATGGATCCAATAGCCGGCGTATGGGATCCGACTCATTCTCTCTTGCTCATCGGTGTCGAAGCACACCGAGTCTTGCTAAGACTTACACCATGTGACATTGGCAAGAAACCTTTCTTGGAATCATGCATGTTAAACCGCTTTAGTATCTTGTCAATGTAATGTACTTTGGCTCAATCCAATTATCCTTTTTGATCTATCTCTATAGATCTTTATGCCCAAAATATATGCTGCATCTCCCAAGTCTTTCATCGAGAAACTCTTTCTCGAGATAAGATTGTGCAAAGATCCAACATCGGAATATCATTTCCGATCAATAGTATGTCATCCACATACAAGACCAGGAAATACAAGTGCGCTCCCACTAGCCTTCTTGTAAATACAAGGCTCTTCCTCATTTTTGATGAAGCCAAACTGCTTTGATCACTTCATCAAAACGAAGGTTCCAACTCCGAGATGCTTGCTTCAGTCCATAAATGGACTTCCTAAGCTTGCATACTTTGCCAAAGATTAGTAGGATCGACAAAACCCTGGCTGTACCATGTACACATCCTCGCTAGGTTTCCATTTAGGAAAGCCGCTTTTGACATCCATTTGCCGAATCTCATAATCATGATATGCGGCAATTGCTAGCATGATCCGGATAGATTTTACCATGGCGATCGCGAATAAGTTTCATCATAGTCCACACCATGAATCGCTTATACCCTTTTGCCACCAATCGTGCCTTAAAAATGTGAACATTTCCATCGGCGTCTATCTTCTTCTTAAAGACCCATTTGCACTCGATAGTTTTTACACCATCAGGCAGATCAACCAAGTTCCAAACTTGATTATCATACATGGACTTTAACTCGGATCTCAAGGCCTCCACCATTTCTCAGTCTGGGCCCACCATAGCTTCCTCATAATCCTTGGGCTCGTCATTTTCCAATAATAACACATCGCGTTGCTCCGTCCATGAGGAACATGAACCTCTCAGGAGCGCGGCTTGCCCGTGAGGACCTCCGTGGGGCTGGCACCTCATCAACAGGTTCAACAACACGTTGCTCATCCTGCTGAGGACTAGCTGGAGCTGAAGCATTTTCAGGTATTTCTCGAACTTCTTCGAGTTGCACCTTGCTCCCACTAGCTCTTTTGAAAAACTCATTCTCCAAAAAGACACCAGTCCGGGCGACAAATACTTTGCCTTCTTCCCGGTTATAAAAATAATACCCTTTGGTTTCCTTTGGGTACCCCACAAAGAAGCATTTATCCGACTTGGCGTAAAGCTTATCAGACGTCATACGTTTTACATAAGCCTCACAGCCCCAAATTTTAAGAAAAGACAAGTGTAACATCCCAAAATTTTGCTTTTCTTAAATTCATGTGTGATTTGACACTTTGGTGAATTTTTGGAATTTTCTGGAATTTATTTGGGTTTATTTGGAATTTATTTGAATTCATTCCATTTTGAAATAATTAAAGAATTTAAAATTTTGTTGGAAATATTTTATTCGAGTCCAAAATGATCCAAAATATTTTCCAGAATTTTTCTGGAATTTTTCTGAGTCATTTGCTATTTTTAATGAATTAAATGAATTACTGGGAATTATTTTAAATATTAATTCGCTGGAAAAGGACCGACCGGGTCGGTTACTATTCCTCGGGTCCGAGTCGGACTCGAGTCCGACCCGAACCCGACCGAGCCTTTTGATTCGGTCGAACCGCGTCGCCGAACCCAACTCTAACCCTGGACCACGACCGTTGGATCTTGATCCAACGGCCGTGCGTGCGCCGCGTCGCGAGAGCATGTGGACCGTCCGATGCGGGACACGTGGACGGCATCCGGTCGTCGTCCTCATCCGAATCCGAGCCGGTGATCTCCGCCGTGACCGAGCGGGACACGGTTAGGGCTTCGGTTTCCGCATAACGCCGGGCTATTTAATGCCCGGAGCAGCCGAGGTTCGCCCTTGCCTGCGCAAGACAACTTGCCCTACCGCCACCTCCTCGGCGTCCTCGCCGTGCCGCGATTCCTCGGTTGCTTTGCGCCGCCGCTGGTTTTGGTCACCATCGCCGCCGAGCCACCTCCGCCGCACCCAAGTCCCGATTCGTGATCCCTGACCGAGACGCACCGACCCGACCTCTCCCTTCGCCGGATCTACTGCTGCGCCGTCCCGTGTGTCGCCGTCCTCAAGTCCGGCCAGACCTCGTCAACAGCGCGCCGCGACCACATGGCTTGTCCGCCGTTCGATCACCATCCGACGATCACGGTGAGTCCACGCTTCTCGAGGCTTTAGAAGACCAGGTTGGATCTAGACCGCTGGATCAAGATCCAACGCCCACGATCGCCACGTGTTGGAAATCTGCGTTAACCTAGGGTAGATCTAGACCGTTGGATCTAGATCTAACGGCCGTGATCATGCCACGTAGCCACCGCCGCCAGGCGTTGAGTCATCGACAGTCGCCCGCGTGCGCCGCCGAACTGGCGTGGATCGTGTCACCGACACGCGGGCCGCATGTCGCTGCTCGCCCGAGAGCCTCACCGCGGCACGTGACTCCATCGACGGGTGGGACCCGCGTGTCAGCCTCAGAGCCGTGAGGTCGCGGCCCACCATGGGCCGGTGTCACCGTGGACCCGACCCATGGACCGAGACACGTGGCAAAGACCCGAGCATGCCACGTGGCATGATGACGCCATGATGACGCCATCGTGGAGACCGCTCTTGCCGACGCCAGCAGTCACCGTGGACCAATCACAGGCCGACACGTGTCATTGCCGACGCAATAATTAATTTCCGAAAAGAAAATGATTTATTAATTCAAATAATGATTTCAAATTTAGATTCAAACTTCAAACGCTTATAACTTTTATGCGTTTCAACTCCGATTTGAGCGATTCAAATTTCTAAATTTGTATAAAATTGAGATCTACCTAAATATGAATTTTATTTAATTTTTGGACTAAAGTTTTTCTCTGTAAAATTATTTAATTGATTATTTAAACTTTAAATAATCATAACTTTTATGCTTTAACTCCAAATTTGATTTATTCCAGCTTTCTAAAAATCCAGAAAATTATGTTCTCTCTGTTTATGGATTTTATTTGGAGTTTTGGGATCTTTTGCATAGTGTTTATTTGTGTATTTGCTATTTGCACGCTTTACGAGTAGACGTTGAAGTGCCTGAGGGATTCGAAGGAGAAGTATTGACTCAGGATCCAACTCAAGACCAAGAGCAAGTGCTTTTGAAGGCAAGTTGTGCTTTGACCATATTGATCCTATTTCGAAATCTATTTTGATTTAAACTATTGCATGCTAGTTCAATTAGAAAGATACTTTGTTTAAACATGGGGTTAGATAAATACCAATTTGCTATATGACACCTTGATTACTTAAGTATGTGCCATGACCTTTGTCACCCTAGTTGTGGTTTACTAGTTGGACATTATTAAATTGCCAACATGGGTTTAGATCGTTGTAGTATAACGCTTAGACTCGCTACGTGCTCATGACATGATTTTTGGACAATCAAATGCTAATATTGACTTAATGATATATTGAACCTGTTTTGGAAAAGTATCATGTGATGTTGATGGCAGGTGGTGGATGGTCATCAACTGGGTTTGATAAACGATTTTCGGCCGGGGCATGTGGCAAGAGTAATCAGGTGGGCGGTGTGGCATTGGGAGTGTTGATTTGGTTTTTCTAGTAGTCTTGCCCTGGTCACTCGAAGGACTGACCCTTGCAAGCCTGTGAACGGGGTCAGACTTGCAACCCCATGGCTGGAATGGGACGGCCCTAGTTGACTAAGTCGCTAAGGACTCACTTGTGGAGCCTCAGGGTGTCGATTACACCGCTTGTGTGATTGTACGGGAGCGATCGTCGTGGGCTGTGGCCAGTACCCATCTAACGGTGTGTTGGTCCCATACTTCGCCTTGGCTAAGGGAAGGGATGGTGTAGAGCACGCACGAGAGGACCACTGTGTTGTTTGAGGCTTCCGAAAGGCTTTGTTACTGAACTCGCCTTTGTGGTGTTTGACTGTATCTTGTGGGTAAAGTGCATAACCTCTGCAGAGTGTAGAATCTATTTGAATAGCCGAGTCCACTGTGATCGACAATGCTCGGGAATTACAATAAGGGTTAGATTTTACGAAAATAACTTGGTTTTGAAAAGATGGGTCGGTTTAACAAGGAAGATGATGGAAATATGGTTTAGGATGGGAAAAATGTTTATTAAACTTATTGAAAATTTATTTATGATTTACTTATTTCTACTGCTTTAGAATCTACTTATATTACTTGTCAAACGTCACATCGCAAATATACCTGAGCTATTCCTTTGTACTAAGCCATGCATATAGTATATTAGCTTGCATTCTGCATGACTTGCCGAGTACCAAGTACTCACCCTTGCCTCAACACAATACCAGTTGAAGAGGAGACTACGCCTTTCGGAGGAGGAACTCCAAGAGGACCCTGGCTACTTAGGGATGCGAGCCTACCGCTGCCTGTGGTATCTTGGATGGCGCCACGAAGTTTATTTGATTTTCCGCCGCTATTGATTCTCTCTGAATAAGTTTCGCCCTACGAGGCATACATTTGTAACTTGACCATGAGGTCAAAGTAACTTGATTTGGTTATTTAAATAAAGTACTTTGATAATATCGATTGGTATGATTGTGATATTTACCGATGTTAAGACTGTGTGCACTAGCTGCTCCTCGACTAGTGCTGAATACACAGAGGGTCCGGATTTGCAAATTCGGGTCCCGACAGAGGTGGTATCGAGCCATACTTGATTGTAGGCTCAACCCTAAGCTAGAATGGTCGTAGTGAGGATAAAACCTATTTTCTAAAGCTAAAAATTTGTGAAGACAAGAAATGACATCTCGACTTATCCCCTTCTCTCTTTTCTTGTCTCTTGCTGAAATTTTCCCTTACCTTGTCACAATTGAAAAATTCCGAGTTCTTACGAAAAGCACTCTTGTGACAGATGGAGGAAGAGTTCAACTACGTTGATCTAGGAGTTGGTCACGCCGCGGAACTTTGGCACATGCTACAAACTCTCGGAGATTTTGAGAAGCCCCAATACCAAGTGGAAGTGATCAGACAAGCAGGATTGATCAAGGCTTGTGACGTGAGGATTGAGGTACCTGTCAGGAAGAGGGGCCCGGGCAATCGCCCGATACACTGCACTGCTAGAAGATCTACAATGCAGATGGGTATCCAAGAAGTTTCACGATGAGCAATGCGGCACATTACCAGTATCCACGCCAGAGAGTTGGAAAGCACGGTGTTCCGTTATCATCCGCAGCCGATAACCTTCTTGACCCGAAGGCGATTCAGGATGAGAATGCCACGGTTACCATACGCTTGGCACGATTCGTCGTCGCCCAGGAAGATGTACTAGATAATACAAGCAAGGAGCTACAGAAGGCCCGCAAGGAGATCACGACAGAGAAGAACAGATGGCGGGAAGCTCAAGAGTATGTGGCACACCTTCTACGAAGGATTGACGAGTTGGAGATGACTTTGTACGGACTGCACTCCAGAGCCAAGATTGAGCTACACGAGCCGATCCAGAGGAGTCGATCTCGATGAGGACACCGCTTCTTCGACTACCACAGATGACATAGTCGGACATGGCGATCGCTTTCGCGCCTATGCCGCAAAGACCTGCACTCCAGTGCCGTGGAGGTTTTCTCGATGAGTGAGCTTAGGTTCTATAGTGAGACTCCTTCGCCGAGTCGCGTCATAAAATAAAGAGTCACCCTTTAGGCGTTAGACTCAGAGTTAGTTCGATTTGGATTTGCTTTGTTTCTTTGAGTGTGCAAGATGTGTTGCAAGGCCCTTAGGCATTGTAAGCAGCCATACCAAGTTATTAATAATAAAGACGGACCTTAAAGTTACCCCTTTCGCCCGCATAAGTTCCATATTACTTGTCTATTCTTGTTTCCCTCTCATCTCTAAACCTAGAGCAATCGACAGATGGTGAACACCGTGGAAACTTTGAAAGCAATGGGAGTGGATCTCGCCCAATGTAAAACCCCAATGATGGAGCACCAAAGACCGCCATCGGATGTGCAGAATTTTGAAGCATTTCTTGCTGCTCAGACCCGCTTGATGCATGCTATGATGCAACAAATGCAGCACGCCATCGCCAAAGGCCATCGCTAATCAAGTTAATCAGGACCACGCCGTAATACAAGGCCGTCGAGTTCATGAGGACTCACCCACCCACTTTCTCTCGAAATGCCAATCCATGGGAGGCCGATGATTGGGTAAGGTCAAGTGAGAGGACGCTACACATAGCGCAATGCATAGGGAATGAGACGGGCCTTTACGCTTCTCATCAGTTGGAAGGAAATACCAGAATGGTGGGAGAACTTCGTGCCACGCAGAGAGAACCCTCAAGATATCACTTGGGAGGAGTTCACAAATGCATTCCGACAAGATCACGTGCCTCGAAGGAATTATGGACCTTAAGAAGGAGGAGTTCAGAGCATCAAGCAAGGTAATCAGCCGGTGGTCGACTACCCGAACAAGTTCACACAGCCTAGCACGCCACGCACTGAGGATGTAGCGACAGATAAATCCGCATACCTCGCTTTATGAAGGGACTTAACTCAGATTGCAAGTAGGGTTGATCACCCACACCTTCCGGATTTCCAAGAGTTGGTGAATAAGGCACTTATTCTTGAGGACAAGCGCAAGGAACCGGAGGAGAACAGAAGCGCAGGATGCAACAAAGAAGGGATCACGTCGGGAGCGCAACAGCGCTTGAGAGTTGCACCAAATCAATTCTTGATTCCAACCACGAGAATGCAACAAGGGCACCATCCTCAAAGACCAAGACCTCCAATCGTAACTACTGCACTTCACCCCCGCTTAGAAACGCTACCCTGTGCAACAAAGAAGGAACAGTGAGACGCTGTTACAACCGCAACGAGCCAGACACTTTGCCAACAGCTTGTCCGAAGAAGACAGCAGGAGCGACCCGATTCGCTTCAATCTAGGAACCACCCGGCTAGGACGCCAAAGATCAGAGCCACACCCTGCATCGTGGTGAGAGGCCGAGTCAACCATGTCACCGCAGATGCAACTGCGAATGCTACTGACGTCGTAAATCTTGGGTAAGTTACTTGTTAACTCGCACTGCAGTCAGCTTTGTTTGACTCGAGCTTCAGATTCGCTTGTTTCGCAAGGCTTTGCTACTAGAAATGACTTGAGAATGGCAAGACTTAAGTGCATGCTTTTAGTTCAAACCCCTGGTTCGAACTCCGAACGGAAGTAGGATGTTCCGGGTGAGAATACTAATAGATGGAATAGAGTTCCTAGCAAACCTTATAATTTTGGAGACCTGCACCTTAGATGTTATATTGGGAATGGATTGGTTATCCAAGCACAAGGCCGTATTGGATTGTGGACGAAGGACTATCTCGCTTGAGAGCCCGTGTGGGAAGAAAGTGGAATTTCAAGCCACTGCAGCTTAGAGATGGACAGTTGATGGTTAACGGTACCAAGGCAATCAGCATAGAGGATGTCCCAAAGAGTAAATGAGTACCCGATGTTTTTCCCGAAGATCTACCCGGTATGCCGCTGACAGGGACATAGAGTTTGTGATAGAGCTTGTACTGCACAAAGACCGATAGCAAAGAGACCCTATCGGATGTCTACCGAGGAGTTGGTAGAAATGAAGAAACAGCTAGAGGAGTTAATGGAGAAAGGATTTATCGAGACCAAGTTCGTGCCGTGGGGAGCACCGCTTTTGTTTGTCAAGAAGAAGGACGGAGTTTCAGGATGTGCATCGACTACCGTGCACTCAATGAAGTCACCGTGAAGAATAAGTATCCGCTACCCAGGATTGATGATTTGTTTGATCGATTAAGAGGAGCCGGAGTTTTCTCCAAGATTGATCTCGAGATCGATACCATCGCTTGAAGATCCGATCGAGGATATTCCAAGATCGCATTCTCGCCAAGATATGGACATTACGAGTTTACGATTATGTCCTTTGGGCCGATTTAATGCGCCAAATTATTTCATGAATATGATGAATAAGGTGTTCATGGAATATTTGGACAAGTTTGTCGTCGTGTTCATAGACGATATCCTAATCTACTCCAAGACAGAGGATGAACATGCCGAACACTTAAGGCGAGTTTTGGAAAAGCCGAGGAACAAAGAACTTTTCGCCAAGTTCAGCAAGTGTAATTTTTGGAAAGACAAGGTGGAGTTTCTTGGACATGTAATGACCGCAGAAGGAGTCGCCAGAGATCCAAGCAAAGTAGAAGCTGTGTTACATTGGGAGCACCAAGATCGTGACCCAGATTCGAGTTTCCTTGGAATGGCAGGATACTACCGCCGCTTTCATCGAAGGCTTTTCGACAATTGCAAAACCTCTTACGCAATTGTCAAGAAGGAAAAGAAGTTTGCATGGACGCTTGAATGTGAGGAAGGATTTCAGAGTGAAGAAGCGATTGACATCAAGACCGTGTTAGTTCTACCTGATGTTGCTCAAAGCTTCGATATTTATTGTGACGATCGCGCCAAGGACTTGGATGTGTGCCGATGCAGAATGGAAAGGTCGCCGCTATGCATCAAGGCGCTTGAGGCCGCATGAGGAAAATTATCCGACACATGACCTAGAGTTAGCCGTAGTGCATGCTTTGAAGATATGGCGTCACTATCTCGATTGGAAACAGATGTGAGGTGTATACGGATCATAAGAGCCTTAAGTACATATTCACCCAAATGGATCTGAATATGAGGCAAAGGAGATGGCTAGAGTTGATCAAGGACTATAATGTTGGAATTCATTACCATCCCGGGAAGGCCAACGTAGTAGCCGATGCCTTGAGTCGGAAAAGCCATACCGTGAGTGCGTTGCTAGCCACAAGTCAGGATGAGTTATGTAAGGATTTTCAGAAGATGAAGATTGAGGTTGTACCTAGCGGATTCTTGGCCGCATTAGAAGTAAAGCCTACCTTAGAGGATCAGATCCGAGAAGGACAGAAGGATGATGACAAGATCCGCAGGATTAAGTCCATCAAGGAGGAAGGCAGGGCAGAGGACTTCAAATTGGATGAACAAGGCACGTTATGGATGAAGGATCGCATTTGTGTGCCTAACAAAAAGGAGTTAAAGCAGCTGATTTTGGAAGAAGCCCATGACTCCAAGTACTCGATTCATCCTGGAAGCGCCAAGATGTATCAGGATCTGAAGGAGAGATTCTGGTGGCCGAGTATGAAACGTGAAGTTGCCGAGCATGTTGCATTGTGCGACGATGCCGTAGAGTCAAGGCAATGCATCGAGACCAGCAGGATTGCTACAATTACTGAAAATACCCGAGTGGAAGTGGGAGGAAATCGGAATGGATTTCATTACCGGTTTGTCAAGACTCAAGGAGGTTATGACTCCATATGGGTTATAGTGGATCGCTTGACTAAAGTAGCCCATTTTATCCCCGTGAAGACCACTTACTCGGAGATAAATTAGCGTAATTATACATGATCAGATTGTTTGTTTGCACGGAGTGCCAAAGAGGATTGTATCGACAGAGGTACCCAATTTACCTCAAGATTCTCGGAATAAGTTGCATGAAGCCTGGGACCCGCTTGAACTTCAAGATGCCTTATCATCCATGCATCGGATGGATGCATCGAAAGAGTCAACCAGATTCGGAAGATATGTTAAGAGCTTGTGCATTGGCTTATGCTACCTCTTGGGATAAGAGTTTGCCGTATGCCGAGTTCAGTTACAACAATAGTTATCGTGCTAGTTTACGATGTCACCTTCGAGGCATTTGTATGGTCGACTCGCTTGACGCCATTGAATTGGAATGAGACCGGCGAGCGCCGTGTCTTTGGACCTGATATTCTTCAAGAGGCTGAAGAGCAGATCGCTATGATTAGGGAAAGGTTGAAGATAGCCCAATCTCGACAAAAGAGTTATGGCCGACAATCGTCGCCGGATTTGAGTTTTGAACCGTAAGACTTTGTATACCTCGAGTTACGCCTCTCAGGGGAGTTAAGAGGTTCCATGCCAAAGGGAAACTTGCACCCCGTTATGTTGGACCATTTAAGATTTTGAGCCGCAGAGGCGAAGTTGCTTATCAGCTGGAGTTGCCACAGTCGTTGGCAGGAGTACATGATGTATTCCATGTGTCCCAGTTAAAGAAGTGTCTCCGAGTTCCTAAGGAACAGACACCGTTAGAATCAATTGAGTTGCAAGAGGACTTGACTTATAAGGAGCATCCCGTGAGGATTCTAGACACAATGGATCGGGAAACTAGAAACAAGTTAACCCTGCTTTCAGAGAGTTCAAAGTGGAGCAACCACTTAAGAAAGTGAAGCGACTTGGGAGCGCGAGGAGGATTTGAAGAAAGAGTTTCCAAACCTATTCCTTTAGTAAGCCCTGAATCTCGGGGACGAGATTCTATTAAGGGGGGGAGGTTTGTAACATCCCAAAATTTTGCTTTTCTTAAATTCATGTGTGATTTGACACTTTGGTGAATTTTTGGAATTTTCTGGAATTTATTTGGGTTTATTTGGAATTTATTTGAATTTATTCCATTTTGAAATAATTAAAGAATTTAATTTTGCAAATAAAATTTTGTTGGAAATATTTTATTCGAGTCCAAAATGATCCAAAATATTTTCCAGAATTTTTCTGGAATTTTTCTGAGTCATTTGCTATTTTTAATGAATTAAATGAATTATCGGGAATTATTTTAAATATTAATTCATTGAAAAGGACCGACCGGTCGGTTATTATTCCTCGTCCGAAGTCGGACTCGAGTCCGACCGAACCCGACCGAGCCTTTTGATTCGGCCGAACCGCCGCCGAACCCAACTTCTAACTCGACCACGCACCGCTGGATCTTGATCCAACGGCCAGGCGTGCGCGCCAGCGTCGCGAGCATGTGGACCGTCCGATGCGGGACACGTGGACGGCATCCGGCCGCCGCCCTCATCCGAATCCGAGCCGGTGATCTCCGCCGTGACCGAGCGGGACACGGTTAGGGCTTTGCTTTCAGCAAGAAACGCCGGGCTATTTAATGCCCGGAGCAGCCCCGAGGTTCGCTTCTTGCCTCGCGCACAACTTGCCCTACCGCCACCTCCTCCGCTGCCTCGCTGCAGGCCGCGATTCCTCGCCGGTTGCTTTGCGCCGCTGGTTTTGGTCACCATCGCCGCCGCCGAGCCACCTCCGCCGCACTCCAAGTCCCGATTCGTGATCCTGACCGAGACGCACCGACCCGACCTCTCCTTCGCCGGATCTACTCCGCTGCGCCGCCCCGTGTGTCGTCGTCCTCAAGTCCGGCCAGACTCGCCAACCAGCGCCGCGCGACTTCGCTGGCCTGTCCGCTGCTCGATCACCATCCGACGATCACGGTGAGTCCACGCTTCCTCGAGGCTTTAGAAGACCAGGTTGGATCTAGACCGTTGGATCAAGATCCAACGCCCACGATCGCCACGTGTTGGAAATCGCGTTAACCTAGGGTAGATCTAGACCGCTGGATCTAGATCTAACGGCCGTGATCATGCCACGTAGCCACCGCCGCGCGGCGTTGAGTCATCGACAAAGCCGCCCGCGCCGCCGAACCTGGGCGTGATCGCGTGTCACCGACATGCGGGCCGCATGTCGCTGCCTCGCCCGAGAGAGCCTCACTGCACGTGACTCCACCGACGGTGGGACCCGCGTGTCAGCCTCTCAGAGCCAGTGAGGCCGCGCCCACCATGGGCCGGTGTCACCGTGGACCCACCCATGGATCGAGACACGTGGCAAAGACCGAGCATGCCACGTGGCATGATGACGCCATGATGACGCCATCGCGGAGACCGCTCGTGCCGACGCCAGCAGGTCACCGTGGACCAATCACAGGCCGACACGTGTCATTGCCGACGCAATAATTAATTTCCAAAAGAAAATGATTTATTAATTCAAATAATGATTTCAAATTTAGATTCAAACTTCAAACGCTTATAACTTTTATGCTTCAACTCCGATTTGAGCGATTCAAATTTCTAAATTTGTATAAAATTGAGATCTACCTAAATATGAATTTTATTTAATTTTTGGACTAAAGTTTTTCTCTGTAAAATTATTTAATTGATTATTTAAACTTTAAATAATCATAACTTTTATGCTTTTAACTCCAAATTTGATTTATCTCCAGCTTTCTAAAAATCCAGAAAATTATGTTCTCTGTTTATGGATTTTATTTGGAGTTTTGGGATCTTTTTGCATAGTGTTTATTTGTGTATTTGCTATTTGCACGCTTTTACGAGTAGACGTTGAAGTGCCTGAGGGATTCAAGGAGAAGTATTGACTCAGGATCCAACTCAAGACCAAGAGCAAGTGCTTTTTGAAGGCAAGTTGTGCTTTGACCATATTGATCCTATTTCGAAATCTATTTTGATTTAAACTATTGCATGCTAGTTCAATTAGAAAGATACTTTGTTTAAACATGGGGGTTAGATAAATACCAATTTGCTATATGACACCTTGATTACTTAAGTATGTGCCATGACCCTTTGTCACCCTAGTTGTGGTTTACTAGTTGGACATTACTAAATTGCCAACATGGGTTTAGATCGTTGTAGTATACTGCTTAGACCTGCTACGTGCTCATGACATGATTTTTGGACAATCAAATGCTAATATTGACTTAATGATATATTGAACCTGTTTTGGAAAAGTATCATGTGATGTTGATGGCACGTGGTGCATGGTAATCAAGCGGGTTTGATAAGCGATTTTCGGCCAGGGCATGTGGCAAGAGTAATCAGGTGGGCGGTGTGGCATTGGGAGTGTTGATTTGGTTTTTCGGGTAGTCTTGCCCTGGTCACTCTAAGGACTTAACCTTGCAAGCCTTTGAACTGGGTCATACTTGCAACCACATGGCTGGAATGGGACGGCCCTAGTTGACTAAGTCGCTAAGGACTCACTTGTGGAGCCTCAGGGTGTTAGTTACACCGTTTGTGTGATTGTACGGGGGAGCTGATCGTGGCCGTGGCCAGGTACCCATCTAACGGTGTGTTGGTCACATACTTCGCCTTGGCTAAGGGTAGGGATTGTGTAGAGCACGCATCTGAGAGGACCACCTGTGTTGTTTGAGGCTTCCAAAGGCTTTGTTACTGAACTCGCCTTTGTGGTGTTTGATCGTATCTTGTGGGTAAAGTGCATAACCTCTGCAGAGTGTAGAATCTATTTGAATAGCCGAGTCCACGTGATCGGACAATGCTCGGGAATTACAGTCAAGGGTTAGATTTTCTGAAAATAACTTGGTTTTGAAAAGATGGGTCGGTTTAACAAGGAAGATGATGGAAATATGGTTTAGGATGGGAAAAATGTTTATTAAACTTCTTGAAAAGTTATTTATGCTTTACTTATTTCTACTGCTTTCGAATCTACTTATATTACTTGTCAAACGTCAAGCATCGCAAATATACCTTGAGCTATTCCTTTGTACTAAGCCATGCATATAGTATATTAGCTTGCATTCTCAGGCATGACTTGTCGAGTACCAAGTACTCACCCTTGCCTCAACACAATACCGCTTGAAGAGGAGACTACGCCAGCCGGAGGAGGAACTCCAAGAGGACCCTGGCTACTTAGGGATGCGAGCCCGCCATTGCCTCGTGGTATACTGGATGGCGCCACGAAGTTTATTTGATTTTCCGCTGCTATTGATTCTCTCTGAATAAGTTTCGCCCTACGAGGCATACATTTGTAACTTGACCATGAGGTCAAAGTAACCAGTTTGGTTATTTAAATAAAGTACTTTGATAATATCGATTGGTATGATTGTGATATTTACCGATGTTAAGACTGTGTGCACTAGCGCGTTCCTGGACTAGTGCTGAATACACAGAGGGTCCGGATTTGCAAATTCGGGGTCCCGACAACAAGTCAGGATGTTTCCCTTTCCATAACTCATATGGTGTCTTATCAACGGATTTAGATGGAACCCTATTCAGCATGAACGCAGCTGTTTCTAGAGCGTGTCCCCAGAATGACAATGGAAGATCGACTTGACTCATCATAGACCGTACCATGTCCAACAAAGTTCGGTTCTTCCGTTCGGATACCCCATTCCATTGAGGTGTCCCGGGCGGAGTCAATTGTGGAACAATTCCACAACTCTTTAGATGATCACTAAACTCTTGGCTCAAATATTCACCTCCACGGTCGGACCGTAGAAATTTAATTTTCTTGCCTAAATGATTTTCTACTTCATTCTGAAACTCTTTGAATTTTTCAAAAGATTCAGACTTATGCCTCATTAGATAGATATAACCATATCTACTAAAGTCATCGGTGAAAGTAATGAAGTACTGATAACCACCTCTGGCAATTGAGCTCATTGGTCCACATACATCAGTATGTATGAGAGCCAACAACTCGCGCATTCTCTCACTTGTGCCAGTGAAAGGTGCCTTTGTCATCTTGCCAAGTAAACAAGACTCGCATGTTTCAAAAGATTCCAAATCTAATGGACCAAGAAGACCATCTTTATGGAGCTTCTCCATGCGTCTTTTATTTATATGGCCCAAGCGACAATGCCATAAATAAGTGGAATTAGCATCATTTGTTTTGAGTCTTTTAGTATTAACATTGTTTATAGAAGTATTACCAAGATCTAGAACATACAACCCATTCACCAATGGACAGTTACCATAGAGCAAGCCTTTGAAATAAATAGAACAATTCCTGTTCTTTATTACAAAATCATATCCATCTTCCTCTAAACAAGAAGAAGAGATAATGTTCTTACTCAAGGCAGGAATGTAATAACAATTATTCAATTCCATGACTAAACCGTAAGGTAATGACAAGGGATAGACACCAACGGCCTTCGCAAAGCAACCATTGCTCCATTGCCGACGCCGAATTTCCAACTCGCCAATCTTGCAATCTCTAGTCCTTCTTAACCCTCGCAACGATTTGCAAGTATGAATCATTGATCCGGTATCAAATACCCAAGACTCGGTAGGACAAGTTGCAAGATTAACTTCTATAACATTAATACCTCAAGTAGAAGGAACCTTTCCTTTCTTTCTGCCTTCCGTACTTTAGACAGCTTTCTCTTCCAATGCCCACAACCCTTGCAAGAGTGACATTTATCGAAGCATTAGGGCCAAACTTTGGCCTTTCTTTAGGCTTTGGTTTTGGGTCTTGGATCTTATCCTCACCACAACTTATAGCCTTGCGCTTCCTTTTCTTATCCTTTGAATCATCATCACATGATTTGTGCCTTTCTTTATGCTCTCTTCCAGCTTTCAGCATTCCATGCAGTTCGTCGATTCTTCTCCAGGTCGTTCATATGAAAGTTCGTAATGAACGATTCATAGCTCGCAGGAGCGATCGAGAATCACATCTGTGGCCAACTCATTTTGCAAGGGAAAACCGAAGTTTCTCCAAGCTCTCAATGTAACCAATCAACTTGATTACATGAGGGCTAATGTACACCCTCACCAGCTTGCACGCAAATAATGCTTTAGATATCGAATATCTTTCACCCTTGCTTGGTTCTCAAACATGCCCTTAAGGCCTACAATCATAGTGTAGGCATCGGCGTGCTCATATTGCTTTTGAAGCTCAGAGTTCATTGTGGCAAGCATGAGACAACCGACATCTAGGGCGCCGTTAGTGTGCTTCTCATAAGCACGCTTTATCGCCAGCCGGATGCATTTTCGTGCAATTCATCGTGATATGGACCGCCTAGAACATATTCCTTCTTTTCACTTTGAGAACAATTCTCAAGCTTCGATACTAATCCATAAAATTCGGCCCCAGAGAGTTTTTCCTCTCTAGAATCGATCGCAAGTTAAAACCAGAGTTTGCATTAACAGTTTGGTGCCATCTACAACATAAATAAGCAAAGTTTCGGCACTAAGTTCATGTTAATCTCTTATTAAATAATTTTAATAAAAGATGCTTCCATTAAGATCACTTTCCCTCTTGCGATCTCCATGGAACAAGATCCATGGTCACTACGGTTCGGGTAATGACTTGTCAATACCACTTGAACCCATGACATAGGTAGGCAACACCTTGCCAATCACATCATATGTGACTCTTGCTTGTTGGGGTGGCATCATATGCCCCGGCGCTAACATCGATGCCCCAAGTCCCAAATCCTATTTGGATGACTCCGTTACAAACCAATACTATGCTCGTGGAGTGCACGGGTTAGGCTACACTCACTCTATTGTACAAGTAAGAGGGTGGCGTTCCTGACTTGTCAAGACCTTATCCACCATCGCACAAGACAAGAGACGCAGCCTATTGAAAAAGGGCATCTTACTCTTAATTTTCGAGGGAAACTATTCAATCAGATTAACATATTCACCACATATGACGTGAAAGAATAGCAATGCAAGGTAAATCATCACAGTAAAGCAAATAGATCGTGAACTAGTATGGCCTATGGCGTGGCGATCTCCATCTTCCACGACCTTCCTTGCACACCCGCCATCGTAATTGAAGCCTCCAAGAACATGTACTAAACTACTACATCTAGCGCCTAGTAGCAAAATTACATGAGGATTCAAGGCATCACATGCCAAGACGCAGGCCGTTATACAATAATATGACAGCCCACAGCTGCAATTAATCATGACACGCAGCCATGAATTTCACAATCATGCATCAAAAACACAAAGGGTCCATACTGCTCACAACATACCCCGCAAAACAAGTTAGGCGCTGGATCGATTCTAGCGCGCGGGAAGTGAACAAGTTTTAATTTAAGGACACTATGCTGACTATCACGGCGGTCCCGCTATGAAAACGCTATGGAAATTCAATCGGATTGATCTCATCAATCCGATTCCGAGCCATCGAATGTCTCGCTTTCCATAGGATCGATCTTCATCGATCCATCGCGCGAGGTCCCTTGAGAGGGTGGCGACCACACCGATCTCGGACCGTTGGCTCGATATGTTCGGCACTTGCTACTACCCCGATGGTGTTACCAGCCGGTAGGGGTAATGCATGGCACGAATCAAACGAGCACGAACTAATCTTTTGATCGTGTAGAGCCACCAACTCATACCTCATACTTCCCCAATACCGATTGATCCAATCAACCCGTGATAAACATAACAGCACATCGACATGTGCGCGTGATCCAGATCCAAAACTACATATGATCGGCTCTGATACCACTGTAGGGTTATAGGTAGGCTACGCGAGCATAAAATCAAAATTTCTACCACGAACACCCAAGATCACATGGAAGTAAAGGATCATAGATCGTTACCCTTGTCGCGCAGATGCAGCGGAAGCAGATTCACGCGCGTTGAGGAAGTAGTTGATCACCTCCCGATCGGCACCGATCTCCACCGAGTTGTTGCCGTCCTCGTCCGAGTGGTCGCCGATCTTGTCCGCGTGGTCGCCGACCTCGTCCGAGTGGTCGCCGATCTCGTCCGCGTGGTCGCCGACCTCGTCCGAGTGGTCGCCGACCTCGTCCGAGTGGTCGCCGATCTCGTCCGAGTGGTCGCCGACCTCGTCCGCGTGGTCGCCGATGAAAGTCGTCGGAGATCCAACCGAAAAGCGTGTCCACGGATGGCAGCGCCTCTAACAAGATTCACACGCATCGAGCAGAACGCCGCGGCGGGTGTGCTAGCACCTCGCCGCACGCCTTGGGTTTCGGGAGTAGGAGGGATGCACGGCGGCCGAACGTGGTGAGGGTTCTAACTGCGCCATGCAATCGCTCCTGGCCTCCTTTTATAGACACGCTAGTGGGCCGAAGCCCGCTAGGTTTCCATCTCCAATGCGGATCCTATCCATGCACAAACCCGTAAACTATTCCAACTCGTTAAGTGTGTGACCCGTTAGGTTCAAGGTAAGTCGGTTATGAATTCGAACCCGCTTTCCAATTCATTGATCATGCACCTAGCAAGACGTATTGACCCTGATGCACGGAATCAATATTCGGCTGAACCTTGATACACTCACATACCGATCCCTTCACCACACGATACCGCCAAGCTCAAGGCGAGATGCGTGCCACCCTTGTTGATAGCTCGACCACTTCACTCGACAAAGGTGATGGATACAAACCATGACCAACTCTTTAGTCATATTAGCACGGCCGCAGCATTTTCCTTATCCATCCACTCGAGGGGCCCAGAGGTATCTCTCCCGTTATCTAGGAGGGGCAAATCCCATCTTGATCATCACACCCTTGGCAATGTATCGTGGCATACCCAAAGATTTCATCTTTATGACTACCCCGTTACGGTGTAGCGTTTGATGATACCAAAGCATACAAGTCTACATGCTAGGCATCCATGACAATCTCAGGTCTAAGGACCATATAGGCGTACTCACTCGAGACTATACGCTGATGGCACTATAAGAGATAACACCTCACAAATGCCTCGGAGTGGGTCTTGTCCGACTACCCACGTTCTCCAACATGTGTCCACATTATTGGTTTGATATCTCCATATCTATGGTATGCGAAACATTACCATCAACCAATACATGTGCTGATCAAATCATCACCGCTCCTCGTAATGATATGGATCAGGGACCCGTTTAGAATAATGTTACTTGACAATGTGTTTCACAATCAGATCGTATCCAATGAACAAAGTCGTAACATATATTCAGGGAACCGATAAACAAAGTTATCATTATTACATGAACAAAGACGTATTACAATCATCACCATGATTGATCTAGGGCATATTCCCTTCATAAGCTCCTTGCAAAATCCTACCCGGAGCGGAGCCCCTAGTCTTCGAAGTGAAGGAGAGGGTGGGGCGTTAGCTCGACCAATCGTCCTGCTAAGTCGTACCCGGAGCGAAGGATGGGTGGGACGTTAGCCCAACCAAGCATCCGCGAACTCCTACCCGGCACGAGGCAACGGGTCTCCGGAGCGAAGGATGGGTGGGATGTTAGCCCGACCAAGCATCTGCGAACTCCTACCCGGCATGAGGCAACGGGTCTCCGGAGCGAAGGATGGTGGGACGTTAGCCCGACCAAGCATCCGCGAACTCCTACCCGGCACGAGGCAACGGGACTTCGGTTTAAATACTGGGGAATGTAGAGATGACCTCCGTTCACAACGACTTCTTACTATTTTATTGATAAAGACCGGTACATTTTTTGCCTTCGTATCTCATCATCTATGGGTAAAATTTCTTGAGTGCGTCGGTATTCCATGTTCTTGGTATCTCCTCGCCATCTGGAGCGATGAGTTTGTGTGCTCCCTTCGCTGTTGACTCTCTGATAATGTATGGTCCTTCCCATGTTGTTTCCAGCTTCGCGAAGGCCAGAGCAGCTTTCTTGAGCACCATATCCCCGGGATGTAGCTCGCGTTTCTTTACCTTCTTGCTGAAGCTTCGTGTGGAGGCCTTTGCATATGCTTTCATGGTCCTCAATGCTTGAAGTTTCTGTTCTTCCTCCAGATCACACGTGATGTCGACTTCCTCGTAGGTTGGGGTTTTGATCACTCGCAAGGATTTTGCGCGGATTTCTGCAGGTGAGACGGCTTCTTCTCCGAAGAGGAGCCAAAATGGGGAGAATCCGGTTGCTCTTGAGGCTGAGGTGCGGGTCACCCATAAAACATGGTCAAGCTCGTCGGGCCAAAGTCCCTTTGCAGAGTTGTAAAGCCTTTTTTTGATGCCATCAAAAAGCAACCCGTTCGCTCGTTCCACCGCCCCGTTTGACTGGGAGTGACCTACAGAGGCGAAGCAAATGTTTGTCCCGATATTCTCACAGTAATCGCGGAATCTCCTGGAGTCAAATTGGGACCCATTGTCGGTCACGATCTGAAAAGGGACCCCATATCTACAAATGATCGTTTTCCACAGGAACTTGATGGCAGCGTCAGCGGTTATCTTTGTTACCGGCTCTACTTCGATCCAGCGGGAGAAGTAGTCGATGGTGACGATTACAAACTGAAGGTTTGCCCGGGCTTTGGGAAGTGCTCCGACGATGTCCATCCCCCATTTGGCGAAGGGCCAAACTGGGGGCACTACATGTAGTTCGTTGGGCGGGGACTTTTTTTGTTTGGTCATCCATTGGCATGCATGATAGTGCCGAACCATCTGCTCGGCATCTTGCAATGCCGTGGGCCAGTAAAGTCCCATTCAGAATACTTTTCCGGTAAGATTCCTGGGGGCCTGATGTGCTCCGCACTCTCCCTGGTGTGCTTCGTGCAGAGCCTGCGTCCCCTCCTCTCGTGAAATGCAGCGGAGCCATGGAGCGCATAGGCCGCTGCGGAATAGGAATCCATCAATGATGGCATATTTTTTCGCTCGCCTTTCGAGGCATCTTGCTTGAGCTTCATCATCTGGTAAAGTCCCCTCGAGAAGATAGCTATATATCTCGCTCCTCCAGTCCTCGCTAGTTGCCCGAGAAATGAGATTTATACGGGCGGGGACGGAGGCCGTACGAAGCACCTCGAAAAATACTGTCGAAGGTAAACATCCCCCGGTGGCGGCGATCCTCACCAGCTCGTCGGCTCGTTCGTTCTGGGATCTGGGTATTGCATTAATGGTGAACCCGATGAAGCCCTTCTCATTGTCCGGACCACTTCGACATACTTCTGGAGTTGTTCATCCTTCACCTGATATTCTTTGGTGATATGCCCCTGAATAAGCTTCGAATCGGTGTATAAGATTGCCCTTCTCGCTCCCATGGTTTTCGCTTTCCTGAGCCCCAACAGGAGCGCTTCATATTCGGCTATATTGTTAGTTGAGGGAAATTCCAGCCTTGCTGCGAACTCAACCTTTTCGTCACTAGGTGCTTGTATCACTGCGGCTATTCCCGCTCTGCTCGCTCCCCACGATCCGTCAGAATTGATGAACCATATCGCTGAAGTTTTGTTATCCCCAAAGATTGGAGAAGTCCATTCCACCATAAAATCGGCGAGGGCTTGGCTCTTGATGGCGGTGCGAGGCATTATAGTTAACTCGAAGGGGGCTAGCTCGACCGCCCACTTGCTGATGCGGCCAGTGCTTTCCTTGTTGGATAGCATAGACCCAAGAGGGTACGTAGTTGGCACTTTGATTTGGTTGGCCTGAAAATAATGTCGGAGCTTTCGGGATGCCATCAACAGAGCGTATGCCAACTTCTCCACTTCTGAGTATCGCAGCTTCGCTCCTTGGAGAGCTTCAGAGATGAAGTAAATCGGCTGTTGTTTAACGCCTTGGGGTCGCACTAGTACAGCACTGATGGCCGAGGGGCTAGCTACTAAGTATAGCAGAAGCTCCTCACCTTGCTTCGGACTTTGCAGAACAGGGATCTCCATAAGACTTTGCTTCAGATTATCGAAGGCACTTTGGCACTCCTTTGTCCAGACAAAAACATCATTTGAGCATAAGGCTTTAAAGACCGGCAAACTTCGTTTCGCGGATTTTGGCAAGAATCGACTAAGCGCTGCTATCCGCCTCGCCAGCCGTTGTACTTCCTTTAGATTTCTTGGTGGAGCCATGTCTTGGATAGCTCTTATCTTTCCCGGATTCGCCTCAATGCCTCGTTGGGAGACCAGAAAGCCTAGCAGCTTTCCCGCGTTTACACCGAAGATGCATTTGGATGGGTTGAGTTTCACTTTCCCCTTTATCAAGTTCTCAAAAGTTTCCCTGAGGTCCCCGACATGGTCTTCTTTCTTCTCGCTTTTAACAATGATGTCATCGACATAGGCTTCCACGTTTCTTCCTAATTGACTGGCGAAGATCTTGGTGATGAGCCGCGCGAATGTAGCGCCCGCGTTTTTGAGTCCGAAGGGCATCCATACGAAGCAATAGGTACCGAAGGAAGTAACAAACGCCGTCTTGTCTTCATCTTCTTTTTGCATGTATACCTGGTGATAGCCAGAGTATGCGTCGAGGAAACTCATCCTTTCTAACCCGGAAGTAGAGTCGACAAGTTGGTCAATGCGGGGCAGGGGGAAGTCATCTTTTGGGCATGCTTTGTTTAAGTCAGTAAAGTCGATGCACATCCTCCACGCCCCGCTGGCCTTTTTGACTAGGACAATGTTGGCCAACCACTGCAGTGTCCAAGCTTCGCGGATGATCCCCGCGTGAAGCAATTTAGTCACCTCCGTCTTCGCAGCTTCTTGTCTTTCTACCGCAAGTTTTCTTAGTTTTTGCTTCTTTGGCTTCGCATTTGGGCGAATGGCGAGGACGTGCTCGATGGTTTCCCTTGGAACTCCAGGAAGGTCTTCAGGCCCCCAGGCGAACACGGTTTCATATTCTTGAATGAGCAGCATCATGCGTTTCTCCTCCTCAGGGGGCAGCATGGTGCCAAGGATTACTACCTTACTACCTACTGGCCTGAGCAATACTCGTTGGGTTTCTCCCTGGGGCTGTGGTTTAGGGAGCCAGCGACTGCGATTCGTGGGTACAACAGGGTCCAACTCCGTGGTGCAGACATGCTTGACCTAGGGTGGGTTTTCCATGTCTATCTTCCTCGCGAGGGCTTGATCTCCTAGCACCGTGACGACGCCATCTGCGGAGGGAATCTTCATACATAAGAACCCGTGATGAATTATGGCCCCCATGGTCGTCAACGAACCCTTGCCCAGGATTGCATTGTATTGGAACGGCATGTCTACCACGTCGAATGTTACACGACTCATGACGCTGGCTTGTGGCGTTGCGAATGTGACCTCTAGTTCCAATTGCCCCAGGGTGTTGACCATGCTTCCTCCAAAACCCATCAGTGGTATCTCCGATTTTTTTAATCGGTCTTGTGGAATCATCATTTGCCGGAAAGCCTTCATGGACAAAATGTCCGCCGCGCTTCCCCTATCTATCAATACGCGGCGTACTTCGCAGTCAGCAATTATAGCGGTTACTACTAAGGAGTCTTGATGCGGGAAGTGCACCCCCGTGGCATCCTCTTGTGTAAAGGTGATTGGCTCAAACTTTAGCGGAGGAGGGATAGTTGGGTTAATCACTATGTGGTTGATCTGCCGGGCATAAGCCTTCCTCTGCCTTTTTGACGAGAGATGCGACGAGGAGCCCCCCGCGATGACGTTGATGATGCGACGGAGATGGTTTACTCCTTCCCGAGGGGGGGTATTGTCATTCGCCTGAAGGTGCCTCCGGCGGTGTAGGGCGCGTCCCAACTTCCCTTTGCTTGGCCTCGAACCGCCGGTATCCATTAATCACTTTGCACTGGGTAGTGTCGTGGGTGATATTTTCTCCATGATATTCACAGAAGTACCGCCAGGGTTCTGTCCCTTCCCTTTTGTTAACTTGACTTCCTTCATCTTGCCTCCCTCGGCTTGGGGGGTGGTCCTCGTCTCTATTGCTCCACTCGCCTGTCGCCCATGACTCGCCGATTGCTTGGTTCGTCAATGTGATGAATTCTCCTCCTTTCGTCTCTTCTTCCAGGCTCTGGGTTTCGTTCCTTCGTTTTAGTATTGGGTGGGGGATCTTTCCCTCGCCCTCTCTTGCGTGGAATGAATTCTTGGTTCTCTTGCTGGGGCCTATCTTCTCTTTGGAGGTTGTCTTCCTCCGCTCGCGCATATTCCCTCATCTTCATAAAGAGTTCTTCCACTGTACGCACCTCTTTACGAGCAAGCCTTTCTGCCAACGGTCCCCTGCGCAAGCCACAGCGTGCCGCGTTGATGATAGTGGTATCGCTAACCCCTCGTATTTGGCACTTAACCCGGGAGAAGCGCTGGAAATAACTCTTAAGGGTTTCTCCTTCGCGTTGCTTGACCGCAAATAGGTCACTTTCCTCTTTCATCCCGGCCGGTTGCCCTGGAAATTACCTTCAAGCTTGCGGCGGAGTTGCGACCAACAGGTGATCGATCGGGACTCCAGCGAAGAGTACCAGGACAGGGCTATACCTTCAAGTGCCAGTAGGAGCCCCTTCACCTTGATATCATCATCTCCTCCCGCGGCTTCAATCGCCGTGTCGTAAACGTGGAGGAACTCCCTTGGGTCTGTCCGACCATCATACAGCTTAATGGTGGGAAATTTGAAGCTTCCAGGGGAGGGCCATTTTTTAGCCCGTAGACCGGTGCTGAGGGGGTTTGGATCATTGTCCTCCCTGTGTACCGTCGTAATCGCTGGGGATAGCACCTCGCGGCTCGGGCTTTCGTCTTGTGACTCGTATTACTCCCCATCTCGTCGTCCTTACAGGCGCTTCAACTCCGCCATGAGTTGCTCGTTAGCTTCCATCAGCGCCCGCACGTTGGGGTCAAGCTCCCCCTGAGTCCTGGTCCCTTCTCCAAGGGCTTCTTCATTCCCATAGGTCTCTTGGCGACGGGTCGGATGTATCGACGCTTCTGCCACATCTCCTCCCGGTGTCGAAACCGTTTGGCCTGCCGCCAGAGGCCGTCGTTTGGGGGCTCGCTTGCGCACGGCTGCCGGGGTCTGTGGAGGTAAAGTTCCCACCATGTCTCGGGCTTCTGTTGTGGCTGGCAGCCGCGCCTCATCATCCAGAAGTCGAGGTGGGTCTCCGGATTGGCTCCTCGCAAGTCGTCTTGATTCTTCTGCTCCTGCCGTCGTTGCCGCCCCCTTGGATACTGTCACCTTTCCCTTCTTTGGTGGCATGGCTACAGAAAACTTACCCTTAGTCTTGATCGGCGGGCGGTGGTTTCACCTTGCGGTTAGGGTTCCCCACGGACGGCGCCAGTGTGGTGGTGTTGAACCACCGAGTTTCTCTTTCTTTTCTTTGTGGAGTTTTTCTTTTTTCTTCTTTTTGGGAACCCCGCCCTCCTCTTCTTTCTTCCCCTATTTATAGGGTAGGCTAGGGAACATGCACGTATTGGTCGGCCCTCTTTTTCCTCCCTGTCTCTTGCCAAGGGCTAGATTGACTCTTCATTGAGTCATTTTATTCGTATTTTTGGTTTTTACCCTCTATTCTTACACCTTTTATAGGGGTTCTACGGGGATTTCACTTATGTTAGGGTCCCAGGTTAGTCCGACACGTCCTTGTGTGCCCGAGAGGGGGTGTCGGGGGGTGTCAGACCTTGGTAGTCCGTACTATGTTTGCACTGGTAGGAGATGGAGCCGAGGGGAGTTCTCTCCGTTTTTCTCCCTCGCTACGGAGGGAAGCTCCCCCTCGTCGCGGAGGGGAGTGGTCTTTATTCTTTTTTTTACCTTTTTCTGAGTGATGGACTCCCAGGGTTTGTGCTCGTTGCTTCGTCAATGGGAAGGATTGATTGTCGCAGACACATCTATATGAATCGCAAGGTAGTGTTAGCCTCGCTTCGTTGGCTAAGGGAAGATGAGTCCGTTTGGTCCACACCACTTGTAAACTAAGCGAATGTAATAACTGCCAGTTTACTTAAAGTTATGTGTATGTGTGATGTATCATTCTCGTTGTGCTAAGTATGTGTGTGCTAGGCATTGATCTTGGGAACTAGCACTAAACACATATGAGGGAAGCTCGGATTGTTTTCAACCGGTTGGTAAGAGCACGAGGATGCGCTGATTGGTTGATCTCAATCCGAGTACGGTTTCAGATAAGTTATTGGATTTCTTTCGGGTTGCATCATTATCCAGTACGATGCAACAGTAAGAGTCTTTATCGCTAATCTAAGACCGGAGCCCCCACAAACGGTTCGAGGGGTACGCGGAGTCTGCGGTGTACCTCTCCCTTAAGCTGGTGCTGTGGTACGGGCTGGTGTAGATCCCAGATTAAACCGGACTGGGGTAACTGGCTGACGCTTCTGCGGGCAGTTGTTGGCATAGTGTCCCATTTCTCTGCAATTGAAGCATTGTACTCCTGCAATTGCTGTGTTGCTCTTCTGGGCTTCAGTTCCTGCATTGCCGGTAGGAGCTTGGCCGATTGGACGAGGAGTAGACAATGGGGTCCTAGATGGGTTGGGAGCGGCTGGCCTGCTAGTCTGCTGCTGAAAAGTACGAGGCCTTGAGCTGCTAGCACCACGCTGACTCTGAAACATCATCTTCCTCTTTCTTGACTCAAACAGCTGACGCTGAGCATCTTCTTGGATTAAAGCTTTATTAACCATATGCTGGAAGGACGGGAAGTCATTTGATACCAGCTACACCTTAAGGTTAGGGTCAAGGCCCTCCATGAATCTCCAGATCTTTGCCTCATCAGTTGCGACATCAGCAGCCGTATAGCGTGAAAGTTGGGTGAAGTGATTCAGGTATTCTAACACAGATAAATTCCCTTGCTGCAGCTTGTGGAACTCATGCCTCTTCTTTTCCATGATCCCTTTCGGGATGTGAGTAGCCCGAAAAGCCTTAGTGAACGCATTCCAAGCAATATGCTGGGCATCCTCATGAGCAGCACAATAGTTCTCCCACCAACTTGCTGTTGTACCCTTCAGTTGGTGCGAAGTGAACCGCACACTCTCTACTTCGTCACACTGGGCCAAGTAGAGTTTTCTCTCGACTTCCTTCAACCAGTCATTATCTTCCAATGGATCCACCGATTCAGCAAAGGTTAGGGGCCGAGTCCTCATGAACTCCCCAAACTTGGATTGGGGCGGCTCAGCTGCGGCTTGGGCTGGTGTAGCCTGAGGTGGGTTGAGAGCATTCTGTGCTAAAGCTTGCAGAATCTGAAGCTGCATTGCCATCATTTGTTCCATATTGGGTGGATGAAGTGGGGGTGGAGGTGGTATCGGCTCTTGCTGGCCTGCAGGTGGTTGCACCTGTTCGAAGCTCGCGTTGATCGCGCGCGAGCTCGCGTTTGGTTGCTTGCATCACATGTGCGTGGTCTGGCTTGACGCATGCAATGAAGGCCAAAATAGCACTATGGGCTTGCACGCGTAGAGACGCCGCGCGCGGCCGTTTCACTCGCGCGAGCCACGCTCCACGCGTGCAGGCAACCAAACAGACCCTAATCTTCTTAATTTGCATTCTGCTGTTACAACAGTCAATCGAAGCAAAAAAAAAGGTTGGAAATATCTCTTTCGAAAAAAGGAGGTAAAGTAGGAAATACATCCAGACCCTAGCATACTAAATTTATGCTGAAGAAAGGAATTATGGATGAAGGAAGGAACAAGAGGGAACAAAGAAATCAAACTAAAAAGGTTAACCGAACAAATTTAGATGAAGCAGCTGTGTTAAGTTACTTGCAGATTCAGAAAAGTCATCAACGAGACAATGATATTGGTCTCCAAGTTGCAGGAGGGATCCTTTGATTTTGTCTCCATCGCCCCCAGCTTTGGAGGCGACTAGCTCTTGGCTGCAGAATATTGGATGACTTGGTTGTAGACGTGGCAGGTGAAGTCGCCGCTTAATTTTCAGCAAACGTGGGAGACAATCTCCTCCCATTTCCATTCGTATGTCCTATTCCTCTTTATCCCCTGAAACAAAGTTAAGCGAAACCAAAAAAAAAGTTTGAAATCTCTCTTTCAAAAAGGAGGTAAAGTAGGAAATACATTCAGACCCTAGCATACTGAATTAATGATGTAGAAAGGATTTTAATCTAGCGAGGAGATCTTCTTTGGCCGAGTAGTCTTTTCTGTAATAGGTTGCGGTGAGGGGTTTTTGTGTTTCTTAGCGGGGGGTGTCTTCACCCTCTTTCCTGTACTTGGACTTCTCTTTTTTTAATTAATCAGCCTTGCCTTTCAAAAAAAAAAAGAAAGGAGTAAGAAGAAACAAAGAAATCAAACTAAAAAGAGTAACCGAACAAATTAAGATCGAGCAGTTGTATTAGTTTACCTACACACCGAGAAGAGCTGACAATGATATTTGTCTCCAAGTTGTAGGAGGGATCTCTTGTGTACCGCACGTACCATTTTCTTTGATTGTCTCCATCATATGCATAGGCCTTGACATGCTCCATATTGCTGAACTTGCCCCACTCAGGGCCATATCGTCCCGCGGCTATGGAGGCGAGTAGCTCTAGGCTGCAGTCCAGCAGCATATGCCTTGGCTTTACTTCTTGCATGTATTCTGGGAGTGTTTCCATATCGTAGTCCTTCAGCTCGTGTCTCTGGAGTGCAGGCACACCCTCCAGTACCTTTATCTTTTGGCAGAAGACGACGACAAGCTTTTCTATTATTTTGGTTCCATTATTTTGGGTGAATGGAATAGTCCCATCAGAGGAGGCGATAGCTTGGGCTGGAGCAGCGCGAGTCAACCTCGCCCGCTTCGCTGGGCGGGGAGAACCAGTCGTTCTTCTCGGGCGAGGAACCGCTCGACGCTCCCAGTCAACGAAACGAGAGCATCGCGTGGCCCCAATTGCGCTCATAGCAGCCTCATATTCAACTACCTTGCAAGGTCCAAGGAGCCCACGAGCCAGCCTCTCAGCTGCTCCGCGCCCGAGATCTTGTATCCCCTTAGGTCGATTCACGGATACCGTACCCCCGGACAATAGCTCTAGAGTAACGACAGGACTCCACGCTAAGGGATCAATGCGACACAAACAATACTCTTCGACCAAGTCACGCATGGAACTCTGATGTCGAAGCGCCTTCAGATAATCAAGAACCCTCACCTCCTCCGCCATCGCATCCCAATTTGGAGACCAAATAGTCCGCACAGAACCTAAAGAGGTGCGCAAAGCAGAGTCCGGACCATCTAGCTCCTGATAGTACCAGTGATGCATCCAGCCAAATTCCCATTTTCCCTTAGCCGCAGCAACCCGAATCTCCTTAGCTAATGATCTCTTCGTCTGAAAATTTAGCGAGCCAAAGCAAGATCGATGCTCCTCATCCCCTACCCGATGATGCTTTGGCTGCCAGAATGCGTCCTCCACAAGAGAAAACAGACGACCAGTCAATCTAAGCCCCCCAGATTGAAATGCCCATTCCAATACCGCCATTCGAACTATGGCGTTTGGCGTGAGCTGTGAGAGCTCCGCCTGAAAAGCCCTTAGCACAGACCCCCACCAGAGGAGAAGCTGGAAATCGAAGCCCAACCTCCAAAAAAGCCGTGAATACCACCGCCTCAGTAGCTCGCAGCCGAGGAAGCTCCTCTTCCTCAGGGGAACGCATGGAGGAGCGAGCCACCCCAAAATTCCTAGCCAAAAGATCGAGTTCATCGGAAGTCAGGAGAGAACGCCCCAAAGTGGGGGATAAAGCTCTGGCATCCCTCTCACTCAAAACTAGTTTCACCGGAGGGGCGCGTCGAGGACCCATCAGTAGAAAGCTTAATGGCGACGAAGAGAGAGTGGAACCGATAGGAAAAGAAAACTAAGAGGCACGGGATGAAACATATCTAGCGAAGCCCTCCATCCCCCATCGGCCCTTGCCCTTATAAAGAAGAAGCCTCATAACTTGTCAAGCCCCAAATTCAATTGTCTCCTGTGTGGCTATCATGAGCCTCAAACAAGCATAGTCACCTTTGGTGTTAATTTCCCTTGTGGGTTGGCTTGGTGGGCAAATGTGTAATTTTCCACCTAGATATTTTTTCCCCACACTTCTCTTTCTCCCCTCCCCATTCCCAGCCGAAACCCCACCCGGCTCCCTCCCCAGCCCGATCCCCTTCCCCTGGGCGACGCCCTCACTCCCCACTCCCTCACCTCTCCCTCCTCCCTCACGGTGGCTCCTCCCTCCAGCGCCCGACGCCGCCGTGCCTGCCCTTGCGCCCCAGCTCCATCTACACCGGGTCGCCGACCCCTGCACCTCCCCGGCGTCGTCCCTGCGCCGCCCTGTGCCCCGGCCGACTGTCCCTCCCAGCTCGACGCCGCCCCCTCCGTTCGGCTCGGCTGCCGCCTCCCCCAACTGCCGGCGACCCCCCCCTTGTACGGCTACTCCTCCTCCCCCTTGCTCTCTCTCTGTGTTCTGTGATGGAAGGTTGAGGTAGATCGGGGTGTTTAGTTGTTGGTGCACGCCATGTGTTTGATAGAATGCCTAGTAGGTGTATGGTGAATGGGTGATTGCATGGTGATGTCGATGATTTGGGATTGGTACCTGAGAGGAGCCGCCCAGATCGTCCTCGAGTTGTTGGATGAACAGTTGCTCCCGTCGGATTTGGATCCTAGCAACGAATCACCGGAGGTGATCCCGATGCTATTACCCAAGCCCAAACGAGACAACTCTACAAACATCCAGACGACTCGACAACAACCCCGGTATTCCCCCGATATGCGATCCGAAACTCGCCCAGGATCCCCACATACCGGTTCCCAATGCCATATCAACATCAATTCGCACAAAGGGGCATCGAGCCCCAAACCTCACTACCAGAGACGCCAAAAACGCGGAAGCAAAAAAAAACACCACACGGCACAAAGAGGCCCAACGAAAACAACCAACAACAACGACCAAACGAGAAGGTAAACAAATCCATTGCAGAATTAAAAGTGTGACTATACAACAAAAGTATTATCGACTATCCTATACAACAAAAGTAAAACACCCCGGAGCGCCATGCCCTAACACTTCCGGGCGCAAGACACGCTGCCGACACTTTCTACTCGGTGCCCCGCCTTGGCCACCGACAGCAAGAGGGGCAAAACTCACACCATTGGATCCTCACCTGCAAAACCACAAAGCAGAAGCCTGAGTACAAAAGGTACTCGCAAGTCTTACCCGTGGTCCATATACGACCGACTCCAAAAGATATGCATTTGGATGTAGCAAAGAATAGGCTCAAGGTAAAACAGTTGCAAAATGCTTATCGTTTGTTGTTTAGTTACTTAAACTATTCAGTTCAAAGCTTCAATGCGGTTGTAACCGCACCTACCACTAAGTGAAGTTGACATTAAACAATATGCAACCATTAATCACAATCAATTCGAGCTCAAGCCCAACGGCGAACTTCTGTTCAAGTTATTACTACGTGTAACAGCAGTGACCAAGCGTGCTCATATCCGAGAGCGCGGAAATTCGAATCGCTTAATTAACCCTGCAGAGAAGCATTGATCACACGACATGTGCCACGAAGGAACCTCATGTCAACCCCCCCCATCCATACTTACTCGCCGAAGTACCCTCATGGGTCTGAAAACCTAGCACCATCTCGAGTAGCCCAAGCCCGGCTTGGCCACTCGAGAGCCGGCCTAAGCCTCGCCCTCATCATCACGCCCAACTGCATGAGGTCGTAGTCCTTCGAGTAAGCATGAGATAAAACAGGGCTTACCCTACCATAATCAGGCATGTGACCAACCAGTTGGTGCCCAGCCATGGTGCCACATCGGATCGGTCCTTAGCTGACTCAGGCGGGACTACCACATTTGGGTCTCCTTACCCAAATGCCCCAACTCTCCCGCCCGGTCTCCAATTACACCTTTTTCCACAACATAACCATAAACAAACAGTTCCGGAGACTTTAATGTGTAATATCTCAAGCAGTGGAACCATCCACTACTTGGCCCAAACCCGACTCCTAAGCATACTAAGCATGACACAATTAATACCCGTAATCTAGCTCCAAGGGAGGTGTCTTCAAGTAACAATGAAAAGGGTACATGCAGCAAATAGGATCTAGCCTATCCCACACTTCAACTCCTAATGCAACACTTAACATCCAATAAATAGTTAATTCACGAAAATAGATTTCACATAAAGTTCAAGATGCTTAGGTGCTTGCCTTGATCTTCTGCTTGCGGATCGGTAACAGCCGGCTCCCCGACAGTGCCCTCAGTCGCCGAGGAGTCAAGTCCCGCGGGATCGCTCTCTACACGAATACAATGCATAATAAGATGCATGCCATGCAAATGAAATGAATAACACTTGAAAAACCCCGACGAAACGACGCAACCGGACAAACCAACCTAACCCGGACAGATCAGCTTAACCCGGACAGTCTGGGTATTTGATCCGTACAGTCCGGATAGGCCGGACACTCCGGGTCGCCCGTCCGGATACTCCGGACCTGGGGCATTCGGCCCAACACGACTTGAGGATGGGAGTCCTACCACTTTCTACGGCTTCACATCGACCCGATCTACGACTTCTCTACCACTTGCAAGCCGGGAGAAACCCCGAGCTAGCTCAAACCGCCAAGAAACGATGACATTTCACTAGCCCAACCGAAACTAACTCCAAGCCAAGAAATGGATTTGCTACTACCCGATCTCTAACCTAGGCACCCTACATTCCCAAATCCAACCCCAAGAACCACCCCAAGAATCACCACACCTCAAAACCCTAGAACTCCAAGGTTCATTACCAAACTCTCAAATCCAAACCTAAGTCCCAAACCCACCATGGACGGCCTTAGAACCCAAGAAACCCACGAATCAACCCCCAAGAGAAAGACCTACCTGCAATGGAAGATGGAGGAGAAGCAACGCCGGGTGGAGGAAGGAGAACACCGGCGTGAAGAGGAGTTCCCCGGGATGGAGGAGCCGCCGGGAAGGTCACCGGCCGGTGGGGAGCTCACCGGAGTGGAGGCTGGGGTGAAGGAGACGCACGGGATGGGTGGGAAAGAGACAAAGTGAAGTGGGGTAAATGGGGGACCACGAAATGGGACTTTTATACAAAAATCCCGCACCATCCGGACTCTCCGGACTCTCAACCCGGAGACTCCGGGTTGTGGTCTTCGGTTCAATCAACCCGGACACTCCGGACAATTAGCCCGGACATTCCGGGTTGGGGTGTTCGGTCACTTCAACTCGGATACTCCGGACATTTCGTTCGGACATTCCGGGTTGTATCCGGACATTCCGGATGTGGATCCGGATACTCCGGATGTCCCAGAATTTTTGGAACTCGGGCCTTGACAAACCCTCCCCCCTTAAAGGAATCTCGCCCCGAGATTCAGGACAAACGCACAAATAGGGTGGAATACGGATAAAAGACACAGACGCATGCGGATTGGCAAACTTAGGATCGCGTAGAGTTTGCACATTAGTCACTTACATAGTTTGGAAGAACTCGGGATACTCGGTCTCCAAACGACCCGCAGGTTCCCAAGTAGCTTCGTCTTTAGTGTGATTGCTCCACTGGACCTTATAGAACTTGAGAGTTCTCCGTCGAGTCTTGCGTTCCGCTTCTTCCAAAACCCGAATTGGATGCTCTCGATAGGATAGATCCGGTTCAGGCGCAACTCCGAGGTCGTCCACTTCAAGCGACTCGAAAGGAGTACGAAGACACTTTTTCAATTGGGAGACATGGAAGACATTGTGGATCATCCCGAGTGAGGGAGGTAGCTCCAGCTGATATGCAACCTGACCACGCTTCTCAAGGACCTTGAATGGCCCTATGTAACGAGGCGCCAGTTTCCCTTTTATTCCAAACCGACGAGTGCCTCGAAGGGGAGATACTTTTAGATAGACGAAGTCGCCAACATCGAATGAGAGGGGTCTCCTACGGCGATCGGCATAGCTCTTCTGTCACGACTGTGCTACCCTCAGGTTCTCTCGAATGACCCTCACCTTTTCTTCTGCCTCCATGACCAATTCAGGTCCAAGGAACGAACGCTCTCCACTCTCAGACCAGTTGAGAGGTGCTCTGCAGCTACGACCATAAAGTGCCTCAAAAGGGACATTTGAATGCTGGTCTAGTAGCTATTGTTGTATGCAAATTTGGCATACGGGAGGCATTCTTCCCATTTCTTCCCATAAGACAGCACACACGCCCTCAGCATATCCTCGAGGATCTGATTGACCCTCTCGGTCTGTCCATCGGTCTGAGGGTGGTATGCTGAGCTGTAGAGTAGTTTCGTGCCCAGTGCTTCATGCAGACTCCTCCAGAACTGGGAGACAAACTGTGAGCCCCGATCTGAAATTATCCGCCTTGGCACTCCATGTAGACACACAATCCGAGATATGTACAGCTCCGCATATCTCGTGGCTTGATAGGTGGTGCGAACGGCTAGGAAATGTGTGGACTTGGTTAACCGGTCGACAATTACCCATACTGAGTCGTGACTCATAGAGGTCAAAGGCAAGCCGGTGATGAAATCCATGCTGATGTCTTCCCATTTCCAACTTGGAATGGGTAGAGGCTGAAGAGTACCAGCTGGCTTAAAGTGTTCAGCCTTTACACGCTTGCAGACATCGCACTCGGCCACATAACGAGCGATCTCGCGCTTCATGCGAGTCCACCAGAACTGCCACTTCAGGTCTTGGTACATTTTGTTACTGCCCGGATGGATTGTGAGCAACGAGTTATGGGCTTCATCAAGGATCGCCCGCTTCAACTCTTGGGCATCCGGGACAACTATAGCTGGCCAAACCATAAGGTTCCTTGCTCATCCAGGCGAAAACCAGGGGCCTGACCAGAGCTCAAGTTATTACGAATGTTGGTGACACCCGCATCTCCGCCTTGTGCCTCCCGAATCTGATCGAGCAACGTGGACTTCAGTTCCACATTAGCCAATGACCCTTCTCCTATCATCTCCAAATTTAGCTTCTGAAATTCGGCACAAAGGGTAGCACTCCGAGGTGGGAGAGTGATGCAATGGCATTGTACCTTGCGGCTCAATGCATCAGCCACCACATTGGCTTTTCCCGGGTGATAGTGCACCTCTAGGTTGTAATCCTTGATCAACTCAAGCCATCTTCGCTGCCTCATATTCAAGTCTGCTTGAGTGAAGATGTATTTGAGGCTCTTGTGATCGGTGTAGATGTGGCACTTGTTCCCCAGGAGATAGTGGCGCCAAATCTTTAAAGCATGGACCACTGCTGCAAGCTCCAGATCATGAGTGGGGTAGTGCTCTTCATGACATTTCAGCTGCCGAGACGCGTAAGCGACAACTCGGCTGTCCTGCATAAGCACACAGCCAAGTCCGATGCCAGATGCATCGCAATACACATCAAACGGCTTGTGAATGTCGGGCTGGGTAAGGACTGGAGCTGTAGTGAGGTGCTGCTTCAGCGTCTGAAACGCCCGTTCACGGTCCACTGACCACTTGAACTCAGTGCCCTTCTTCAACAACTCTGTCATGGGCTTGGCTATCTTGGAGAAGTCCCGAATGAAACGGCGGTAATAGCCAGCCAGCCCAAGAAAACTGCGAATCTCGGTGACAGACTTGGGCTGTTCCCACTTGAGCACATCCTGCATTTGCTGGGGTCCACGGCTACGCCTTGCTCGGAAAGAATGTGCCCCAAGAACGACACCTCCTTCAGCCAGAACTCGCACTTGCTGAACTTCGCATACAAGCGGTGTTCCCGGAGTTTCCCGAGAACGACATGAAGGTGTTTGACATGATCTTCCTCGTTGGCTGAATAGATGAGGATGTCATCGATGAAGACGACGACAAAGGAATCCAACTCTTCCATGAAGATGGAGTTCATGAGGTACATGAAATACGCCGGCGCGTTCGTCAAGCCGAACGACATAACGGTGTACTCATACAACCCGTACCGGGTGGAGAAAGCAGTCTTCGGGATATCCTCAGCCTGGATTTTAATCTGATGGTACCCGAGCCTTAGATCAATCTTGGAGAATACCCGTGCACCAGCAAGCTGATCGAACAGGATATCAATCCGAGGCAAAGGGTACTTGTTCCTGACAGTGACAGCATTCAAGGGGCGGTAATCCACGCAGAGGCGCAGAGAACCGTCCTTCTTGGTCACGAAGAGAGTCGAGCAACCCCAAGGTGAGGAGCTCGGGCGAATGAAGCCCTTGTCCATCAACTCCTTCAATTGATCCTTCAGCTCAGCCAATTCGTTGGGCGGCATTCGATACGGCCGCTTGGAGACTGGAGCGGTCCCAGGCTGCAGCTCCACTACAAACTCAATGTCCCGATCAGGTGGCATCCCTGGCAGTTCCGCTGGGAACACATCGGGGTACTCTGACACCACAGGGACAATATCTAATTTCTCGACTTCGGTGCCATTCAAGGAGCAAAGTGTGGCCTTGCCCTCGTCGAAGAGTAAGGTCAACCGGCTGCCCTTCAGTCCCCTGAGTGAGACTGAGCGGCGAGAACAATCGATGATGGCCTGCCGCGGTGCGAGCCAATTCATACCCAAAATGACATCTAGTCCACGCAATTCAAGGAGCAGCAGGTTGGCAAGGAAAGGAATCCCCTGAATCATCACTGACGCCTTTCGTAATGTGCCTTGGTTGGTTACCATCTCTGAACCGACTGCCTTAATGAGAAAAGAGGTACCGCTGCTACTCACACTCATCTGGTGTTGCGAGGCAAAGTCTTTGCTAATGAAAGAGTGCGATGCCCCCGAGTCAAACAGAACCCTAGCAGCATAGCCATTGACAAACAACATACCTGCCAGAACCGTGCCACCCTCAGGGATCGCCTCAGTGTCGACGTAGCGGACGTGACCCGGGTGCTGTACTGGAGGTGGAGGTAGTGCTGGGGTGCCCGAAGGTCGAGGAGCAGCTACAATACTGCCCCTTCTTGGGAAGGGACAGTCTCTGATGAAGTGTCCAGCACGCCCACAATTGTAACACGGGCCTGGTCCAGAGCCTGTCTCCACTCGCACTCCCGACTGTGGCTGGGGAGGACAAGGAGCAGCAACAGGAGGACGAGCCACTCCAGCCGGCAGGGGGGGTGCAGGGACAGGGGCCCTCGGTGGTGGAAAGGCGACTCGGGCCCGCTGTGAACTGCTGCCCGTCGAGAACTGCGCGCCCCTCTTCCGCTTCTTCTCCTCTTGGTGGTTCCTCATCTTGTGCTCAACGGCAATCGCCCGACTCACCAAGTCATTGAAATCGGCGAAGTCGCACACCGAGAGAAAGGTCTTGCATCTTCGCCGTCAATCCACTCATGAAGCGGCTCTGTTTCTTCTCCTCACTATCGACCTCCTCCGGCGCATACTGAGCCAGGTAGTTGAACTCTCATGAGTAGTCCACGACAGTCTTGCTCAATTGCTTGAGGGCCAGAAACTGTTGTTTCTTGATATCCATGAGTCCCTTCGGGATGTGGTATGCCCGGAAGGCCTCACGGAACTCCGCCCAAGTCACCTGATGACCGGCGGGCTGCATCACCAGGAAATTGGCCCACCATGCTCCAGCAGGGCCTTGCAGCTGCTGCGCTGCGTAGGGAGCCTTCTGAAGATCCCCGCACTGGATAAGAGCGAACTTCTGCTCCATCGTGCGCAGCCAGTCGTCGGCCTCCAAGGGATCACTGGCCCGGGAGAACACTGGCGGCTGAGTGTGGAGGAAGTCCAAATAGCCACTTGGGCGGGCTCGCCCTTCACCGCGGCCACCTGGAGCAGCCTGATTCTGGACCAGCATCTCCAGAATCTGGTTGGTAGTCTCCTGATTCCTCTCTGACCGCAGCAGGATATCCAATACATTGGGAGGAGGAGGCGGATCGCCATGGCTAGGCTGTGACCGCCCAGCACCGTCATCATCACCTCCCAAACCACCGCGGGTCCTCATTCTGTCATCAACGAAATCCAGATGATAAGAGTTAAACACCACGGGAAGGATAAGCCTTAGATTCGCTAAACCCGCGAACCACTCCCAGGTCAGACTGCAGCACTCCGCACTGGAGTCCAACGAGTCCAACACGCTAAGACAACACAACTCATGACGCATGACGACATGCATATGCATGAGATGATATGACATGCACGATTCCAACGCAACTCACATTCACCCCTATGACCTAGGGCGGGGATAAATATTACTTCCTACCTAATGCATTATGACAATCCTAAACAATCTCCTAACTGGTCGTCAAGTTGGGGTCCGTCTTTGTGCGCCTTGCTCTGATACCAGCCCTGAGAGGAGCCGCCCAGATCGTCCTCGAGTTGTTGGATGAACAGTTGCTCCCGTCGGATTTGGATCCTAGCAACGAATCACCGGAGGTGATCCCGATGCTATTACCCAAGCCCAAACGAGACAACTCTACAAACATCCAGACGACTCGACAACAACCCCGGTATTCCCCCGATATGCGATCCGAAACTCGCCCAGGATCCCCACATACCGGTTCCCAATGCCATATCAACATCAATTCGCACAAAGGGGCATCGAGCCCCAAACCTCACTACCAGAGACGCCAAAAACGCGGAAGCAAAAAAAAACACCACACGGCACAAAGAGGCCCAACGAAAACAACCAACAACAACGACCAAACGAGAAGGTAAACAAATCCATTGCAGAATTAAAAGTGTGACTATACAACAAAAGTATTATCGACTATCCTATACAACAAAAGTAAAACACCCCGGAAGCGTCATGCCCTAACACTTCCGGGCGCACACGCGTCGACAGCCTCTACTCGGTGCCCCGCCCGGTCACCGACAGGCAGTAGGGGCAAAACTCACACCCCGCTGGATCCTCACCTGCAAAACCACAAAGCAGAAGCCTGAGTACAAAAGGTACTCGCAAGTCTTACCCGTGGTCCATATACGACCGACTCCAAAAGATATGCATTTGGATGTAGCAAAGAATAGGCTCAAGGTAAAACAGTTGCAAAATGCTTATCGTTTGTTGTTTAGTTACTTAAACTATTCAGTTCAAAGCTTCAATGCGGTTGTAACCGCACCTACCACTAAGTGAAGTTGACATTAAACAATATGCAACCATTAATCACAATCAATTCGAGCTCAAGCCCAACGGCGAACTTCTGTTCAAGTTATTACTACGTGTAACAGCAGTGACCAAGCGTGCTCATATCCGAGAGCACGGCAATTCGAATCGCTTAATTAACCCTGCAGAGAAGCATTGATCACACGACATGTGCCACGAAGGAACCTCATGTCAACCCCCCCCATCCATACTTACTCGCCGAAGTACCCTCATGGGTCCGAAAACCTAGCACCCTCTCGAGTAGCCCAAGCCCGGCTTGGCCACTCGAGCCGACTAAGCCTCGCCCTCATCATCACGCCCAACCGCATGAGGTCGTAGTCCTTCGAGTAAGCATGAGATAAAACAGGGCTTACCCTACCATAATCAGGCATGTGACCAACCAGTTGGTGCCCAGCCATGGTGCCACATCGAATCGGTCCTTAGCTGACTCAGGCGGGACTACCACATTTGGGTCTCCTTACCCAAATGCCCCAACTCTCCCGCCCGGTCTCCAATTACACCTTTTTCCACAACATAACCATAAACAAACAGTTCCGGAGACTTTAATGTGTAATACCTCAAGCAGTGGAACCATCCACTACTTGGCCCAAACCCGACTCCTAAGCATACTAAGCACGACACAATTAATACCCATAATCTAGCTCCAAGGGAGGTGTCTTCAAGTAACAATGAAAAGGGTACATGCAGCAAATAGCATATAGCCTATCCCACACTTCAACTCCTAATGCAACACTTAACATCCAATAAACAGTTAATTCACGAAAATAGATTTCACATAAAGTTCAAGATGCTTAGGTGCTTGCCTTGATCTTCTGCTTGCGGATCGGTAACAGCCGGCTCCCCGACAGTGCCCTCAGTCGCCGCGGAGTCAAGTCCCGCGGGATCGCTCTCTACACGAATACAATGCATAATAAGATGCATGCCATGCAAATGAAATAAATAACACTTGAAAAACCCCGACGAAACGACGCAACCGGACAAACCAACCTAACCCGGACAGATCAGCTTAACCGGACGATGCGGGTATTTGATCCGTCTGATCCGGATAGGCCGGACACTCCGGGTCGCCCGTCCGGATACTCCGGACCTGGGGCATTCGGCCCAACACGACTTGAGGATGGGAGTCCTACCACTTTCTACGGCTTCACATCGACCCGATCTACGACTTCTCTACCACTTGCAAGCCGGGAGAAACCCCGAGCTAGCTCAAACCGCCAAGAAACGACGACATTTCACTAGCCCAACCGAAACTAACTCCAAGCCAAGAAATGGATTTGCTACTACCCGATCTCTAACCTAGGCACCCTACATTCCCAAATCCAACCCCAAGAACCACCCCAAGAATCACCACACCTCAAAACCCTAGAACTCCAAGGTTCATTCCCAAACTCTCAAATCCAAACCTAAGTCCCAAACCCACCATGGACGGCCTTAGAACCCAAGAAACCCACGAATCAACCCCCAAGAGAAAGACCTACCTCCAATGGAAGATGGAGGAGAAGCAACGCCGGGTGGAGGAAGGAGAACACCGGCGTGAAGAGGAGTTCCCCGGGATGGAGGAGCCGCCGGGAAGGTCACCGGCCGGTGGGGAGCTCACCGGAGTGGAGGTTGGGGTGAAGGAGATGCACGGGATGGGTGGGAAAGAGACAAAGTGAAGTGGGGTAAATGGGGGACCACGAAATGGGACTTTTATACAAAAATCCCGCACCATCCGGACTCTCCGGACGCTCAACCCGGAGACTCCGGGTTGGGGTCTTCGGTGGAATCAAACCGGACACTCCGGACAATTGGCCCGGACATTCCGGGTTGGGGTGTTCGGTCACTTCAACTCGGATACTCCGGACATTTCGTCCGGACATTCCGGGTTGTATCCGGACATTCCGGATGTGGATCCGGATACTCCGGATATCCCAGAATTTTTAGAACTCGGGCCTTGACAGAACCCCCTTTCCTGTTCTTCCCTCGCTCCCCTCCTGCTGCTCTGTGATGCTTTAGTGTTGCTTGGGATTGCTCTATGGAATTTTGATGTGAAGATTCATGGTGTGTGTGGTTATAAATGCTTAGTCATGGCGTGATGATCATGGTTAATGCTTTGGGTTGCATGGTATATGATAACGAATTGATGCCATGCTAGGGAATTTTATTGCCTCCTTTGGTTTGTGATGCAAAGACTCTATCAAAATGTCTTGTAAGTTGGGTGGTGTTGTATGTTCCCTATTTTAATACCTTGAGAACCTGTGCGGCTAACTGAATACATAATGCAATTCTTGCGTAATTCCCCCAAATACTGAGGCTAAGAATTCCATTCTTAGTATTTAAATCTTTACTGCTCCTTTTCGTCCTATATTATTTGCCCCTATTGTGAGTAGGTGGAAAGATACGTTCATTTGAGTTTATGCCGTCCTAAGCGGTAATCCAGAGTAAGGATGTTGGTTGGGTATGGTTGAGTGTTTCTAAATGTTGCTTGGCTATTGTTGTGGATTCCGCATCGGTATTTCATTTTGGCTTGATTAGTGCTTGCATTGTTGTCTTCAATTGTCATTCCATTTCATATGCATAGCATGCATCTCATTTCATATGTATGTGTCGTGTAGAGAACGATCACGCAGAGGGTGACGCGGCAGTGGTTGAGGGGGATATCGGTGAGCAGGTGGTTACTGAGACTCCAGCAGAAGCATCAGGCAAGCACCTATGCATCTTGAACCTGTATTAAATTGTAGTTTTGTAAATAACTTGCTTAATTGGTGAATTAAGTTTGCATTAGGAGTTGAATTGGGATAGGACTAGATCCCACTTGCTGCACATCCGTCCGTTGAAATTGTGAATACTTCCGTTGGAACTAGCTTAGGGGTAATACTATGAGTCCATGCTTAGTCTTGCTTAGGGGTCGGGGTTTGGGCCAAGTGACAGAAGGTTCTGTCGCTTGCGGTCGTTAGTATTACATATACTACTGTACGATGGATTTGGATATGGGAAATGTTTTGGAAAGGTTAAAATGTGGACCGGGCGGGGGAAATTGGTTCATTTGGGTATGGAGACTCAAATGTGTAGCCCCGTCTGTGTCGGTTAAGGACCGATCCGTAAGTGGAATAAGATCGAGCACACCTGGTTGGTCGCATGCCCGATTATGGTACGGTAAGCCACTCTTCCTCGCATGCCGAATCGATGGACCGTAACTTCCTGTGGTTGGACGTGGTTGAGGGTGAGGCTTAGGCCGGCTCTCGAGTGCCAAGCCGGGCTTGGGGCAGCTCGAGGGGGTGCTAGGTTCTCGGACCGCAGGAGGACGCTTCAGCGATTGGGTATGGATGGGAGGGGGTTGACACGAGGCCCTTCGTGGTACGTGTCGTGCGATCAATGCTTCCCTGCAGGGTTAATTAAACAATTCGAATTGCCGCGCTCTCGGATATGAGCAAGCTTGATCCGAACTTCTTCTGTGTAGTAAATAACTTGAACTTGCAGCTCGCCGTTGGACCTGAGCTTTAAAAATGGTTATGTATTGCTCTACTTTAATTGTTGTTACTTTCAACCTTACAGTAGAAGTAAGTGCGGTCTATAACTGCTTTAAATTTGTATTTGGTCTAATTGTCGCACTTATATTACAAATGTTAATGCTTTTCCGCACCTTTACCTCAAGTTTACTCCTTGCTACAACCAAATGCATAATCCTTTGGAGTCGGTCATATATGGACCCCCGGGTAAGCCTTGCGAGTACCTTTTGTACTCATGCTTCTGCTTTGTGGTTTTTCAGGTGAGGATCAGGTGGGTGGATGCGAGTTCTGCCCGTACTGTCTCTCGGTGACTAGGCGGGGCACCGAGTAGAGGCTTGCCAACGCCGTTTACGCCTGGGAGTGTTCAGGGGCAGAACACTTCTGGGATTTGTCTTACTTTTGCTAAATGCATTCTTTTGTTGTATAGATAGATGCGGTTTGTTGGGCTTTTGGATTTGGCAATGGACGTTTAAGTGTATGTCGGGTTCCGTATGCGTTTTCTTTGACTGTTGATACTGCTGTGGTGCTGTGGATGTCGCTCTTACTTTCGATATATATATATTGAACTGTGTTTTCCTTGTCTGCTGAGTGGATGTCCGTAGTTTGCAAAAAGGTCATGCCGAATTTTCGTAGAATTTTGGGTCTTGGTGTTTCTCGTGTTCGGTTTGAGTTGGTGTTTGGTTTTTGTGTGGTTCTCACGTTGGGTTTTGGTTGTGGTTGTCGGGTTTGTCTTTTTGTGTGTGTTTGCTTCCGCGCTGCGTTTGGTTTTATAGTTTCGCGTTCGTTGCCCCCTTTGTGCAAATTGAGTTGATAACGGCATTGGAAACCGGTATGCGGGGCGATCCTGGGCGAGTTCGGGTCGCATACCGGGGGAATACCGAGATTGTTGTCGAGTTTATCGAATGGGTTGCTGTCGTCTCATTCGGGCTTAGGTGCTAGCACTGCGAATGCCACCGGCGATCCGTTGCTAGCCTTCAAATCTGATGAGAGCGACAGGACATTCGATAATCCGAGGACGATCTGGGCGGCTCCTCACATAACTCCCTCCCACTTTTCTCAACCGTAGATCCACACACGTGGCGTCCATCGCGCTAACAAAAAAGTTGTATGAACGCGCTTATAAAATCAGACGGCAGTGGCGTCGGATTCGAGGCGCCATAAAGAACCCCTTCGTACCTGACAAAGCCAAACCCAACGCCGAAGGGTTAAATAATAATAATAAAAATAAGTGAATGCCTACAACTTACCCCCTGAGAAAGAAGAGTGCAAAAGAAGACCTTCCTTCGTACTCCCGAAGGGATGAGGAATGGTTTTGGGCCTTTTTATGACATTGCTGAGGGAAGGATAATACTAACCCGCAGCCATGCGGGGCTACTGTCGTGGGCCAAACCAACCCACTTCAGCCCAACAAACTCACCCCTTACGGTAGACGAAGCATAGCCCACATTTCCAGCCGAAGCAAAGTGATCAGAGCGTAATACTAACTCCTTCTGGTGGGCGAAGTGGAGCAAAAGCCCGGTATGAATTGCGGAGGAAGACACCTTCGTGACCCATATGGATGCGGCCGACAATATGATCAAGTGGGTCAGACGCCCAGCTAAAGCCTGCCAAAAGATGTCAGACGAAATCAGATCGATACCAAACCCAAGGGAATCGAGAGTTCCATTTAAACCCTTGGGGTGAATACAAAACGAAAGGGTAAAAATGTAAAGCAAGAACAAAAAACGCCACGTAGGGCCAAAATATGCCCTGGCTAGGGATAGGTGGAAGAGAAAGGTTGGAAGGCCATGGACAAAGCCGGTGGCTTGGCGGCAGAGTAGGTTAAAAAAGAAGCCGACCGGTGCATGCATGTCTCCTCCCCTCCATATAAAAGAGAGAGAGAGAGAGCAGGAGATCAAAAGAGGGAAACCAAAGAAAAAGAAGAGAACACCAAGAACAACCTGGTGGATCAACGCCACCACAGATACATTCTCCAAATTCCATAATATGAGATTCCTGAGTTGGGTAAGAGGCCCGAACTCTTCCAAACTACACCAATCACCATCCATGTGGGCTGGAAACCCATATAGTGTCCTCAAATTCGTTAGACCACCGAACCCTCTAGGTGTAATGTTTATACTTGTGCCAACAAGGCTTAGATACCTCAGCTGCCCTAGCCTTACGATGCTATCAGGAAGTTTCACCAAACTTACACAACCTTTAAGGCTAATGTGCTGCAGAAATCTCATCTTGCCTATGTTTTCCGGTAATCTAGAAATATCAGTGTATTCTAGGGACAAATACCTCAGGTGTTTGAGTTGATACAGAGATTGAACAAATGTAGAAACATTTGAAGGATATATATGTAGAGTCCGTAGACTTGATAAAGTAATCAATGAATCATCAGGCTTAATCTTCATATGGCCAATTGAGGTTAGTGTTCTTAGTGACTTATGTGCTTGTAAAGAACTCCACTCTAATCCAGCTGACTCCGACCCTTTGGTTTCTACAGACAACCTAAGAAGCTTTTGGGAACTAGGTTTACTGGTAATGTTAGTTTCACCATTTTGAACTACGAGTGCTTCGTCTCTGGCAACGCACTGAGCAAATGAGCGAACAACATCGTGCATGTTGCAAACCGTGTGATCAATGTAGTTTTTATCTGGCTCTATAAGTTTCCTCGATATTAAATTCTTATAGCACTCGCTTCCTAATTCTTCTAAATCCTCCGAGTCTTCGTGAAAAAATCCTTCACTAATCCACATGCTAACAATTTTATCAACAACAAAGAACTCTGTTTTTTTAGGGAGAAGGGAGAAGTGCAGAAAGCACTGCTTCAGACAAGGAGACAAATCTTGGTAGCTTAAATATATTGCGTGGTTTAGCTCTTCAGGTACTGACCATGCAGAATCATTCAGAACCTTCTCCCAATCACTCGGTTGTTTGTCCCTCTGTCGTAAGAGCCCTCCCATTACTTTGACAGCAAGTGGCAAACCATCACATTTTTCTATGATTTGCAGTCCAATGTCCTTCAGCGTTTCATCAATCTCACGTTCATCTCTCTCACTTGAGACCACCTGCAAGCAGTTTAAACCGATAGAGTTAATACGGAACGTTGTGGTAATTAATGGCCAGTACGCTGATTCTTTTTTATTTGCTAATTATTTGTTTAGAGAAAATATTAGCTCATTCACAATGGGAGTTTCATTTTCATTAAATGATGTGACACATCATCATGTTTGGTGACATGGCAAGATAATTATGAAGAGAGAGATAGAAAGAGTTTCATGAGAGATGAGTGAGTTTCATCAGGATGAAACCTGAGATACACGGTTACCTAGACAAAAGCTAATGTGGCACTCTTGGAAACCGTGTAATGAAACTCTCCATTGTGAATGGCCATTTTCATTAAATGATGTGACACATCATCATGTTTGGTGACATGGCAAGATAGTTATGAAGAGAGAGATAGAAAGAGTTTCATAGGAGGTGAGTGAGTTTCATCAGGATAAAACATGAGATACACGGTTACCTAGACAAAAGTAGATGTGGCACTCTTAGAAACTGTGTAATGAAACTCTCCATTGTGAATGACCTAAGTGAATTCTAGACGTCTTGATCGACGTAGAATTGAGAACATGCTGACATCTTTGATCGATTGAACTCCTTTTTAACATTTCACTACTTGACACACTGCAATTTAGAAGCGTAATTAATACTGTCACCGTGATAGAGTTAGTACGAATGCTAGGGCAGCCTGTGCACAAGAAAAATGTGTGCATTAGTTGGCCAGCTAGCTAGAAGAGTTATGCGAATGCGTCCAGAGGTACTTGGGTGTGTTTAGTTGATGGGATGAGATTGAATAGGTTGAGATGATCCTGTACTATTTGGTTCCATTATTTTGGGTGAATGGAATAGTTCAACATTTATAGGGAATATTTTTCAAATTTGTATCACTTATCCAGGATGGGATGGTTCCATTCAAGCAATCAAACATATGAATGACTTTTTTCTTGAACCATCTCATACATGTACCACTTTGTATAGTCAACCAAACGCACCCTTAGTAACTGCCCAGTGCTGTTAACTAATAAAAAGGTAGATTATTAGCTAATTGATTCAGATGTTACTGCTCCCTCCGTGCTAAATAAGTGTTAGAATCCCTGATCGCCAACGGTTTTAAACATCATAATTGGCTATATTAAAATTATATCAATAAAATTATGTTAAAAATACTTGTATAATAGTAATATATTAGTACATCTTAATATTAAGTCATAAAACATATGTTTTGCTTTTGTGAGAATTTCTAGCATGTAACTGCCATTACTCACTGGTAACTGATAGCGTTAAGCACTGGTAACTGACTGAATTAAACAGACTTAATGCACTGGTAACTGCCAATTCAAACACAAATAATGGTCATTATGCAGTCTCCTGACCAGTACAGAAAGTTAAGCAATTACATGATTAAGCAAAATAAAAGATGAATAAAAGATGAAAGTTAAGCAATTACATGATTAAGCAATTACATGACAAATAATGAGCATGACACAGAAAGTCACAAGTCACGCGGATTTTTACGCGAAAATACGCGCGCGTGCATGCGTGCGTACGTGCGCGCGTGTGTTTCTCCAAAGCCCTTCTCATACCATCCCTATGTCATGCTCCTCATAACTCAAGGAGTGGCAAGGACTCCACCTTATAAATTGCCTTCCTTCCACTTGCCTAAGCAATATGGTATTAACCATGCAATCTTTGGAATTAAAGGAAGTGGGCCATACTCATGGGCCAATTCCAACAAATTAAACATCATATATCTCCAATATCATCGTTAGTTTCGACTACAGATTCTGCCAAGGCTGAAAAATCGAATTACATATCAACAAGGAGAGAACAATACTACTAACAAGTAGCCTCTTCTTTCTTTTTTTAATAGAAGAAAACGCTAGCTAGCGTTAATTGCTAACGACAAGAAAGGCAGAGAAACAGGTGCATCCAAAATTGCAAAGCCGGACAGAGAGAATTTTAACCACGAGAATTAAGCTCGTATAGATAGATGAGAAACAAACTAAGAAGAGGAATAGGGGAGCTGTAGCTAGCTAGCAACATAGACGCTGAGGCGAAACCAGAGGACGGTGCTTGCACGGGTTGAAGTCGTCAAATAATTCTTATCTCCGGGGTTGCATCACATGTCTATAGATAATTCCAGACTTCTTTTTCTGTGTATACATGGACACTATAAAATTAGTGACACAGAAAAATTGTGACGCAAATTATAGTCGTTCCCATTAATCTTAAATAGTAATTAAAAATGGCTGATTTTTTAAAAATTTGTATCCGAATTTATCTTAGTTTTTTATTATATTTTGTTTGGACTCTTCCTTCTAATTTAAGTCATTAGTTTTACTTTTATTTTTTATTTAATTTCAAATATACAAATATAGTTGCTATTTTTTATCTAATTTTTATTCAGAATTTTAACTATGTACGGGTTTTAATTTGGAGTCCGTATGAAAATGAAATGGTAATGTTTTATTTTGAATTTATGTTATTTTGATTGTACATATTATAGACATTTTCTTTAATCTAAGCCCCTATAACTCGGATCCGCTAGATATACGATTAGATATTTTTTCTTTAAATAATAACATCCAATTACTACTATAATTCAACACCTAACCCTAACAGATGGACGCTAAGGTTGATCTTGTAGTCCAGGTGTAGGATTTCTCAAGTATTCTAATGTGGGTCCGAATCTTATACGATTTGGACTCATACGGCTATATAAAGCCATCCCATGTACATGTAAATTTTGAACGATTTAGTGGATTTGTCTTCTTTAGTTTTTTCCTCCTCCGTGAGGTTTTCCACGTTAAACTCTTTGTACCGTTTTGTGCGCATCTAACCCTAACACTACCAACTAACTTAGCTGTCTCCTATCCTCTAATACAATGGCATCTTTGCCAAATATTGGGTTGCATCTACTGTAATGGGAAATTTTTTTTAAAAATATATTATATTTTATTCCGAATTGCAGAAATAAATGTCTTTCGCAGGAAATTACAGTTTTATACGTCTGTCGCCTGTCCATCGGGCGATATAAGCCTGTCGCCCGATGGACGGGCGACAGGAGGCTCAGTGTTTACGTCGCCCGTTAGACGAGCGACAGGCTTCGTCGCCCGATCAACAGCGGCGGCTTAAAAATCTCGATGGGCCAGGCGGCGATGATAGCATGCGGGGTTCCTGTCGCCCGATGGACGGACGACAGGTACATTTTATAATCGCCGCGCGTTCAGCCGGCCGGCAGAGGCATCAGAAGGAGGAAAACAAAAAGAAGAGAGAAAAGAGGAGAAGAAGAGAGGAAAAAAGAGAGAGGGAAGAAAATTTCTGCGCGATTTTTGAGCCCGTCACTTCATACTCAGGTAATTTCTCGTTCTTTAGTTTTTGTATTTGTAGATCTAGAAAATCTAGTTAAGAAATGTAGTTAGATGTAGAAAGATTTAGTAAACCTAGTTTGTAGTTATATGTAGTAATGGACATAGCAAATCTAGTTAGGTGCAGTAGATTTAGCAAACCTAGTTTGTAGGTATGCGATGAGTCGTTCTAATTTTTGTAGCAGTAGGTTATGATTTAGTAGAAATAATTTTAGATCTTGGTTTGTGTGCGTTGATATATCGAATGTAGATACTTTGAACGGATAGAAGTATTCATTTCTTAGGAATGCAGTTGGGTACATATAGCGAAAGTAGTTTGATGTATGTCGAGTAGAAATTAATCGCATGTAATGTAGTTACGAGTTGTTCAATTCTTTAGTAGTAGATCTATTGAATGTAGATATTGTATACCGATACGAATACATCCATATACATATTCAATTCTTACGAATGTAGTACGACAGAGATAGCGATTGTTACGATCGTAGATATGTATTGTTAGAAATGTTGCAAATTCTTGTACGATTAAATAAGTAATTTTGTAGCATATAGATATACCAACGCAAAGTTGGGGGTCGTAATATTTTTTACGGAAAGTATTTAATTCGTGGGTGAATGAATGGATTTGCAGATATGGCAGAACGAGTTCAATTTAGAATATATTATGGCGAAGGGGTTGTAATGTATGGTTCGGAGGGTGCAGATCTAAGTAACTTCCAGTATGTAGACAGAAGTTTGAGTAGGGTCGAAGAGCGCACATTTTCTTCAATGATGAAGTGGTTGTATTATACTTTTCGGATGGAAGAAGAGAAGTGGCAGCTGAAGGTATTTTGCCTCTGTAGTATGCAGAACAATCCATTTTGTTGGGAGCTAGTTGAGTTGAAAGGAACCGCATCGTGGAGATCATATGTGAGGGACAGAGCAACGCGGATGGAACCGGTGCTTTTAGTGCAAGCCTATGCCCGGATGTAGCCCTCAAAGCAGCAGCCTGGACGGTGGGGAGTTTAGTCAGGCTCAAAATGAGTTAAGTTTTGGTGACACCAAATTGGGGATCTAGCCGTGGGCAGTACATCCAGAAGTTTAACGAGGACATTATTTGCGAAAGTGGCGAACAATCTGAATTTGGGGAGGACGAAGCAAATGTTGGACAAGTAGCGCTGGGAGTAGCATTTAAGGTGAGCAAATTGATGAAATAACAGTTAGGATGGAAGAGGAAGACCTTGAGTACGGCATAGCGAAGTGGAAGACGCATTTATGAGTCCGACGAGGAAGATGGAGGTACGGAGCCGCCTGTGCCAGCCGAGTGGAGCACACATCAATTTGATAGGTTGGTTGTTAATGAAACCAACGACATACGTTGGCAGTACAGCCCCAACGAGGTTAGGCCTGACAGTATGTACGCGACAAAGGAGGCTGTGCAGGATGCTGTGAAAGATTGGGCCTTATCATTAAGAAGGACTTTCAGGGTTAAGAAATCCACGCCGACCTGCTACGACGTGGTGTGTGAGATCCATGGCTGTCCGTGGAGAGTGCACGCGTACAAGCCGAAGTGGGGCACCCATTGGTTATGCTCGAAGGTTGAGCAGCACAGCTGTATGATTGAGGAAACAATGATGGCTCACAGGAACCTGTCATCTGGGTTTGTCGCGAATCTCATGTACTCAGAGATAGTGGAGAACCTGGCTTATGAGCCCCGTGCTATTATCCGAGCTCTCGAGAACAGATATCAGTACACAATTAGCTATGGGAAGGCTTGGAGGGCGAAACAGAAGGCCTTAGAAACGAGGTTTGGGAAGTTTGAAGACTCGTACCACAATCTGCCCGCACTGCTCAGTTGCATTCAGGGAAGAAATCCCGGCACTTACTATGATTATCAAGATTGTCCGTCAATCAAGTGGCCAACTAAAAGGCATCTGAGGAGAGTGTTCTTCGCATTCGGAGCTTGCATTAAGGCGTTCTACCACTGTCGTCCATTGCTGTGCGTGGACGGCACATTCTTGACCAGGAAATACAAAGGGCAAATTTTGACAAATTGTGGGTGTTGACGGAAACAACCAGATTCTGCCTGTTGCATTCGCCTTCGTAGAAAGTGAGAACTATGAGAGTTGGCTATGGTTCCTGCGGAACTTGAAGATTGGGGTGGTCAAAACTCGTCAGGATGTGTGCGTGCTGCACGACAGGCATGCTGGTCTGCTTAGTGCGATCAACCAGTTGCAAACAGGGGCAGAGGAGCCATTTCCATGGCCTGACTTGCAGAGCCGATGGTGCATGAGGCATTTGGGCGCAAATTTCTACAAGCAATTCAGGAACAAGGAACTCATGAACATGTTCAAAAGACTATGTAAGCAGAACCAGGAGAGCAAGTCCGGACTCTGTGGAAAAATATCGATGGTGACAAGAAAACACAAAGAGGAGACGGCGAACAAGAGTATCGCCCGGCGAAGGCCACGATGAGGCGGAGCCTCTTCCCCCACTGCCAACAGAAGATGACGCGACTAATCGTCGTCGAAGGCAAAGGCCAATCAAATGTTTCTCGGACTGGATCAAGCACGAACCGATGGAAAAGTGGGCACTGTTACATGACACACATGGTGCCAGATACGGTGTGATGACCAGTAACTTTGCGTAAGTTTACAATCGGGTAATGAGAGGGATGAGGTGTCTCCCATTGGTGGGAATTGTTGAGGGAGTGCTGCGGGGCACAACCAAGTACTTCGCCGACAGACATCAAGCTGCATGAGATAGTGCTTTGAGAGATGAGAAGCTCCTGTACTCCTCCATGATCAGTAAATACATGGAAGAGAAGAGTCAGAAGGCGGCCAAGCATAGAGCTATAAAAGTTGGTGCACGAACACTGCGCTTCGAGGTGATATGTAAGGATAAAGGACGGCGTGGAACCAACCAGCGGGTTGTCATTCAGGAGTGCGTATTACAGGACATCTGCAAATGCTCGTGTAACAAGCCCGATCTTTTGCACATGCCGTGTTCTCATGTGATAGCCGCATGTGCTTTATTTGGAATGCAACTTGGTACCTATCTAACTGAATATTTCAGGAAGGAAAGGGTGATGGCAACTTGGAGCGATGAGCTGTATGGTTACGGTGTTGTGGGTTCTTTCACGGCAACTCCTAGTGCTGATGAAAGGTTCTGGGTCCCAAATTTTAATGCAGGTAGATGGAAAGCAGGGCGTCGGAAGACAAGACGTATCAGAAATGACATGGATGAGTCAGAAGCTGGCAAGCGCGTGAAGAAATGTTCACTGTGCAAGCAAACAGGACATACGTTCAAGAATTGCCACGCACAAAACGAAGGAGATGAAGGAGGAGATGGCAATCCGACGGTGGCGGGTGGATCGTCCTGTGCGACGAGTGCTGCACGACGCCAACGTACCACATGAGAAGCAATTTAATCGCAATGTAATCGATGTGATGTGTGTTGTGTGAACCCTGTGTGGACCTTGTGTGTAAGCCTGCTGCATGTGGCTGTGAGTGTTGTGCACTGAAAAATTATTGTAACTGTTTCTGAATACTTATGATGCTTGAACAATTTTACGTGAATGTTTGTTTGAACACATTGTTGTGAGAAACCTATAGTATTCGAACGATTTTCTTTTGATATGGTTTTGAAATGTAACTCACAATTTGTTATTTACAGGTATGGTGACCCGACCAGGAGATGACGAGTGGCCATTCGAAAGGTCGGATCCGGTGGTCGACGGTAGTCACCGTGCTCGCTTCGCCACCTGGTTTTCCAAATGAGGGAGGCCAGGCGCACACGTTGGGCGTCCTTCGTCCGAGGACACCGCAGTACGGTTGGGATATCGATCCTCGTTGGGTCCCCAGGTAACATATTACAATTCAGATTTGTTTATATGTTTGAGGTACTGTTCTTACTAGTGTTGTACTGGAAAAAATTACATGTTTTTCCTTTCGTAGGCTTCGAGCTTCAGGGTTGCTCCCTTTCGGCCGGATGGTTCGGGATGTGGGTCGGCGGTTTCCGTTCGACAGGTCCCTGATCACCGCTCTGGTGGATCGGTGGAGGCCAGAGACCCACACCTTCCACCTACCCGTCGGGGAGATGGCGATCACCTTGCAGGACGTGTCGTACCTGCTCGGCCTCCCGATCGCCGGCGACGCTGTGGTGCCACACGACGTCGACCCTGCGTGGCGCCCGCAGCTACTTCAGCGGTTCGCTGGTGTGCTTCCAGCACCAGGCTACCGGGCCTTCACCGGGACACACGGTCCTACGCTGCGGTGGCTTCGACAGTTCGTGGTACGCAACTGCACTATGAAAAAACAAGTACTCTTCAATTACAACTTACAACAACATGTAATATGTGATCTTCTATCTTGCAGCCTTCGCAGCTCGTCGAGGGGGCGGACGACTACAGGGTCAGCCGCCACTTGGAGGCGTACCTGCTGTGGCTGTTCGGCTGGTGCTTGTTCACGAGCTCCCATGGGGATAGCGTGGACAGGCACCTCGTCGGTCGCGAGGAGATAGCGGGCGCCTCGACGACGCGTGCGCGATACTCGGGGTCCGCTGTCCTCGGCAAAGACGCGTCTGGCCCTCTGCGACGGGTGTACCCGGACCGGCGCCGAGTCGACCTTCACTGGATGCCCGCTGCTGGTACAGCTGTGGGCATACGAGAGGTTCCAGATCGGGCGCCCCGCCATCAGCTTGGAGTCGATTGACCCTACAGGCGATGGCTACGTCGACGGTCCGACCATGGGCACCATCTGGTGCCACCGACGGGTAAGATATTTGAACTGAAAGTTTGGTACTATTGCTTGTACATTTTTTAATACTAACGATAACGTTTTGTTTCACTGCAGCCTAGGTGGGCACACCAGACGGTGCGCCAGGGCTACCCGCAGTTCGTCGTGGCGTTCGACCACCTCACCAGGCGACCACGTCGCGGCTGGACGCCGTACACTCAGGCGCAGGTACAGCTTCGTGTGACCGGCGGCGCCGTGTCGACCCTGTGCACGCGAGACGCGGCGTACTGGCTCACACGGCGGTTCCTGGTGTTCGACGTCCAGGTCGAGGCCTACGCTGTCCATCGAGTGATGAGGCAGTTCGGCCTACGACAGGAGTTCCCAGTGCCGGCCGGCCGTCTGCTCCCACACGCCGCCCACACGTAAGTTCCCTCAATCGATGTTCCATAATTACTATCGTGTGTTGCCATCTAATATTTATACATTCATTTCTCATCCACAGCCAGACTAGGAAGGGGGTGCATGGGGCCACCCCCTGGCACGTACGGATGGCGCCATGGATCGAGGAGTGGGCCGGAGCCCTCGAGGACGTCCATGCTGACGATGCGCCATACGATCTGGAGACTTACCAGGCGTACCGACAGTGGTTCACCTCTCGCACACGTGTGCGCCTGGTACGCGTCGACCCGGATCCTCCCAGGCACGTCCCCGGCCCAGGAGACACGTATCCCGCCCATACGGACGCGGCTCTGCACGCTGCGGTACGTTGTATCCGATATACGTTTAACCATTTCAAATCGGTGCTATCTAATTTGCGATGTATTTTCCAGACTGACATGCTAGGCCGCTTCTACGAGGAGTCGTCGAGGATGCTCTCGCGATTGACCAGCGGCCGGCGGGTGACCAGAGCGGACGTTGCCAGCCTGCTCGGTAGGTTCCGAGACGACTCTGCACGCGCGCTGGAGTTGGCTGGAACACCCCGCCTCGTGGTGTGGTCCCCGACGCACCGCTCGCGCCACGGAGGGACTGCGGTGGTGCAGCTTCGACACCGAGTCGCTTCTTGTTCACAAAGACGGTGGAGGTGCAGCTTCCACCGGAGGTGCCGCAGTGTGTGTTTTTCATGTTTTGCATTCACTTTTCATGCTTTGCACTCGCCAAGTCACCGGTCTTAACATTTCTTCCCTTTCGTGCATTCTGGAGTCCTGCGGTGTCGGTACTGCCGTGGTTGCCCATTGCTGGCGATGACTACGACGGGCGGGGTGATGATCTTGGCGACTACGAGGGCGACACCGTGTGGAGGTACCTCGTTGATCCACCCGATTCAGCTTGGTACCGCTGCAGAGTGGGCGCCACGACCAACGCAGCCGGGTCGTCGCGATTGGTGTCGCCACCTCCAGCGACCCAGCCGGGTCGCCGCATGGGTGCTGCCACCTCCCCCGACCCAGCCGCAGTGGGTGTCGCCACCTCCAGCGACCCAGCCGCAGTGGGTGTCGCCACCTGCAGCGACCCAGCCTCGGTCCTCACAGTGGGTGTCGCCACCTCGGCCGACCCGGCTGAGTCGTTGGTGCCGCCACCTCCACCGCAGTTGGACCGACGAAGACCAGACACCCCACCACCACCTGCAGACAGCCGACCCGCTGGTACGCCACACCTCCGCGAGACCACAGAGGGCCCACCAGCCGACGGCCTTTGACGTACTCGAGGTCAGATCCGGAGGAGGACTACACACCAGTGAGGAGGCGCCGCGAAGAGGGGCCGGCACTAGTTTCTTTTATTTTTCAGTGTTTGTAATTTTTTTGTTTATTTTGGTTGGCAGTTTCGATTAGGGCGGTGATTGTTGGTACTATGTTATGTAATACCATCTATTTTGTGTACTTTGTCATATTACGTGGTTCATTACATATTTCTGTCCGCTTTTCCAGCTTTTGTCATATCATCTTTTTCAGCTTTTGTTATATGACCTTTTGAAGCTTTTGTCATATCACCTTTACTGACTTTTGTCGACTTCCTCGTTTGAGCACGAGAATACAGGATGCGAACATCGGGACCCAAAGACAGCAACGGGCCGAAAATCCTTAGGGTTGTTGGGCGTTGTCGTGCGCGAGTATAATACTTAGGGTTGTTGGGCGTTGAGAATTTATATGCGAAGAGAGTTGTAACTGAGATATTTTTACAGAATATGGTAGTCCGTATACCAAATAGCAAACCTGGTACCTCCGGCCAAAAAAATAACTTCCAACATGCATTTCTACGGGCCGCCGAAAATCCTTCATCGTTAGGGTTAGATGCGTGAATGTAATACTTACGTAGTTGGGCGTTGAGAGTTCAAATGCGAAAAGAGTTGTAACTGAGATATTTTTACAGAATATGGCAGTCCGTATACCAAATAGCAAATCTGGTACCTCCGGCCCAATAAATAACTTCCAACATGCATTTCTACGGGCCGCCGAAAAACCTTCATCGTTAGGGTTGGTGCACGAATGTAATACTTAGGGTTGTTGGGCGTTGAGAGTTTAAATGCGAAGAGAGTTGTAACTGAGATATTTTTACAGAATATGGTAGTCCGTATACCAAATAGCAAATCTGGTACCTCCGGCCCAATAAATAACTTCCAACATGCATTTCTACGGGCCGCCGAAAAACCTTCATCGTTAGGGTTCGTGCACGAATGTAATACTTAGGGTTCGTGCGCGAATATAATATCTCAGTTACAGCTCTCTTCGCATATAAATCCTCAACGCCCAATAACCCTAAGTTTTATAGTCGCGCACAAACCATGTAGTCATTTTCTTTCCTGTTGAGCCATGAAATCCAGCCCAGCCTAGATTGCATCTGCAAAGCTGTGTACTCCACTGCCATGACCCGTCGATGTCATCTGCAATGATGTGTACTCCACTGCCATGACCCGTCGATGTCATCTGTAAAGCTGTAAAAGCGGCATGCATCTGTCGATGTCAAGCACAGGCCCCCACCTCGCGCGCGGTTTTGCGATGTTACTGTTCAGCCAGGCCCCCACCTCGCGCGCTAATTCTCCGCCAACTGGTAGCCACTCCCAAGCCACTTTGCCCGGCTGCACCGCAGACCCCCTCGAGCGCCGCGCAAGCGCTGCCACGTGCCGATTTTCTGTCTTGGCCCCTCGCCACGCACGATGATGTGCCGCCAGCTGTCTCGTTTCTCCCTCGCTCCCTGCCTATAAATTGCAAGGCCGCCTACACTTATATCAGGCAAAAGCGATACATTGCTCCGAGTTCATAAAGTTTGGATTGAGTTGAGAAAACCCAAAGCGCAAAGAGGAGAACTGGTAGTTTAGCTTTCCTTTTTTCCAAGATTTTATTTCGGCGTCTTGTTCCACAGGTATTATTTACAAAAGTTATTTTGTACGGTGAGTCACATTGTTGTGTTATTGGTTTAGTACACATTAATTTGTACTTTTTATGCTTCTTATTGATGTTTTTGCTTCGTGTAGACACCGACTTAAGTGTTCGCCCGTTCTGTGAAAGCCATGTCGAAGGCGTCGAGCTCAGTGGTTGCCATGCAGGGCGGGTAATTTGCCCTAACTACCATGTGGATGCTCAAAACTGCTACTCCACCACTGCGCCAAATAGCGGACGAGCGTTCTATAGATGCCCAAATTTCTTTGTACGTCTAAATGTATTTCGATATCTTCATATTTCGATGATTATTCTCTTGCTCCAGTTTTAAATAGCCATGCTCACACTGTCGTGTAGTCTACCGGATGCCAATATCAGCAGTGGGCAGATGGTATAAATACACCGACATCTTTAAACAGGACGCTTCCAATGGTAGAGCAGAGGATGGATCTCGCGCAGGAACTTAACAGGCTAACGGTACGAGAATTACCGCAAAGAGAGGGAGTTCGGCCTGAACAAAAAGATAACTGTGAAGCGTATGATCGCTTACTTGAGCACACCGTACAAGATAACCACGAAGCTGTAAGCCCTTATTTGGTTGTTCCTCTTGACGGCCCTAGCGTTGAAGACTACAAACGTGACCGTTGGGAGTTTTTCGAAGAAGAGGGTGTTGAATTCTATGATAGTGATGATTCTGGAAAGTTCTAAAGCCGCTCAACCTTGCATCCATCTGTATGTTAGTTCTTATTCACAAGAAATGCTGTTGTAGTTGTTCTCCCTATTGTACTTTGTAATATGAATGTCATGCTTCTTGGTAACTCAGATTTGTCATCAGATTTGTTGCACACCAAACAATAGAAGGAAGAACGAATTTTCAATTTTTAAAAACTGCAGTCATTATTATAAACAAACAATGACAATAAAAACAAACAACAAACCGTAGCAAACGCACGCTTACCACTGCAGTCATTATTATAAACAAACAATGATATTAGCACTTAGTCCATACACCATGAGTTTTCTCATCCCATTCAGTTGTATTTTATAATCCAAGCAAAGGCTGCACAGTACGCCCTGTGAAAGCATTCTTTGGCAAAGCACGTAGGACATATCATGTCATAATCATGTCGATCGATTCTGTCCGAAATGTCATGTCAAATGCATGTGTGCCAGATATTGCCTGAGTCGTCCCGTCAAAGCATAGCTGGCAAAGCTTTACTGGCACCTCCTCCAAGATACAAAGCTGCGTGCATATGTCGGTATCAAGCACAGGCAGAGCTGCAAAGCGAATCCGATGCTCATGGATTCCTTTTAAGCTTCAAGTTTGTCGCTCTATCGGCTATTTAACCCTCTTCATGCCTTCAGCGTTGCATCGACCAAACCACTGCTCCAATACAACAAAGAGAACCATCACCGCCAACCCAAACGAGCAGCACCAATGGAGTTCCCCTCGCCCCCAAGGCACAACGTTGTCGAAACAATCCCCGAAGGCACGGAGGTCCCCATGTGCCTATGCGGGGATCCTTGCCGCTTCCGGCAGTCTGTAGACAACTCATACACTTACGGTATGAGGTACTGGAGCTGCCGCAACCACGACTCCGAGCCAACGCTGGGGATGCGGATGCGGCGGAGAAGCCCGGTATGTTCATACTCACATTTGGTGCTGCTCCCAATTCATACATGTTGTAACACCGTGTGATGTGACTAATTGCAGCCTCCAGCATGCGAGTTCATCCGATTCTACGACGCGGAACAAACTCCGAGATGGAGAGGAGGCGGAATCGGGAGTACTCGCATCAGAGGGCTATCGTGGAGCAGCAGTGGTGTGAGCAGGATGAGGAGGAGAAGCGCCAACAGCATTTGGAACATATGCATGCACAGAGGGAGGCCGAACGGCAGCGCCATGCAGTGGAGAGGGAGGCTGAGCGCGAGAGAAAGCGTGAGAGGGCAGCTAGGGCCAGGCAGGAGCTGAAAACTTGCGTAAGGGAAAATATCCTCGTTGCACTCAGTAAAGACCAAGAGAAGGGCCCTTATTGCTGTTTCCTCTGCCTAAGGCATGTTACGTTTAGTCCCGTATACTCGGTAGAGTGTGCCGTACATGCCATTGTTGTTTAGCATTTCTAAGCCGTATGCAATTCAGTACATTCTTATTGCTCCCCATCTATCGGTACAGTGTACCGTACATATATTTCACATCTTTGAAGATAACTACACGAAGTCTTCAAAAAATAATTACGAGTTGACCGGGAGTGAAGAAGGGCCACCTAAAAACCAGAATACTGTATTTTCTCATGCTCGCATCGAAATGGCTTCTAAACTGACAGTTTCAACCAGAAATGGCATCATAAAAGCAAAAATTTCTAGCGACACACGTATAAAACTGAAATTTGTTGCGACATTTATTTCTGCAATTTGGAATAAAATATAATATATTTTTAAAAAAAATTCTCATAAAAACTAACAAAAATATCAAAAATGGTATATGTCGCCCGTCCATAGGGCGACATCAATAATGTCGCTCGTCCATCGGGGGATTTTTAAGTATCGCTTTGTTGATCGGGCGACGAAGCTCGTCGCCGTCTAGCAGGCGACGTAAAAACTCTGAGCCTCCTGTCGCCCGTCAATCGGGCGACAGGCTTATATCGCCCGATGGACAGGCGACAGACGTATAAAACTGTAATTTCTCGCGAAAGACATTTATCTCTGCAATTCGGAATAAAATATATTATATTTAAAAAAAAATTCCTGTAATGGAGTCATCCATAAGTTTTGCCGAGCCCAACAATCCTTCTGGTATCCCGGGAACACCTCACAAGTGGAAAATGTAAGGACTCTAATTTATTCTCTTTTTTGTTTTGCAAAATTAGTTGAATCTGAGTTGAGCAACTGTCTTATTGTTCAAATTTGACTGTTATAAACATACATATGTGCATCCAAATTGTTCACGTGGTAGTTCCATTGATCATTTTCACCCTATTTTTTCATGGGAATGCAAGAATTGAAGATTCTCAAACAAAAAGATTCCTTTGAAGACATGATACCGACGGTCGAAATGAAATTTAACTCCGAACAAGAGGCTTACGTCTTGTATAATGCTTATGCTCCTGACATGAGTTAAAAGTATTAGAAGAAACAGCTACCATTAGTCCATTACGTTGGAAATTCTACAATAATAAATAACAAAACATTTTGTTGTTCATGCGAAGGTTTTGACTAACTTTCTTACTATGACATATGAATTAATTACTTAGAGACATGAAATATGAATTAGTTATTATATTTACAGGATCTCGAGGCCTTGACAAAAGAGCAGAATCTTCAGACCATGGTTGTGGTGGGCCGGCCAGGCTCAGCCCTCCCCTCGGCCAACTAAGCGAAAACACCACGCGTCTAGTGACCCATATGAACGGTTTTATGAACGCCAACCTCTCCCTTCGACAAAGCCATGAGTCCATACCCTAGGGGGTCAACCCCCGGTAAGAGGAGGAGATGGATAAGGATCACCCCCTCTCCCCCCGCAATGAGGGGAAGTACCCTTCCGTGGCGAAGGAGGAAACCGGAGGGAATCACTCCCAGTCGTGCCTTCCTTCGACGTGAACCTAATGCTAAATCACCAATGTCTGACACCCTCCAACAACTCCTCCCAAATACATGGTGACGTGTCCAGGCAATCACGAGACCCTGCACAAGTGAAATTCTGGCTTAACCCCTATAAAAGGTGTACGAACATAGGGTAAAAAACCCAACGTATTAGAGACGTGAGTCAATAAAAAAAAATTCAGATTAGCCCCTGGCAAGAAATAATAAAGAAAAAGAAAGCCGATCAATACGGGCATATCCAAGCCCGCCCTATAAAGCGGAAAAGAGGACAGAGTAGAAGCAGGTTCCCCAAAAAACAAGAAGCAGTCTGACGAGTAAGAAGAGAGAGAGACCCGGTGGTTCCACACAACCACACTGGCGCCGTCCGTGGGGAACCCAACCGCAAGGTGAAACCACCACCTGCCGATCAAGCCCAAGGGTAAGTTTCCTGCAACCATGCCACCAAAGAAAGGAAAGGAGGCAGATTCAAGGGGCGGCAACGACAGCAGGAAAGAACCAAGGCGGCGTGACGAAGCCAATCTGAGATCCCTCGACTTCCGCATGACGAGACGCGGATGCCACCGCAATGGTAAGCCCAAACATGGCGGAACTTTACATCCACAGCACTCGTGGCCGCAGGCGCATAGCGAGCCCCCAAACGGCGGCCTCGACAGATTTGAACGGTTTCGACACTGGAGGAGATGTGGCGGAAGGCCGACACATCCGACTCATCGCCGAGAGACCCACGGAAATGAAGAAACCTACTGGAGGAGGAACCGAGCTCGGAGGAGATTGACCCCAACGTGCGGGCGCTGATGGAAGCTAACGAGCAACTCATGGCAGAGTTGGGAGGCGCCTACAAGGACAACTGACGGTGGGTCAATACGACCACAAGATGAAAGCCCGAGCCGCGAGGTGCTATCTCCGTTGCGATGGCGACATGTGAAGATCACGATCCAACCTCAAAGATTCGCCTACGGGCCAAAAAATGGCCCTCCTGGAAGCTTCAAATTTCCCAATCGTTAAGCCATATGACGGTCGGACGGACCCAAGGGAGTTCCTCCGCGCTTATGATATCGGCGATTGAAGCAAATGAGGAGATGATGACATCAAGGCGAAGGGGCTCCTTCTAGCCCTTGAAGGCATAGCCCCTGCCTCCGGTACTCTCTACTGAGCCCCGATCGATCACCTGGGCCACAACTCCGCCCCAAGCTCAAGGCAACTTTCAGGGTAACTTCGACTGGAATGAAAGAGGAAAGTGACCTATTTGCAAATGGGACCAAGGGGAAACCTAAAGTTACTTCCATTGCTTCCTTGATTAAGTGCTGTACGTAGGAGTAAGCGACACTACTATCATCAATGCGCACGCTATGCCTCGCAGAGGGACCATATGAAAGGCTCGCCAGAAAGAGGTGCGCACGTGGAAGAACTCTTATAAGATGAGGAGTACGCGCTGGCGGAGGAAGACAACTTCCGAAGGGAAGACGGGCCCCAACAGAGAAGCAAGAATTCGCTCCACGCAAGAGAGGGCGAGGAAGGACCTCCCGCCAACCCAAAAATGAGGGAACGATACCCAGAGCTGTGAAGAAGAGACGAGAGGAGGAGAATCCACCACATTGAAAAGCCAAGAGATCGGCAAGCCACGTGGCGACATGTGCTGGAGCAGCAAAGACGCAGGACCACTCCCGGCCGAGGGAAACAAGACGAGAAGCCGAGTTAACAAGAAAGAAGGGACAGAGCCCCGGAAGATTTCCGTGAATATCACGGGAAAATATCACTCACGACACCATCCAATGCAAAGTGATCAACGGATATAGGCGGTTCGAGGCGAAACAAAGGGAAGTCAAGATGCATCCGCGCCACGAAGCGCCTCTGCTGGACGACAACACCCCTCGTAGGAATGAATCATCTTCGCCGCATTATCAACGCCATTGCGGGGGGTTCTCATCACATCTCTCGTCAAAAGATGAGGAAGGCGACGCCCGGCAAATTAACCACGTTGCAATTACTCCCACTCAATTCTTCCTCCTAGAAATGCGTAACCAATCACATTCACACAGAGGATGCCACGGGGTACACTTCCCGCACCAAGATTCCTTGGTAGTAAATCCGCCATTATCGCCGATCGCGAAGTACGCCGAATATTGGTAGATGGAGGGAGCGCCATGACATACTATCCATGGAGGCTTTCCACAAATGATGATTCCACAAGATCGTTGAAAAAATCGGAGGTGCCGGATGGGTTTTGAGGAAGCACGGTCAGCACCGGGGCAATTGGAGCTTGAAGTCACATTCGCGACGCCAAACCATACAAGTCTGGGCCACATTCGATGTGGTAGACATGCCATTCCAATACAATGCGATCCTAGGCAGGGGCTCAAGTGACAACCATGGGGGCCATAATTCATCACGGCTTTCCTATGCATGAAAATCCCACCGCAGATGGTGTCATCACGTGCAGAGGAGACCAAGCCTTGGCAAGGAAGATAGATATGGAGAACCCACCTCAAGTCAAACACGTCCTCGCCATCGAGCTAGATCCTGCCAGACTACAATCGCAGCCGGTGGCTCCTTAAACCACAACCCCAGTGGAGAAACCTAACTGATTCCGCTGTGCCGTGAAGCAAGACAGGCATGTTAGTATCGGCGCCATGTTGTCTCAGAGGAGGAAAAACACTTGCTGCCGCTCTTCCAGAATATGAAACCGTGTTCGCTGGGGGCCTCAAGACCTTCCTTCGGCGCCCCGAGAGAAACTATTGAACATGCTCGTGTTAATCCAAACGTGAAGCCTAGGAAGCAAAAATTGAGAAAACTTGCGCAGAAAAGACAAGAAGCCGCGAAGGTGAAGTGGCTAAACTGGCCCAGCGGGAATCATCCGCGAAACTCGACACCGGATTGGCCGGCCAACATCGCCTTAGTCAAGAAGGCTAGCGGGCATGGAGGATGTGCATCGACTTCACTGATTTAAACAAAGCATGCCCGAAGATGACTTCCCGCCCGCATCGACCACCGGTTGATTCAACCTCCGGTCGAAAGGATGAGCTCTGATGCATCGTTATCACCAAATCTATATGCAAGAAGGAGACGAAGACAAGACAAGATTCGCTACTCCTTCGGTACCTATTGCTTCGCACGGATGCCTTTCGGCTCAAAACGCAGTGCTACCTTCGCCGACCGACTCCATCACGTAAGATCTTCGCCATCGCTTGGGAAGAAATGTGGAAGCCTACGCGACGAGATATATTGTCAAAAGTGAGAAGAAAGAAGATCACATCGGGGACCTCCGAAACTTTCAAATTTGATAAAAAGGAAAGGTGAAGCTTAACCCGCCAAAACGCGCCCGGCGTGGGACGCTGAAAGCCGCTTAGGCTTCCCGGTTCCCAACGGGCATAGAAGCGAACTAAAAGATAAGAGCTGTCCAAGACATGGCCCCACCAAGAAACTCCGAAAGAAGTACAACGTTAAGGTATGGATAGCAAGCACTCACGGTTCTGCCAAAATCATGGAGCGGTTCACGGTCCTTTAAAGCCTTGGCACAAACGATAGTTTCGTCTCGACAGGGGAATGCTAACGTGGTTTTCGATAACTTGAAGCAGAGCCTCATGGAAATCCTGTCCTACAAAGCCCAAGCAAGGTGAGAGCTTCATATATCTAGCAACTAGCCCTCGGCCGTAAGCGCTGTTAGTGCGCCTCAAGGCGCCAAACAACACTGGCCCATTTTGTCTCAAGCCTCCAAGGAGCGGTTACGATACTGAGGAAATGGAAAACCGGCATATGCTTCGTTAATGCATCTCGAAGCTTCGGCATTATTTTCAAGCCAACCGCATCAAGGTGCTAAATTACATATCCCCTAGGTCTATGCTCACAGGAAAGCACGGGCGCATCAAAGAAGTGGGGTCGCCGAGCTAGCTCCTTGAATTAACCATAATTCCCTCACGGCAATCAAAAGCCAAGCCTCGTCGATTTCATGGTAGAATGGACCTCTCAAATGAGAACAACCAAACTCCAACAATGTGGTCCATCCACTCGACGGGTCTTGGGGGCGAGTGGCGGAATAGCGGCGGTGATACACACAATGGAGAAAAAGTGGAGTTTAAAGAAGGCTGAATTTCCTTCAACTAACAATATAGCTGAGTATGAAGCGCTATTATTGGGTATCGTAAAAGCAAAGATCATGGGAGCAAGAAAGGCGATAATATACACCGACTTAAAACTCATTCAGGGCACATCACCAAAGAATATCAAGTGAGGGATGAGCAGCTCCGTATACGCCGATATGATCCGGATAATGGAGAAGGGCTTCACCTGTTCACCGCTAATGCAATTCCCTGTGTCTCAAAACGAACGTGCTTTGGAAAGCTAGCCAAGATCGCAGCCACCGGGGAGGAAGCCTACTCGACAATCTTCTTCGAGATACTTCGCACCCTCCATTCCTTCCTGATAAACCCCTGCTCGGGCAAACCGGCTAAGACTGGAGGGATGAGATATACAACTACCTCCTGAAGGAGTTTTGCCGACGAGGATACATCGGCGAGGCGCTGGGCCGAAAAGACGAGCAAAGAAGTACGCCATCATCAACGGCCTCTTGTTCCGTAGAGCGCCTCGCGCCTCCGGGCTACGCTGCATCTCGCGAGAAGAAGGAGTTCAAGCCTTACTTAAGCACACGAGGGAGATTGCGGAGCGCACTGTGCCCCTAGGAATCTCGTGGAGAAAGCTATTCCGATGGGGCTCATCGCCTTCAAAGCGGTAAGATGCGAGCACATGGTCCGACATCATGCGTGCCAATGGATGACTACAAACGAGGGCCCCGCCCTAACGACCGCATGCGTACTGGCCGGCCTCTCGCCAAGTGGGGAATAGACATTGTTGGGGCGCCTTAAAGCTCGAGCAAACCTTCGCTTTTAATCGCCGCCATCGACATTTCTCCGGCTGATCGAGGCGAGCCGCCATAAGATAACCGCAGAGGCCGCCGCCAAATTCCTATGGAAAAACAATTATCCGCCGATACGGGTCCCTTACCGATCGTGAATCGACAATGGACTCAATTCGACTTGAAATTCCGCGACATCGCGGATAATCTCGGATAAAGACCGCTTCGTCTGGGTCATCCTCACCGAACGGGCGTGGAACGGGCGAACGGGTTACTTTCTTGATGGCATAAAAAAGGCTTTACGGCTCTAAGAAGGGCTTTGGCCCGACGGTAGCCGGATCACGCCTTTATGGGCAACACGCACTTCGCCTCAAGAGCGGGTTCTCCCCTTCCGCCTCCTTTCGGGAAGAAGCCGCTTTCCCGCGGAGATCTGCGGCAAAATCCTTACGAGTAATCAAAACCCCACCCATGAGGCAATTGACGCCACGCGGTGATCTAAAGGAAGAACACAAGCTTCAAGCCTTAAAGACTATGAAAGCCTACGCGAGGCGCCCACCCAAGCTTCAACAAGAAGGTGAAGAAACGCGAACTACACCCTCGAGACATGGTGCTCAAGCGGGCGCCCGCCTGCGGTTGGCGAAACGACTGGAAGGACCATACATCATCCAAGAGTCAACAGCCGAAGGGTGCCTACAAGCTCATTACCCTCGCGAGAAGAGATACCACGGACTGAACACCGACGCGCCAAAAATTTTTTCCAGGTGGTCGAACCAAGGAAAGAAATGTACCGATCCTTATCAATAAAAATGGAAAGACATCGCGAGTTTGAGCCATCTTCATGTTCTCCAAGATTCAAATCAAGAAACCTCGCATAAGTCCCACTATCCTCGCCCGAGACCTCGCTGCCTCGCGTCGGGTAGGATTTCGTGATGCTTGGTCGGTCGGTCGAAGTCCCACCCATCCTCGCTAAAGAGTCCGCTGCTCGCGCGGGTAAGAATTGCGGGTAGTTAGTCGACCGACACTACAATTCGCTCGCCGTCCCGCTCATCTATTCAATAAATAACCGTCGGTTAAGGTACCAACCTCACCTTCATCCAGAAGGACTGAGAACACGCTGCACTACCTCGCCAAGTCATTGAGAAAATACACCCAAGCCGGTATCCCGCCTTTCTCTCGCAAGGAGGGAGGGGGGTACTTTACGCATTATGCGACCATATGAGACCATTTCACGACTACTACTCAAGGCACGATAGGAAGCTAAGAATGTAAGATCGAAGGAATTCAAACAGAGAAGACAAAGAATGATATAGGTACCAATCCCTCGACTGGGAATTACATAACATCGCCCCAAGCATACATAGAACAAGAATCCAACAAAAAGCTTTTATAATGGAACGGCGGACTTAGATGCGATTAGCACGCACACGGCTTCCGCGAGGGCGCCCTTGGCTTCTAGCACCGCGGCACCATCCCGATCAAAATGTCGAGGTTGGCGAGGTCTCGGCGAGGGCCTCTCTCGGACCATTATCATGTCGAAATCTGCCCATAGACCTTCAATGAAGGCCTCGAATCGTTTGGCCGAAGACCCTCGAGCCAGAGCGCCACCCAGAGGATCAAAGAACCATGATAGGGGCTCCTCTCCTCCAGCAGTATGGATCTCCGCACAAAGTGGCCCTCATCCAGTTGGCAAAAATGGGGTCTTTCCATAATTTCCCAGAAGGTCACCATTGAAAAATCAAAGGAAGGCAGGAAGAGAGCGATCGTCTACTCCGATACTAACAAGGTGGGCGAGGAAGGTGAAAAGGGCCAGAGTTAAATAATAACGCGAGAAGCCCAAGCGCCTACACGCCCCCCGAGAAGTTCGGGACCATTAAGTCTCGCTTAATACTCACATCGACGCTTGGTCTCATTGGGAGAAGCTAAACGCTTTTTCTGACGAAGGGACCAGAGCGAACGAACATACATGGTCATTTGATAAAAAAGTGATTTAACCCAAGTGTCTACAAAATCCTCACACAAGGTACACCAACTAAGAGAAGGAGGCGGCTTCTCTGCCTTTTCCTCGAGTCACGCATCACAAGACGCAGCTCGACGAATGACTCCTTGCAAAGGCCTCGTACGCTTCCAACTGACATAAAAACTTGACGATAATCTAGATGCGCGGAGGAAGGCTTCACCGATTTAAGGGATATCTCCGAACCCCGGTAACGACGAGCTGTAATAAAAACCGAAATGCTCAGAGATATGAGTACATCCTTTGCCTCCAATAGCCGAGCCGCTTTCCACGGAGCCCAATCTCGCAGTAACGCCGAAGGTCGGTTTGAATCCCCAAAAATCTTAGTAGATTTCTCAAGGAAGGAGACAGCTTCCAGTCGGAGGAAGGAATACACTGAGCCGCATCAATACCGAACCGAGTCAGCTGGCTGAAGGCCTCAGAGTCTGAATCCTCGAGACAACGGATTCCACCTTCTCGAACCATGTCGTGACGCCTCCTGAGCTGCTACTTAAGATGCATTTGAACTTCCGCCTCCGCAAGCTATGAGTCGAGATGGGAATTCCTCCACTTGCTTCTTCAACATGTTCTTGCCTTTCTTCAAAGAACCACCAATAGGTTTTTCAACTCTCTATTCGATCATCCTTCTTCTTTCGCTTCGCTCCGCCGCCATGGCTCGCTCCTCCTCAAGCAGACGGTCCTCATCGAGAAATTACCCTCCGGGCTTCTGCATTTTTTCGCACTAAGTCCCGACTGGGACGCTCACCGCACCTTGGCCAACGAGTCCTCAGTCCCGGCGCTCCTTGAAAGATTAGCCTTCTCCGCCTCTAGTTCGCTTACTGCTCCTTTCTGCCTCACAATCCCGGGCCCCTTGTTGAATTGACTCAAGCACGTCCGAAATCGACGTGATATCTCCTCAAGCGAGTACATGCCCCTAAAAATGGAGAAGATATGAAGCTGTGATATTGAAAGACATTGATACCAAAGGATAAGCTCAAAAGGAAGGATACCTTTAGATGATGGTCCATCGAGATCTCGCAGAGAGAAAGGTCATTGACTTCTCAAATAAAGCCACGATTTATTGTAAGGAGAAAAGGCCAGATCTTTCTTAAGGACGGAGAAACACCTTCTTTCAAAATCTGAGGTCAAAAATCCGACAAATCAAAGCGACAAAGGAAGAGCCCACACCACCGCAGGGGCTGGCGGGCCCGAAGGTAAATCCCTCATCCGGGGACGCTTGAGTACTTGGAATCGGAGGTTCTCGACCTCCTCCTCCGCGACAGTGCAAAGGACTGCAAGCGCCTGGCTTTGACTCGTTTAACGGTGTTAAATCCTCCGCCTCCGCATTATTACCTCCTCGCATTAACCTCATCAAGACTCGAAAGAATATCGTGATCCTAACGAGCTGGCGTGGAAAAGTATCGAGAGTAAGACCTCTTCCCCGGGGGTGTCGAGGGGAAATGTTCAACCGCAAACCCGAGTCTCCTCGTCGCCGGCATCCATCTTCAAGTTGTTCTGGCGCAGACACCGAGAATCTCCATTATCCTCGCCATATATGTCGATAGTCTCCACTCCGAATCCTCGTAAATGAATACCTGGGATCGACTCGCCAACAGTACATTAATGTATGGGTCAAGTGGAGGGCCGAGGAACCTCCCCATGCTAGCCGGACTTGATGTTGCCTCAGGAAAGCTCGATCTCGGGGCAGATGGCACATGCGAGGTTCGCCACAACAGCCAAGGGAATCATTTCGAGGGACCCCCGCACCTACGTAATCCTGAGGGGCGGAGGTGGAGAGACGAGCCGCCACAAACCGAGGAATCACCTCGCCGCTGGATTCCTCGAATCCCAATCCGCCTCTGTCGTCATCCTAATCCTCGCTTCCACCCAAGTAGCTGGCTTGGGGCAGCGAACACGAGCTAACTCTTGCTCGCTTAGTGTATGGGAGAGCTAATCAGGGGATGAGGGGGCCCCCCTCAAATCCAAGAAAACGAGAACATCGGGTGGCTCCCACGGCGCCATAGCACCTCATACTCAAGCACGGCAAGGGCCCAAGCTTATAGCCAATCTCTCGCCGCCCACGCCCGGGGTCTTGTACTCCTTCAGATCTAATCACGGACACCGCATTCTCCCAACATCGCCTCCAGTAACTGGGGAACTCCTCGCCAAAGGGTCGATACATGCAAAGATTCTTCCACCAAATTCGTGATTGTACTGGGCACGAAGGGCCTTCAGATAGTCAAGATGTCTAATTTCTTCCGCGTCGCGCCAATTAGGGGATCGAATCGCCGGATCGACCCATTGAAGTATGAAGAGGAGAACTGCTCACGAGAATTTGATAATACCACCGGACATCCATCCCGAGTCCCATTTCTCACGCCGCCATCGGGATTTCTTTATAAGAGATCTCTTCGTCTGGAAATTCAGAGAACCGAAACATGACTTACGGCCTTCGCTCCTCGTTGTTTTGCTACAAACGCTGCCTTCTATGAGGGAAAACAAGCTACCGTCGTGGATTCCAAGGCGAAAGCCCATTCTAACACCGCCAATCGACGATGGCATTAGGGGTAGCCGTGACAGCCCGCATGGAAAACCCGAGTACCGATGATAGTAGAGAGGCGTACGGAACGAAGTCTGCCTCGAGAATGCCGCGAACACCATCGCTTCATTTGCCTGAGGTCGAGGGGTTTCTTCACCACCCGGAGGCGATGGAAGGGCGATACTCCCAAAATCACCGCTAGTGCATCGAGGTCGGCAGAGCTCAACGCCGACCGCCCCAAAATGGGGGATAATCCCCGCGCATCCTCTTCGCCAGAATCCCGGTTTTATCTTAGGGGGCCTAGGACCCATGGAGATCTAGGTGGGTAGGAGATCAGGAGACAGGAGCACTGCAGGAGAATGCGAACGAAAAGAAAATCTGGACGAAATGGCGAGCCAAAGAAGATGAACTTCGCCACCATCAAAACCCTATCTCTAAAAAAAAAAAAACTCCCGGACGTTTATCAGCATCCCAAATGAAAGCAGAATCGACTTCTACCCACGACATGAGGGGCTAGTGTGGTGGGCCGGCCAGGCTCACTTCCTCGGCCAACTAAGCTTAAAACACCACGCGCCTAGTGACTCATATGAACGGTTTATGGAACGCCAACCTCTCCTTCGACAAAGCCATGAGTCCATACCCTAGGGGGTCAACCCTAGAAGAGGAGGAGATGGATAAGGATCACCCCCTCTCCCCGCAATGAGGGAAGTACCTTCCGTGGCGGCTGAGGAAACTGGAGGGAATCACTCCTCGGGCCTTCCTTCGACGTGAACCTAATGCTAAATCACCAATGTCCGACACCCTCCAACAACTCCTCCCAAATACATGGTGACGGTCCAGCACCGAGACCCCTCGCAAGTGAAATTCCCCGAACCCCTATAAAAGGTGTACTTAACATAGGTAAAAACCCAACGTATTAGAGACGTGAGTCAATAAAAAAAATTCAGATTAGCCCCTGGCAAGAAATAATAAAGAAAAAGAAAGCCGATCAATACGGGCATATCCAAGCCCGCCCTATAAAGCGGAAAAGAGGACAGAGTAGAAGCAGGTTCCCCGAAAAACAAGAAGCAGTCTGACGAGTAAGAAGAGAGAGAGACCCGGTGGTTCCACACAACCACAATGGTCAATGTTTCAATTGGCTGGAAACACGATGTAAGTGTCAAGCATGCATGAAGATAAGTCTTACAGATGGGTTCTATTGTGTCTACCACTTTGTGTCTGAGCACTGCCATAATCTCGCCACTAGAAGCGAGATTCACGAATTAAGATCGTACAGGAAAATAAACAAAGCACATCAAGCTTGCAGTTGCCAAATCTGTAGGCATTTGCACTTAATTAACTATCGATCTAATATTAACACCCTTATAGCGCCTAAGAATGGAGGCCAACCGAGGCTCCACGTCACCCCCATGGCAATTTGTGAAAAGCTCCTCCCTTCTCTTTAAATTACGGATAGGTCCCTGTAACTTACAGACAGGTCCTCTGCGATTTTTTGTGAGGGCAAGAAAAACGTTTTTAAATTGCGTTCGGGTCCCTGGTTCGTTACTTTACAAAAAAAATCCACCGGTAAATACAAATCTCGAACGAGCCATTGTCTAATTTTTCGGGATAACGAACAGGTCCAAAAATGTAACAAACAGGTCCTCGTTTCTTACGTCTAGATCCTTTCTCCGTTTTACGCGGAAGAAATATTTTTGTCAGTAGAAATTTGTGTACAACTCTATCTCTAGACCTTTTTTTCCAGCTCGATCTCTGATCTCTAGACTTTTTTTCCCAACTTGATCTCTAATATTTTTCGAAACATGTATTGTTACTCGGTGAACGCGTAGAGTGTTAAACTCGACAAAAGAAGGTTGCCATCTCAGATATTTTTTGGAGCATGTATTACCCAGTTAACGCATAGTGTGTTAAACTCGACATCTATAATTTTTTTTTGCAACTCGATCTCTTATATATTTTCCAAAACATGTGTTATAACCTGGTGAACGCATAGGGTGTTACACTCAGCGTCTATAATTTTTTTTTGCAACCTGATCTCTAATATTTTCCGGAACGATCTCTAATATTTTCCAAAATATGTATTATTACCTGGTGAACGCATAGGGTGTTAAACTCCACATCTAAATGTTTTTTGCAACCCAATCTCTAATATTTTCCAAAACATGTAATATTATCCGGTGAACGCATAGGGTGTTAAACTTGGCGTCTATAATTTTTTTGGCAACTCAAAATCTAATATTTTTTGGAACATGTATTATTCATTTTTTTTGCAAGAAGGCCCGTTGTTACACAGATTCGTCGACGGTTCCTACCTAGCGTATTTTTCCTAAAAAAAAAACAAGCAAACAAAAAAAACGCTTAGATCTTCCTACCTTTTTTCGGGGAAAAAAACTTGGATCAAAGTTCGCACGGCGCGGTGTAGCGCGCAAATCTTACTAGTGGCAAAACAAGCACGCGGATTTGAGAATTTTGGATTTACTCTTGTAGACATAGGGGTGATAATAGGCCGAAGCCAAATACAGGTCCGATCCAAGTCTAAATTTTTGTTTTTTTTATCCAGGCTAATTTAAGACTAAAACTAATAAGCTTATGTCTAATCTAGGCCCAAATAAAGGCTTGGACCTTGATTCAAGCCATTTACATGAACAACATTCATGTACATGTGACCAAAATTGACACATAATACGTGTAATACTGCGATTTAGTAGAAAAACGTAAGGTTCAATCCTGATCCAATCTAGTCTAGATCTGATCCAAATAGCTATAGATCCAAAATGAGTTCAATCTATTTGCAGTTTTAAACCGGTCTAATCTAAAAATCTAGACCGATCCAAACCCATTATCACTCTTAGTAGACATGAAGAATAGATCATGTTCGAAGAGGTCATTGAAGACAAGAAGGTGACACTGGAGGGGTGTTGGAATATATGGAGAAAAAAGCATGAGAAGAAGTGAATTTTTTTTTCTGTTCTATTCAAGTTGATCAGGATGACTTGATAACCAACATTTTCTTAGCCGATTCTAAAATGGTTGCGGAGTTTGAAGTTTTTTGTGATGTTTGCTTTGACACAACAAACAGAAAACTAGATGATGGTCGTCATTTTGGTTTGCTTGAAAACAATCAGAGATGGAGAAGTTTCCAGAGGCTAACAGATCTTTGCGAATCCAAACGAGAACCTCTCGCGAAACCCTAACCCTAGATCGAACTGAGCCAGGGACGGCCCATAACTGTCTGAAGAATTCCTCCAAATCCTCCTCTCCCTTGTTGACATCAGTATCAATTTCTCCCACCCGATATTGCCCCTCAATCGAACCACCGAACCCTCCAGGTGGCTGCAATCTACAAGGTGGGATCGATTTTACCTTTTGCCCCGTCGGAGGAGCCCTCCGATCCTCATCTATGCCTTGGATTTGACCAAGTGTCGTCGATCCACGGTGGTCGCCGGCCAAAAAAATCTCTGATATGCCCTCGCTGACACGACGGGAGCGACATGAAATTAGAAAATTAGATCTGTTCCAGCTGCTCAATTTGCAGCTTCAATTTCCTGTTTATTCCCCCCCCCCCCAAAATAAATGATTCTCCCGCTACGCAGACTTTCATATGCGCAGTGAGCTCATGCGGATGGGTTTATTGTGTTTTACGAGAGATTTTTGTGGTGGTGGAAAGGGGAATCCCTCTTTCGCTTCGGTGGTGAAGATGGCGGATGGGTGGAATCACTGGGGGCGCGGCGGTGGAGGTCGAGGATGGTGTCCACCTCCTCCGGCGTTCCGTGGTCGAGGGCAACGGGGACGAGTGATGCAAAGAAATCAGTATCAGCAGAATCAGCCACAGAGGAATCCGCTACAGATTCGTCCTCCAGTGCCTCAGCGTCCACAACAACAAGGTCAGAATTCTGATACGCTTCATGCTCAAACGGGGATGAAAGATCCTCCTAAAGGTACCTCTTCCACAGAACTGGTAGATCTTCAGCAGACGTATGTGAATTCCATTTGCTATAACTGTGGGGAACCGGGGCATTTGGTGGGAAATTGTCAGAATCCGAAACTTTGCTTTGTCTGTGAAGAAGCTGGTCACCAATTGGAACACTGTCCTAATCGTAATAAGCCCCAGCAGATGGCTAAGTACATTGGTAGTGCGGCTAGTGGTCTTGGTTTTTATCATCTTGAAATTCCTGCTTCAAGCATCAGTTCAGATTTCAGATTTAAGAATTGTGGAATCATTATAGTAGATCAAGGAGAAATTTCTAGAGATGAATTGGAAAAAAAATTATCGGACATATTTGATGCTCGCTAGCCGTGGCAAGTTAGAGAGTTGGAGGCTTTTAGATTCCTTGTTAGATTTCCTCCTCAAAAACAAGTTGCTGATTTAGCCCTTCTCCCTAGTTTCAATCTAAATAAATCTGGAGTTACGGTGTATATTGAAGCTTGGAAAGGGGATTTGGATTTGGTTGATGAACTTCAAGAAGTCTGGATTCAAATTAGAGGAATTCCCCCGAAATGGTGCTCTTGGAAAGTTTTTGAACAAATTGATTCTTGCTTTGGAATATTGTTCAATGTAGACTGGACAGGTATGTTTAAAAGCTTCTATGAAGTGGTGCGACTGCAAATTGCCTGTAGAGACCCTTCCAAAATTCCGCAGCAAAGAGTTATGGGGGCTAAGAAGATTTTATTTCTTATTAAAATCATTGTTGAAAAGGGAGAGTCTGTGCAGATAGAGGATAATAAGGGTGACAATAATGATAATGATGAGGATTTTGATGACTTAGATGATGATGGGAAGAATTTGGAGGATAAGAACGATAAAATGGATGCTGATCATAAATTGTATCCGTTTGGAGAACCTTTGGGGTCTAGTAGCTCAACATCCAATCTGAAATCTGATGATAACAGGGGAAGGAAAGTGGATTCTGGGTGTTGTGATAATATGGAGGATAATGATAATGCTGGGAATAAGTTGTGGCTAGAAATGTTTAAAGAAAATGCTGAGAAAATATATGTTGATGAAAATAGTAGGAATGAAAACTACTATAGGATCCTTAGAGATCTGGAAATGGTAGGTTCAGATGAGGAAATGGAGATGGAATTAAATGAAAATCTAGACTCTCATGAACCAATAGTGGTCTTAGAGAATTCTGAAAAAGATACATTTGAAAATCTGATGCACATACCTCAAAATCAACAGGCTGATTATGACATCTCTCAAGAAAAAATAGTTGAAAACAACAGTTTGGGTGGGGATCTAAATGTTCAGGAGAATAGGCCTCTGCGAAGTAGAGTGTCTAGCAAAAGGCAACAAACTTGGGGGCCAATCCCGTGCCAGAGAAGGAGTAGAAGAGTGGATGATCATGGCAAGACAATTCTTCAAAAAGCTCAAGAACTGCAACAGCAAAAAAATCTGGAGAAATGTCTCAACTAAAGGTATGTCCTCATCGAGCTCTTTTGATGTTTATAGTTTTAAAGAGTTAAATGATCTATCTGAAGGAGATGATATTAATATGGGTAGCTCGGCTGCGGAAAAAATGACAACATTATTATTTGCAAAAAATTTGATGCCCTGAGATTATCAAAATATAAAGATGATAGCTCTGTGAATGCTTTGTCTAAAAATAATGTGTCTATTTCAAGTCATATTGAAGAACAGAGTTTGGGGAGTGAGAGTACTTCCTATGCTTCCCCGGTTTCTCTGAAGGAGGATAAGGGGGAGGGAGAGTATGATGATAAGAATGTGAATGGTTGGACTTTAGTAGGGAAAAATATACGGGGCAAGCACCCCATGTAAACAAGAGGGGGATGAGAGGTATTTTCTGGAATGTGAGGGGTTTGGGTCAACCCGGGAAGACCCAATGTTTAATGGACCTCATTAGAAATCATAAAGTGGACTTTGTTGGTTTCCAAGAGACTAAAAGAGAGGATTTTAGCATTTCTTTTCTTAAGTCTATAAGTTGTTCTAAAAATTTTGTTTGGCATTGGTTGCCAGCTAAGACCACTGCAGGTGGTATCTTAGTTGGAATTAATAGTGATATCTTGGAAGTGGTGCTTATTGAATCAAAAACATATTCGGTTCAATGTTTACTTAAATGCAAGGATTCTGAATATTTGTGGAGATTAGTTGTAGTTTATGGTTCTCCTTATGAAGATGGGAAACAAGCCTTCATTTCTGAATTACATGATACTCTTATTAATGATGAACACACTCCAATCCTGATTGGTGGTGATTTTAATTTAGTTAGATCTAAATTTGAAAAGAATAATGGTAAGGTGGACATTAAGTGGTGCGAGAAATTTAATGAGTGGATAAATATTTGGGGTCTTATGGAATTAAAGCTTTCTGGAAGACAGTTTACTTGGTCTAACAATCAAAAAGATCCGATAATGTCGGTGATTGACAGAGTTTTTTGTAGTATTTCTTTTGAGCAAAAGTTCCCTTTGAGTTCAATTCCTTCTCTTGCCAGGATTGGTAGTGATCATACTCCAATTCTTTGGGATTCGGGCTCTAAAGTTCCTTGTGTAAGGACTGGTTATAAATTCGAAAAATGGTGGCTTTTACATGAGGATTTTGATGATATTATTAGGAAAACCTGGTCTATTCCTATTAGAGAAATGAGTGCTATTGATAAATGGCAATTTAAAATTAGAAAACTAAGGAAGATTACTAAAGGTTGGAGCTTAAATATAGAAGCGGAAAAAAGAAAAAGAAAAAACTTGATCATTAAAGATTTTGCTGACTTAGATATGCGTATGGAGTCAGGATCTCTTAATCCGAAGGAGGGAAAAAATGGTTTGAGTTGAAAAGTGAGTTAGAAAAAACTTGACAGACACACAGATCATGAATTTTCATCAAAAAATGTGTACCTTGTGGATGATACTCCCACCTCTATTTCATAAGCTTATGCATCTTCTGATGCAGACTACTGGAAGGAGGCAGTCCGTAGTGAGATGGATTCTATTCTGTCTAACGGAACTTGGGAGCTCACAGAACTGCCTTATGGTTGCAAACCTGTGGGCTGTAAGTGGGTGTTCAAAAAGAAACTAAGGCCTGATGGTACTATTGAAAAGTACAAGGCTAGACTTGTGGCTAAGGGTTATACGCAAAAGGAAGGAGAGGATTATTTTGATACTTATTCACCTGTTGCTAGGATCACAACCATCCGGGTACTTTTATCCTTGGCTGCCTCTCATGGTCTCATTGTCCATCAAATGGATGTGAAGACAGCTTTTCTTAATGGAGAGCTAGATGAGGAGATCTACATGGATCAACCAGATGGATTTGTGCTACCCGGACATGAGAACAAGGTGTGTAAGTTACTAAAATCTCTTTATGGCCTTAAACAAGCACCTAAACAATGGCATGAGAAGTTCGATAGAACATTGACACAAGCTGACTTCGCTGTAAACGAAGCCGACAAGTGTGTGTATTATCGCCATGGTGGGGGTGAGGGAGTTATTCTGTGCCTATATGTGGATGACATTTTGATCTTTGGAACAAACCTTGATGTGATCAATGAGGTCAAGTCTTTCCTGTCTGGAAATTTTGATATGAAAGATCTCGGAGAGGCTGACGTGATCTTGAACATCAAGTTAGTCAAAGGTGAGGATGGGATTAGTCTTTCTCAATCCCATTATGTGGAAAAGGTTTTGAGTCGGTTTGGCTATTCGGATAGCAAGCCTTCTCCAACACCTTATGATCGATGTGATTCTTCGGAAGAACAAGAGAATTGCTAGAGATCAAATGAAATACTCTCGAGATCATTGGATCTCTCATGTACTTAGCTAAGCGCAACAAGGCACGATATCTCATTTGCTGTAAGCAAATTGAGCGATTTACTTCTAACAGGAGATGATCCCGGCGTGCACTCGAAAGAGTTATGCGTTACTTGGTGGGTCTGATAAATTATGGAATACACTATACCGGGTACCCTTCGGTACTAGAGGGTTATAGTGATTCAAATTGGATCTCGATCTTGATGAGATTAAGGCCACCGGTGGATATGTGTTTACACTTGGTGGGGTCATTTGTGTCATGGAGGTCTTGCAAGCAGACTATTTTGACACGGTCAACTATGGAGGCAGAATTGATTGCATTGGATACGACCAACTGTTGAGGCGAGAATGGCTACGTGAACTCTTGATGGATCTTCCGGTGGTTGAAAAACCAATACCGGCCATTCTTATGAATTGTGACAATCAAGCGATTATTGTTAAAGTGAACAGTTCTAAAGATAACTTGAAATCCTCAAGACATGTGAAAAGAGCGTTTGAAGTGCATCAGGAAATTGAAAAACTCGAGTGACAGACATTGGATTATATCCAGACGGCTAAAAACCTGGCAGATCCCTTCACTAAAGGATTATCACGGAATGTGATAGATAGCGCATCAAAGGAACTAGGCATGAGACCCATGTGAGTTATACCATAGCGGTAACTCCAACCTATGTGATCGGAGATCCCGTGAATTAGGACACAGGAAAAACAAGCTCTTGGTTAAGCTGGAGGAGAGTAATTTTCTAACTAGTTCCAAGTGAAGATGCAATACTCTCGAAATCTGTATGGCAGGTTGGCTTTTGCCTTAATGTGTTCTGTTGGCTTTATTAAGCGAAGATGTCATCCTACAGAGCATCTTGAAAGAACACACCTATATGAAATTGACTGTTGAAAGTCGCAGTCTATGAGACTTGGGTAATCTCTAGTAAGCTCATGAAGAGACCATGGAGTACGACTTATATGCTCCACCCGAGGAAGCCTATTGGCGACCTAGTATCGGCTAAGGCTTTAAATGAAACTCGATCGCACAAAACTTGCAATTCAAGGCTTAGTCCATTGTTCAAGTTGTGGTGAGTGTAATTTGGAGTCCTAGAGTGCAATTCAAGGCATAGTCCATTGTCCTTTGAAATCTTTGGTATATTAACGACTTTGGGAGCAGGCAAGACTGTCAGTGGGACTTTGAGATCTGGTGGGGGATTGTTGGATTATTTGGGCCAAGCCCATTTAATTGAGACAATAAATCCTAGAAAATCTCAAAGGCCCACCTCATGAGGAGCATATGCACTAGCAATAGTACCACATTGCTAGCCTAAAGTGGTGAACACTAGTTTAAATAGTGGAGTGTGCTCCACCATGGTAGAACCATGTGGAGAAAGGGAGAAAGAATACACACGCAGCTCGCCGCTTTGGCCAGGGCCGGGCTCGGGCTCGGGCTCGAACGCAGGCCGGGCGGGGCGGGGCGGGGGGCGCGGGCGTGCGGCACCTGCGTGAATGGTCCGCCGAAATCCGGTCCAGGGCTTTGCGTAGGCGCAGCCTCCTTTTGCAGATTACTCTTTTGCTACTCGGAATCGCGGTTGTAGTATGAGATAAGGACACCGTAACAGATCCCGTAATGGACTCCGATCGTGGCACGTCCTCGAGTCGTGTTCGGTTACGGACTGTTACCAGGCTGCTCCTTTATATACTGCGTCGCTGTCATCTGGGATAGAGGGTTTTCTGCGCCATAGCGTTTTGCCAGTTTCCCTCGCTGCGCCGTCATCTAGTCTGCCCCGTCCCGTACGCCGGCGTGCACCAGCGAACGGGAAAGCAGGTCTCCGAAACCGTCCGTCCTCGCGTTCTTGCACCGGGAGAGGACGAATCAGGTTTTTGGGAAGCGCTTGGCGCGACTGCTTCCACGTCACCGTCACGGCTCGTCTTCCTCGTCGTTCAGGAGCGGCTGCTCGGCATCGCGCTCGACTGCGTCGTGCTTCCGTCCTCGGCACTGTACGCGCTTCTAGCGACTCTTGCTCTATACGCACACGAGCGATGCGTTACAATGTTTCTACTGTTTATTTTCAACCTGTTGATTGTGATCACATTAGGTGGATATATGTGTAGTCTTCTAGCATATGCATCTATGGTATGCTCCTGTTATTCGTTACCGATCGTCAATCACATGTTGTTCATGATTTATGTTTGGATTAAATTAAACCTAAATGTGCCTTTATTTCTAACAATAATAAGAGTGTTGATGCTTTGAGGTTTCTGAGACGTTTTCTTGTTTGATGGAGCTATATTGCGCTTGTAATGTTGGACCTGTATTAAACATTCTGGTTTCTTGTTGAAACTGGAACAATATATTGTCCTGTTGATCAAAAAAAAATTTTTGGCTTGCTTGTTGGAGTAAATAATCATGAAAAACAGCTACTTTCGGTGTTACACTTCCATGATGTTTGGCTACTTAAAACTTTTCTAACTGTCATGTCAGGTAAGAAGCCTCAAACTATTTTGACAGATGAAGATGCGGCCATGGCTAAAGCAATCAAATTAGTTCTACCTTAAACTTATCAAAGGATTAGGTGATAATTAAGGGCTATAAGAAATTTAATATTGAATTTCAGAACTGCATTTATGGTCAAGAGGAGGAGCAGGAATTTATGAGCGCATGGAACGGATTGCTTGATAAGCATGAGCGACAACAAAACAAATGACTTTAGCGGCTTTTTGAGAAAAGGCAACAATGGGCACTAGTATATGGATGAAACAGCTTCTCTGCTGATATGATTCGTACCCAGAGAAGTGAAAGCCTGAACAGTGAATTGAAGGGTTATATTAGTGCAAAATGTGACATGCTTACTTTCTTTGAGCACCTCAAAATGTCATTATTTACAGTTGCAAAAGAGGATGAGAAGCCTAGTATGCCAACAGGCATCAACAAGCACAAGGCGAAGGAAATGCGTGGGTCGGCAAGACCCATTGGTGATTCAGAGAAAGCGTCATCAGGAAGGGGGAAGAAGAAGGACGACCAGGTACATGTACTGGAATCAATGATACTGTACAATGCATGTGAATCTGAACCGTTGGCTCTGAAAATGGGCGACTCAGATCATGTTTACCTCATCTTTGTCCCTAGGAGATCACCGACTGTACGTACTGACGGAGTAGTATAAAAACAGAGCGCAACATCATGTCAGTACCACACAAGGAAAACGAGAACAAAAGGCTAATTTCAATCTTTTAGACAACTAAACTTGTCATGGAATTGCTAATTTCAGCACATCCTTGTCAAATTTTTTTTGTGAGAACACTATGTCGTTTTGATATGTGACGGCACTTTCTTCCTTCCCCACTTCTCTTCCAGCCTCTCATCACAACATTTGGTAGCATCTTCTTCATCACATTTTCCTTTGCATTCTCTTTCACTCAAACTCAAAAAAGTTTTTGTTTTCAAATTCCTCTCCATGTTTTTATATAAGAAGTATTTTTTAACTATTTTTGAAAGTCATTGAATCAAAACTTTTCGAACAAAAAATTAACTGACTCAAAACTAGCCATACCCAACTTGTTGAATTCAAGTTGTAGTAATTAATCCCACAAACCTTCATGGAGGAGCGCCGCCGCTCGGTCCTACGCAGGTCCACCACTTCGTCCCACGCAGCCGCTCGTTCTCGCGCCACTCCACCGTCCCGTGCCAGTAAGGAAGCTAGAGCCCTTGAGGAGTGCCGTCTCTCGGGCCTGTGCAACCCCATCACTTCGTCCCGCGCATCCGCTCGGTCCCACACAACTCCACCACGGCAGCGCCCTCTGTGACCCCGGCGAACTACTAGCCAACCACGATGATGACAACCAGTGGCTATTGACCTCGCTCCACCCGCGCACAGCTCCTCTCATCCAGGTATGTTGCCGCCAATCCTAACCCTAACTTCCTCATCCCCTAACCATCTGCCTCTTCCTCCTCGACCCCCGACTCATCCTTGTCCAGATCTGGTTTTTTGTTTTGTTTTTGGTCCGGCTGTGGTAGAGTATGTAGCTTTGAGGAAGGAAAGAAGGGATTGTGCTATTTCTTCCTATTTTTTCGATGAACAGATGAAGTTGTACATGCCACACTATTTGCTATTTCTTCTGCTTGCTATTACTTTCATGATTAGATCTGTTACCACTTGTACATGAGGATCTCATCCTATCAATTATTTGTTAAGAAATCATTGTTGTGATTTGTAACTTGTGATTTTCAAATCCATATGCGTGTGCATTTCAGTAGATGTAAATTACTCTCTGATGATGCTTGATTTCCAAATCCATATGCGCCTGCATTTGTTAAGAATGATGCTTGAACGATGCCATTCTATACAATTGATGTAAATTACTCTCTGAAAATCTGATCATTCCATCCGTTGATTCATTTAGTAGATTTCAGATGATGTTTGAAATTTGAGTAGATCACTTTTTGAGTGCAATGCCTCAGCTTGATGATACTAATCTGACAAATATGGTCTTGAATCCAAGGCATAATAGTACCTTAAATTTGTCAGACTCGACCAATTCAAAGACTAATGAATCAATAGATGGAATGATTCAATTGAGATGTTCCTGCAGCCGACAGGTAGCATCATAAAAACTGACCTATGATCAATTTGCTGAAGGCAAAAAATCTAAATTTTGTTTAGAAATCTAGTAGGGTGCAGTGTAGGAATGATTTTCTGAACATTCATAGCTGAGCAAGCTTTGAGTACATTTATGGTGCCCTGTACAGTAGGAGCCATCATCCAGATTGTTCTTTAGTACTTGTTTGGTAGGCCTCAGGTCAAGGCCCCGGTGGCCTGCCTCAGCCCTGCTCATGTGAGAATGAATTGTGTACACAAAGGAAAAACTATTTTCATGGTATTGGTAGTGAGTGAATTTGGTACGGTTCCAGATTCTAGTAGAAACTAGTGAAACAGGGTTGAAGGTGATTCAACCATGGTGTGGAAAAAGGAGAAACGTTTCGAGGAGAATCGTTCCGAGTTTTAGCCTGTTTGGCTGGGTTTCTCCCAAATTCTAGTAGAAACAGCTCGGTTCCAAGTTGCCAAACGGGGCCTTAAGCTCTGCGAGGCGTATTTTTGTAACTCGACCATAAGGTCGAGCAATCGGTTATATTTTCTTTTGAATAAAGTATTTTACTATTTCGTTGAGTATGATTGTGGTATTTACCGATGTTGAGACTGTGTGCACTAGCGTGATCCTGGACTAGTGCTGAATACACAGAGGGTCCGGATTTGTATATTCGGGTCCCGACAGAGAGCCAGTCTAGGCCTATGCCTCGAGCGGGACCACACCTTCTTGAGCTAATCTATAATTTTTAGTGATTTTTAACATACTTTACATGACTTTTGTATGGTAGGCCTCAGGTCAAGGCCCCGGTGGCCTGCCTCAGCCCTGCACATGTGAGAATAATTGTGTACACAAAGGAAAAACTATTTTCATGGTATTGGCAGTCAGGGCCGGTCCTGGCATTTTGGGGGCTCGGGGCGAAAACTTATATGGAGGCCCCATCCACCTCATATATATATATATATATATATATATATATATATATATATATATAGTCTTATAAGCACACATCATTGAAGAAATTAATATTCGATGCACAAAAATTACTTCCATAGGACACTTTAAAGTTTATGAAATGACAAATGTAAATTGTAATCATAAGCATTTACTTGGTACTTGGTATCGTCTTAAAAATTTTCTTCTAACATTTTGTGATACAAAGTCATCAAATATACTATTGCTATCAATCTCGTCCAATAACTTCTTCTCGATGCATGAAGTCGCCAAATCATTTAACCTTTCTTGAGTCATTGTTGATCTCAAATAGTTCTTCAACAATTTCAATTTTGAAAAGCTTCTTTCACCCGATGCAACAGTCACATGCACAGTAAATAAGATTCGATAAGCAATGGAGACATTAGGATAACAATCCACATCTATACCTCGGATTAGGGACGATCACGGCTCGTCGGCGAATTGCCCAGACAGCACCAGTGCACCACGTCCAGGCGATCACCCTTTTTTTTCTCTCTACGCGTTGCCACGTCCAGGCGATCTGCGGCCCGCCGCCCCTCTTGTTTTTCTTTGGATGAAGCCCCTAGCCGCCAGCCGCCAGGAAGCATTCTTTTGGTGGAAACCCTCTTTCCTCAAAAAGATATCTAGTCGCTCACGTCCTGGCGTCCTGCACAACTAGTCCAATGCCAAATTGCCAAGCATATACATACATACATACATACATATACATATATATATATATATATATATATATATATATATATATATATATATATATATATATATATATATATATATGGACTAGCATTTTGCTTAATTACTTTGGGGTTTTAGATTACAGGCAGAGTAGAATACGTAACAAAGCATGGACCGGCACTTTGCTTAATTACTTTGGGGGCCCTTGACTTTGGGGGACCCGGGACGGCCGCCCACCCTGCCCCCCCTCAGGACCGGCCCTGTTGGCAGTGAGTGAATTATAGAAGAGTATATTAAAAAATGTAGATGCAGTGCCCCCATGTGTAAGTAACCACAAGTAACCTATGGCTCTAAGCATACTTGTGCTGAAACATGATAATCACTTAAAAGAGACCAGAGCTAGCGCAAGTAATGATTTAGTATGCGATCCCAATTCGTAGGATCAAATTTAGGTGTGGTCACACTAGAGGCAGTCTTGGGAAGGGCCTTTTACAGTACCTCCTACCGGTAGTAAAAGGATGCTCTGCAAGACTGCAAGGTCGCTCGCTAACAGGCAAGAGAATCAGATTTATTAATATTAGCCATTTGGAAAAAAAAAAGGGGGCATCAAAATCATTTAATACATCATGTGCGCTCAGAAACGACCACGGCATCATGCCATTGCCTCACAAGAAAAATGAAGACACAAGTCTACATGACTGCTTGTTCAAACAATATTTATCCCGGAGCACACATCTATAGCACAAAATAAATTTCTGCTTGACCTTCACCAATTAGGATCTATGTTGTGAAGGCATGAGGTTTTCGGGCAGCTTCAATTTATCAGATCTTGGAATCCAAAAAGGCAAAAACTTTAGTGGCAGATTATTCTACTTTCAGTCACCTTTCCATCGCTTATTCGTACATCTAGGAGCAACCCTGCGAGGAAGCCGCACACAATCACAAATTGGTTGAAGCATGAACGATAACCGATGTTTTTTTGCTTAACTACCAAACCGATTAGATTCAAGATGTGTAATTAGTTTTATACCTTCATGGTATATAGATCTCCACATGGGGCTTCAGTAACGGCGACATCCAGGAATAACATATTTCCAAGATTTTGGATCCCTTAATTTAGGCCCTAAAGATGGAAAAAAATGATGCCAGAATTCTCAATGTAAATGAACTGCATTTAAATTGAAACTAATTCTCCATGGAAACAAAAAGCCGCACACAATCAGCAATGGAAAAAAAAACACTAACGATACCCGATGTTTTTAGCTTAACTACCAAACTGATTAGATTCAACATGTATAATTAGTTCATACCTTCATGGTACCTAGATCTCCACTTGAGGCCGACATCCAGGAATAACATATTTCCAAGATTTTGGATCCCTTAATTTAGGCCCTAAAGATAGAAAAGTGATGTTAGAATTCTCAATGTAATTGAGCTGCATTTAAGTTGAAAATATCTGTTTTACAACCAGAACTGAGTAGGTACATTTATTAAAAATTAGAATGAACAAGGATATAAACTAATGAAATTGGGTATCCCCTAACAAAATGAATTATGTACACAAGAGAAATTATAGAAGAGTACCGAAAAATAGAGGTAGTTACATATATCTCACAAACATTGTATAGATGTTCGCATACGTGTTGTGCTAAAATACATTAATCACCGAAAAAGGGGCACACGTTGTGCAAACTATAATGTTCTAACACTTTATAATGTTCTTCCTAAAGCTACCAAACAATTCACATGTTCTAACATCTTTATACATATGCGTGGTATGTTCATATGTTCTACTATGTTTATACTGTAATAACCTATGAATATTATGTGGGTTTATCTCTGCTTTGTGTTGCGACATGAGAATAATCAAATCTAATGTACCTAGTGTTTATTCATACTTCGGTTAATCGAAAAACCGAATTAACCGAACCAAAATATTTCGGTTAATTCGGTTCGGTTTTTCATTTTGATCCAAGAAATTCGATTGCTAATTTCTAAAAACTGAATTATTTTAAAACCAAAAAAACTGAACCAATTAAACCGAAAAAATCGAATGTCCACTCCTATCGAGAAAACATAAGAAAGGTTTTTCCAAAAGACAAGAAGGTGAATAAAATTTCAATGGATAGACCGCAAGGTGAATAATGGGCGAGGGAAAAAATGGAAGGAAAGAAGATCGAAAGGTACCTTCTCTAGGATCGCTTGAACGAGCATGTGATAGATCCTTGCGTTCAAGGCTGTCGAACCGTTGTTCATAAAGTGGCTTCATATTTAAATTTGGACAATATGCAATCGTAATCTCTCGAAGACCTGCATAACTCCCAAGACCAGCTGGTAAGGATGCCAGCCGTTTGCAACTACTAAGATGGAGGATTCGTAATGATGGCAGGTCACCCGAACACCCTAGTGACTCCAGCGTATTGCAGCATTCAATATATAAATACTCGAGTGCGTCTAGCTGCCCGGACACGGAGCGAAGCTTATCACAAGAAGAAATGCTTAACTCCCTAAGGGACGGTGGTAGATACGGAAGTGCTACCAATTTAGCACAACTTTGTATGTCTAAACTTTCTAGGCATGGTAGAGAATTATTTCTTGGTGATGGCAATCGCTGTAGCATACTTGTGGATGAGAGGTCATTGCATTGTTCCGATGATGCAAATGTATCAGGGTGTTCCACCTGCACACTCTCTGACTCCTTCCCCCATATGGACACAAGATTAGGGCAATCAATAATAGTAATATATCTGAGAGATGGGGGAAGAATGAAGAGCTCTGTTAATCTTTCACAACCCCATATGAATAGTGAGGTTAGATGCGGCAGGAGCTGATCCCTTGCTCGAGTTGGGTCTCCTTTGACCTGTGCAAGGCCTAGTAGCCTACTGCATCCACGAATGTCCAGATTCTTCAAGGATACCAAGCATAGGAATTCTTCCTCTGGCCAGTAGATGAGAGCATCGCATGATACGATTTTCAAATCTACAAGTTTTCCAAACCACTTCCACATCCCAATCATTGGATGCGATGGACTTGAGTGGAAGAAAAAGTCGCAGCCAAACAACTCCATTTCCAAAACAGATGCTTCATGGTTCTCATCGAGCTGCAGTGTTGGTGTTGCTTCCCTGTCAGAGACAGTCAGGACTAACTTGGACAGCACAAACATGTATCTGGATCTAACTATTGCAAGGGATAGCTGTGCCTTTTCTTCTTCTAGCTGTATAACCTTGAGTTTTGGTGCTTCAGGTAGAGTTGTCAACATTGGGCAGTTCTTAATATGGAGCTTCTCAAGCAGCGGAAATGTTAGTTCTTCTTGGTTTTTCCCTTCCGTTGCCACCCATTTCTCCAACCTCTCCAAATCATGTAACCAGAGTTCTTTTAATGCTGGAAATGGTGTGCATGCCGTGCCACTGCATAGGCTTTGCAATTTATCCAATCTAATCAAATAAAGAACTTGAAGATCCTTCAAGTGCCAGAAGTGAGGAAATTCCTCACACGCTGTACACCCTTCTAGATGGAGTTCAGTCAAGTTGTGTAACACACCAAGATCTATCATCCATATCGGTAAACCAATACTTTTGTACGAAACTATCTTTAGCACCAGCAGTCCATTATGAGGTCTAAGAGCATTTAGGACCTTCTTATGACAATCTGATGCTGGTTCCACACTGCTGCTGCGGTCACTCCATTGAAGTGATAAGTGTGTGAGTTTCTCTTTATTTCCAAGATTGGCAGCTTTTGCATGCGCTTCAATTACATTTTCTAGATTACGTAACTCTAACTCGCCGCCAAGGTTTAAGTTATGCAGTTCTCTGACAGTACTACAACCAGAGCTAGCACCCGCCACAAAATATGTCAGAGTTTGCAGAAAAGTGAGCTGTCCAAGATCTGGAGGCATGTACTTTAATGATATGCACCCATTAGTGTAGAGATGTCGGAGGCTTGCCATATACTTCATGTCCTTTGGAAGTCGACCAAGGTTCCTGCAACCAGAAAGGTCCAACGTCTGTAGATTGTATAGTATGCTTATTTCTTCAGGAAGTTCTTCGATCAGCCAGTTTCTTGAGAGATTAAGATACCTTAGGTGTTGTAAGTGCCTTGGTCTGATTGGTAGTTTTTTCAATTCAAAGAGTTGTAGTGCACGTAGAGAATTGTACTTCGATAAACGTGGTGCCGAACCATCAGTATACCACTGCATTGGATACAATAACGTCCGAAAACTTGGAGATTGTTTCTTCAGAAAATTATTCAAATGAGTTCCAATATCATAGTACGATGTGAACAAGTGGCGAGTTGGATTTGACAACAACTTCATTTGATTGGGCACATCAACTATGCTGATACTTTCTTTTCCCATAACAGATAGAGCAATGTCATGCATAAGATCATGTATCTTGCATATGGTTCTGTTACGGAGCTGGCACCTTTCTCCATATTTCACTGGAGGGGTCTGCTTCACATCTTGAAAGAATGATCTCCAAGCGAGCTCCTTGAAAATGTTTTCACCAACAGTTTCAATGTTGTCTTCTTCATGCAGTGGTATGGAGTCATGTGCCATCCATAACTGGATCAAAGTCTCCACATCGATCTCATAATCTTTGGGAAATATGGCACAGAATGCGAAGCACTGCTTCATGTGTGATGGTAGGTCGTCATAGCTGAGCTTGAGTATAGGCAAAATTCCAGTCTTGTCATTACAAATGTTAGTTCTGGCTAATATAGCCTTCCATTCTTGCGCGCTACTCTTGGTACTCAACATAGACCCAAAGGCTTTGGCAGCCAAAGGAGAGCCAGCACATCTATCCACAATCTTATCAACAATGCCATCTAGCTCCTCAGTGTTCGGCTTTTGCAAACTGAATGCTCTCGTCTGGATCATTTCCTTTAGATACTCAACACCCAACTTGTCGAGATTATATGCTTCAATTATACCCATGGACATAACTCGAGCTACTTCTGCATCACGAGTGGTTGTGATTACTGCACTACCCTTTGCACCCTGCTTAAGGCAGGTCTTGAGTTTTTCCCACTTATCAGCATCCCGATTCCACACATCATCCAACACAATCAGATATCTCTTTCCACTTACTTCTTTCTGGAGATTCTGCAATGATTTCTCACGGTCTTTCTCATTGGTCTTGCAGATGTTGTTTGCTATATTACCAACGTCAAAATCATCTGATACACAACACCATCTCCGGAGCTGGAAAATTGTCTCGATTTCAAGATCATTGTAAATGAGCTGCGCAAAGGTGGTCTTGCCCAGCCCACCCATCCCGACAATAGGCAGGACCATGAGATCCCTGTCGGTAGCTTGATCAAGCAACTTCTCCACGATCTTTTTCTTCTCTTCTTCTCTGGATCTTCTTCTCAGAGTCAGACAATATGGAATCCGTCTGCCGCCACTGCCTGGATGGTGGTGCTTGCTGCCGGTGTGTGAACCTAAAGGCATTCATCTCTGTGACAAGGACCTCAATGCTCTGCACAATTCCGCTCAGCTTCTTACCCATCCTGTAACGGAACATGATGGGGTTATGAGCAGGGAAGAGGCTTACAATATCCATGCCAAGCTTGCTGTAGTGTCCCTTGTTCTTGGCTTCACGCCGGAGAGCCTCGTACTTGAACTCATCAAAGACATCAATTGCCTCGTAGGCCACTGCCTTGAGGGCGTCGAGCCAAGCACTCACGCCGGGTCGGTAAGCCCCCTTCTCCTCTGCATCCTCGATGACGTCCAGGATGGCTGGCAGCTTACGCTCCAGGATCTTGCGCTGCTCCTCCATGCCATGCATCACCTTGTACTGGTCCAGAAGGTAGCTGGATGCTTTCTCCCTCACCATGGAGACCAGCGGCCCGATCACCAACTCAGCCATTGCTGCTCTCACAGCTCACAAGGACTCACGCACAAAGCACAGGCAAGCACAACTGCAGTGGGAAACGTGGAGGAGTAAAGGAGAGTTGAGAGCAATTAAGAATCATTGGAGAAAAAAGAGGGGAAGTAGAGGGCATACCATGATGTATCAGATTAAAAAGAGCGAGAGAAATTAAGTTGGTATATCTGCTGATTACGTAGACAAATTAGCAACAGCAATTAATACGTGGTACCCCTCCACAAGAATCTTGACCTGTAGTGTCAGCATTAATGTACGGGCCCTTGCTTGATGCTTGAATGCATACTGCCTAGATGAGATAGGATGTGATATGATCATTTATAGATTTAGAGTCATTTAATTATTTAGATGATTGAATGAATGGGATACGATCATTTATTTTTTAGAAATATTTCTCCAAGATGCTGGATAGAATCATCTCAAAAAAGTCAGACGGGCTCATCCAGTTTGTTGCATGAAGACGTGTACTTGGTTAATTTTAAATTTTGCCGAAGTGTACTCGATCAAATTGTGATCAAATTTTGTCGAAAAATTCAAATTTCATTTGAAAATTCGGACTTTCAGTCAAATTTTGTCCAACAATTCAAATATCCACTAAGCCTTTTTTTTTTGCAAAATTAGTCTCTGATGGAAAAAAATTACAAAACTAGCCCAATTTGGCGATTGTTTCACCAGAATCGCGGCATTATCTCGTGGAGCACATCAAACACGTGAGACCCACCATGGTGTATCAGATTAACTAGTAAGATCTGCGCGCTTCGCCGCGCCGCGCGAAATTTGATCCAAGTTTTATCTCTGAAAAAGGTAGGAATATCCAAGCATTTTTTGTTCGATTGTTTTTTTTTTGGAAAAAATACTCTAGGCAAGAACCGTCGACGAACCAGCGAAACAACGGGCCTTTTTTGGGGAAAAAAAGAATAATACTTATTCCGAAAAATATTAAATTCCGAGTTGCAAAAAAAACTATAGACGCTGAGCTTAACACCCTATGTGTTCAGCGGGTAATAATACATGTTTTAAAAAATATTAGAGATCGAGCCGCAAAAGAAATTCTATATGCCGCACTTAACACCGCAAATGGGAAAAACTTTTTTTCGGGAAAAGCGAGGGAAAACGGGACACGAAAACATTTTTCCTTTGAAAATCAAAGAAAGCCGGACAAAAACGGAGAAACGACGAGCGAAAAACGAATTTCCATTTTTTGTTTTTGGAAAACGGCCAACGAGAACATTTTTCTCATGTTTCGAAGAAAAAATGAATCACGTAAAAAAAATTTCCGGGTAAAACGGAGCAAGGAAACGGTCATCTACTTTTTTTTTTGGGAAAACGGTTAACGAAAACATGTTTCCCATACTCCAGAGGAAAGACGGATCACGAAAACATTTTTTCTGGGCAAAACGGAGAAAAGAAACGGTTTTCCATTTTTTTTTAAAAAAAAACGGCTAACTAAAATATTTTTCGCATGCTCTGGAGAAAAAACGGACTACGAAACCTTTTTTTTCAGTCAAAACTGATAAAGGACCCGAACGTAAAGCACGAGGACCTATTTGTTATAATTTTGGACCTGTTCGCTATTTTAAAAAATTAGGAAAGGGCTCGTTCGCGATTTATATTTAACGGGAGGAGCTCCATGTAAAACGGCAAATGAGGAGCCTAAACGCGAACCGGTAAAAAAAATCTTCCTCTCACATAAAATCGCGCAGGGATCTATTCGTAATTTCGAAGAATCGGAAGACTTTTTCGTAAAAAAACGGGCGAACACATTGGCATGGCCTTTGGTCTCCAAAGCTAGTCAAGGTAGTTATTAATATAAGTTGGTATATCTGCTGATTACGTAATAAAGTATTATTTATACTCCCGACTTCCCAACAACTTTACGTAGACAAATTAGCAACAGCAATTAATACCCCGGGTGGTTGCCCTCCACAAGAATCTTGACCTGTACTGTCAGCATTAATGTACCGGCTCTTGCTTGATGCTTAAATGCACACTGCCTAGATGAGATAGGATGTGATATGATCATTTACAGATTTAGAGTCATTTAATTATTTAGATGATTGAATAAATGGGATATGATCATTTATTTTTTAGAAACATTTCTCCAAGATGCTGGATAGAGTCATCTCAAAAAAGTCAGACGGGCTCATCCAGTTTGTTGCATGAAGACGTGTACTCTGTCAAATTCAAATTTCGCCGAAGTGTACTCTGTCAAGTTTTTTTTAACAAACTATATAAACACTATATGTTTTAGCTTCTATTTCACAAAAGTAAAGATTTTACGAGAATTTTTATCACAAAACTATAGGTGTCATTATAATTGACTTTTTCTTGGAACAGGTTTGACAGTGTGGGCACATATGGTACTTCACACACGAGTGAAATAGGAAATATGGGCTTATGAGGCTGCCATATTGGCCCACACAGCTAGACCTGTTACAAGGAACAGTCAATTTTAAAACCTGTAGTTTTGTGGCACATGTTCTCACAAAATCGGTAATTTTGTAAAATACAAGCATAGACATGTATTTTCTGATTGTTTGTACAAGAAACTTGTAGCTTTGGAAAATTTACTCTAATATATTTGTAAATGCTATATAATAGTAAGGTTATGCAAGCATTTTTCTTTGGGTTTTGATAATTTTCACCCGGTTTGTGTCTCAGTGTTGGTTCCAAAGCTACCTACATTTGTTATTCCCTAGGTTTTTTTAGCAAGTTAGTGTCTTGATGTTGCTTGGAGAGCTTCACATTTTTTGCTCCACACCATAGATGATTTTTGACTGATAGGCAGTAGAGTATTGTTTTATGACCTTCTTTACACTTTTGTTCACCTAGATTCTTCTTTGATTTTTGTATGTACATATTCATGCGCATTTTTTTTTGTTTTCTCATAAAAATAGTTTCGTTAGTTAGCTAATCTTAGTCGTCTTTTCAGCTTATAGTGATAAATTTGTGGGTTCACTAATCATCTCTGTAAACAGCACATATGTGGCACCCTATTTTAGCGGTTTTTTGGAACTATCACAAATAGAATTATCAGTGACGGTTAAAATTTAAAATGGCGGAAAGGTTATTTGTGGCGGTTTTTGTTTGAAACCGCCACAAATAATGCATTTTCTATGACGGTTTTTATTTTGTGTTCTGGAATTATTATTGCGGTTTTTGGCTAAAACCGTCATTGATAATATGAGTATTTGTGGCGGTTTTAGCTAAAAACCGTCACTGATAATATGAGTATTTGTGACGGTTTTAGTCAAAAATCGCCACTGATAGTATTATCTGTGGCGGTTTTAAAACAGCCACTGATAATCCCTGATTATCAGTGGCACTTAATCTGCGACGGTTTTCGAACCACCACTGATGTCAGTTTAAAACTGCCACTAATAACAATTTTTGTAGTAGTGTTGTAAAAATTCAGTTATAAAGTACGGTATTTCTAAAACTTGGTAAGAATCTTGTGTGTCCATTCACATGTACTAAACACTATACTAACATAGATTTAATTTTTTTGAGAGGAAACTTAGATTTAATTGTTTTCTTAGATGGAGCAGCATTGCAGGTACAAGCATAATACAAAAACTCAGCAACTTGCGTTAAAATATGTACATTGACAGAAATAGGATTTTCAGTACAAATCTATGTTGACACTACTTTTGACCAACTAAAAAGATAGTAAGTATCTTTTATGTTTTCTTCTTGCTTTTGTCGGTACTGCTCAAATGCAGAGCAAAAGATTGTTCTCAATAGTTGTCATCTAAGTAGGTCATTTGGATTGTAGAAGGCGACATAAGCACACACTTTTTTTTGTCTTGGATTGTAAAAGGCAACGTAAGCTTTTTGGATGTGGACAGGCAAGCGGCAAAATGTGAATTCATAAAATCCTAAGAGAACCATCCCAGTAGTATGCATATGAGCATATCTAGGCCGGCACCAGCTTTGTAGGGTGTGTTTGGTTGCCTGCGTGGTGTCTGAATCGCACGAGTGGATGCAACTGTATCTATTAGACGCATGTTTGGTTTCCTGTACACAGAAATTAGACTTCTCTCTAATGCAGCCCCATGAGATGCACAAACAAGCAACCAAACAACTTAACTTGCATCCACTCAGTCAGGCCAAGGCTAGCCTAGATGGCTCATACGAAACAAATTAGGATGGTGCAGGTAACCAAACACACCCGTAGGCGCTCTTGTTATCCTTTCAGGATTTGTTAAAAAAATTTAATGCATCCCTAGGAGACCTAGACCAGTCCTCCTGCACACCCCACGAATGGTCTAACACGCTGTGCAAAGGGAACTTATCAAGAGTGTCCACGCAAAGGGAAATCATTTGATAGTTCAAATTTTTGTCTAGCCTATATTTATTAAGATGTTAATCTGACAAGATTGCTCGTGATAAAGTAGATGTTTTGAATTATTAGAAGGCTTATTTTTTGTTAGCTTTGTATGATTTTCCTTTGCCATGTGTTTTGTTTATTTAGCGAGCAAATTGAAAAGGAGCGGCAACTTTTGGTTTCAGGCGTCCAAGGGGCGACGGACACCTTTCTGCAACAACTCCCTCGCTTAGGGATTGAAGCCAGCTCGAGCCGGAGCCGCATTCCCTCGTCTGACTCTGAAGCTATCAAATTTCTCCAAACCTCCGCCGGGTTGCTCGGGTCTTCCGCTGTGGCCTTTGGTGATCATTGTGCGAAGCTAGGGTCCCTCAAAACTGCCCAGTTTTTGGAAGCGAAGGGTTGTGCTCATGTTCGTGAGAACTTTGGAGCCGTCTCTGCTGCCCCAACTCAACCGGGATTTGCTGATCTTGTATCGGTTGGGAAACCCTCCTCCGCTGCGATATGGTTGGCCTCCCGCTTTATCTCTGATTTCTGGAAACAGCATGGAGAAAAGGCAGCGAAAGAATCAGTTCTGCGGGCCCGTGCCGCGATGAGTTCTTCCAAGCCCGCGGCTAAGGCGAGCGAAGCGAAGGGTGTGGTGGAGCTTGCTCCTCCGTAGTTTCACCCCTTTGCCTGGCGCGGTGAATTTGATTTTGTGTATCCCTTTGCTTCGCATGTTCCCCATGATGCTGGATTTGCATGTTGTTGTCGGTATGACGTGTGCAAGAACGTGCTAGTTTCGTTTATTTTGCTCGTGCGCTTTAATTTACCAGGTGCTTAAAATTTGTGGGAAGAAGCGCGATGTCTGAGAAATGAAGAGCCTCCTTGGGTTCCAGCATCAGCATTTACTCGAGACTCCTCGACTTCTTCTTGCTGGGTGTATGTATCTACGCCTTCGCTTATAGAATGATCACTCGTCTCTCGGTTTTACTCATTTTACTTGCATTTGTTTTCTTCCTCTTTGCGTTTCCTGTTCCGATTATCTTTGAGCTCGGTGGCATTCTCTTCGATGAACGACGCCCTGCTGGACCCTATGGACGAAGATGCTTTTTTCTTTGACTTTGAGGAGGAACCACCAATGGTGGGCGCCCCTCCTGCACCTGTCGAGGAAGAGGATATCCCCCTAGTCTTTGACTTTGGGGATGATACTCCTGTCATCGATGGTCTTCCGGTGCCCGATGCTCAGGAAGCTTTCATCGCCGAGCTCTGGGCCGACTTCGACCTTGCGATGGCCGAGCTCGCGGAAGGAGAGGCCATCACCCAGGACATATCCAACCTCGACGTGTTGATCGAGATAGTCCCGAAGCTGATGAAGGCGAGGGATGCCCTCATCGAAGCAACAGTCCACGCACATCGTGCTTGAACCTTGATTAGCGTACTCCAATATTTTCGTCGAACTTTACTATTATGTGTAATGGAGATATGTTGGATTTTTCTTTAGTTCTTTGATGGAGCCTGCTCCTTCTCTTTCTTTTGTCATCTGATTTCTAGAATTTTGTTTGTATGAATGCTCAGCCCCTGGTGGGCTGAGCCATCAGCGGAGCTGCGATCAGCAAAGCGAGGCAACTCTGATTTCCCGTCGTATTCTGCGCCGGGTTTAAGCATGGTAGCATTTTTAACCGAACGGGGGTTGACAGGAACTCGCGGCTTTGCATATGCATTTTTGCGAGATTCAAGCCTAGATCTGTCACGAAGCATCGATTCGCCGTAGCTATTTAGCTGCCCTTAGTCGGGTTTGGTGAGGGGATGAGTGGGTCGTTCGCTCGATCGACCTTCCACCGAATCCTACCCAATCCGACCTTGAGGACTTTCGAAGGATAGGAATAGGTGGAGCGTTAACTCCTCCCGGCGTTCGCAAACTCCTACCCGGCGCGAAGGCCTACCCGGCGCGAGGCTACGGGTCTACGAAGCGAAGGGACGGGTGGGACGTTAGCCCGACCAAGCGTTTGCGAAGGCCTACCCGGCGAGAGGCTACAGGTCTCCAGAGCGAAGGGACGGGTGGGACGTTAGCCCGACCAAGCGTCCGCGAAGTCCTACCTAGCGCGAGGCTACGGGTCTTCTGAGCGAAGGGACGGGTGGGACGTTAGCCCGACCAAGCGTCCGCGAAGTCCTACCCAGCGCAAGGCTACGGGTCTCCGGAGTGAAGGGACGGGTGGGATGTTAGCCCGACCAAGCGTCCGCGAAGGCCTACCCGGCGCGAGGCTACGGGTCTCCGGAGCGAAGGGGCAGGTGGGACGTTAGCCCGACCAAGCGTCCGCGAAGGCCTACCCGGCGCGAGGCTACGGGTCTCCGAAGCGAAGGGACGGGTGGGACGTTAGCCCGACCAAGCGTCCGTGAAGGCCTACCCGGCGAGGAGTAGCCCCCAATATGAGCCGAAACGGAGAGAATCCAGTTGCTGTTGATACAGAGGTACGAGTTGCCCACAGCACATGAGCAAGCTCATCGGGCCATAATCCTTTTGCCGAACCATAGAGCCTCTTCTTGATGCCGTCGAGGAGTAATCCGTTCGCTCGTTCAACCACCCCGTTAGACTGAGGATGGCCCACCAAAGCGAAGCAGATCGTTATCCTGAGGCTTTCACAATAATTGCGGAACTTCTTCGAATCGAACTGGGATCCGTTGTCGGTTACAATTTGGAATGGGGCCCCATATCTGCATATAATAGTCTTCCACAGGAATTTAACGGTCGCATCAGCAGTTATTCTTACCACCTGTTCTGCCTCAATCCATCAGGAGAAGTAGTCAATGGCGACGATCACGAACTGAAGGTTAGCTCGGGCTTTAGGAAGTGCCCCGACAATAGCCATTCCCCATTTGGCGAAGGGCCAAATTGGGGGCACCGGACGTAACTCACCGGGCGGCGTCTTTTTCTGCTTTGTCATCCATTGACATGCATGACAATGTCGGACTATTTGCTCAGCATCTTGCAACGCCGAGGGCCAGTAGAGTCCCATTTGAAACACTTTTCCCGTGAGATTCCTGGGGGCCTGGTTTGCCCCACAAGCCCCCTGGTGTACTTTGCGTAGGGTCCGCATCCCTTCTTCACAGGATATACAGCGGAGCCATGGGGCGCAGAGGCCGCTGCGAAATAGGAGCCCATCAATGATGGCATATTTCTTCACTCGCCTCTCAAGGTGCTTTGCTTGTGCTTCATCATTTGGTGAAGTTCCCTCGAGGAGGTAGTCGTATATCTCACTCCTCCAGTCTCCGCTGGTCGCTCGAGCAATGAGGTTCACCTGGGAAGGAAGGGAGGCGACACGGAGTATCTCGAAGAATACCGCCGAAGACAAGATCCCCCCGGTGGTGGCGATCTTCGCTAGCTCGTCGGCTCGTTCATTTTGGGCTCTAGGTATTGCAACAATGGTGAACCCAACGAAGCCTTTCTCCATCGTCCGGACCGCTTCGACGTACTTCTGGAGTTGCTCGTCCTTCACTTGGTATTCCTTTGAGACATGCCCTTGGATAAGCTTTGAATCGGTGTATATAATGGCCTTTTTTGCTCCCATGGTCTTCGCTTTTCGGAGCCCCAGCAAGAGCGCTTCGTACTCAGTCACGTTGTTGGTGGAGGGGAAATCTAGTCTTGCTGCGAACTCGAGTTTTTCTCCTCCGAGAGCTTTCACCACAGCAGCTCCCCCTGCTCCACTTGCCCCCCATGATCTGTTAGAGTTGATGGACCACACCGTCGAGGCGTCGTCATCTTCACGCGACGGGGAGGTCCATTCCACCATGAAATCAGCTAGGACTTGGCTTTTTTATGGCGGTGCGTGGCACTATAGTTAGCTCGAAGGGCGCCAACTCGACTGCCCATTTGCTGACACGTCCAGTGCTTTCCCTGTTGGAAAGCATCGGACCGAGAGGATACGCTGTCGGTACTTTGATGCGATTAGCTTGGAAATAATGGCGGAGTTTTCGGGAGGCCATCAGCAGGGCGTATGCCAATTTTTCCATCTCGGAGTATCGCAATTTTGCTCCCTACAGTGCTTCAAAGACAAAATATATCGGGTGTTGTTTCGCGCCTTGTGGTCTCACCAGTACTGCGCTTACGGCGTCAGGGCTTGCCACCAGGTACAGCAGAAGCCACTCACCTTGCTTCGGGCTTTTGTAGTATAGGGACTTCCATGAGCCTTTGCTTCAGTCTATCAAAAACGGGTTGGCATTCTTTCATCCAGGCGAAAGTACTACTTGAGCATAGCGCTTTGAAGACCGGCAGGCTTTGCTCCGCTAACTTTGGTAAGAATCGATTTAGCGTGGCAAGTCGCCCCCGCCAATCGTTGTACCTCTTTCAGATTTTTTGGCGGGGCCATATCTTGGAGGGCTCTTATCTTTTCTGGATTTGCCTCGATGCCTCTCTGAGAGACTAGGAAGCCTAGAAGCTTCCCCGCATCTACGCCGAAGACACACTTGGACGGGTTGAGCCTTACTTTTTTCATCATCAGGTTGTCGAAGGTCTCCCGGAGGTCCGCAATATGGTTTTCCTTCTTCTCGCTCTTGACGATGATATCATCAACGTATGCTTCCACATTCCTCCCCAACTGGTTGGAGAAGATCCTGGCGATGAGCTGCGCGAAGGTTGCACCCGCGTTCTTGAGGCCGAAGGGCATTCGTATGAAGCAATACGTGCCGAAGGGGGTGATGAACGCTGTTTTATCTTCATCCTCCTTTCGCATGTATACTTGGTGATAGCCGGAGTAGGCATCAAGGAAGCTCATTCTTTTCGACCCGGAGGTAAAGTCAACGAGTTGATCTATGTGGGGTAGGGGGAAATCATCTTTAGGGTATGCTTTGTTTAGGTCTGTAAAGTCGATGCACATTCGCCAGGCCCCGCTGGACTTCTTGACCATGACCACATTGGCTAGCCAATCAATATGAAGGGCTTCGCGTATGATCCTCGCCTGGAGTAGCTTGTCTACCTCTACTTTCGCGGCAACTTGCCTTTCCACAGCAAGCTTCCGAAGCTTTTGCTTTTTAGGCTTCGCGTCCGGGCTAATGGCGAGGGAGTGTTCGATGGTTTCCCTATGGACCCCAGGGAGATCTTAGGGCCCCCATGCGAACAAAGCTTCATACTCTTGAAGATGCCGCATCAGACATTTCTCTTCATCAAGGGATTGCATGGCGCTGGGGGTCACTGCCTTTTCCTCGCCTGGCCACAATACCGCTTGTTTTGTTTCCCTCTGAGGTTGTGGTTTGGGGAGCCATCGGTTGTGCGGCTTTGGTACCCTAACTCTGAAATGTAGACATGCTTTACCTGGGGAGGATTTTCCATATTTATCTTCCTCGCGAGAGCCTGGTCCCCTCGCACCGTGATAACACCCTCGGCAGAAGGAATTTTCATGCATAGGAACCCGTGATGAATTACGGCTCCCATAATCGTCAACGAGCCCCGGCCTAGGATAGCGTTATATTGGAAAGGCATGTCCACCACGTCAAATGTTACACAGTTGGTGACACTGGCTGTGGCCTCGCGAAGGTGACCTCCAATTCCACCTGACCTAAGGTGCTGACAGTGCTCCCCCAAAGCCCATTAAAGGCACCTCCGACTTCTTCAACCGGTCTCGAGGGATCATCATTTGTCGGAAAGCTTCCGTAGACAGAATGTCCGCCGCGCTTCCTCCGTCTACTAGCACCCGACGTACCTCGCAGTCGGCAATGATTGTGGTCACCACCAAGGAGTCTTGATGTGGGAAGTGCACGCCCGCAGCATCTTCATGCGTGAAGGTGATCGGCTCAAATCTCAACGGAGGAGGAATAGTTGGATTGATCCCGACGTGATTGATTTGCCTCGCATAAGCCTTCCTTTGCCTTTTTAACAAGAGATGCGGCGAAGAACCCCCAGCGATAACGTCCATGACGCGACGGAGATGATTTACCCCTCCCTGAGGAGGGGGGTGCCGACGTTCGGTCGGGGTTGCTTCGGGCGGCGGAGGGCGTATCCCAGTTTCTCTCCACTTGGCCTCAAAGTGCCGATATCCCTCGATCACCTTGCAGTGGGCAGTGTCATGGGTGTTGTTCTCGCCATGATACTCGCAGTGGTATCGCTTTCACACTTGTCCTTCCCTCTTGATCATTCGAGTTCCTTCATCTTGCCTTTCGCGGCGCTGGATAGGGCTTTGCCTTTGTTGCTCCGGTTATCGATTGCCAACATCTCGCCGATCGCTTCGTTCGTCAATATAATGTATCCTCCTCTCTCCGTCTCTTTTGGATAACTCAGTGTATCGTCCCTTCGCCCTAGTCCTGAGCGGGGGATCCCTCCCCCGCCCTCTTTTGCGGGGAACTAGCTCTTGGGCTTCGTGTCGGGGCCTGCCATCCCTGCGGAGATTTTCTTCCTCCGCCCGTGCATATTCTCTCATTTTTGCAAAGAGTTCATCCACAGTGTGCACCTCTTTATGAGTGAGCCTTTCTGCTAACGGTCCCCTTCGTAGGCCACATCGCGCCGCGTTGATGATGGTGGTATCGCTGACACCTCGAATCTGGCATTTAACTCTGGAAAAGCGCTGAAAATAACTTTTGAGGGTTTCCCCTTCGCGCTGCCTAATCGCGAATAGATCACTCTCCTCTTTCATCTCGTCGAAATTGCCTTGGAAGTTGCCTTCCAACTTGCTGCGGAGCCGCGACCAGCTTGTGATCGAACCGGACTCCAGCGAAGAGTACCAAGACAAGGCGATGCCTTCAAGCGCCAGCAGGAGCCCCTTTGCCTTAATATCATCATCTCCCCCCGCGGCCTCCACCGCCGTATCATAGATGCGGAGGAACTCCCTGGGATCTGTCTTGCCGTCATACGGTTTAATGGTAGGGAACTTGAAGCTTCCTGGAGAAGGCCATTTTTTGGCTCGTAAGCGAAGGCTAAGGGGGTTTGGATCATCGTCCTCCCTGATCGCCGACGCATATGTTGGAGATAGCACTTCACGGCTTGGGCTTTCATCTTGTGATTCGTCTCGCCCCTAGTCTTGTCGTTCTTGCAGGCTTCTCACCTCCGCCATGAGCTTTTCATTGGCCTCCATCAACGTCCATACGTTGAGGTCGAGCTCCCCCGAGTCCTGGTCCCTTCTTCAATGATCTCTTCGCCCCATGAGTAACTTGATGGCGAGTTGGATGTGCCGACGTTCCCGCTCATGTCCACCCGGTGTCGAGGTCGTCTGGCGCACGGCTGGGGGCCGCCGTTTTGGATCTCGCTTGCGTGTCGCTGCCGGGGTCTGTGGAGGTGATGCTCCTAGCATCCCCCTTACTTGTACTGGGGCCGGCGGCCAATTTTCACCACCCAGGAGTTGTCGTGGATCGCAAGACTAGCTCCTCGTAGATCGTCTTGATCCTTCTGCTCCCGTCGTCGCCGCTGTTTCCTTGGACGTCATTCCCTTCTTCGGTGGCAAGGTTGCCGAAAGTTTTTTCCTTTTGCTGGTCGGAGAGCAGTGGTTTCACCTTGCAGTTAGGGTTCCCCACGGACGGCGCCAGTGTGGCGGCAAGAATCCACCTCGGTTCGTCTCAGTTTCCTCTTTTTTTATGTAAAAAAAATCCACCCTGATCTCTTCTTCTCTCCCTTTTATAGGGTTGAGGAGGGGACATGCATGCACCGGTCGGCTCCTTCTTTAATTATCTTTGTCATCGGGCTACAGGCTTTTTCCGTGGTCTTCCAGTCCTTCTTTTCCACCTGTCCTTTACCGAGGGCTAGCTGGGCTTTACGTGGCATTTTTTGTTCTTGCTTTACATTTTTACCCTTTTGTTTTGTTCCCACCCCAAGGGCTTTGATGGGATATCACGAGCTTTAGGGCCCTAGACTTGCCTGGCTACCTAGGGATTTCCCTGTGGCTCTAGCAATATGTCAGGTCTGAGCGGGCCCCAGCCTGGTAATTTTTATGGGGGATGGAGGAGGTGGGTTTCCCCCGCCGACCCCCTCCGCTATTCTTCTCGTGGCTCCGGATTTCTTCTTGGTCCGGTTATTTTCGACTGCACGCTTCGGCCGGGGCATCACTTCCAAGGGCAGGTGGTTCTTACTTCGCTTGTAGGAGAGGGAATAGGTATAGCGAACATGTTTCCTTGATCCAGATGGAGGTGCGAGCCTGGCTTCGCCTGCCAAAATGAGTGGAGGTGTGAGCCTGGCTTTGCCTGCCAAAATGAGTGGGTTCATTGGGCCTACAACAATAGAGCTTCAAGTTTTATCTACCTTTCAGGATGTGGAGAGCTGTTTCATATTTTGTTCTAGGACGTTCAGGCCAATTGAACATGTGGTTGTAGCAAAAGGCATGATGAAAATTTGATTTCTAGATTGACAGGTTGAAACTGTAGTATTAAATTGATCCTTTTTTGCTACTTGGGATTTCTTTCATACAAGAAGAACTATAGTGATAGCAATTCTTCATTTGTATGTTTCTTCCCCTGATCTGTATTAGATCTGTAAGCTGACATCATTTTTCCCTGATCTGTATTGTATCTATGCTTGATGAGTTCAATGCTCAAATTTACTGATGCTTGTTGTTATTTATCTATGCTTAATGAGTTCAGCGTGTTTTGTATGGAGTAGACCAGAACTGGTTGCTTTTGTATGCATCTGAAAAATGTCTATTGCACACTGCTTGGCTCACGTTGTGGTCCATGGAGCCATGGCCGAATACACTTGTTTCACTGTTGGTGCTAAGCACCTGGCGTTCCGAATGCTTGTGTTTGGATTTGGGATGTACTATGTAAGTCGCCCTCTGTAGGAAGTTGAATCAATTGTGTTACAGCATTCAGCATCGCAAGTTATGTTCAATATAAATTGTCGAGAGATGTTGAATTCATTTGGTTCATTTGCATTCAAAGAATGTGTTACAGCATCTCTTCTCAGCCTGTACCAGCTCATACAATCAACCAAACATCATCTCTTCTCAGCCTGCACCAGCTCATGCAATCAACCAAACAACATCTCTTGCATCCACTTAGCCTGAATCCCACCAGCCTGGCTCCACTCATACAGCCTGGCTGAGTTGAGAAGGCAACCAAACAACCCAAATGTGGTAGACATAATAGAACCCATCTGTAAGACTTATCTTCATGCATGCTTGACACTTGTTGGAGCCGCCGTGGATCGAACTCACTAACCACGACGAACTCCGGCTAGAACGCGAACAAGAAGACTCACTTCGGCCACAACACGTACGAATACACCGAACACAGTAGATGTGGGAACTCACTCGAACACGCTTGCTGCAGCAGAAACAAACATACTCTAGCATATGTACGAAGCAACACACTATCTGTATTCTTAGTCTGTAGCCACAAAACAAACTGAGTACAACTTATATAGCCAAACAATGACTTGCTGAGTCTAACAGACTGACTACTGCATGCACCACACACGCAGCCCACGATTTTTTTTTTAAATAATATTATTTTAATCAAAATTTACAGAAATAATATGCCGAAAAAGAAAATAGCAAAACTACCCCCCTGTGTCCATTTGAATTGGCGACAGGGTCCTGTCGCCATTTGAATTGGCGACAGGGTCCTGTCGCCATTTGAATTGGCGACAGCAGCTCCTGTCGCCAATTCAAATGGCGACAGGGGGTAAAATAGGAATTTGCCCCATCCTATCGCCATTCCATTTGGCGACAGCATTTAATACCGAACACGCGAGGCGCCTGTCGCCAAATGGAATGGCGACAGGAGCCTTTACCCATCGCGGGCGACGGTTCTGTCGCCATTTCTCGCTCGCAGAGAAAGAGGGACAGAGAGGGAGAGGAAGAAGAGAAAGAGAGGAAGAGGAGGAGAGGGAGAGGAAGAAGAGAAAGAGAGGAAGAAGAGAAAGAGAGGAAGAGGAGGAGAGGGAGAGGAGGAAGAGGAAGGAAGAGGAGGAAGAAGAAGATCTCGGTTTCGCAGGTAAATTTTTTTTTGTATGAAATTAGCAATTTAGTGAGTAGATTAATGACTAATTTAGTGATTTAGCGAGTAGTATTATCATGTTTTGATGATCTAGTGACTTAGGAAAAATTTAGCGATTAGCGTTGTGTTCGAATTAACGACTTAGTGATTAGCGTTGTTTTCGCGATTTAGCGAATAGTATTGTTTTCGCGACTAAGCGATTTGTTTAACCACTTAGCGACTTAGCGATTAGCGTTGTTTTCGCGATTTAGGAACAAACCCCAGGCACGACAGCCTTTGGCCCCGTAGTCCGTGTTTGCCATGCTTGCCTCGGCTTTGCTCGCCTCAGCCCCGTCGGCTCTGTTCTTAGTGCGCGGCCCGGTCACACTTGCCTCGGCTTGCCGGCCTCACCCGTTGCCTCCACGCTTCGTTCGGTGATGGTAACACGACCCAAACTGGCCAGCCCTTCCGCCGAAGCCAAATGACGGCAATAATCGCATAAGCGATGAAGCCGGCTTGTATATGGCAAAATCGCCTTTATAGCCAAATGGACCGGGAAAATGCCATGAACAATTTCTGGGAAAGTAGGAAAATAATTATGAATTAGCCCTTCCTTTTTTTAGAAATTTTAGAAATCAGTAAATAAATTCAGAAATTTGGTAGTAAACACTGAAAAATAGTTTTTTGGGCTTATGGACTACGGAAAATTTGGCGAAATTGGTATTAGCATACCTCTGGATTTACTTTTATAGCCTCAAATATTTGCTGAAATTCTTGTGATTATGGATGAACGAGTGCGATTTACGATATATTACGGAGAGGGAATTCGAACATGGGTGTAGAAGGGGTGGAACTAAGTCATTTCCCAAGTGTGGTAGTTGGTGCATCACGCCCAGTGAGCGTTCATGGAGCACTGTTAGAAGATGGTTATACCAAATATCTCGTTGGACCGTGAGTTGCATGGTGTGAAGCCGCGGAGTAGGGTGTCGGAGACGAAAGCTGCACGCATCGGGAGTTAGTTGAAATTACAGGTCCAAGTCATGGAGTTCGTATGTCAGAGCAGCGATTGAGAGAGGATGGCCATTAGTATTGTTGGCGCAAGCATTTGAGAAAGCAGATAGCATCCGCGAGGAACAGCAGGAGGTTGTTGGTGACGAAGAGGAGGAAGTTGGGGAGAGCGACCAAGCAAGAGAATACTCGGTGAGGCATGATGTTAGTTACGCTCAGAGGCAAGCGGTGCAAGGTGAGGAAGTTGGTGTTCCAATGGAAGACGTCACGAGGAACCAATGGGTGTGGCAGACGTGCAGGAACCAATGGGTGTGGCAGACGAGGGAGAACATATTGAATCGCTGGTGATATCAATGGACGCAGAGAGCCGGGACTACGAGGATTTAAGTAACGATGAAGAGGATGAAGAGCCTTTCCCGCGAATTAGGATGAGTGTCGGTTCGACAGACTGATGGTCAACGAGGGTGAAGATGTCCAATGGGGGTACGATCGGAATGAGGTGCGGCAAGATGCAATTTACAAGGATAAAGGTGAGGTGCAGGAAGCAGTCACTGCGTAGACCCTTCTGGGTTGCTAAGTCAGATCAGCGGGTGTATGATGTCAGATGCAAGATGGAAGGTTGCCCATGGCGTGTCCATGCTTACCAACCTAAATGGGACACAATTTGGAAGTGTTCTATAGTAGTACCGAATGCATGTGTGCTGACAGAGTCTACACAATCGCATAGAAATATATCTTCCGGCTTTGTTGCCAATGTAATGTACGGGGAGATTGTGGGCAACCTGGATTTAGAGCCACGTGCCATCATACTTGCAATAGAGCAGAGGTATCAGTACACGATAAGCTATGCGAAGGCATGGAGAGCGAAGCAGAAGGCATTGGAAGCAAGGTTTGGCACGTACGAAGACTCCTATCAGAATCTGCCAGGGTTGCTTCAGGTGATCAAGGAAAGGAATGCTGGGACTTATGTCGATATTTTCGAGCAACCTTCACAGCGTTTCCCTGGGAAGATGTTGCTCAAGCGGGCATTCTTTGCTTTCGGTGCGTGTATCAACGCATTCAGACATTGCCGTCCGTTGTTATGCGTGGATGGGACTTTTCTGACCGGGAAGTACAAAGGCCAGATATTGACTGCCATAGGAGTCGATGGCAATAATCAGGTTCTTCCCGTTGCGCTCGCATTCGTAGAGGGTGAGAACACTGATAGTTGCCTATGGTTTCTAAGGAACGTGAAAGCTGGGGTCGTGAAACAGCGGCCTGGTGTGTGTGTCATACATGATCGGCATCCCGGGTTACTAAAGGCGATCGTGCAATTGCAGCAAGGTGAAGATGAGACACATCCATGGCCTGATTTGCGTAGTAGGTGGTGTAAGCGGCACATGGGCGCCAATTTTTACAAGCAGTTCAGGAACAAAGAGCTGACAAAGCTTTTTAAGAGGCTGTGCGACCAGAACCAGGAAAGAAAATTTGAGAGACTATGGAAGAAGTTGGACGAGCTAACGTCAAGGCATACAGCCGAGGCAGCGAAGAAACCAACAGCTTCCGCAGGGGAGGCCCCAGTAGCGCTTGCAGAGTTACCAACAGACCCTCCGAACATGGTTCGGAGGAATGGAAGGGCTATGAAATGCTTCTCCGAATGGATAGAGCATGAGCCTAAGGAGAAATGGGCTCAGCTTTATGACACCGATGGCGCCAGGTATGGGGTCATGACGACAAACTTGGCTGAGGTTTACAATTGGGTCATGCGGGGGTTGAGGCCACTTCCCCTGGTTGCTATAGTGGAGGGTGTTCTTCGTGGCATAACGAAATACTTTGTGGATCGCTATGCTAGGGCCGTCGCCCGCATGAATGCCCCTGATGTGAAGTACTCCGAGATGATTTGTACCTACATGGAGGAAAAGGGCAAGAAGGGGGAGATGCATAGAGCATTGAAGATGGGCACGAGGGAGCTCCGATTTGAGGTACTATGTAAAGATAAATCAGGGCGTGGGACAAACCGGCGGAGAGTTACACATGAATGCACCATGCATAGACAAACATGTGCATGCACCTGCAACAAGCCTCGTCTGTTACACAGGCCATGCGCACATGTCATGGCGGCCTGCTCAACAATCCGAATGGATCCAGGTATATTCTTGTCTCATTTCTTCAACAAGGAAGAAGTGATGGCAACCTGGAGTGGGGAAATGTACGGTTTTCGAGTGGTGGGTTTATTCACGGAGCATCATACCTGGGAGGCGACACGGTGGGTTCCGGATTTAAGTAGGCTGAAGGGTGTTGGGCGACGGCAGACAAGGCGTATAAGGAACGATATGGATGCAGCGGAAAGTGGACGTCGTGTGAAGAAATGTTCAGTTTGCAAGGAGACAGGCCACACTTTCAAGTATTGTCCCACGGTTCAGAGGCAGTAAAATTGTTGTACGTCGTTTATGTATGGAGTTTCCAATTAAATTGTTGTACGTTGTTTATGTATGGACTTTACAATTAAATTGTTGTACGTTATTAATGTATGGACTTTCCAATTAAATTGTTGTACGTTATTAATGTATGGACTTTCCAATTAAATTGTTGTTCGTCGTTTATGTATGTACTTACTGATTAAATTGTTGTACTTCAAATTTATTATGGAATGATTGTTTGCACTTTCTTTATGTAATTGTTGTGTTCAATTTGTAAAGATATGTTCTTCTATTTTCCTATTGTCGGGTTACACATTGCAGGTATGGCGTCTGAGTTGCTTGACCGGTGATAGATGCGACTCACCGAGCCACTTGGCCACCACGCCGCAGCCGGGCAGCTACCTCTTGAGCTTGGCGCCCTACGCTTGCGCACCCCCATGAGAGCATGGAGGATTGACCCGCGATGGCTTCCGAGGTTAGTACACTAATCACAGGGTTATATAAGTTCAATGTACTGTCATCTATGTGTGCAGGCAGCGTACTTACAATATTTTCATGCAGGTTGAGGGCAGCGGGGTTGCTTCCATTAGCCAGGATGGTGGAGGCTACCGTGGCTGACGCCCAGGATAGGCGAGGTTCCTCCAGGAGGTTCCGTCTGGCCGGAGCTATCGACCGCTTTGGTGGACCGTTGGCGCCCTGAGACGCACACGTTCCACCTTCCGTGCGGCGAGATGGCGCCCACACTTGAGGACGTGAGTTACCTACTGGGCCTACCTTGCTCAGGGGACGCAGTGGTGCCGGTCGACGTCGACCCTGACTGGCAGACGGACCTCCTGCACCGGTTCGCAGGTGTGATACCAGCAGGGTACAGCACTTTCATCGCTACGCACGGCCCTACGCAGTGGCTGGTTGATTCTATGTAAGTTGCGCTTTATTTTGTAGTTTTTTTTATCCGCTTTCAGTTCCGCCGCTAACCATAGCCTTTTGCAGCCCGAGAGGATGGCGGCCGGAGCGGAGGACTACGTCGTCACCCGCCACTTCGAGGCGTACCTGATCTGGCTATTCGGCTGGGTCATGTTCAGCTCGAGCCACGGAGACACCGTCGACAAGCACTTGATCCAGTTCGCCAGGACGATCGGGGATGCCGACATGGATCATATCCCACAGCTGGCTTGGGGACCGGCAGTACTGGCGGCCACCTACCGTGCTCTTTGCGATGGGTGCCGTCGCACCTCGGACTCATCCGTTCTCGCTGGGTGTCCGCTACTGCTTCAGTTGTGGTCGTTCGAGAGGTTCCAGATCGGACGTCCACATATAGACCTGGAGCCGTATGGCGACGATTTCTACCGGGCAGTTGGAGATGAGGTCGACCGCCCTACCATGGGGTCTTTGTGGTGTCGCCGACGGGTTAGTACCACATAATATATTACCTTGTTTGTGAAATAATTTTTATCAATACTATTCTGTACTAACGTTGGTGTATTCCTTGTTTTTGCAGCCCACTTTCGCCCCAGTTACGTCGCACGCTTCGTACCCTGAGTACGTAGCGATGTTTGACCAGCTGACAGATGACCGCGTCATTTGGCGGCCCTACCTTCCAGAGCTTGTCGACGCGCGAGCTCCTCAGGGACTTTCGCTGCAGTGCAGCAGTGACGCCGCATACTGGCTCACACGTCGTCACTTGGTTTTCGACGTGTGCGTTGAGACGTACGCGGCCCACCGCGTCATGCGGCAGTTTGGCCTCCGTCAGGAGTTCCCCCCACCTGCAGGTGCCATCGTCCCGGCTAGCGTCCACTCGTTAGTATTGCTTTCCATCTCTGTTACAATTATTTAATATCTCATTTAATTGCATATTTTAGTAATGAAGTTTTCGTTGCAAATCGACTAATGCAGACTGACACGCAAGGGCTTAGGCCCTGGTATGAGCTGGGCGACACGCATGATTCCTCATGTCGAGCAGTGGGCGCAGGCTTTGGCCAGGCGTGCACGAGGAGATCGCCCCTTACGACCACGGCACGCGTCGGCGACTACATCCGGTGGTACAGCCCGTGCACGCTGCTCGAGTTGTGCGTGTGGTGGAGTCACCTCCGAGGCACGTTCCCTCCACACGGACACCTACCCTACAGTAGGACTGCTTTTCACCGCGTGGTTAGTACTTGCTCCCACAAGTTGTATATCCTGCCTGCATAGAACTAACAAGCCATTTTCACAGGGTGACATTGCTCGGGAGGTGCACGACGACGCGGCCTCGATGGTAGCAGCTATCGACACGGGCAACGCGACCATACATCAGGTGAGAGCGATGCTGGCGGGTGTTGTCGACAAGACCGCTCGCATCGTCCACCTTACGTCGGGCACGAGGTTGAGGGACGATGTGGCGGCACAGGTCCCGGGCCGTTCGTCTCAGTACATGGGCGCATGTGGTTCGTGACACCGCACTCCAAAGATCGCGCCACTCGCCCCTCCTCCCGATGTACCCGGGGGCTCCAGGTGGCAGCAGCCCACTACAGGTACACCTTTCTGCTCTGCCCTTGTCTACTACATTTTTTACATTATGTGTGCTAACGTGAAACATTTTTCAACAGCCGTCGATGACCGTAGCGCGACCCACTCTGGCGGCTCGAGCCCCGTTGACGACACCGATGTTCTTCACGATTGGCTTCAGTCCCCCCAGCAGGCGACGATGGAGGATATCCTTGGTCCTTCGCAGCTCGCCTCCGCGCCCGGACCCAGTCAGCCGACGCAGGTCGACCCCGCGCCCGGACCCAGTCAGTCGACGCAGGACCCCTTCACTACTCCGACTCCACCACGTCGCACTACTAGGAGTTCTCGCGGAGTTCCTGCTGACCCGCTGACATATTCAGCCGGGCATGTTCAGCGTCGGAGGAGGCCTGGGGCCACACGTGGCGTCTTACCTCGCAGGGGCCGTAGCTAGTTTTTGCTTTAGTTTTATCTTTTAGTACTATCAGTTCATTCTGTGGAACAGTGACTTTGTTCAACTGGTTTATCTTTTCGTATGTTTTATCTCAATGAATCCGCCTTTCATGGTTTGACGACTTCCTCCGGCCCAAAAAATAACTTCCAACATGCATTTATACGGGCCGCCGAAAATCCTTCATCGTTAGGGTTCGTGCGCGAATATAATACTTAGGGTTGTTGGGCGTTGAGAGTTTATATGCGAAGAGAGTTGTAGCGAGATATTTTTACGAATATGGTAGTCCGTATACCAAATAGCAGATCTGGTACATCCGGCCCAAAAAATAACTTCCAACATGCATTTCTACGGGCCGCCGAAAATCCTTCATCGTTAGGGTTCGCGCGCGAATGTAATACTTAGGGTTATTGGGCGTTGAGAAATTATATGCGAAGAGAGTTGTAACTGAGATATTTTTATGGAATATGGTAGTCCGTATACCAAATAGCACATCTGGTACATCCGGCCCAAAAAATAACTTCCAACATGCATTTCTACGGGCCGCCGAAAATCCTTCATCGTTAGGGTTCGTGCGCGAATGTAATACTTAGGGTTATTGGGCGTTGAGAAATTATATGCGAAGAGAGTTGTAACTGAGATATTTTTACGGAATATGGTAGTCCGTATACCAAATAGCACATCTGGTACATCCGGCCCAAAAAATAACTTCCAACATGCATTTCTACGGGCCGCCGAAAATCCTTCATCGTTAGGGTTAGATGCGTGAATGTAATACTTAGGGTTATTGGGCGTTGAGAAATTATATGCGAAGAGAGTTGTAACTGAGATATTTTTATGGAATATGGTAGTCCGTATACCAAATAGCACATCTGGTACATCCGGCCCAAAAAATAACTTCCAACATGCATTTCTACGGGCCGCCGAAAATCCTTCATCGTTAGGGTTCGTGCGCGAATGTAATACTTAGGGTTATTGGGCGTTGAGAAATTATATGCGAAGAGAGTTGTAACTGAGATATTTTTACGGAATATGGTAGTCCGTATACCAAATAGCACATCTGGTACATCCGGCCCAAAAAATAACTTCCAACATGCATTGGACCACGAGACAACACAAAGCTGCGCGACCTATCACCCTCAGCTGCACGACCTACCACCCTCAATCAAAACTGCACGACCAGTCACCCTCAATGTAAGCTGCATGACCTGCCACCCTCAATAAAAGCTGCACGACCTGCCACCCTCAATAAAAGCTGCACGACCGGTCACCCTCAATGCGAATTGACAACACGCTACTATCAGCTTTCTCAGACTTATTGGACCACGACGTCGTGTAGCTTTTACGAAGCGTGACAGGTGATGCAGCTTTGCGAAAGGCGTGCCATGTCGTTCAGCTTTGCTAATGATGTGACAGGTTGTGCAGCTTTCGGAGAGAGAGGAGTCATGCATCTTTGCCAAGTGGATGACAGGCTATCTAGCTCGCCACCACTATAAAACCGGTGGAGGGATACAATTCCATTACCAACAGATCGACAATCAACTCGCACACTTCACACGAATTAGGCTACGATGTCGTTCTACCGTCGCCTCTTCAAAGAAGCTTAAACTTAACCCTCCCGAATACCGGATGCGAAGTTGTGTTGACGCTCCAGCTTCTTCGGAGTTGCCCGACCTAATTGCGCTGCAACCTTCCGGCGAAGATGATGCGATCTAACCTGAGCTACGGCCACCCGCGCTCATTCTTGTTGTGCACACGGCTATGAGGTAAACCTACTAGTGTCATTACGATTAAGGGTACCACTACCATTTCATGCGTCGTTTTCTTTTGTAGCGCATGGACCGGTGTTGCTTCTTCCAATGGATCGACGGGCCGGAGCAGCGTGACTACGAATTTCTCAACAAGCGCCACGACGCCTACCCCACTTCGCCGAGAACTTCACCCGGTGGGAGAGGCCACCGGATATGTCCCCTTCTAGATCGACCAGGAGTTTAGGGCGGTGGGCAAGAGAGCAACCAATCGGTGAGTTTTATGCGACATGCTAATGTTACGCGATCACAAAGTAGTAATTCTAAATCGCTTCCTCGCATACAGGACTCCAAGAAGAAACTTGCAAAATGGATAAAGTCAAAGGAGAAACCTCCTCAAGGGCCCGCACCAAAGCCCGAATTTTGCGATCACGACTGGAAGCGATCGTTGATACCGCCAAGGGATCTAAGCGGACCGGAGATTCTACCGGTGCCCCTTGGCCGAGGATGAATGGTGCGCCTACTTCAACTGGGTGGATCCGGAGCAGTACCACCCACATCTCAAACTTCCCATATGGGATAACTGGGGGGAGCAACCCTCTCCGTGGTGCTACTTTCGCCCCGAAAAGCCAGACCCCGAGTACGCCCAAGGTATTTTGCAACGACCACAGCATACATACTGTATGGACTGCAGGGCACGCTTCCGATTATACAAGGACAAGCCCAACACGCACCTCCTGCACCACATAGTGGAGTGCGAGCCGAAACAAAGAAGACGTCTCCGCAAGGAACCAGAAGTGGAAGAGGGTTCCTCCACTCTAAGTAGGGACAAGGGGAAGCAGCCGGCCGAGATGCGCACAACGGAAGAAATCCTTGCCGGGTTACAGAGACCATCAGGGAACCCGAGCGGTATTAACATAGGGGACGCCGGAAATCGGGATGGCATGCCCATATGGGAGGGCAGAACTCCACAGAATGCACACAACCAAGTTACTTCTTATACCCCAGAGACGTACGGCATAGGCTACCCATTCGGCAGCAACTGGGAGCACTGCCCACGGCCATGGAGCTCTTTCATAAGAGAGATTGAGCGGTGTCCGAGAACAAATCGCAAAAGAATGACGGGTGATGTAATGTGTAGAAAATGTATGGCATCGTTCCCACTCTACGAACATAGACGGAACGATCACTTGTTCCACCATGACAACCAGTGTTATCGTCACTTCTCCTAGGAATATGGTCACTGTTGTAATGTCATTGTAATATAATCCGTTGCTCCTTTCATCATCTAAACTTTCGTTACATGTGCACTACTAACGTTGAGTTTTGTTCCTAACGTTACTACCTGCATATACGTGCTTTTCACAATGATCGTAAAATCAGTCATCAGTTGGTAGCCTTCTTTGATTGATTCCTTTCCTTTCCTGTTGAGCCATGAAAGCTAGCCTATTAGACTGGAATTATCCATGCATGTACAAGTTGTACAACCCTCTGAATTTGCAATGTTTGGTTCTTGACATTGGTTTTCTTGACATATACGTAAAATGTAACACCTTCGTGAGGAGCTAAGAATTCTTCAGCATTAAAATATCAAATTTTATCATGTCATATGGATACATAGTCACCGGTTTTCGAAAATACAAATAAGCAACAACCGATTATGAAAAAGTCGAATTTAACGTGACTAGTACATCTAAACTTATCTGCATTTTTATCAACTCGGTTTCAAAAATCCGAAATAAACAAAAAAAATAGATTGGCTGGCCTTGTTCCGGGTGAACCGGAGAAGGTACTGTTCACTATTGTCATTTCGGTGTTCCAAATACACCGATTTTCGGTTTAGCGTTGACCGAATAAAACATGTCTGGTTTTCCATATACCGGAGATGCAATTTCAGGTTTCCGCAGTCCAGCAGAGCGAATACGGTTGGGTTTTTCGCTCTTACACAAAAATGTTATACAGATTTGAGAATACAGTAAATATTGTGTATAGAATTCCAAAATTTCCTTATACATGTGCTGCATATATATATATTAAAGTATATACAGTTCAATAATATTTTTTCACCCTTTCACATTACTTTTCCTTCATAATTGTAATTTTATACATTACAACATCAATTATCACAGCTAAATATGTTTTTTCCTTAATTTATTGAGGTTGCCCTCCTATGTCCATTTCAATTGGCGACAGGGGGGTGTCGCCATTTCAAATGGCGACAGGGGGGTGTCGCCATTTCAAATGGCGACAGGGGGCAAACTCGACATTTCCACTGCTGCCCCACGCAGCCAGAGGCTGGATGCCCCCTGTCGCCATTTGAATTGGCGACAGGAGCTCCTGTCGCCAATTCAAATGGCGACAGGACCCTGTCGCCAATTCAAATGGACACAGGGGGGTAGTTTTGCTATTTTCTTTTTCGGTATATTATTTCTGTAAATTTTGATTAAAATAATATTATTTAAAAAAAAATTCCGCAGTCCACGATCCACAAGACCCGGACTCCCCTGCACGAACGAGAGAAGCAATTAAACGTGGCTACTACGTACTCTCCTGGACTCATACTGGCCACCCACCCATGCATGCAGTTTGCAACTCCATCTTGATCCGAGTCTTGCGCTGCCATCACTTCAGCCACGATCACACGCGGCAACGTCCTCATCTCCTGGAGACTTGGCCAGCACTTGATCGCTCAGCACTCAAGACGTCCATAGCTAACTACCTACATGATTTTTTGGTCTACTAACCCGTACACACACATGCAAAAAACTAACTAGCTAACATGCACACACACACGACGTTCAGACCCACACAATTTTCGTACATGACACACATGCACTACAAACTAACCAATGCAGACTCCCAAATAAACTATCTAGTCAAGATTAGTGCTAACAACACTTACATCGTGTTTCCGGCCAATTGAAACATTTACCATGGCCTGAAGATTCTGCTCTTTTGCCAATGCCTCGAGATCCTGCAAATATAATAACTAATTCATAATTCATGCCTCCAAGTAATTAATTCATATGTCATAGTAAGAAAGTCAGTCAATACCTTCGCATGAACAACAAAATGTTTTGTTCTTTATTATTGTAGAATCACTACAGGATGACACGTTCTTGCAAGCTGTAGGACCGCTTGGAATAAGGGTATTCCAAGCAGTAGGACCGCTTGGAATACCCTTATCTACTGCTTTCCGTTCGGCTGCTTCTAAAAGTATTCCAAGCGGTATATACATTAAAAACGTTAGTACCGCTTGGAAAACCATTTTTTGAAGCAGTACTACCGCTTGGAAAACCGTTTTTAAAAGCAGTATGACCGCTTGTAAAACCGTTTTTCAAAGCACTACTGCCGCTTGTAAAACTGTTTTTCAAAGCAGTTGTTCCGCTTGCGGTATTGAAATTTTAAAAGCGGTACTACAGCTTTGACAAAAATTCCAAGCTGTAGAAGTGCTTGCATTTAGCATTTCAAGCAATTCAAAAATTGATTACTAAATAATGTATATACCGCTTGGAAAAATAATTGCATCAGTTTAATATATTTCACTAGATTTAAAATAATATCAAGTACCCATAACATACAATCCAAGCACCATAACATATAATTCCTCGAGAAAGCAACGTACCAAAGTTTCATTATCACAAATCATCCACAGGTACAACATGTGAACATCACCAAAATATATAAAAGGCAGAAGTACAAAGTTTACTCCCCTCGAATACATATCACATACATGGACATATACCAAAATATAACTAGAATGCAAAATATACTCTTCCCACAGACAAGGACATATCTATTCGCATGTCCTAAATATTTACACCAAAAGTATACCTATTAACTAAACCACTCAACAATCACCAAAAGTATACCCATTAACTAAATCACTCAACAATTCTCCTTTCTAAGGCCTGAAGGTTCTCTTCCAATCTTTAACTCTCTCTCCTTCCCCCTTTCACCTGTAAAAAAGAAGCATTTTCTTCTTAGAATGTGGGAGGTGGCATCAAAACAATTGAATATAGTGTACAGTATTACCACAATTATATAAACAAAATAGTTGTAGCACTGATCTTAAATCTTTATGCGCCAGGACTGAAGCAGCACAAGATTTCGAAGGAACAATTCCACCTTGCATCTACAGCATGACAGCATTGGTGTTGAAGGAACCACTATAATGTGTCATTCTATATATCGCTCTAGAGACATAGGGATGCCAAAAGGCGTCAAAAGTTTAATACAGAACCCTTAAAACACAGGATCTGATCCAAGACCTAAAACAATAACATGTTCTATTGGTGGTTAGAGATTAGATGCATGTGTACCAAAACTAGAGATGTTCTTACCTCTATTTATATGCAACCTAAAGCCTCACACAACACGACTACAACTAGTATTGCAGGATGAGGATGCCTTCTTCAAGGACTATGCTGAATCACACAAGAAACTTTCTGAACTTGGCTTCACTTCACGGAGCAGCGGTCCAGCTGCTGCAAAATCAGATATTTCAATCAGTCTTTGTACTCGCTTGCAGTGCCGTCGGGTAGCTTGATTGCTGCAGTAGTTATCGTGAGCTACCTCTACGAAGCTTCCAAGAGGAGCAAGTAAGGTTGCTAAGTTCTTCATCGGCATGGCCTCATTAAGTATCATGATCGATAATGTAATTCTAGTTATTACCTCAGCACTCTCTCAAAACATTTCTAAAATTCTTACGAATATTTCCTTCATGTTTACACCATACCCATGAACATTTCAATGACAATTATACGGAGATGACAATACCTAGCTTACTATTAAAAGAACTTTGGGCATGGGCATGTATCTTATTCCCTCTGTCCTTTATTTCTGCAAAAAGTTGTCCGTGTGTATATGTGTGTGTATATATATGTATGTGTGTATATTATATATGTATGTATGTATGTATGTATGTATGTATGTGTGTGTGTATGGGTTTTTCATCATGTGGTGCTTAATTGGGTTTCATGGAGATAAATGAAAATTTGAAGTTCAGAATGTTGGTGCAGTACAATTAATGCTCAACTCTGTCCATCATATAATAACTTAAAATTGAGAAACAATATGCTTTTATGCAACAGAAGTACACATAATGTTAGTGTTTTACCTTAGCTATTTATTGAGATAGTTTAGAAAATGAACCATAGGGTAGAATTGGAAAAGGCTGAAAACTCAATGAGTTCTCTCTCAGTTTATAACTAATTAATAAGCATCTGAGTGTATGTGTGTGTAGATTATAGAACCGGAAGTATATACATGCATGGGCGCATGTTACAGGTTGATACCGAACTGCCCAAGTATAAATATAACCATCTCACTGCAAATTAAACACTTCCCTTGCATGTTCTAGATTTTAATTTCTAGATCAATATTATGGTTCTAATGAACTGACAGCTCAATAAGGGTACAAACAAATTCATGAGAGAAGATTAATGTTTAGAATCAGCCCTAGTTGCACTACAGGATGACACGTCCTTGCAAGCCAAAGTCGCTAGGATTTATGGAAAAGTTTGATCACAATTGTTAGGGAGAGGGATAGATGCAATACCAACAACTTGATTCCTTCCTCCACTAGTTGAATTGCCTCCAATAACCTGATTTCTTCCTCCATTAGTTGAAGTGCCTCCAAGGACTTGATTTCTTCCTCCATTAGTTGAAGTGCCTCCATGAGCAACATCATCTTCCATCTACAAAAATCCATTTATTTTTTCATCATCCCACAAACTTAGCTAAGGAAATGAATATATACAATATGGTTTACCCTTTTATATGGCCATGCAATGGTGCGTCCTTGTGCATCACCTATTTTTGTGAGATCATCATATGGTCTTGGTAATACAAAGACCTTTTTCAACACATAGGTCACAACAACCTCACAATACTCTAGCCCAAGAGGAGTACCACCAACGATAGCAGTTCGACATGTTCTTTTAACGGTAGCTTTAGCTACGGAACATTCTCAATCTACAACCGAGTACAAAATGACATGCCTTCTCACCTAAAAGTTTAATTTGAGTTACAAATTAATAATGTAGAAGCATGTAATTTGGTCAAAATAAACATGAAGTGAATGAATACCCCATGGTTAGTATTTGGTACATCTTCTTTGTGCAAAGACTTCATTATGTTTATCTATACACAAACATAAGTAACATTTATATAAAGACAAGGGATTGATTATTGTGTAGCTATAAAAGATGAAGATATACCTCACTATTTGGAAAGCTGTTTTCATTACCAATTGATATAGCAACACTATCATCACTTGGACTTCTCATATGCTGCCAATGTTAACACACATATAGATCGTTATAAACTACAATAATGATTACATACATAAATACATAATACTGAATTGCATAATAAGATTGACCTCGACAGGAGAGTTAGATGCACGGCGGTTGTACATGTCAACATTATTCAGCTCCACATTATTTGTATGACTTCTCATATACTGCAATTAATTAATGAACATATTTGTATGACTTCTCATATGCTGCAATTAATTACAGATCACTATGAACTGCACAATGATTACAGTGTCAATAAAATTCACCTGAACATGGACAGGAGAGTTAGATGCACGCTGGTTGTTCATCTCAGCATTGTTCAGTTCAACGTTATTTGTATGGCTTCTCATGCACTGCAATTATTAACACACATATAGATCATTATGAACTGCAGTAATGATTAGCGCTATAAATATATCATACTGAATTGCACAAAAAAGATTGACCTCTATAGGAGAGTTAGATGCACGGTTGTTGTCTGGTTCAACATTATCTGTATATTGAGATAGATTGACCGACTTCTTTATATTTTCCATTTCTTGTAGCACGCCTGCTAATTGTTCTTCATGCTTATCCAACGCTCCCTCAAAAGTGCACTCTCTTTTTTAGCTCTTAGCTTTGCACACATAGCTAACTGAAGTTTTATGGAAGTACACTTGCGTATCCCTGCCATACCCAAGTCTTGAGGTGTTGGGCCCATACCGACAGCACGAATGCGTGCTCGTTTTTCTTTGCCAAATAGTTTGCTAAACAAATCTCCTTCTTGAATGGTTTTTGTAGCTAACTCTGGTTCGGAGGCACAAGTCTCGTGTATTTGATTCTAAAAATAAACGCAACATGCAACTCTACTAAGAATAAATCATACCAAAATGCAACACCAAACAATGTCAGCAATTTCACTTACAATCATGCCTTCAGCTTGCCTTTGCGTATTTCCATCTTTACGAGTATGTGCTTTAATAAATACTTCATGTCTAGCTGGCATGTATCCATGCTCTTTGAACTACAAAAACAATAAAGCAACATTCATTAGGAGTCAAAAGAATGTTTATTTTCAGAGATTTTGATATTTACCCATTCATCTTCAACTCGAGCAAGGCTTTTACTTCCCGTGGTGTGAGTCATAGTCATCTTTGAGGAGTTTGCTTTCCCCATTTCACTCAGGGCCTATGGTTTGTCAAAATAATTGAACATGCATGACGTATCAAATGAACTCAAGCCAAAATAATTAAGCAGAGATTTATACCTCGCTTTCGGGTGTTCTCCAATGACGTACAAGCTAAATCCAATCAGCTTTAGGAACTCTCTTATCAATAGCAATTTCAAAAAGTTCCTTATTAGGTAATTCTTGATTTGGAGTGAAATATGTTTTCTTTATGTCACATTTGAAATTTCTCCATCGCATCGCAGCTTGTTTCATCACCTATTCTTGAAGTTCAGGAGCCACATGGAAAAATAACTGCAGAAAATAATCTCATGGTTTACACAAAGGAGGCTTCAGTAGTTTAAAACACAAAACAAATCTACATGGGAGCGGCACCTACTAGCAACAAGAAAAGGACCATAACATAGCATTGTGTCGTGCCTCACAGGCCACATATGAGCAACCATCACAATCCTTAATATTTTTTAACAGAAAAGCAATACACAGAGTACTATCTTCAATCTAATGGACTATCTTCAATCTGAGTGGAATAAAAAAGTCGCACTGCAGCTTGGAATAAAAAAAGTCGCACTGCACTAACACATCTAAAATATCCTATGAATGACACCTAACACATCTAAAATGTTTGCAAACAAAGTTGACTGCAACAATTTTACTGGATATCGATTCTACTTCAAAATTAGTGGACATCATGATGTCTTCTATCTAGCTGCTATTCATCGAGGTGAAAACATATTATATTGTAAGGCAACAATTAAAAGGATAAGTAACTGCAGACGATAGAGGTATTATATTTCATATGGTACATTAACCTGCACAATCTCCCAAAGATCAGCTTTCTTTTTGGGGTCAACTTCAAACCAATTTGGAGAGGATAGAGGTATCCCCGACCTCACAATAGTTGATATAAAATTGGCTAGAGGTGCAGCTTTGTCTCCGATAGGTTGATTCTTATCATTGCATTGAACACAAATTTTTGGATCATTATCCTTCCTCATCCAAATGTCATGTTTCACAGTGTGGCCTCAACCCTTCCTTTTCTTTGTTGGCTCTATAACCAATATGTTACAAGTTAACAAAAGTACTAAATTTGCACAATGCTACAAACATTAAAATTGTTTCTAGTAAATTACCTGCATGCAGTGTTTCATCTTCATCATCTTGGTTTTGTTCATGAGCTACATAATCAGAGTCTAGATTTAAATCGTCTTGCTCTTCATTAATTCTTCCATTGCTTTTCAAATTTCGTTTCCGTAGTTGAAGAGGCTCTTCACGACCTTGTGGGATAGATCTATGCCTAACATTAGTAGCAGATATGGTAGTCTACATTGAACCAAATGCAATCAATTACACACATTAGCTTAGGTTAGAAAAATGAAGACTATCACAACAAATGGAGATCATGTGGTACTAATCTTTTTTATACCTAGTGCATCCTTAATGTTAGTAGGTACTCGAATCCCAGCTGTGTGTAATGCCTCAGTGTTCCTTGCAATTCTTGTTCTTCTTTCCTCCTCATACTCATTGAAGGGAGAATAATCATTTCCTCCTCCTTCGTCTTCCATCCTTTTTTCTGTATTATTAGCACATATATATGAGCATGTAGAAGTGATGTCATCTTCAACAAAGGGCATACGGTGAACAAAGCCAAACAAGTAAAATATCTTACTTCCTAGGACTTAATGCACCAACAATTATGCCATCTATATCTTGCCTTTCACAGTTAATTCTATCTTCAGAGACACATAATTGTCTATCCACATCAATGTTCAAACCAGGGATTTCATGAGTAATATCAACTTCAACTTCTTCAATTTCTTCTAGTGCTGACATATCATACATGTCTCTCGGTCTTGATTGAAGGACGACATGCCAATTTTTATCAAGAGGATCTTGAACATAATAGACTTGAGTTGCTTGCGATGCTAAAATGTATGGTTCATCAGATAGCTCCTTCCTGGTGTTGAATAAATAGTTAAAGTTCACCGTGGTAATGCCAAATTCATCGGTTTTGACATACTTATCCTTTTGACGAACATCAACCCAATCACATTTAAACAAGATGATGCTACCCTTCCTATGATAATCTAACTCAAGTATCTCTGTTATCACACCATAGTAAGTAACATCTCTTATTTCTGGATCTTCATCCCTAGAACTAGAAAAACTATTAGTTTTTGCTACAATAGCCACTCCACTATTCTGTACAGGTCTACCCTCATCATAACTTTTTGTGTGGAAACTATAACCATTCATTGCATAGCTACTGTACTTTGTTGCAACCATAAAAGGCTCACTAGCCAACACACGAATATCCTCCGGTATGTCTTCATCTTGTGCTAATAATACATTCACCTATCAACAAACGTAGCTTAGTTATTCATAAATTTAATGACATAAATACGATGTGTATTCAAATGTCGTATGCTGACTTACATGCAACCTAAACCACTCATGGAATGTTGCGTGGTGTATACGCTCTCTCTCATGTTTTCTACGATGACCAATTGAAGAAAGATACTCCAAATGTTTCCTGCATTCATAATCTAGGTAAGATGATACTCATATGTGGTTTAAATAAAACTAAGGATTCTTTCAAATCAGTTTGAGTACATACGACACATATGGATCAATGTGCTCATAATTAGTCAAGACATATCTATGAGCTTGAATCCAATTTTTGTGGTCAAGTGTAACTGTGCACTTTCCAACCAATCCACGACCAGTGCTAAAATAGGATCCATTCTTTATGTTTGAGCCATGACCATCATCGTTTCTATGTTGACGATTAAATCTGGTCTCACATCCATGCAAGTAGCGAGAGTAAAATGTCATACTCTCATCAAAAACATAATTTTCAGCAATTGAACCTTCCGGATGACTTCTTGTTCGAACATATCCCTTTAACCTTAACCAAAATCTATACAACATTTTAAATAAATTAGTTTCACAATAGTATATTAGCATAGTAACAAATATTAGAATATTAGCACACCAATAAGACAAAAATACCTTTCAACAGGATACATGTTGCGGTATTGGACAGGTCCATCAATTTTTACTTCGGATGGTAGATGCACCATAAGATGCACCATCACATCAAAAAAAGATGGTGGAAAGATCTTCTCAAGAACACATAATGTCTCAGCAATTTCAGATTCTAGGTACTCCATATCACTCATCCGAATCACAGGACGATATATTTTCTTGAAAAAATTGCTAACACGAATAAGTGCTGCACTTACATGATCAGGTAAGATTTTTCTAACAGCCAATGGGAGCAAGTGTTCTAATAAGACATGGCAATCATGAGTTTTTAGGCCGACCAGTTTCCTCTCTTCAACATTTACACAATTTCTGAAATCAGCAGCATATCCGTCTGGAAATTTAACACCTTTCAACATATCAAAAACTATTTTCCGCTCATTAAATTCATTGTGTAACATGCAGGAGGCAAATAAAATTCATCACCAACCGAAACAGGTGAAGTTCCTTCTTAAATCCAAGTGCTTCCAAATCCAATCGAGAGTTCAAGTTGTCCTTAGATTTTTGTCAATATCAAACACCGTGTTTACTATATTGTCGCATACATTTTTCGATATGCATTACATCAAGATTATGCCGCTGCATAACATCTTTCCAATATGGCAGTTCTAACCAAATAGGTTTTCTATTCCAAATAGTTTTTGGTTCACCATCCTTACGCTATGCGTTTTGGGCTTCTTTTTCCCTTTGGATCTTTGCCAAAATTATTGACAATGTCTTTTGTTTGTTCGAGAACATCATGTCGAGAAAGTGGAATGGGTGCTTCCTAAATTCTAGGGTGCCATCAAAAGAGTTGGCATCACATCTAAACTCATGATCGGCATGCAAGAATCGACGATGCCCCATGAAGCAATGTTTTCTCCCTTTCTTTAGAAAAATCGAACTTGTCTCTACATGGCAACAAACACACCCAACCTCCCCAGAAGTAACTTGTCCGGATACATATCCAAGACCAGGATAATCAGTAATTGTTGACAACAACGCGGCTCGTAGTTGAAACCATTCACCGATTCTTTGCATCATAAGTTCTATAACCTTCCTTCCAAAGAACTAATAGATCATGGATTAAAGGCTGAAAGTACACATCCATGTCCTTTCCAACACATTTACGACCAGGGATAAGCAACGACAAAATAAAATTTGGTTGCTTCATGCACATCCATGGTGGTAGGTTGTATGGAATTAAGAGAACAGGCCATGTGCTATATGTTGAACTTAAATTTCTAAAAGGATTCATACCATCAGTAGCTAGAGCAAGCCTAACATTGCGACAATCAGAACTAAACTCTGGGTACTTATTGTCAAAATCCTTCCATAGAGTTGAATCTGCCGGATGACGCATTAGTCCATCCTTTGGAAGGCCTTCCTTATGGTACCTCATATCACTTGCCAATTTTCTAGACATATAGTACCTTTGAAGTCTTTTCTTTAATGGAAAATGTCGAAGAACTTTATGGGGAACCCTGTGCACTCTCTTTCTGTCGGGACCCCGAATTTGCAAATCTGGACCCTCTGTGTATTCAGCACTAGTCCAGGAACGCGCTAGTGCACACAGTCTTAACATCGGTAAATATCACAATCATACCATTCGATACTAATAAAGTACTTTTATTTAAATAACCAAACTGGTTACTCGACCTTATGGTCAAGTCACAAATGTACGCCTCGCAGGGCGAAACTTATTAAGAGAGAAATAGTAGCAATGAAAATAAGATAACCCGTGGCGCCATCCGGTATACCACAGTAACCGACCGGGCTCGCTTCCCTAAGTAGACGGATCCTCTTGGAGCTCCTCCTCCAAAGCTGGTGTAGTCTCCTCTTCAACTGGTGTTGTAGGGTGGCAAGGGTGAGTACTTGGTACTCAGCAAGTCATGCACAGAATGCAGGCTAATATACTATATGCATGGCTTGGTACAAAGGAATAGCTCAAGGTATATTTGCAGTAAACAGCATTTGACAAGTAGTATAAGTAGATTCGAAAGCAATAGAAACAAGTAAAGCGTAGATAACTTTTCAAGAAGTTTAGTAAACATCTTTCCCATCCTAATCCACATTTCTAACATCATTGTCAATCCAACCCAACCTTTCAAACCCAAGTTATTTTTGAGAAAATCTAACCCTTGACTGTAATTCCCGAGCGATGTCCAATACCGCGGACACGGCTATTCGAATAGATTCTACACTCTGCAGAGGTTATGCACTTTACCCACAAGATACAGTCAAACACCACAAATGAGAGTTACAGTAACAAAGTCTTTCGAAAACCTCTAACAATACAAGTGGTCCTCCGGTTATTGCACACTAACCCTTCCCTTAGCTAAGGCGAAGTCTAGGCCAATCAACCGTTAGATGGGTACTGGCCTCGGCCCAGACGCTCCCCGTACAACTTACACAAAGGGTGTAGTTGACCTCCCGAGGTCCCACAGTGCGTTATTAGCAACTTAGTCAACTAGGTCCGTCCCATTACAGACATGTGGTTGCACGTTAGACCCAGTTCAAAGGCTTGCAAGGTTAAGTCCTTAGGGTGACCAGGGCAAGACTACCCGAAGAACCAAATCAACATCCCCAATGCCACAACTGGCCCACCTGATTACTCTTGCCACATACCCCGGTCGAAAACTATTTATCAAACCCCAGTTGATTACCATGCACCACGTGCCATCAACATCACATCATACCTTTCCAAAACAGGTTCAATATATCATTAAGTGAATATTAGCATTTGATTGTCCAAAATCATGTCATGAGCACGTAGCAGGTCTAAGCAGTATACTACAACGGTCTAAAACCCATGTTGGCAACTTAATAATGTCCAACTAGTAAACCACAACTAGGGTGACAAGGGGTCATGGCACATACTTAGATAATCAAGGTGTCATACAGCAAATTGGTACTTATCTAATCCCCCATTTTTAAATAAAGTATTTTTCTAATTGAACTTAGCATGCAGTAGGTTAAATCAAAATAGATTTCAAAATAGGATCAACATGGTCAAAGCACAACTTGCCTTCAAAAAGTACTTGTTCTTGGTCTTGAGTTGGATCCTGAGTTAATACTTGTGGTGGGCCGGCCAGGCTCAGCCCTCCCCTCGGCCAACTAAGCGAAAACACCACGCGTCTAGTGACCCATATGAACGGTTTTATGAACGCCAACCTCTCCCTTCGACAAAGCCATGAGTCCATACACTAGGGGGTCAACCCCCGGTAAGAGGAGGAGATGGATAAGGATCACCCCCTCTCCCCCCGCAATGAGGGGAAGTACCCTTCCGTGGCGAAGGAGGAAACCGAAGGGAATCACTCCCAGTCGTGCCTTCCTCCGACGTGAACCTAATGCTAAATCACCAATGTCTGACACCCTCCAACAACTCCTCCCAAATACATGGTGACGTGTCCAGGCAATCTGAGACCCCTACACAAGTGAAATTCCCGTCGAACCCCTATAAAAGGTGTACGAACATAGGGTAAAAAACCCAACGTATTAGAGACGTGAGTCAATAAAAAAATTCAGATTAGCCCCTGGTAAGAAATAATAAAGAAAAAGAAAGCCAATCAATACGGGCATATCCAAGCCCGCCCTATAAAGCGGAACAGAAGACAGAGTAGAAGCAGGTTCCCCGAAAAACAAGAAGCAGTCTGACGAGTAAGAAGAGAGAGAGACCCGGTGGTTCCACACCACCACAATACTTCTCCTTCGAATCCTTCCGGCACTTCAACGTCTACTCGTAAAGCGTGCAAATAGCAAATACACGAATAAACAATAGGCAAAAAGTATCCAATCATCCAAATAAAATCCATAAACAGAGAGAACATAATTTTATGAGTTTTTAGAAACTGGAATCGTCAAATTTGGAGTTAAAATGCAAAAGTTATGATTATTTAAAGTTTAAATAATCAATTAAATAATTTTACAGAGAAAAACTTTAGTCCAAAAATTAAATAAAATTCATATTTAGGTAGATCTCAATTTTATACGAATTTAGAAATTTGAATCACTCAAATCGGAGTTGAAACGCAAAAGTTATAAGCGTTTGAAGTTTTGAAATTCAAATCAATGATTAAACCGAATTATTAAATCATTTTCTTTTTCGGAAAATCATTTATTGCGTCGGCGAGGACACGTGGACCAATCGGGTGATGGCCAGCGTGGCCTCGGGTCCACGGACCCGGTGCACGCGATCTCGGCTCGGTCCACCGTGGGCTCGGCCCACGGCTCCGCGCCGGCAGGCGGGCCCTCGACACGCGGGCCGGCGTGTCGGCGTCCTGCCTGCCAGCGTGGGCGGCGACCGCGACGGTCAGCCTTCTCGGACACGTGGCTCAATCTCGGCCGTTGATTTGGAAATCAACGGCCCGGATTAGATCTGGTTAACGGCGCTTGCAAAACAACTCCATTGATGCGGACCGCTCGATCTTGATCGGACGGCCAAGATCCAATCTACCGCTATGAACGTGGTTCAATCTAAGCCGTTGGATCTAGATCTAACGGTTGAGATTAGACACGGAGATCAACACGTGATTCTTTACCGTGGGTGACGTGGGCCGAATGCGACCGTGCGCGATGAAGATCCGACGGTGGAGAAGCTTCGCGAGTCTGCGATGTCCACGGCGGAGCTCGTGGCCGGGCGTTGAGAACGAAGACCACACCGACGGCGTTTCGCACGCCCGGCGAAGTGGGTGGTCTCTTCGGTGCGTCTCGGCGGGATTCGGATCTGGGCTCCTTCTTGGCGGAAGACGACGGACGACGGCGGAAAACGGCGCAAATCGCGGCGGACACCTCCTCCAACTACGGCGAGCTCGCGCGGGCTGACGGCGGCGGCTTGAGCGGCGTGGGTTGGAGCTACGGGTGCGCAATGAAACGGCGATCCCGACACGGGTGGCGGCGCACTAAATAGGGCCCCTCGGCGTCCGTGAAACGCGCGAATCCGAGGTCCTCTCCGCGGCGCGAGTCCGGCGGCGACAGTTAGGAGTGGCGTGGCAGCGCGCGACACCGTTGGATCGAGATCCAACGGTGCGCGAGTTTGGGTCCGGGTCGGACTCGAGCGAGCTGGTTGGCTCGGTCGGGCTCGGGCTCGGTGATGTGGCTCAATCGTGGCCGTTGGATCTGGATCCAACGGTCACGCGGTTAGGGTTCCGGGCGAGAGGGTTCGGCTTAACCACAGGCGCGATCGGGTTCGGGTCGGACTCGAACTCGAGTCTGACTCGGGCTCGGTCGGATGAACAGTACTTGACCCAACTCGAATTTCCAGCGATTTAATATTTAAAATAATTTCCAGTAATTCATTTAATTCATTAAAAATAGCAAAATACTCAAAAAAATTCCAGAAAAATTCTGGAAAATATTTTAGGGTATTTGGGACTCGAATAAAATATTTCCAACAAAATTTTATTTGCAAAATTAAATTCTTTAATTATTTCAAAATGGAATAAATTCAAATAAATTCCAAATAAATCCAAATAAATTCCAGAAAATTCCAAAAATTCACCAAAGTGCCAAATCACACATGAAATTAAGAAAAGCAAAAATTTTGGGGTGTTACAAACCTCCCCCCTTAATAGAATCTCGTCCCCGAGATTTAGGGCTAACTAAGGAATAGGTTTGGGAACTCTTTCCTCAAATCCTCTTCGCGCTCCCATGTCGCTTCGCTTTCTTCATGATTGCTCCACTGAACTCTACAGAAATGGGTTGACTTATTTCTGGTCTCTCGATCCACAGTGTCCAAAATCTTTACGGGATGCTCCTTGTAAGTCAAATCTTCTTGCAACTCGATTGACTCTAGAGGTGTCTGTTCCTTAGGTACTCGGAGACACTTCTTCAACTGAGACACATGGAATACGTCATGTACTCCTGCTAACGACTGTGGCAACTCCAGCTGATAAGCAACTTCGCCTCTGCGACTCAAAATCTTAAATGGTCCAACATAACGGGGTGCGAGTTTCCCTTTGGCATGAAACCTCTTAACTCCCCTGAGAGGCGTGACTCTGAGATACACGAAATCTTCTGGTTCGAAATTCAGGTCTCGGCGACGGTTGTCGGCATAACTCTTCTGTCATGATTGGGCTATTTTCAACCTTTCCCTAATCATGGCAATCTGCTCTTCAGCCTCTTGAAGAATATCAGGCCCGAAGACACGGCGCTCGCCGGTCTCATTCCAATTCAATGGCGTCCGACAGGGTCGACCATACAAAGGCCTCAAAAGGTGACATCTCAGAACTAGCCTCGATAACTATTGTTGTAATCGAACTCGGCATACGGCAAACTCTTATCCCAAGAGGTAGCATAAGCCAATGCACAAGCTCTTAACATATCCTCGAGACCTGGTTGACTCTTTCTGCCTGGCCATCCGTCTGTGGATGATAAGTCATCTTGAAGTTCAAACGGGTTCCCATGGCTTCATGCAACTTATTCCGTAACCTTGAGGTAAATTGGGTACCTTCGTCTGACACGATCCTCTTTGGCACACCGTGCAAACAGACGATCCTGATCATGTACAACTCTGCCAATTTATCCCCCGAGTAAGTGGTCTTCACGGGGATAAAATGGGCTACTTTGGTCAAGCGATCCACTATAACCCATATGGAGTCATAACCTCCTTGAGTCTTAGGCAAACCGGTAATGAAATCCATCCCGATTTCCTCCCACTTCCACTCAGGTATTTTCAGTGGCTGTAGCAATCCTGCTGGTCTCTGATGCATTGCCTTGACTCTTTGGCATACGTCGCACAATGCAACATGCTAGGCAACTTCACGCTTCATGCTCGGCCACCAAAATCTTTCCTTCAAATCCTGGTACATTTTGGCGCTTCCAAGATGAATTGAGTACTTGGAGTCATGGGCTTCTTCCAAAATCAGTTGCTTTAACTCCTTCTTGTTAGGCACACAAATGCGATCCTTCATCCACAACGTGCCTTGCTCATCCAACTTGAATTCCTCTGCCTTGCCTTCCTCCTTGATGGACTTAATCCTGCGGATCTTGTCATCATCCTTCTGTCCTTCCCGGATCTGGTCCTCTAGGGTAGGCTTTACTTCTAATGCGGTCAAGAATCCGCTAGGTACCACCTCAATCTTCATCTTTTGAAAATCCTCACATAACTCATCCTGACTTGTGGCTAGCAACGTACTCACGGTATGGCTTTTCCGACTCAGAGCATCGGCTACTACGTTGGCCTTCCCGGGATGGTAATGGATTCCAACATTGTAGTCCTTGATTAACTCTAACCATCTCCTCTGCCTCATGTTCAGATCCGACTGGGTGAATATGTACTTAAGGCTCTTATGATCCGTATACACTTCACATCTGTTTCCAATCAGATAGTGACGCCATATCTTCAAGGCATGCACTACGGCAGCTAACTCTAGGTCATGTGTCGGATAATTTTCCTCATGCGGCCTCAAGCGCCTTGATGCATGTTTACTGACCTTTCCATTCTCGCATCAGCACACATCCAAGTCCTTGGCGCGATGCGTCACAATAAATATCGAAGCTTTGATTAACATCCGGTAGAACTAACACCGGTGCTGATGTCAATCGCTTCTTCAGCTCCTGAAATCCTTTCTCACATTCTGACGTCCATGCAAACTCCTTCTCCTTCTTCAGCAATTGCGTAAGAGGTTTCGCAATTGTCGAAAAGCCTTCAATGAAACGGCGGTAGTACCCTGCCATTCCAAGGAAACTCCGAATCTGGGTCACAGTCTTCGGCTGCTCCCAATGTAACACAGCTTCTACCTTGCTTGGATCTACGGCGACTCCTTCTGCGGTCATTACATGCCCAAGAAACTCCACCTTGTCCTTCCAAAAATCACACTTACTGAACTTGGCGAAGAGTTGCTGTTCCCTCAGCTTTTCCAAAACTCGCCTCAAGTGTTCGGCATGTTCATCCTCTGTTTTGGAGTAGAGTAGGATATCATCTATGAACACGACGACAAACTTGTCCAAATATTCCATGAACACCTTATTCATCATATTCATGAAATATGCTGGCGCATTTGTCAGACCGAAGGACATAATTGTAAACTCGTAATGTCCATATCTTGACGAGAATGCAGTCTTCGGGATATCTTCTGATCGGATCTTCAACTGATGGTATCCCGATCTTAGATCAATCTTGGAGAAAACTCCGGCTCCTCTTAATTGGTCAAACAAATCATCAATATTGGGTAGCGGATACTTATTCTTCACGGTGACTTCATTGAGTGCACGGTAGTCAATGCACATCCTGAAACTCCCGTCCTTTTTCTTGACGAACAGAACTGGTGCTCCCCACGGCGACGAACTCGGTCTGATAAATCCTTTCTCCATTAACTCCTCTAGCTGTTTCTTCATCTCTACCAACTCCTCGGTGGACATCTGATAGGGTCTCTTTGCTATCGATCTTTGTGCAGTACAAGCTCTATCACAAACTCTATGTCCCTGTCTGGCGGCATACCAGGTAGATCTTCAGGAAAAACATCTGGGTACTCATTCACTACTGAGACATCCTCTATGCAGATTGCCTTGGTACTGTTAACCATCAATTGTCCATCTCTAACTGCAGTGGCTTGAAATTCCACTTTCTTCCCACACGGGCTCTCAACTGAGATAGTCCTTCGTCCACAATCCAATACGGCCTTGTGCTTGGATAACCAATCCATTCCCAATATGACGTCTAAGGTCTGGGTTTCCAAAATAATAAGGTTTGCTAGGAACTCTATTCCATCTATTAGTATTCTCACCCCGGAACATCCTACTTTCGTTCGGAGTTCGAACCAGGGTTTGAACTAAAAGCATGCATCTAAGTCTTGCAATCCTCAAATCATTTCTAGTAGCAAAGCCTTGCGAAACAAACGAATCTGAAGCTCGAGTCAAACAAAATCAAGCAGGTGCATTGAGTTAACAAGTAACTTACCCAAGACTGACGTTAAGTAGCATGCAGTGCATCTGCGGTGACATGGTTGACTCGGCCTCTCACCACGATGCAGGGTGTGACTCCTGGTCTTTGGCGTCCTAGCTGGGGTGGTTCCTAGATTGAAGCGAATCGGGGTCACTCCTGCTGTCTTCTTTGGACAAGCTGTTGGCAAAGTGTCCTAGCTCGTTGCGATTGTAGCAGCGTCTCACTTGTTCCTTGCCGATCGCTCGAGTAGTGTTTCTAGCGGGGCTGGGTCCAGTAGTTACGATTGATGTGTCTTGGTCTTTGGTGACGGTGTCCTTGTAGCATTCGTGGTGGAATCAAAAATTGATTTGGTGCAACTCTCAGGCCATTGCGTCCCCTGGCGTGATCCTGTTTGTTGCATTCTGCGCTTCTGTTCTCATCCGGTTCCTTGCGCTTGTCCTCAAGAATAAGCGCCTTATTCACCAACTCTTGGAAATCTGGAAAGGTGTGGGTGATCAATCCTACTTGCAATCCTGAGTTAAGTCCCTTCATAAAATGAGACTGCTCGGCTTTATCTGTCGCTACATCCTCGGTGCGTAGCGTGCTAGGCTGTGTGAACTTGTTCGTAGTAGTCGGCCACCGGCTGATTACCTTGCTTGATGCTCTGAACTCCTCCTTCTTAAGGTCCATGATTCCTTCGTGCACGTGATCTTGACGGAATGCATTGTGAACTCTTCCCAAGTGATATCTTGAGGGTTCTCTTGCGTGGCACGAAGTTCTCCCACCATTCTGGCCAAAGTTCCCTCCAACTGATGAGAAGCGTAGAGTACCTTCTCATTTCCTATGCATTGAGCTATGTGTAGCTTCCTCTCAATTGACCTTAACCAATCATCGACCTCCAATGGGTTGGCATTCCCAGAGAAAGTGGGTGGGTGAGTTCTCATGAACTCTGATAGTCTTGTATTCTGGCGTTGTCCCTGATTGACTTGATTAGTCGTGGCCTCGAGCGGTGGACGTTTTGCATTTGTTGCATCATAGCATGCATCAACCGAGTCTGAGCGCAAGAAATGCTCCAAAATTCTGCATATCAATGGCGGTCTTTGGTGCTCCATCATTGGGGTTTTCTGTGGCGAGAACCACTCCCATTGCTTCCAAAGTTTCCGCGGTGTTCACCATCTGTCGATTTGCTCTAAGTTTTAGAGATGAGAGGAAACAAGAATAGACAAGTAATATGGAACTTAGGCGGGCGAAAGGTGTACTTTAAGGTCCAACTTTATTATTGATATTACTAACTTGGTATGGCTGCTTACAATGCCTAAGGGCCTTGCAACACATCTGCACACTCAAAGAAACAATGAAAATTCAAATCGAACTAACACTGGAGTCTAACGCCTAAAGGGTGACTCTTTATTCTATGACGCGACTCGGCGAAGGAGTCTCACTATAGAACCTACGTTCACTCATCGAGAAAACCTCCACGGCCAGAATGCAGGTGCTTTGCGGCATAGGCGCGAAACGATTGCCATGTCCAAAGAAGCTGTGTCATCTGTGGTAGTCGAAGAAGCGATGTCCTCATCGAGATCGACTCCTCCGGATCTGGCTCGTGTAGCTCAAATCTTGGCTGCAGTTACGGTCCGTACAAAGTCATCTCCAACTCGTCAATCCTTCGCGAGAAGATGTGACACATACTCTTGAGCTTCCCGCCATCTGTTCTTCTCTGTCGTGATCTCCTTGCGGGCCTTCTGTAGCTCCTTGCTTGTATCATCGAGTACATCCTCCTGGGCGACAACAAATCGTGCCAACTGTGTAACCATGGCATCCTCATCCTGAATCACCTTCGGGTCAAGAAGGTTATTGCTGCGGGGGTGATAACAGAACACCGTGCTCTCCAACTCTCTGGCGTAGATACGGGTAATGTGCCGCATTGCTCGTCGTGATACTTCTTGGATACCCATCTGCATTGTAGATCTCCTGGCAGTGCAGTGTATCGGGCGATTGCCTGGGCCCTTCTTCCTAGCAGGTACCTCAATCTTCACGTCACAAGCCTTGATCAATCCCGCTTGTCTGATCACTTCCACTTGGTATTGGGGCTTCTCAAAATCTTCGAGAGTTTGTAGCATATGCCAAAGTTCTGCAGCGTGACCAACCCCCAGATCAACGTAGTTGAACTCTCCCTCCATCTGTCACAAGAGTGCTCACGTAAGAACTCGAAATTTTCAAATCGTGACAAGGTAAGGAAAATTCAGCAAGAGACAAGAAAAGAAAGAAGGGGATAAGTCGAGATGACACTTCTTGTCTTGACAAACTTTTAGCTTTAGAAAATAGGTTTTATCCTCACTACGACCATTCTAGCTTAGGGTTGAGCCTACAATCAGTATGGCTTTGATACCACCTCTGTCGGGACCCCGAATTTGCAAATCCGGACCCTCTGTGTATTCAGCACTAGTCCAGGAACGCGCTAGTGCACACAGTCTTAACATCGGTAAATATCACAATCATACCATTCGATACTAATAAAGTACTTTTATTTAAATAACCAAACTGGTTACTCGACCTTATGGTCAAGTCACAAATGTACGCCTCGCAGGGCGAAACTTATTAAGAGAGAAATAGTAGCAATGAAAATAAGATAACTTCGTGGCGCCATCCAGTATACCACAGGCAACTGACTGGGCTCGCTCCCTAAGTAGACGGATCCTCTTGGAGCTCCTCCTCCAAAGCTGGTGTAGTCTCCTCTTCAACTGGTGTTGTAGGGTGGCAAGGGTGAGTACTTGGTACTCAGCAAGTCATGCTGAGAATGCGAGGCTAATATACTATATGCATGGCTTGGTACAAAGGAATAGCTCAAGGTATATTTGCGAAACATGACATTTGACAAGTAGTATAAGTAGATTCGAAAGCAGTAGAAACAAGTAAAGCGTAGATAACTTTTCAAGAAGTTTAGTAAACATCTTTCCCATCCTAATCCACATTTCTAACATCATTGTCAATCCAACCCAACCTTTCAAACCCAAGTTATTTTTGAGAAAATCTAACCCTTGACTGTAATTCCCGAGCGATGTCCAATACCGCGGACACGGCTATTCGAATAGATTCTACACTCTGCAGAGGTTATGCACTTTACCCACAAGATACAGTCAAACACCACAAAGGCGAGTTCCCGTAACAAAGTCTTTCGGAAACCTCTAACAATACAAGTGGTCCTCCCCGGTTATTGCACACTAACCCTTCCCTTAGCTAAGGCGAAGTCTAGGCCAATCAACCGTTAGATGGGTACCTGGCCTCAGCCCCGGTACGCTCCCCCGTACAACTTACACAAAGGGTGTAGTTGACCTCCTGAGGTCCCACAGGTACGTTATTAGCAACTTAGTCAACTAGGTCCGTCCCATTCTGGACATGTGGTTGCACGTTAGACCCAGTTCAAAGGCTTGCAAGGTTAAGTCCTTAGGGTGACCAGGGCAAGACTACCCAAGAACCAAATCAACATCCCCAATGCCACAATGGCCCACTGATTACTCTTGCCACATGCCCGGCCGAAAACTATTTATCAAACCCGATTGATTACCATGCACCACGTGCCATCAACATCACATGATACCTTTCCAAAACAGGTTCAATATATCATTAAGTCAATATTAGCATTTGATTGTCCAAAATCATGTCATGAGCACGTAGCAGGTCTAAGCAGTATACTACAACGGTCTAAAACCCATGTTGGCAACTTAATAATGTCCAACTAGTAAACCACAACTAGGGTGACAAGGGGTCATGGCACATACTTAGATAATCAAGGTGTCATACAGCAAATTGGTACTTATCTAATCCCCCATTTTTAAATAAAGTATTTTTCTAATTGAACTTAGCATGCAGTAGGTTAAATCAAAATAGATTTCAAAATAGGATCAACATGGTCAAAGCACAACTTGCCTTCAAAAAGTACTTGTTCTTGGTCTTGAGTTGGATCCTGAGTTAATACTTCTCCTTCGAATCCTTCCGGCACTTCAACGTCTACTCGTAAAGCGTGCAAATAGCAAATACACGAATAAACAATAGGCAAAAAGTATCCAATCATCCAAATAAAATCCATAAACAGAGAGAACATAATTTTATGAGTTTTTAGAAACTGGAATCATCAAATTTGGAGTTAAAATGCAAAAGTTATGATTATTTAAAGTTTAAATAATCAATTAAATAATTTTACAGAGAAAAACTTTAGTCCAAAAATTAAATAAAATTCATATTTAGGTAGATCTCAATTTTATACGAATTTAGAAATTTGAATCACTCAAATCGGAGTTGAAACGCATAAAAGTTATAAGCGTTTGAAGTTTTGAAATTCAAATCAATTATTAAACCGAATTATTAAATCATTTTCTTTTAGGAAAATCATTTATTGCGTCAGCGAGGACACGTGGACCAATCGGGTGACGAGCGTGGCCTCGGGTCCACGGACCGGTGCACGGTCTCGGCTCGGTCCGCAGTGGGCTCGGCCCACGGCCACGGCCGGCCGACAGGCGGAGCCCTCGACACGCGGGCCCCGGCGTGTCGGCGTCCTGCACTGCCAGCGTGGGCGGCGCTGACCGCGACGGTCAGCCTTCCGGCCACGTGGCTCAATCTCGGCAGATTGATTTGGAAATCAACGGCCCGGATTAGATCTCGCTAACGGCGCTTGGAAAACAACTCCATTGATTCGACCGATTCGATCTTGATCGGACGGTCAAGATCCCATCTACCGCTATGAACGTGGTTCAATCTAAGCCGTTGGATCTAGATCTAACGGTTGAGATTAGACACGGAGATCAACACGTGATTCTTTACCGTGGGTGGCGTGGGCGAATCGACCGTGCGATGAAGATCCGACGGTGGAGAAGCTTCGCGGGTCTGCGATGTCCACAGCGGAGCTCCGGCGGCCGGCGTTGAGAACGAAGACCACACCGACGGCGTTTCGGGCACGCTCCGGCGAAGTGGGTGGTCTCTTCGGGTGCGTCTCGAAGCGGGGATTCCGGATCTGGGCTCCTTCTCGGCGGAAGACGACGGACGGCGGCGAAAAACGGCGCAAACCGCGGCGGACACCTCCTCCAACTACGGCGAGCTCGCGCGGGCTGACGGCGGCGGCTTGAGCGGCGTGGGTTGGAGCTACGGGTGCGCAATGAAACGGCGATCCCGACACGGGTGGCGGCGCAATAAATAGGGCCCTCGGCGCGGTAAGCAGCGGAATCCGAGGTCCTCTCCGTTCTTGGCGGCGAGTCCGCCGGCGACCTGATTAGGCGACGTGGCAGCGCTACGGCCGTTGGATCGAGATCCAACGGTCGCGAAGTTTGGGTCCGGTCGGACTCGGCGGTAGCTGGCTCGGTCGGGCTCGGGCTCGGTGGCGTGGCTCAATCGTGGCCGTTGGATCTGATCCAACCGCCACGCTGATTAGGTTCCGGGCGAGAGGGTTCGGCTTGACCACGGGCGCGGTCGGGTTAGGGTCGGACTCGAACTCGAGTCTGACTCGGGCTCGGTCGGATGAACAGTACTTGACCCAACTCGAATTTCCAGCGATTTAATATTTAAAATAATTTCCAGTAATTCATTTAATTCATTAAAAATAGCAAAATACTCAGAAAAATTCCAGAAAAATTCTGGAAAATATTTTAGGGTATTTGGGACTCGAATAAAATATTTCCAACAAAATTTTATTTGCAAAATTAAATTCTTTAATTATTTCAAAATGGAATAAATTCAAATAAATTCCAAATAAATCCAAATAAATTCCAGAAAATTCCAAAAATTCACCAAAGTGCCAAATCACACATGAAATTAAGAAAAGCAAAAATTTTGGGGTGTTACACTTTCCATCAGGACTCTTCTTTTCTAACTTCCATCTAGAAGTACCACATTTTGGGCAAGCATCTTTTTTAGCATGATCCTTCCAAAAAAGTACACAATCAAATTTGCATGCATGGATATTTTCGTAACCTAATCCAAGGCAGCTCACCATCTTCTTAGCTTCATTAAAATTCTTTGGTAGTGAAGTGTCTACTGGAAAGGCCTCATCAAGTAATTTTAAAAGAGTATCAAAACTATTATTTGTCCACCCCCCAAAGAACTTAGTGTGAAGAAGTCTCACTACAAACTGCAACTTGGTGAATTTGCACCCATGATACAGTGGTTGGCTAGCATCATTTGCTAAGTTATAAAAAGCCTCAACATCTTCATTCGGACCCCCTAAATCACTATCACCGTCACTACCATTTTGGAAACCATATCCTATGTCATCAAGCATTTCTGTCATCTCATCATCTATCTCTTGCTCCATTTCTAAATAAGTTTCAGGTTCACATGTGGGTTCTCTTTGTTGTTCATGCATTACAGTTTTCTCTCCATGAAAAATCCATGTGGTGTATCCTTCTAAGAATCCTTCGCATATCAAGTGTTCATGGACAACCGTTGTTATATACCAAGTGCTATTCACACACTTTTTGCATGGGCATCGAATTTGATTTCCTTTTGCTGAATTTGTGAAAGCAAACTCTAAGAAACTTTTGACGCCATCCAGATACTTCTTTGAGTGCCTACAATTGTCATTAATTATATTATATGCATACTTAGTTAACAAGATGTGTATATATTTAATTTAATTTAATTGTAAGTTGTTTAACTTGTACCTAGGCTCACTCATCCAATCCTTATTCATGCTCATGATGATTGTCCAATGCAAAATGAATAGGCAGATTGAACTACAATCTGTATCAAACCCAAAGAAGCAACTCAATTGACAGATATAGACAATAAAACTTGTGGGCAAATAAGAGGGTATTTGATCAATCATATATATACCTTAATGACCGGATGAAGATGGCCGACGTTGCACCCTGCTCGTTGAACCGGCTGCCGGCAGCTCCCCTCTACTCCTTGCTCGTCGTCTGTGCCGCGGCTCCTCTCCCAAAGTGTGATGTAACCTTGAATAACAATTGCGAAGTGTTCAACAAGTAAGTTACTTTTGTAATATTCATTGATTTGTTTGCTAATAGGAATATTTTACCTACCAAGTAAAAAATTGGATCAGTAATGCAAGAACAACCTACGACTAGAAAGGTAAGGTCTGTTGTGTTGAAGATATCTAATGCTTTAATTATTACAACGTTCACTTTATCAAAGTATCAAACAAAAGTTAGTACAAAGGTTTGACAATCTACACTTGTTCATCAAGTAGATAGGTAATGGCATCAGGGCATGACAAACTTCGCCAAAAGGGAGGATCTCAAACAAGAAAATTAGTGATAAAACCTATGGTTAGCAGCATCAATCAGACATATAGTGCTTATCATGGTTTAACAGATTTAGTCAAAAAGGGTGTCTAAAACAAGATATTGAAGCCAAACCAGGGATCATCCATGTAATGTACATAAAGTTCGTATTGATTGAAGTAACAGCAATAAAAGGTCCAAAAGACAATAGATAAATTCATCGATGCATACATAGTTATTTCTTACTTAAAGTGTAGTACGTAGAACTTGAAGTGCTAACTAAGATAGCATTGAGATATTATAACGACTGCGCAGACCATCGATAGCTTTCTCCACAGATTTTTTCATCTCATAGATAAAACCAACAGAATTTAAAACATTCCATAAAATAACTTCAGATATGGGGATTAATGGAATGATTAATGAAACTAAGCATACATATATCTACATCCCTTCTTGGTTATCACAAAATAGAAGTACAAAACGAACCACATATACAATGCCTCCTACATGATTAACTCTCCTGGTTTGCTTCTTCTGGCCCCCTTGGCTTGCTAGCTAGCCTTTCCTTCTCCCAAAAGGACCAAGGCCAGAGACACGCCTAAAATCAAGTGTACATGCTAATACAACAAATCAAGATCCATCCAATACAACAAAGCAAGATCCATCCATCATGGATTGTTATCTTCTAATCATGATGATGAGGTGGTCATGGTGATGATAATAGTACAGTAGTAATTTCAATATGAGATAGCTGCTATCTGATGAACCATCCATCATGGATTTTTTTTTAGATCAAAATGGCAACAGAACTGCCCCAGTTTCAATATAGAAACCGAAACCATTACATCAATTGCAGTTTGCTTTGGCAGCAGTTTAGCATCTGCAACAGTTTGCATTTTTGCTATCTCATAGCAAATCACAGGATCAAGTTCAAAAGATCAAAAGCTAATAGAATACGGTAAACATGGATCACAGATTACCCATCGAAAGCAAAAAAACACAGGAAGTTGCATCTAGTCATCCTCTTTTTCCAAAGAGTCGATCACAAAAGACTTAAATCAACTTTTGTACTGCTTGTCGGCGGCTCCCTCTGCGCCTTGCTTGTCGTCCAGGCCGCGGCTCCCCTCTGTAGCTTGCTCGCGGACCCGGCCACCGGCTCTGCGGCTTGCTCGTCGACCGGCCACCGACTCCCCTGTCGGTACACCCAACCGCGGCTTCCCCTAAAACCTGGCGCGCACCACGCCGGAGACACAGTCGCGCCCTCTGCTCCCCACACATGCGCGGCCGCTCTCTGCTCCCCTGGCACGCTGCCCGGCTCGAGCTAGCCTAACCGCGGCGCCGCTCCGATCCCATCCTCCCTCCACTCGCAGCCGCCGGCTAGGTCATGAGGATTGGGTGCGAGGCTGCGAGCTGGTCAGGTCATGAGGATTGGGGTTTTTTTTGTGCCTGTGATATGGTGTGCAGTGATGTGGTCTCTCTCTCCCTCTGGAATTTTTAGCATCCCGCGCTGTGTGCCGAATTTGCCGCCAACATAATATTGGAAGCGGTACGACTGTATTAGAAACATTTCACAGCGGCAGTAGAGCTTTTAATTAAGGGATAATCGGATATATGCCACTACTGGAACCGCTTATTCGAGATTTGCCATCGTTCCTTTGCTTGTTCGAACGATGCCATTATGAAACCGTGCTTATTCGAAATATGCCACCGCTCGCGTCCGGTCACGACACGTGTCTCGTCCGCGATGGCAAATCTCGAATAAGCGGTTCCTACAGTGGCATATATCCAATTAATACGGGACATGTGTCGTGACCGGACGCGAGCGGTGGCATATTTCGAATAAGCACGGTTTCATAATGGCATCGTTCGAAGAAGCAAAGGAACGATGGCAAATCTTGAATAAGCGGTTCCTGCAGTGTCATATATCCAATTATCCCTTTAATTAAAATTATTTTTCGAAGCGGTTCATCAGCTTAGGTAGCTTACTTTTAAAAGCGGCAGTACAACTTTTAATTAGAATTCTTTTTCCAAGCGCTACGTTAGCTTTTAATTACTATTTTCCGAAGCAGTAATACCGCTTTTGCCAACGGGTCATCCTGTAGTGAATTTCCAACGTAATGGTAGCTGTTTCTTCTAATACTTTTAACTCATGTCATGAGCATAAGCATTATACAAGACGTAAGCCTCTAGTTCGGAGTTAAATTTCATTTCGACCGTCGATATCATGTCTTCAAAGGAATCTTTTTGTTTGAGAATCTTCAATTCTTGCATTCCCATGAAAAAATAGGGTGAAAATGATCAACGGAACTACCACGTGAACAATTTGGATGCACATATGTATGTTTATAACAGTCAAATTTGAACAATAAGATAGTTGCTCAACTCAGATTCAACTAATTTTGCAAAAACAAAAAAGATAATTAATTAGAGTCCTCACATTTTATACTTGTGATGGTGTTCCCGGGATACCAGAAGGATTGTTGGGCTCGGCAAAACTTATTGATGACTCCATTACAGTAGATGCAACTAGGGGTGAAAATGGGTCGGGTAATACCCGACCCGTATCCGGTCCCAACGAAAATTTTACCTGAAAATTCGGACACGGTTACGGGTATTTTTTTGTTGGATCGGATACGGGTAATTACCCGAATACTTTTGTTTCGGATACGGATCGAATACAGGACAGCAGAAACCTGGTAAATACCCGAAATTTCGGGTTGAATATGGATACCCGGATAATTTTAAAAATCGGGTATCAAATATGGCCCAACCCCAATAGGGAAGAACTCTGCCCGGCAGCCCGGCCCACCTCGATCCTGTGCTCTCTCGGTCAGTCTGTCAGTCACTCCACTCACTCCCCATCGCCGCCACGGCGCCACCCGGCCAACCCAGCGCGGCGGCAGCACCTAGACACCGGCAACCGTCACCGTCCACAGCCGCAGCCCCCCCGCCTCCACCGTCGGCCCCGCCCTTTATTTCAACGGCGTCGATGACCTTCGTTTGAGGCGACTCGAGACCTACCTCTCTCCAAGCTCCAATCCTTGTCGAAGCTTCCAGATCCTTCCACCCCCATGGCCTCCTCGCTGCTACCCCTCCTCTTCCTCCTCACGCTACTCCCCTCCCCCTCTCGCTCCGCCTCGCACTCCCTCCTCACCGCCTCCTCCAACGCCAAAAGGCACGGGGACGCCGGTTGATTGATTAATTAGTCTGCCCTTCTCCCTCCTGCGAAGGAAGCAAGCACGAGAGCGGGGCTCGTGCCCTCCCCACGAACGAACAATCCCCCCTGCGCTGCGAAAGACCTTTCTGCTCCGGGGGCTGGGCGGCGTTAGGCGTTTCTTGGGTTGGGGCTGAGTTCTTTCTTGCGCGGTTTGGTGGCTGCGATGAGCTGCGGGGCGCAGAGCGAGTGGCTCCTGGACTACGGCCTCGTGGAGGAGGAGATCCAGGGGCCATCAACAGGTGAGTATTATCTTCTCGATCGGTTCTGCTCTTCCTCTTCGTGGAGGCTTGGATGGATCTTTTTTTCTCTAATTTTTCTCCTTCTTTCGATTTTACTTCTAGGCTTCTGGTCTACGCGTCGGGTAGTCGTGGTGACATGATTACGGTCTGCTTCTGCTCGAGTTATTCTGCCCTGCTAGTTAGCAAGTTCTCAGGTTTGATTGAGAAGAGAAGATAGCGTAGCAAGTTTCTCATATTTGATTGTGGGGGAGAGAGACGTAGTATGTCTGTCTCACAGGAAAAAAAATCATGAAGTGCACGGTTACAGCCTTACTGGCCATGATGTTAACTAATTCAGAAAATGGATGCAGTATTACTTGCGGACAAGTTTGAGTCTAAGAAATAAGTTGACAATAGCAGTCTCATAATCAGACTCCATTTTGGCAACTATACTCGAGTCGTGTGCCTATCTTCTAAAGTTTACAGGCCGATTTCAGCATGAAGTCAGTGGTCAGAGTTAGCACGATTGCTGGAAACATCCTAATCGTTGATGCTAGATGCCATCAGAGTTAACTCTATGTATTGTATTATATCTTAATTTAGCTCTATGTGTTGAATTATGTGTGATAATTGGACTATATGTGTTAGTTAAATTATTTTTATCCCATACTTTGATCCTAGGTAGTTTGCATACTATTCGATTAAGTACCCGTTATTCGTATCGTACCCGACCGTATAATATCCGATATCCGTTTTCTACCCATTCGTAAATACCCAGTATCTATATCCGTATCCTATCCGATTGTTCACTACCCGTATACGAAAAAATAATTAAGGTATGATACAGGATAACCTACTATCCGATCGTATCCGACCTGTTTTCACCCCTAGATGCAACCCAATATTTGGCAAAGATGCCATTGTATTAGATTATAGGAGATAGCTATGTTAGTTGGTAGTGTTAGGGTTAGATGCGCACAAAACGGAACAAAGAGTTTAACGTGGAAAACCTCACGGAGGAGGAAAAAACTATGGAAGACAAATCCACTAAATCATTCTAAATTTACATGTACATGGGATGACTTTATATAGCCGTATGAGGCCGAATCGTATAAGATTCGGACCTCTATTAGAATATTTGAGGAATCCTTATCTGTAGCAAACTGTTTGGATATTTGAGGAAACCATATCTCTAACAAACCTCCACTTAACCCAATTGAATATTTGAGGAAACCATATCTCTAACAAACCACCCTTTGACTTAAAATCCATAATGAAATTATCTTCGAAGCGGACGAGCGGTAGCTTGTTTGGCTGGCGCGAGCAGCGCTAACCTAGTCCGCCCGCGGTCGAGCGTGGCTCGGTGCGGGCGCTAACCTAGCTCGTCTGTTGTTCTTTCTTCTTAATGAAATGCCAGAGCTCCTGACCAATATTTTTTAAAAAAAATATCTTCGAAAAAATCCAAAGGGTAAGAAAGAATTTACCACATGAAAACTAAGTCCCTTTTCTGTACTTCTAACCCTAACAAGTGGTATCAGTTCCTGTGCCAGGAATTTTTCATCGTCGTCGCACTCGATCTGGCCACTGTTGCCGCCAATCTAGCCGCAGCCGGATCTGCTCCTTCCTCGCCACTGGAAACCATCCTCTCGCTAGATTCACGCCATCCTCGACGGCGCCATCCACCAGCCAAGCACCTCCGCCGCACCCATCACCAGCACTGACACCAGCCGTCATCACCTTCGTCGGATCCCCATGCCTCCTGCCGAATCAAACCGCCCCGGACGCAACATTTGTTTTGTTTGAGTTAGACATCATTTGGTTCTATGAGTTTTTATGTATATGCAATGGGATGGCATGTTTGTTTTGTAAACATAACTTTTTTTAATAACAAATAGTAGCTTTTCATTGTTATTAGAAATTTCTAGACTAGAGATCACACTTAGATACAACTAAGAAAGCAAGCACTTAGATACAACTAAGAAAGCAAGCCTTCTAAGAATTCAGATGTATCATCTCATGACACAATCCAAAATTTCTAAGTAGACAGAACTGTCATAGGTGGTAAACCCTTGTGTGGCATCTAATTTGTTTAATTGGAAAGCAGCATTTGTTTTGTTTGAGTTAGACTTCATTTCATTCTATGAGTTTTTCTGTATATGCAACGGGATGACATGTCTGCTTTGTAAACATACCTTTTTTTAATAACAAATAGTAGCTTTTCATTGTTATCAGAAATTTCTAGACTAGAGATTACTTAGATACAACTATGGGTGTATTTGGTTGTTTGTATATGTATGAGATGTTCAAAAAAAAAGTCATCTATGTGTTTGGTTGCTTGAATGGAACCATCCCATCCTGGACCAAGTGATACAAATTTGAGTAATATTTCCTATAGATACTGAACTATCATAGGTGGTAAACCCTACAAAACTAACAAAACAGGCCATCTAAGAATTCACATATTTTACTTCATCACACAAACCAAAAATTTCTAAATAAACAAAACACAGGGCAAAGGAGAATCATACAAAGCTAACAAAAAATAAGCCTTCTAATAATTCAAAACATCTACTTTATCACGAGCAATCTTGTTAGATTAACATTTGCGCCTCCATCTTCGCTGTCGCGAGCTGTTGGGGTTGCTCCTCTGCAGCCTTCCTGAGGGTCCTGTTGCTATCCTCCATGACTTTTAAAAGACTTTTTAGCTCTTCTATGCGATCATCTTTCTTCTTCTCATTCCGCTCAGCCACCGAGCGAGCTTCCTCTGCCATGCTAAGATTTTCCTTCATTGAAGATACGGCTTCCTCGAGCTCAGTGTTTCGAGCCACCAAATCACGGCTCTGTGATAACTCGTTTTGTGCCTTCGCCAAGGTCCCCTTCAACCGAGCATTCTCAGCCTCCAGCTCCTCCGCACGGCTTTGGACCGTTCGGCACTGGCCAGTAGCTGCATTATGCCGCTTCTGAAGGTCCCGGTTTCGACGAATAATTTCAGATGCCATAATGGCCCCCTTCAAGGAAAGATCCAGAGAGGCTTCGCAAAGTCGAAGATCATGAAGACCTTCAAAGAGGGCCACCGAATCCTTATATGGGCTAAAAGCCTGCCGTATTCTTCTCAGCGTAGGACCCGAGGCAACACCACTTTCGAAATCCCCAGCTGATAGATCTAATAAATTGAACTTGAAAGGGGGCGGCTTAGGTTGAACCCTAGAATCGGGCAACTCGGGTGGTGAATCCCCCTCGCTTGCAGACGAAGAACCCGCCGAAATAGTCACGTAGGGCTCCAAGCCCCTGGTTCCGACAAGAAGCGAAGCAGCATCACGTAATCCAGAAGGGGCGGGTTCAACAACTATGGCTCCCCCCGTTGCTTCGACGTCCTCCACTCCTGCGCGCGCTCCGTCAGACCTAAGAAACTCAACACAACCAAAGGGTCCTCGAGGAGAGATTTCAGGAGTCGAACCTTCAGCCCCCAGAGGGGTATTTGGAACAACAGTTTCCAATTGAAGGCCGCGTATTCCTTCGGGGGGTGAATAGTGGCCTCGCCGTGAACATCTAGCGTCTCCGCAGCCAAAGGAACATCTTCTCCAGCAATAGGTTTGGATCCATCCCCTAACGAGCCAAAGATCACCTCAACCAGTAGACTATCTTTTTCTTCTTCTTCCTTTGCTTCACCTTCAAGATCACTAGAGCGTTCCTCGTTCGGACCAGCGCTCAGGCCCGTGTCCGGAGGACGCAATGCGGGGGAAAACTCCGCTGCCCCCGAAGCAGGTTGCCCCTCGGGAAGCACCGAGTTCGCGACACAGGGCTGCATCAACGGATCCATCACCGCATCAGTAGATGATGCTCCGCGGGGGATCATATCTGAATCAGATAAAGTAGCCGTGTTAATGGGTGTTGACCCGGAGTGGCCCGCCCCAAGAGTAGACAGGAGGACAGGCGGAACGGTCGCCTCAGAAGCCGACAAATCACCCTCCTCACTCGTTTCTTCGTCGTTCAAACTGTCATCTTCACCTTCACCCAGTTCTTCGCTCCCTCCAGCAGAAACAGTTGCTCGGGGTGGAATCATCCGAGTTAACCTAGCTCGCTTCGATGGGCGGGCGGAGCCAATTGCCCCCCGAGGGGTGGGAACCGCTCGGGGCCCCCACTCTACGAATCGAGAATTCCTAGTAGCTCCTACCACTTCCATAGCTGCTTCATACTCAACTTGTTTACAAGGCCCAAGTAACCCCCTCGCCAGCTTCTCGGCTGCACCACGTCCAAGAGCTTGAACCCCCTCCGGCATAGCCACAGATACTGAACCTTCAGACGGCCACTTCAAGGTCACAGAAGCTAGGGGTGGGCATTCGGTTAATTCAGTTTGTTCGGTTCGGTTTATTCGGTTTAAAAATATTTCGGTTTTCCAAACTGTAAACCGAACCGAACCGAACAAATTCAAAAACCGAACAGAATTAACCGAACTAATTCGGTTCGGTCAATTCGGTTTTTCGGTTAACCGCATTCAACCAAACCACACAAACATCGCATCCTCTACTGCAGCACGGCTCTCACTCTGCTGGCCTCCACTAAATTTACAAAAGTTTCTCATTTAATCTCCACTAAGGCACTAGGATGAACAGATATAGCCAACAAACAACAATATATGAGTAATTGTTAACAAAGTGGAAAGATGAGAAGGGTAGTAGGAGACTTGGAGTGGTGGTTTCGTACATTGGAGTAGAGCTTGGCGAGGGCCTTGTCGGAGGGGCAGTGGAAGTCCACGTAGGTGAAGCTGCGGCCGTTGGTGCGCACGAACTCAACACCAGCAATGTGGCCGATCGAGGAGAACAGGGCCTCCAGGTTAGCGGCGGCCACGCCCTCCGCCAGCCTGCCCATGAATATTCGCGCGACGGCAACATCGCCGACTCCCTCCGACTCCACTGTCTTCACCGTCACCACGAGAAGAGATTCTTGCGGTGGTTGGCGAAGTGAGTGCGCCGAGGTGGGATGATGAGATGTGTGCAAGGCGGAGGAGGAGGATGCGGGCATGCGGCCGAGGAGGAGGACCGGAGAACTGCCGTCTGCCGAGGACGGCGAGGAGAAACTAAGGAATGCTCTCCCTGGGGATTTGGGGATTTTGGTATTTGGGGATTTCGGCGAGGAGGAAGTAGGGAATGGTCTCCGTGACTCTGATCCCCTGTGACCGGATTAGCTATTTGATTTGATAATTTCGGTCTATACGGTAATTCGGTTTCTGAGATCTAAAAACCGAACCAAAAAATAAAAACCGAACCAAAAACTGAAAACCGAAAAAACCGAATTTTCGGTTAAATTGGTTCGGTTCGGTTTTTCGGTTTTGGTTTAAAAATGCCCACCCCTAACAGCAGCATCCCTCGCCAAAGGCTCAACTCAACAAAGACAATACTCTTCCACCAAATCCCGCATCGTGCTCTGGACACGAAGGGCCTTCAAATAATTAAGGCACCTGGTTTGCTCCACATTCGCGCTCCAGTTTGGAGACCGGACAGCGCGAACAGGACCCATAGAAGTGCGGAGAGGAGAATCTGGACCATCAAGTACCTGATAAAACCATCGCCGCATCCATCCTGATTCCCACTTCCCTTTGGCATCCGCTACAGGGATTTCTTTCACTAGAGATCTCTTCGTCTGTAAATTTAAGGAACCAAAACACGATCTGCGACCCTTGTTCCCCGCCTTATTCTGCTTCGGCTGCCAAAATGCATCTTCAATCAGAGAAAATAGATGCCCAGTCAGCCTAATATTGGCAGGACGGAATGCCCATTCCAACACCGCTAACCGCACAATGGCATTGGGCGTAAGCTGTGAAAGTTCTGCCTGAAAGGCCCGCAACACAGACGCCAGCAGAGGAGCAGAGGGGAATCGAAGGCCCGCCTCCAGGAACGCGGCGAACACCACTGCCTCATTCGGCTGAGGCTGGGGAGTCTCTTCATCACCGGGGAGTCGCATGGAAGGACGCGCCATGCCAAAATCCCTCGCCAAAATGTCAAGTTCGAGAGAATTCAGAAGCGACCGCCCCAAAACTGGAGATAGTTCCGCGGCGTCTTCTCTAGTCAAAACCGACTTCATCGGGGGAGCGCGTCGAGGACCCATGAAGGGGAGGACTGGTGGCGGACAAAGGAAGACAACGCAAGCGGGAAAGGGAAACGAAAAGCACGGGGTGAAACAGATCCAAAAGACAGAGGAACCTCGTTCCCATCGGCCATTACATTTATAAAAAAAGGAGGGGAGAGAGAAAGGGTGGGAGGCGTGTGAATGTAATCGAGAAGCCGGACTACTGTGGCGCTCGGTCCGAAACGTCATGAAGAACCCGGACGTCCGACTAATAAAGATAAAACTGCCCATCACACCGATCAACCCATCCATACCTGGCAGTGCCGGAGCTGATGTCCAAACTAATATAAAGAAGTGGACATATATAACTTGTTTTCCGCGAAGGAAAAATGAAGAATGAACCTCCCTTCGCATGCCCAATAGGGTGGGACGTGATTTGGACCACCTTATGACATTCCAGCGGGTGATACAGTATCAACCCGCAGTCATGAGGGGCTACGTGTTGTAGGCCCAATGAACCCACTCATTTTGGCAGGCGAAGCCTGGCTCACACCTCCACTCATTTTGGCAGGCGAAGCCAGGCTGCACCTCCATCTGGATCAAGGAAACATGTCCGCTATACCTATTCCCTCTCCTACAAGCGAAGTAAGAGCCACCTGCCCCTGGAAGCGATACCCAGGCCGAAGCGACGAAGAAAGCCCGAGACATGCAATCGAAAATAACCGGACCAAGAAGAAACCCGGAGCCACGAGAAGAATAGCGGAGGGGGTTAGCGGGGGAAACCCACCTCCTCCATCCCCCATAAAAATTACCAGGGTGAGACCCGCTCAGACCTGACATATTGCCAAAGCCACAGGGAAATCCCTGGCGTAGCCAGGCAAGTCTAGGGCCCTAAAGCGCATGATATCCCATCAAAGCCCTTGGGGTGGGAACAAAACAAAAGGGATCAGGGTGGATTTTTTTTACATAAAAAAAGAGGAAACTGAGACGAACCGAGGTGGATTCTTGCCGCCACATCTATCTATGTGCAGCAACAGCATCTCGACATACAGCAATTGCCCAAATGCAGCGTGATTGCTTCGGTGGAGATCATTGCTCGATTTGCTTTGGCTCTTCTTGTTGTTTTTCGAAATCTCCAAGCCTCTTCAACCACCGCAAACCGAGGTCACATCTAGCCTCAGCTGCGATCTTAAACTGCTCCTTTGCTAGCTTTACTGGGTCCTATTCTTCCCGGTTCAACTCTTACCTGAGTTGAACCTGGTAATGACTTCAGGCACTTCAGCACCTAAAACAATCCCACTGTTGGGGTTGAAGGATATGCAAATAAAAAACAGAATGAATTGATCAACTGCCTAACAATCAAATATGGTTGAATTAATTAGGTGCAACAGAAAGGGGGCATGAAGTGTGAAAACCTCCATTCTTAGATGACATCCAAGTTCATACTGTGCATCTGGATCTCCCATGTTTGCAGCATCAACTAACAAAGCAGCACCACTGCAGACATGAAAAGTGATAAGTGTTTAATCCCCGTGACAAATCTATTTAAGGTAAGTTCTGTATCATGTGGTTGCAGCAAAACAAATGTTCCAACTACAAGACAGCCAAAGATAAGTATGATTTGCTTCCTTAGTTTTTTATAATCTAATCGTGTGGCCTGTCGCTAAGATGGCTAAGGCAGTAAACATTATCTCCCAATTTTTTTCCAATCGAGCTGCTAATCGCAATAATTTTGTCCCATTTTTTTGCAACTGAACAGCTGCAGTAGCAAATTTTGATGGAACTAATTGGATGCAAAATGAAAAATTTTGTGCACCCAACAATCCAAATCTATTGTTTGTAGCCTGATACGAACTAGATCTAATAATCGCCAAAAAATGCTTGCAAGCCACATCTTCCAAACAGAGACGACGGATCTATACCTGAGACCTTCCAAGGGGGACCGGGGACGAGGGAGACCCGGGGCGCGTAGGAGGTCGGGGACGGGCGGAGACGGCCGACTGGAGGCGTGCGGGTGTCGATGGAGACTGAGGACGAGGGAGACTGGGCGGAGAGGAACGGCTGGAGGCACGCACGGGTCAGAGACGGGTGGACACGGCCGGCTGGAGGCGCGCGGGGGTCGCGGGAGAGCGGGGACGCGGGAGACCGAGGGCTGGAGGGGCGTGGGAGATTGGGGCTAGAGGCGCGTGGGGGACGAGGGGGACCGGGGAGGAGGGAGACTGGGGGCGCGGCATCGTGGAGGAGGGAGATCTGAGGAGCAAGCGGCGTGGAGTTTCCTCAGATCTGAGGAGCGAGCTAGGCGCTGGAGGATTCGGCATGAGCGCTCCGCATCTGTGGAGCCAGGCCCTCCGAAAACGTCCGATCTTTTTGTTTCAGCAGGGCCTGGCTCCGGCGGTACGATTGCATCCGGAGGGCCTAGCCCAGTGAAGTGAGAAGCCAACCAAACAGACCTCCATTCCATCTTCAGAGCCAAATCTCTACAGATGCAGCCAACCAAACAACACATTTGTGTCTGAGCACTGCTATAATCTCGCCAATAGAAGCCAGATTCACGAATTAAGATCGTACATGAAAATAAATGAAGCACAGATTGCAAGCCTTGCCAAATCTGTAGGCATTTTCACTTAATTAACTATCGATCTAATGGCAAAACAAGCATGCGGATTTGAGAATTTTGGATTTACTTTTGTAGGCATAGGGGCGATAATAGGCCTGATTTAAGTCTAAATTTTTGTTTCTTTGATCCAGTCTAATTCAAGACAAACTAATAAGTATTATGTCTAATCTAGACCCAAATAAAGGCTTGGACCTTGATCTAATCCATTTACATGAACAACATTCATGTACATGTGACCAAAATTAACACATAATACTTGTAATACTGCGATTTAGTAGAAAAATATAAGGTGCGATTTGGTCCAAATAGCTATGGATCCAAAATAAGTATAATCCATTTGCAGTTTTGGATCGGCCTAATCTAAAAATCTAGACCGATCCAAGCCTATTATCACTCCTAGTAGACATAAAGAATAGATCATATTCGAAGAGGTCATTGAAGACAAGAAGGTGACACTGGAGGGGTGTTGAAATTTTACTAACTGTCATGTCAGTAAAGAAGCCACAAACTATTTTGACAAATGAAGATGCGGCCATGGCTAAAGCAATCAAATTAGTTCTACCTTAGACTCATCAAAGGATTTGGTGTTAATTAAGGGCTACAAGAAATTTAATATTGAATTTCAGAACTGCATTTATGAACAAGAGAAGGAGCAAGAATTTATGAGTGCATGGAACCGATTGCTTGATAAGTATGAGCGACAACAAAACAAATTACTTGAGCGGCTTTTTGAGAAAAGGCACCAATGGGCACTAGTACATAGATGAAACAGTTTCTCTGCTGATATGATTCGTACCCAGAGAGGTGAAAGCCTGAACAGTGAATTGAAGGGTTATATTACTGTAAAAATATGACATGCTTACTTTCTTTGAGCACCTCCAAATGTCATTATTTACAGTTGCAAAAGAGGATGAGAAGCCTAGTAAGCCAACAGGCATCATGCACACGGCGAAGGAAACGCGTGGGTTGGCAAGACCCATTGGTGGTTCAGAGAGCGTCATCAAGAAGGGGGAAGAAGAAGAAGGACGACCCGTTACATGTATCGGAACCAATCGAGATCCAATGCAGTCCAATATGTACTGTACCATATATTGTAGCATTCACTGTTGGCTCCGAAAAAGATACTGTACTATGCACATGAATTTGGACGTTGGCTTTAAAAATGGACGGCTCATGATACTCTATTGTTTTGACATGTGACCATGGTTCACAATATCGATCTGGCGATTTTTGGATAAACAGTAATTTTCGATAATCGTATAAATCGACCAAAAATCGAAAAAAAATCGCATGAATTCAAAACCAGTTTTTTTTTAAAAAAAAGATTCAAAAATCAAAATCGACCGATTTTCGTGGAAAATCGACCGATTTTCGTGGAACTTTTATGTGATCGGTTTTTTGTAGTGATTATCAACGATTTTTGACGAAAATCGACCGATTTCCATCGATTTTCGACCGGTTTTTGACACGTAAATTTTTTTTGATTTTTTTATTTTTTTTTTAATCGGATCGGTTTACCGACCGGTTTTTGATATCGGATCGCGGAGATAAGGGCGAAAATCTCGCGATAATCGTCGATTTTGTGAACCCGGGTGGTGACATCTTTTTCCTTCCCCACTTCTCTTTCCGCTCAAAGTCGCTCGGCACAACAGTTGGCGGTATCTCCTTTATCACATTTTTCCTCCACATTAATTCCTTCCACTCAAACTCAAAAAAGGTTTTGTTTTCAATTCCTCTTCAAGTTTTTTAATAAAAAGTATTTTTAAATATTTTTGAAAGTCATTGAATCAAAACTTTTGGAACAGAAAATTTATTGAGTTGAAACTTTTCAAATAGAATTTTTTTTCAAATTAAAAGTTTTGAACCCAATTTCTTTGAACTGAAAGTTTTCAAACCAAAACTTTTTGAATCAAAAGTTTTCACATCGAAAGTTTTTGAAATTTCCCATTCTAAAATTTCTAAACTTGATTTTTTTTTTGTTTCAAATATCTCGAGTTGAAAGTTCTCGATTTGAATTTTCTTACTTGAAAGTTACATATGTTAAAATTTTCTGAGTTGAAAGTTGTCAAACTAAAAATTTCTAAGTTGAGAATTCCTGATTCAAAATTTTTTGAGTGATTCAAAATTTGCGTTGAAATGTTGCCTAGTTAAAACTGTTTCGAATTGAAATTTCCTAAGTTGAATTTTTTCTGGTTTGAAAAATTTTTCGTGTTGAAACTTACTATTTAAATTTTATTGATTTGAATTTTTGAGTGGAAGGAAGAGGGTGGGGGAAGTGAGTAAAGAAGAGAGAATGGTGAAGATGGATGTATAAGATGACATATGGCATTTTATTAGGCCGTCCTTAAATTTTTTAGTCAAACTAGTCATACCCAACTTGTTGAATTCAAGTTTGTGGAATTATGTGTTGAAAAATTAGCATAGTGATGACTTTGGTATGGAATTCAAGTTTGTGAAATTAACACAAGGAAAAAGAGAATAAAAGGCTAATTTCAATCTTTTAGGCAACTAAACTTGTCATGGAATTGCTAATTTCAGCACACCCTCATCAAATCCCTGTCGTTTTGATATGTGGTGGCACCTTCTTCCTTCCTCACTTCTCTTCCCGCTCGAAGTCTCTCTTATCACAACATTTGATGGCATCTCCTTCATCACATTTTCCTTTGCATTGCCTTTCACTCAAACTCAAAATTTTTTTGTTTTCAAATTCCTCTCCAAGTTTTTATACAAGAGGTATTTTTTTAACTATTTTTGAAAGTCATTGAATCAAAAAATTTTGAAATTTTTTTTTACTGAGTCAAAACTACTCGTACCCAACTTTGTGAATGCAAGTTGTAGTAATTAATCCACAAACCTCCATGGTATCCCGATCACTATTCAGGACTTAAGTTACGTGGACTCAAGACACCCAGGAATAGCATATTTTGAAGATTTTGGGTCCCTTAGAACATCTCCAAGAGACTTTCCATAGCCGTTCCCTACCCCAAAATATGAGGAATGACTAGCAAAGTGTCTCAGAAATCCTCTCCAACAGCTTCCTCAATCGAATTCTTATTTTTAGGGGGAGGAGAGAGAATCTCGAAATATTAGGATTCTCTCTCCCTTTCACCTGTTGGCTCGACTGCTCCTCCTGTGCGAGCGAGGAAGCCAGAGCTCTGGAGGAGCTTCACCGCTCGGTCCTACGCAGCTCCACCACTTTGTCCCATGCAGTCGCTCGGTCTCGTGCCACTCCACCGTCCCACACAGCCGCTCCACTGCTTCGTTCTGCAACAGTGACGAAGCCAGAGCCCTTGAACAGTGTCGCCTCTCAGTCCTGTGCAACTCCACCACTCCGTCCCGCGCAGCCGCTCGGTCCTGCGTAGCACCACCTAAGCAGTGCCCTCTGTGACCCCAACAAACTACTAGCCAACCACAATGATGACAACCGGTGGATATTGACCTCGCTCCATGTAGGACCCCGGAGCGGCTATCCAGAATCCCCTGTGTATTTCTGTACTAGTCCCAGATCAGTAGCTAGTACACACAGTCAAATAGTGATGAATCAACAACCATATCACGAATACATATAACTAAATAAGAATAACACCAAATAAAAGCAAAGACCTTATGGTCAAGGTTTACCATTACGGCCTGGACAGGCAGAACAACTTGAACAACTGCAGTGGAAGACGAAAACACCAAGGCGACCCATCCAAATGCCCACAGGCAATCGAGTGGGGAGCGCGTCCTAGTCGTTGAAATTCCTTGATAGCTTCTTTCACTTCTGAGATATGATTAGAATGTAGCACGTGAGTACATAAAGTACTCAGCAAGTCTGAGAAATTATGCACAATGTAGGCTATCCAAGGATGGCTTAATAAGGCTCTTTTGCACAAAGCCAAGTTTCATCAAATCATACTTGTTAATAAGTTTCACAAAGCATATTTGAGAAATTCTTTTTAATAATTGAATTATGTAATATTGCAGTGAAGGTTCTAACCACCACTCACTAATGTACAGGCTCTATCCGCCACATCTCAACGAGATCAGGGTTCAATCCAATCACATGGCTCTGTCTGCCCTGGTTCACCAAAATCAGGTTCATTCCACCTACCCGGCTTTAGCCGCCAGAAGCACACCCGAGAGTTCTAACCGCTCTCGGATCTCAAAACAAACCATTGTTTAGTTTGAAATCAAAAACAAAAGTCTACTAGTATGAAAGCATTCAGCAAGCTTTGCCTTTGACCGTAGGCACGGCTATTCGAATAGTTTTAACTCTGCAGAGGTGTACAGCTTTACCCACAAGACATGATATTCCCTTGATGCTATGTAATTAGCACACTGCCTTAGGTGTGTCGGCAGGGATATCATGACAAGGCCTTTACAATGTATACGCCTAACCTGACCCACCCGCTGAGGTTTCACCATTGTTAGGGTTATATCCACCCAGTACAGAAGCCCCCTCTTGCGCCGTGTGAGAAAAACAACAACATTGCCTCTATCCGGCACCCACATTCCACCGTTTGGTGAGTCTAAGTTAGGTTTCTACAAATTATTCAGCCAGGTCGTGCCCACTTTGACATGTGGTTGTACGGTTATGCTTAGAATGGAGGCAGTCATAAGCGTCTGTCCTTAACTGACTTGGGGCGGTACTTGCACAATGAAAGCTAGCGCTCCATCTGCACCCACCAGACAAACCATTCCGCCCCAATCCAAACCATTTTTCATTTTAAATTTTTACTTTGTAAACCATCGGCAATACTCCTTGCCTATAACTTCCAACACAAGATTTCAAAAGTTGAATGAAATTCCCACCCATAGGTGAATACTGACCGATTGCGAGTCTAAGCATTTCTACCGTACTATTCTATTCCACCAATAGTTTAGTTTATAAAATACAAATCTTAGGGTTGATAAAACATGATTATAATTAAATCGGTACTTTCCAAAATTCATGAGACCACCGAGATTCCCCCATTCTTATCATGGTATTATATAATCCAGTCCAATTTAGTACTTTCACCATGTAAAGTTGATATCATGTGCCATCATAACTCTAAAAACATGCCAAGCTATTATTATCATTGTATATGAAACAATCCCCTCAAAATATGAGCCTCCTTATTGATTACCCATCATCCACACATTGATTGGTCTTTTAATCTACTTGATCCACTGAGAATAACTCCTAATTTCATCCCCGAGCATATTTCATGAAAGATTCTATAAATCCAAGATTTCAATAATTCATTACCTAGAGCTGTTTTCATAAACAATGACACCAAGTTGACTAAGCAATTCACACCCAATCCACATTATTCATAACCCCACACAAATGGTTATCGCAAAACCCTATTTCCCAAAATCATCTACTAAATCACCGAGTACGATTCTCAGTATTATCCACTTAATACATCGAGTATATTTGATAATATCATTGATTAAATCATCGAGTATCATTCTCCACATCACCTATGTTACCCCTTCATATTGTCATCGCTAAATCATCTACATTTTATCCACCAAGAATACGTAATATTATCATTTACTAAACCACCAAACAGTCTGGATTATTCACAATTTTCCATAAATGATTATCACACAGTATGCTTGTTAATATCCACCGAAATATAAGTCACCACGGATTCTACGTAGTCCACAAGTATGCCTCTCAATATCATTTATTTACTTTTACCGACTATTATTCTTGACATCATACATCTACCAATATTCTCCCAATCCGCACAAATTATATGGAATACCGTTCATAGATCAATTCCATAACGACTACCCCGACATCGCTAATTTTCACGAAATCGCCAATTTACATTTCATACCACTTGTTCCACCGATCGTGTCTTCCCAATAGTCCTTTTTCCCTAATTAAAGATTATTTTTCCAAAAACATTTGTATTGGTGGATTACTATACTAGGGTGACAAAGGATCATGGATAACAATATCAAGGAGGGAGGGACAACAGGTATAACTAACAACCTAACGTTAACATCATTCTTTAATATAAATAGCGATGCAATTTGTAAAACATGGTAAAACATTTAGAAAGCATAGGATCAATATGCGTCAAGGAGACTTGCCTCGGTCACAGTGAGAATGTTGAACTCTTTGAAGTCTGGCGGCGGGATCGGCGGACTCGGCAGGATCGTCGACTACGCGCAAAACGAGACAACAAATAAATACAAGAAAATAAATAAAATCCAAAATTTATAAAATTAGTACTGGCAGATAGAGGGTGATTTTAGATGAATTTAGAAATTTGAATCACTCGATTCGGAGGTACGACGGAAGAGAACGAGCGTTTCGAACCTCCCGCCGGACTAGGAAAAGAAATGGCTGCCGGCAGAGCTCTGGCAATAAAATTGAAAAACTGATTTTACTGGAGGTAGAGGACAACAAGAGGGAGCTCCAGTAAAAATTTCAGGCCGAACGAAGGTCGGGAATGACCGGGAGAGCTCGCCGAAGTTTTGGAAAGAACGGCTTCTACAGGGAGATCCGTAGGTGGGATTGGAGAAATTCCAATTGGGTTGTGTAGGGAATGATGAGAGTATTCTGGGGTTCAAATTCTAGGACAATCAGACTAGCGGATCATCGGGAAAAGCTCGCCGAAGTTATGACTGCAAGCGCGCGCGGCGGCGTTCGGGGCGACATGTGGTGCCGGCGACGCATAGGTGCGTGCGCGCTGGCCGGCCAGCGGCGGCGAGGCCGGTGGTGGGTGCGGCGCGGAAGCCGGTCGGCCGGGCTGGGGCTGTTTCGGCGGCGCGGGCAAGGAGCTTGGTCGACCGGTCATGGCGCACGGCGCCGGCTCGGCTCGGGCACGGGCGCGGGCGGCCGAGGACCGGGAAAGGAGCTGCACGACACGAGGAACATGATGCTCACCCTGGTTCGCCGGAGGATCGCCTGAACGGCGGCGGTCATGGACGAGTTCGGCCGGCGGCCATGAATAGTGATCCCAAATTATAGAAAAAAATTTCGGAACACGCAACGACAAAAAGGAAGTAAGCACCGCGTAGGTCTCGACGAGACAAATTCAACGGTGTGGTCGGATTCACAAGGAACTCACCGGATGGAGAGTAATCGACGAAAAACCGAGCTCCCAAAGAAGATTTCAACGGCGATATTCGTCGTCGTCCTGCAACGAAAAGTGAAATTAGTTGAGGGCTTTTGCTCGGGACGTCGACGCGAACACAACGACGCAATCGGATTCGAGTTTGGCTCACCGGAAACGAAGATATGATGAAGAACGCGAAGAACACGAAAAATGTGTCTCGGCGCCGGTTTTCTCGAGATCCCAGCCGAAAGGAGAGGAGTGGCAGTGGGAGGGTGTGAGCACTGGAAAGAGGGCTCCGAGACGAAGAGTTGAGAGGTGGAAGCTCGTTGTTTCGTGGAGAAACAGATGCGATATGGAGGAAAGAGTGATTTTTGGTTTTTACTTACCTGTTCAAATTCCGGCGAGATTGAAGGCGCAAGATCATGAGGAATGGGATCTCCTCATCACCCCCTTTCAAACGCAATTGGCCGTTCACGAATTGGAGGTTTGTAGCAAAAGTTATGGGTGGTTGAAGGAGGGAGGCTATGGAAGGGGAGAGAGAGCTTCTCTAGAATGGAATTTCAAGCGCACAGGGAAGATGAACAGTAACACGCACTACAGTGCCCCCGATGTTACAGTAACCGGTGCTACAGTGCCAACACATGGCAGCGCGTCATTGGTCGAAAATTGAAGAAATAACAGCGTGCGAGATAAAATAGCAAAAAGGTTCTAAAAATTCCGGAAAAATTCTCAAAAATATTAGGGAATATTTAAAACCCAATAAAATTAGTTTCACGGAATTTGGATGAAATTTGTGGAATTAAATATTCAGGCGCGCACAGCAGGCATTAAACAAAAGCCGCGCGAGATAAAATAGGAGCGAAGGTCCAAAAATCCGGGGAATGGTTCCTAAAATCATTTTGGAATATTTGGACATAATTGAAGTGATTTTGGGATTTTTGGAGCATTTTTGGACTCGGGTGAAATTTCGGGTACCGGCGAAAATCTGGAAATTCGATTTTTCGAACAGAAGGGAATTGAGTTGCGATTTTGGATGGGAAAGGATGCCAGGTTAACGTAAACACCAAGGAAACTCCAAATTTTTGAATTTAATTACTTTAAATTAGGTTTTTCCCGGAAAGCGAAAACTAGGGCGTTACACTCCACCCGCGCACAGCTCCTCTCATACTGGTATGTCACCGCCAATCCTAACCCTAACTTTCTCTGCCCCTAACCATTATGAGCTGCTACTTCCTCCTCGACCCCCGACTCATCCTTGTCCAGATATGGTTTTTTTGTTTTTTGTTTTTTTTGGTCCGGCTGTGGTAGAGTATGTGGCTTTGAGGAAGGAAAGAAGGGATTGTGCTATTTCTTCCTATTTTTTCGATGAACAGATGAAGTTGTACATGCCACACTACTTGCTATTACTTTCATGATCAGATCTGTTACCAATTGTACATGAGGATCTCATCCTATCTATTATTTGTTAAGAAAATCATTCTTGGGATTTGTAACTTGTGATTTCCAAATCCATATGCGTGTGCATTTCAATATATGTAAATTACTCTCTGATGATGCTTGATTTCCAAATCCATATGCATCTGCATTTGTTAAGAATGATGCTTGAACGATGCCATTCTATACAATTGATGTAAATTACTCTCTGAAAATCTGAACATGATATACTTTATTTAGTAGATTTCAGATGATGTTTGAAATTTGAGTAGATCACTTTTTGAGTGCAATGCCTCAGCTTGATGATACTAATCTGACAAATATGGTCTTGAACCCAAGGCATAATAGTACCTTAAATTTGTCAGACTCGACCAATTCAAAGACCAATGAATTAACAAATGGAATGATCCAATTGAGATGTTCCTGCAACTGATAGGTAGCATCATAAAAACTGACCTATGATCAATTTACTAAAGGTAAAAAATCTAAAAAATTTTAGAAATCTAGTAGGCTGCAGTGTGGGAATGATTTTGTGAACATCATAGCTGAGCAAGCTTTGAGTACATTTATGCGCCCGAATGCAATGCGCCCCCGGCCGGCCATCATCATGCCCTGAATAGCTTATGCGATCCATGTAGCCTTCCTCGCCTCGACCTCCCGCATGAAGCCAATAGCCTCCATGAGATTCTGTGGTCGCTCGAGGCGCACGTCCGCGCTAAGCGCCACCGAGAGACCAGCCACGAATGTATCAATCTAATCCTTCCTCTTCATTCTCGTCGTTCGGGCCAGCAATATTTGGAATTCTCGGGCATATTCATCCACCCCGCTCGTCCCCTGCTTGAGGTTGACTAGGTCTCCCAAGGGCCCAATACTCGAATGTTGAGTGAATCATTGGATGAACACCACAGTTCTTCCCGCTGCCAGTTGTCCAGAACTTCTTATGCTTCCCCTGAGAGATGGAGACTTGCTATCTCCACGTACTCCTCCCCAGGGATGTGATGAACTCAGAAGAATCTCTCGCATCTTCGCAGCTAGCCGAGTGGGTCTTCTTGGCCATGGTACTCAGGAAGATCGAAGCGTGGGGGACGAGATGTCCACCTACGCACGTCCTCCTCTTCCTCCTTAACTGTTCCACGCCGACGCGTATAGGGTAGCTCCTCACAATCGCGTAGTACGTGTGTACGGTTGAGTGCCGCTCCCTTCCTTGCGTGACCGCCGATGGCCGCCTCGCTGGCCTCGGCTAACGCATCTCGCGAGGCTCGGCTAATGCATCTCGCGCAGCTTCATCGCCACACAGCCCTAGCTCCAAGGCCGACCACTTTCCCTTTAGGATCTTCATCATCTCTTCCATCACAGTCTTCATATCCTTCACCACTGTCTCGAGCATTGCAACCCGATCTTCAAACTGATTCGTCATGGTGCCGGGATCATCGGGCTCTGATACCAAATTGTTATGAGCCGACTTGGAATAAGCTTGCTCATAAGCATGGGTCCCCGACCGGCGGCCAGGTCGTAGGCTGGTTGACGACGAAACAAAGGTACGATGCCCAGCATAGGGAGGTGAAATTTGGAGTTGACACTTGGGTTTGGATAAAGCTCCAAAAACACCGGTAGTTTACAGCCCGGGGCACTACCACCTCTACCAAATTGGCACCCAAGTTCTATGGACCATACCAGATAACAAGTAGAGTGGGGCCGGTGGCATATAGACCATGCCTTCCAGACTCAGTGTGCATACACAATGTCTTCCATGTGTCTTTACTCAAGCCATTCAAGGGAGAACCACCCTCGCAAGTAAGAGAATTGCCTGCTGATGTTGCCCTGGTGGCCACGGTGGCTCAGCCAGAGCCGCACAACATCCTTGCACAGCGAATTGTTGAAGGGAAGCTTTAGTTCCTGGTGCACTGGATAGGTGAATCCGCGGATGAAGCTACCTGGATGGATGCCATCGCTCTTCGCCGATCCTTCCCCGATTGTAAGCTTGAGGACAAGCTTGTTCTCCGGGTGGGGGGGTGATGTTATGGGACAAGGAATTGATAGTGTTTACACTAGACGGAGAGGGCGACAGTTGGCAAGAAAACAACTCCATGCATAAGGAAAAGGTTATTGTTATTTTGTTAGAGATATGTTCTGTTAGTTTGTTAGAGGTGGTGTGGTGGTAGCAATAGGAGTTGGGAAGGAATTAGGAAGAGGGGGAATAAAAGGGTGAAAAGGGAGGAGGAAAAAAAGAGGCTTGATTACCATCAAAACTAATATCAGGCGGTGGTTCCGAAAATAGCCAACATATCCAAGGCGCACACCGCTGTGACGACTTTGTCGTCAAGCAGCCTACGACCTGGCTGCCAGTCGGGGACCCGTGCTTACGAGCAAGCTTATTCTGAGTCGGCTCGTAACACTCGGACAGTAAGAGCCATCATCCAGATTGTTCTTTAGAACTTGTTTGGTTGTTCCCTTATTAGGATGTAAGGAATGTGTAGTCAGTTCAAGATTCAATTTATTAAGTTTTCTCTTTATGTTCTTTGCACCCTAGCTGTGCAAAGGATGACCATTTTTGTTTGTTCTTACTGAAATGATTATTTAAGTTGTGTGACCAATATGGGAATATGAAGAGTGATCAACATCCAGTGAGGGTCTAGGTTCCACTCTGCAGTTGATGGCAAACAAATTAGTGATGTCCAGAGCAAAGACCTTTGCAGTAAGTGTATGCTTTCTAAAGTCAAGACTCATTTATTTTAGTGTCCAGAAAATTGTATTATGCATTATGTATGCTTTTCATATGGATTTGCTTTTTGCTATTTCCTGGCCATATAATACAAATGATTCAGTTAGAAATTGTAAAAGAGAATGCGTCTTCTCCCATCTATAAAGTGAGGAATGAGAGGAATTAGAAGTGAGCTATGGTGTTTCCAGAATCTAAAATATGAATCCCCACTTGTACCTGCTTTTGAATCTTGTTTTGATTTTTGGATAATTGATTATAGGGCAAATGCACAATAGACGAAGCTATTTGTGGGCATGATGCAGGCTGAAAATATATGTCTCGACCAGCTTGTATGAGCCCCGATAAAATATTTAAAGATTCTCATTATTAAGTTGCAATGACTCATTGAGATATTGTGAAAATTCAGAAATGGTCAAGGCTTAGAAGTGCAAATGGCTATGTATATATAACCCAAAAAATATAGCCGTTACAATGGTCGTTAGAATAAATTTCAAATTTTAAATTTCCGCATTTAAAAATAGCCATCCGATTTTTCCCTGTAAAATATAAATGTTGCTCATATGGTGGTTATGAAATATCATTATAATTTAAGAGGGAGAAAATAAAGAGTGGAATTTGGGGAATGTTGTTGGAGAGCGAAGAGATATAGAAAAGAGATCTTTTTAGGGAATTCTGTATATGAGGATAGGAAATTATGTACACGGCGATATAAGGATCCAAATTTAGAGAATGCTATTGGACATGGCCTTAGTTTTGGCCACATTTTACGTGCTGTAGATAGAAAACCATGTCAAGGCATATCTATATAAACTAATTTCATCCAAGTAAAAATTACATAACTTTATAAATCAATGAAACTGGGTTACACATATGAGAATGAATTGTGTACACAGGGAGAATATTTTCATGGTATCGACAGAGTGAATTATAGAAGAGTATATTAAGTAATCACAAGTACCCTATAGTTCTACGTATAATTGTGTTGAAATATAATAATCACTGAAAAGGAGCTAGAGCTAGCGCAAATCATGATTAGGTGCGATCCCAATTTGTTGGATCAACTTTAGTGTAGTTGCACTAGAGGCAGTCTTTGGAAGGGCCGCTCCGTTTATTTTTATAAGGCGTATTTTGATTTGGCATAAGGATTAAGGTTGCATTGAAATTGAGAAAGGTATAAGAGAAAATGATTTAGATGTCATCACTTAATTATCTTGAAAGATGAAAGATCTGCTTTATGTGGGTGGTAATGAGTAAATGCATATGGTTGAGAGAGAATAAACAAGGATATAAAAGGAAAAACCTCATTAAATCTACGTACAAACCTTATATTTATGAACAAGATCATTCAAAAAATAAGCTGTACATTTAGAAACAGAGGGAGTACCTTTTACTGGTAGTCTCCCTAATTTGATTTATTAGATAAAAATATTAGACGGCTCGTTTAAAAGTCTGCCTTACTACTAAAAGCAAAGGAATGCACGAGCATGATAAAACGTAAGGAAAGTCTGTTGACAAACCTGAAATTGATATTGAATTATAAATAATCAGCGATGGCAAACGTGTTTCCAAAAGACAAAATACAAGTGGAGGTGAATAAAATTTCAATGTGCAGGCCGCGAGGTTTAGATTTGTAGCATAATGAACAAGGGGAAAAGAAATAAAAAGGAGAGTATTGAAAGGTACCTTTCTTCAAGGCTATCGAGCAGGGTTTCCCTTTTTTCGCTGTACCCCCGGTTCAGGAAACCATTTCGTTCGGTTTACCGTTCAAGTTCAAATTCAAATTTAAACCATTTGAGATTTTAAAAAAGTTATCGAAAAGTTCTCTAAAAATAGTATTAATGGCTTTATAATCTCTAGTGTGAATACTTTTCGAAAAAATGAAGTTTGTAATTTTACAATATTTTCCCTAATTTTTCAACTTATCGTCGATTTGCAAGAAAACCGTTCGAAATTCGTCGCTTTTCAAGCATCAACCTCTTCGTTCGAAATTTGTCCATGGTTTGATCAGATTTCAAAGTCGTTTAACTTTCGAAATCGTTTGGTATTTTATAAATTTCGTTTGGTTTTTCCCGAATTTTGGTACCTCTGCTCGTCGAAATTCAAGGCCAAACTTGTATTATTAACCCTGCTATCAAGCCGTTTTTGGAGGCATTCATAAAGTGGATTCAAATTTATAGCTGAGGCAATGTTTCACCGCAAGCCTCCGAAGAAGTGAGTAGTAACTCAGGATTGCCAGGTCTGAATAGATAAATACCCTGCATGCAGTGAAGCTTATCACAGGAAGAAATGTGGAACTTCTTGAGGGATGGTGGTCAATACGGAAGCCCATCACAAGAGGAATTGCTCTGGCAAACTTGTCGACGTGGAATTTTGAAAATGTCTATACAGTACCATATAAAAAATTAACCCTAGACAGTACCAGGCGAAGCCTCCATAAAAAGTGAAGATTCCACTAGACTGAATTTAGTCTAAATTCACAGTATCAGCATGCTCTGCGAGGTCGCTCGCTAACAGGCCGGCAAGAGAATCAGATTAGGCCCCGTTTGGCAACTTGAAACCGAGCTGTTTCTACTAGAATCTAGGAGAAACCCAACCAAACGGGCTAAAACTCAGAACGATTCTCCTCGAAACGTTTCTTTTTTTTTTCACGCCGTGGTTGAATCACCTTCAACCACGTTTCACTAGTTTCTACTAGAATCTGGAACCATACCAAATGGTTTGCAGAAAGTGATTCTGATTCTACCTGAAACGTTTCTACCAAAGAATCTGGAACCGTTTCTGTTTCTACTAGAATCTGGAACCGTACCAAACGGGGCCTTCAAAATCATTTAATACATCCTGTGCGCTCAGAAACGACCACAGCATCATGCCATTGCCACACAAAAAAAATGAAAACATAAGTCTACATGAGTTCTTGTTCAAACAAGATTAATCCCGGAGCACACATCTAAAGCACAAAATAAATTTCGGCTTGACATTCACCAATTAGGATCTATGTTGTGAAGGCCTGAGACTTTCGGGCAACTTCAATTTATCAGTAGATCTTGGAATCCAAAAAAGCAAATTATTCATTCGTATGTCTACGAGCAACCCTGCGAGGAAGATTATTCAACTTCCAGTCATCTCACCATCATTCATTTGTATGTCTACGAGCAACCCTGTGAGGAAGCCGCACACAATCAGCAATAGATTGAAGCACAAACGATACCCGATGTTTTTAGCTTTACTGCCAAAATGGTTAGATACAAGATGTATAATTAGTTTTATACCTTCATGGTATATAGATCTCCACTTGGGGCTTCAGTAACGGCGACATCCAGGAATAACATATTTCCAAGATTTTGGATCCGCTAATTTAGGCCCTAAAGATGGAAAAAATAACGCCAGAATACTCAATGTAATAGTGCTGCATTTTAGTTGAAACTATCTGCTTTACACCCAGAACTGAGCGGGTACATTTATTAACAAGTATACTGAGAACGACATAAACTAATGAAATTGGGTATCCTCCTATCATAATGAATTATGTACACAAGAGAAATATATTGCCATGGTATTAGCAGTCACCAAATTATAAAGAGTACTGAAAAATAGATGCGGTTACATATGTCTCACAAGAAAATCGAAAGGTACCTTCCCAAGGATCGCTTGAACATGCATGTGATAGATCCTTATATTCAAGGGTGTCGAACTGTTGTTCATAAAGTGGCTTTATATTTAAATCTGGACAATATTCAATCATAATGTTCCGAAGACTCCCAAGATCAGCTGGTAAGGATGCCAGCCGTTTGCACCTACTAAGTTGGAGGATTCGTAAGGATGGCAGGTCACCCAAACACTCCAGTGACTCCAAAGTATTCCAGCTTTCAATAAATAAATACTCGAGTGCGTCCAGCTTCCCTGACACGGAGCGGAGCTTATCACAAGAAGAAATGCTTAACTTCTTGAGAGATGGTGGTAGATACGGAAGTGCTACCAATTTAGCACAATCAAATATGTCTACACTTTCTAGGCATGATAGAGAATTATTTCTTGGTGATGGCAATCGCTCTAGCATACTTCTGCATGAGAGGTCATTGCAGTGTTCCAACTGCACACTCTCTGACTCCTTCCCCCATATGGACACAAGATTAGGGCAGTTATAAATACGAATATATATGAGAGATGGGGGAAGAATGAAATGCTCTATTACTGATGATGCAAATGTATCAAGGTGTTCCACCTGCACACTCTCTGACTCCTTCCCCCATATGGACACAAGATTAGGGCAGTTCCAAATCTCAATATATCTGAGAGACGGGCGAAGAATGAAGAGCTCTATCAATCTTTCACAATCACATATTAGTAGTGAGGTTAGATGCGGCAGGAGCTGATCCCTTGCTCGAGCTGGGTCTGCTTTGACCTGTGCGGGGCCTATTAGCCTACTGCATTCACGAATGTCCAGATTCTTCAAGGATACCAAGCATAGGAATTCTTCCTCTGGCCAGTAGATGAGAGCATCGCATGATCTGATTTTCAAATCTACAAGTTGTCCAAACCACTTCAGAATCCCAATCGTTGGATGCGATGGGCTTGAGGGGAAGAAAAAGTTGCAGCCACACAACTCCATTTCCAAAACAGATGCTTCATGGTTCTCATCAAGCTGCAGTGTTGTTGTTGCTTCCCTATCAGAGACAGACATGACTAACTTGGACAGCGAGGACATGTATCTGGATGTAACTATTGATAGGGATAGTTGTGCCTTTTCTTCTTTTAGCTCTACAACCTTGAGCTTTGGTGCTTCAGGTAGAGTTGTCAGCATTGGACAGCTCTTAATATCGAGCTTCTCCAGCAGAGGACATGTTAGTTCTTCTTGGTTTGTTCCTTCTGTTGCCACCCATTTCTCCAACCTCTCCAAATCATGTAACCGGAGTTCTTTTAATGCTGGAAATGCTGTGCATGCCGTGCCACTGCATAGGCTTTGCAATTTATCCAATCTAATCAAATAAACAATTTGAAGAGCATTCAAGTGCCAGAAGTGAGGAAATTCCTCACACGTTGTACACCCATCTAGATGGAGTTCAGTCAAGTTCTGTAGCACGCCAAGATCTGTCGTCCATATCGGTAAACCAGTGCTTTTGTAAGAAACTATCCGTAGCATCAGCAGTCCATTATGAGGTCTAAGAGCATCTAAGACCTTCTTATGACAATCTGATGCTGGTTCCGCACTGCTTTGGTCACTCCATTGAAGAGATAAGTGTGTGAGTTTCTCTTTATTTCCAAGATTGGCAGTTTTTGCATGCGCTTCAGTCACATTTTCTAGACAACATAACTCTAATTCGCCACCAAGGTTTAAATTCTGCAGTTCTTTGACAGTACTGCAACCAGAGCCAGCACCCACCGCAAAATATGTCAGAGTTTGCAGAGAAGTAAGCTGTCCGAGATCTGGAGGCATGCACTTCAATGATATGCATCCATTAGTGTAGAGATGTCGAAGGTTTGTCATATACTTCATATCCTTTGGAAGTCGACCAAGACTGCTACAACCAGAAATGTCCAACGTCTGTAGATTGTACAGTACGCTTATTTCTTCAGGAAGTTCTTTGATCATGTGGTTTCTTGAGAGATTAAGAAACCTTAGGTGTTGTAAGTGTCTTGGTCTGATTGGCAGTTCTTTCAATAGAAAGAGGTGTAGTGCCCGTAGAGAATTGCACCTTGATAAATGTTGTGTCGAACCATCAGTATACCACTTTGGATACAACAACGTCCGAAGACTTGGAGATTGTTTCTTCAGAAAATCATCCAAGTGGGTTCCAATTTCATTGTATGATGAGAACAAATGGCGAATTGGATTTGACAACAACTTCTTTTGATTGGGCACATCAACTATACTGATACATTCTTTTCCCATAACAGACAGAGCAATGTCATGCATAAGATCATGTATCTTGCATATGGTTCTGTAACGGAGCTGCTGCCTTTCTCCATATTTCACTGGAGTGGTCTGCTCCACATCTTGAAAAAATGATCGCCAAGAAAGCTCCTCAAAAATTTCTTCACCTACAGTTTCAAGATTGTCTTCTTCCGGCAGTGGTATGAAGTCATGTGCCATCCATAACTGGATCAAAGTCTCCACATCAATCTTGTAATCTTTGGGAAATATGGCACAAAATGCGAAGCACCGCTTCATGTGTGACGGTAGGTCGTCGTAGCTAAGCTTGAGTATAGGTAAAATTCCAGTCTTCTCATTGCATATGTTGCTTTTGGCTAATATTTCCTTCCATTCTTGCATGCTAGTTTTAGTACTCAATATTGAGCCAAAGGCTTTGGCAGCCAAAGGATTGCCAGCACATCTGTCCACAATCTTATCAACAATGCCATCTAGCTCCTCGATGTTTGGCTTTTGCAAACTGAATGCTCTCGTCTGGATCATTTCCTTTAGATACTCATCACCCAGCTTGTCCAGATTATAGGCTTCAATTATACCCATGGACATAACTCGAGCTACTTCTGCATCACGAGTTGTTGTGAGTACTGAACTACCCTTAGCACCTTGCTTAAGGCAAGCCTTGAGTTTTCCCCACTTATCAGCATCACGATTCCATACGTCATCCAACACAATCAGATACCTCTTTCCACTTAATTCTTTCTGGAGATTCTGCAATGCTTGTTCATGGTATTTCTCATTGGTCTTGCAGATGTCGTTTGCTATCTTACAAACGTCAAAATCATCTGACACACAACACCACCTCTGGAGCTCGAAATACTTCTTGATTTCAGTGTCATTGTAAATGAGCTGCGCAAAGGTGGTCTTGCCCAGCCCACCCATACCGACAATAGGGAGGACCATGAGACCCCTGTTGCTAGCTTGATCAAGCAACATCTCCATGATCTTTTTCTTCTCTTCATCTCTGGATCTACTAACAATATCCTTGTCAGAGTCAAGCATGATGGAAACCGTTTGACGCCACTGCTTGGATGGTGGTGCTTGCTGCCGGCGTGTGAACCCAAAGGCATTCATTTCTGCGACAAGGTCCTCAATGCTCTGCACAATTCCACTCAGCTTCTTGCCCATCCTGTAACGGAACATAATGGGGTTATGAGCTGGGAAGAGGCTTACAATATCCATGCCAAGCTTGCTGTAGTGTCGACCCTTCTTCTTGGCTTCACGCCGGAGAGCCTCGTACTTGAACTCGTCAAAGACATCGATCGCCTCGTAGGCCACTGCCTTGAGGGCGTCGAGCCAAGCACTCACGCCGGGTCGGTGAGCTCCCTTCTCGTCTGCATCCTCGATGACGTCCAGGAAGACCAACGAACTAAACAGCTAGAGATCAGTAAAACCTTAGGAGACCTAGATTTTGAATGATTCGACAATGAGCTGCGTCAATTTATCAGATCTTGGAATTACCAAACTGATTAGATTCAAGATGTACAATTAGTTTTATACCTTCATGGTATAGATCTCCACTTGGGCCTTTAGTAACGGCGACATCCAGGAATAACATATTTCCAATAAATTCCGGCTTGACCTTCACCAATTAGGATATATGCTGCGAAGGCCTGATGTTTTCAGGCAGCTTCAATTTATCAGATGTTGGAATCCAACAAGGCAAAAACTTCATGCTGGAGATTTTCTTTCGGCGGATAAGTAGAAGATTATTCTACTTCCAGTTACCCCTCCATCACTCATTCGTATGTCTAGGAGCAACCCTGCAAGGAAGCCGCACACAATCAGCAATGGAAAGAAGCACCAACGATACCCAATGTTTTTAGCTTAACTACCAAACTAATTAGATTCAAGATGTATAATTAATTGCACATACCTTCGTGGTGTCTGATTCTCCACTTGGGGCTTCAGTAATGCACACATCCAGTTGCGGTGAAATAAGTCAATCACTGAAAAAGGGGCATACGTAGTCCAAAATTTTAATATATGATTTTAATGGGCTGCCTTCCTAGTTCCTACTGAAAGCAAACCACCCCTCCACCCTCTCCCTCATGGGAGCAAAATAATGCACGTTCATGTCAAAGCATAAGAAAAGTGTGTTGACAAACTTGAAAATGACGTTGAATTATAAATAACAAGCCATACCAAATGGGTTTCAGATGACAAAAACACAACGGGAGGTGAATAAAAATTCAATGTGTAAGCCGCAAGGTGTAGATTTGTAGCATAGTAGGCAAGGGGGAAAACAAAAGAAAGAAAGTAAATCGAAATGTACCTTCCTCAGGATCGCTTGAACGAGCATGGGATAGGTCCTTGTGTTCAAGGCTGTCAAACCCTTGTTCCAAACGTTCATAAATCGGCTTCATATTTAAGTCTGGACAATATTCGATTCTAATCCACCGAAGACCTGTGTAACTCCCAAGACCAGCTGCTAAGGATGCCAGCCGTTTGCACCCACTAAGATCGAGTTCTTGTAATGATGGCAGGTCACCCAGACACTCCAGTGAGTCCAACGTATTGCAGCCCGCAATTACTAAATGCTCGAGTGCGTCCAGCTGCCCTGACACGGAGCGAAGCTTATCACAAGAATCAATGTGTAACCTCTTGAGGGACGGTGGTAGGTACGGAAGTGCTACCAACTTAGGACAACGAGCTATGTGTAGACTTTCTAGGCATGTTAGAGAATTATTTCTTGGTGATGGCAACCGCTCTAGCATACTCTTTGACTCCTTCCTCCATATGACTCCTTCCTCCATACTCTCTGACTCCTTCCTCCATATGGCAATCGTGGATGAGAGGTCATTGCAGTGTTCCGATGATGCAAATGTATCAAGGTGTTCCACCTGCACACTGATCTCTGACTCCTTCCCCCATATGGACACAAGATTAGGGCACTTAATAATATGCATATCTCTGAGATAGGGGGGAAGAATGAAGAGCTCAGTCAATATTTCACAATCCATTATCAATAGTGAGGTTAGATGCGGCAGGAGCTGATCCCTTGCTCGAGTTGGGTCTCCTTTGACCTGTGCAGGGCCTATTAGCCTACTGCATTCACCAATGTGCAGGGTCTTCAAGGATACCAAGCATAGGAATTCTTCCTCTGGCCAGTAGATGAGAGCATCGCATGATCTGATTTCCAAGCTTACAAGTTTTCGAAACCACTTCCATATCTCAATCGTTGGATGCGATGGACTTGAGGGGAAGAAAAAGTAGCAGCCACACAACTCCATTTCCAAAACAGACGCTTCATGGTTCTCATCGAGCTGCAGTGTTGGTGTTACTTCCCTGTCAGAGACATACAGGACTAACTTGGACAGCGAGGACATGTATCTGGATCTAACTATTGAAAGGGATAGCTGTGCCTTTTCTTCTTTTAGCTCTACAACCTTGAGTTTTGGTGCTTCAGGTAGAGTTGTCAGCATTGGACAGTTCTTAATATCGATCTTCTCAAGCAGCGGAAACGTTAGTTCTTCTTGGTTTGTTCCTTCTGTTGCCACCCATTTCTCCAACCTCTGCAAATCATGTAACCGGAGTTCTTTTAATGCTGGAAATGTTGTGAATGCCGTGTCACTGCATAAGCTTTGCAATTTATCCAATCTAATCAAATAAAGCACTTCAAGCGCATTGAAATACCAGAAGTGAGGAAATTCCTCACACGCTGTACACCCTTCTAGATGGAGTTCAGTCAAGTTGCATAGCACACAAAGATCTGTCATCCATATCGGTAAACCAGTGCTTTTGTAAGAAACTATCCTTAGCATCAGCAGTCCATTATGAGGTCTAAGAGCTTCTAGGACCTTCTTATGACAATCTGATGCTGGTTCCGCACTGCTGCGATCACTCCATTGAAGTGATAAGTGTGTGAGTTTCTCTTTTTTTCCAAGATTGGCTGCTTTCGCATGTGCTTCAGTTACATTTTCTAGACAACATAACTCTAACTCGCCACCAAGGTTTAAGTTATGCAGTTCTCTGACAGTACTACACCCAGAGCTAGCACCCACCACAAAGTATGTCAGAGTTTGCTGAGAAGTAAGCTGTCCAAGATCTGCAGGCATGCACTTCAATGATTCGCATCCAGTAGTGTAGAGATGTCGGAGGCTTGTCATATACTTCATGTCCTTTGGAAGTCGACCAAGATTGTGGCAACCAGAAAGGTCCAACGTCTGTAGATTGTATAGTATACTTATTTCTTCCGGTAGTTCTTTGATCCTCCAGTTTAACGAGAGATTAAGATACCTTAGGTGCTGTAAGTGCCTTGGTCTGATTGGCAGTTCTTGCAATAGAAAGAGGTGTAGTGCCCGTAGAGAATTGCACCTTGATAAATGTTGTGCTGAACCATCAGTATACCACTTTGGATACAACAACGTCCGAAGACTTGGAGATTGTTTCTTCAGAAAGTCATCCAAGTGGGTTCCGATTCTATGGTACGATGTGAATAAGTGGCGAGTTGGATTTGACAACAACTTCTTTTGATTGGGCACATCAACTATACTGATACATTCTTTTCCCATAACAGATAGAGCAATATCATGCATAAGATCATGTATCTTGCATATGGTTGTGTTACGGAGCTGCTGCCTTCCTCTAAATGTCACTACTGGGGGGGCCTGCTTCACATCTTGAAAGAATGATCTCCAAGCCAGCTCCTTGAAAATGTCTTCACCTACAGTTTCAAGATCATCTTCTTCCTGCAGGGGTATGAAGTCATGTGCCATCCATAACCGGATCAAAGTCTCCACATCAATCTCATAATCTTTAGGAAATATGGCACAGAATGCGAAGCACTGCTTCATGTGTGACGGTAGGTCGTCATAGCTGAGCTTGAGTATAGGCAAAATTTCAGTCTTGTCATTGCAAATACTAGCTCTATCTAATATAGCCTTCCATTCTTGCGTGCTACTCTTGGTACTCAACATAGACCCAAAGGCTTTGGCAGCCAAAGGAGAGCCAGCACATCTGTCCACAATCTTATCAACAATGCCATCTAGCTCCTCGATGTTCAGCTTTTGCAAACTGAATGCTCTCGTCTGGATCATTTCCTTTAGGTACTCGTCACCCAGCTTCTCGAGATTATAGGGTTTAACCTTACCCATGGACATAACTCGAGCCACTTCTGCATCACGAGTAGTTGTGAGTATTGCACTACCCTTGGCACCTTGCTTAAGGCAGGTCTTGAGTTTTTCCCACTTATCAGCATCCCGATTCCACACATCATCCAACACAATCAGATACCTCTTTCCACCTACTTCTTTTTGGAGATTCTGCAATGAAATATCACGATCTTTCTCATTGGTCTTGCAGACGTCGTTTGCTATATTACCAACGTCAAAATCATCTGACACACAACACCACCTCCGGAGTTGGAAAATTTTCTCGATTTCAAGATCATTGTAAATGAGCTGCGCAAATGTGGTCCACCCATCCCGATAATAGGCAGGACCATGAGATCCCTATCGGTAGCTTGATCAAGCAACTTCTCCACGATCTTTTTCTTCTCTTCTTCTCTGGATCTGCTAACGATATCCTTCTCAGAGTCTGACAATATGGAATCCGTCTGCCGCCACTGCCTGGATGGTGGTGCTTGCTGCCGGTGTGTGAACCTAAAGGCATTCATCTCTGTGACAAGGACCTCAATGCTCTGCACAATTCCGCTCAGCTTCTTGCCCATCCTGTAACGGAACATAATGGGGTTATGAGCAGGGAAGAGGCCTACAATATCCATACCAAGCTTGCTGTACTGTCCCTTGTTCTTGGCTTCACGCCGGAGAGCCTCGTACTTGAACTCATCAAAGACATCAATCGCCTCGTAGGCCACTGCCTTGAGGGCGTCGAGCCAAGCTCTCACGCCGGGTCGATAGGCCCCCTTCTCCTCTGCATCCTCGATGACGTCCAGGATGGCCGGCAGCTTGCGCTCCAGGATCTTGCGCTGCTCCTCCATGCCGTCCATCACCTTGTACTGGTCCAGAAGGTAGCTGGACGTCTTGTCCATCACCATGGAGACCAGCGGCTCGATCACCAGCTCAGCCATCGTTGCTCTCACAACTCACAACAACACGCGCACTCAACACAGGGAAACACAGCTAGCTGCTATGGACAGTGCTTCAGAGGAGAAATGGTCTGAGAAAAATTTAGATTATGGTTTTAATGGGTTGCCATCCTAGTTCCTTAGGAAAGCAAAACACAAGAAAAGTTTGCTGACAAACATGAAAATGACATTGAACTATAAATTACCAGCGATGCCAAACGTGTTTCCAAAAGACAAAATACAAGTGGAGGTGAATAAATTTTCAATGTGCAGGCCGCAAGTTGTAGATTTGTAGCATAATGAACAAGGGCAAAAAACAAAAAGGAAAGAATATTGAAAGGTACCTTCATGATACATTATTTCTTCAAGGCTATCGAGCTGTTGTTGGAGGCATTCATGAAGTGGCTTTGCAAGAGATGTATCTCTAACATACTTTTCTAGGGTATAATACGGACGCACGTCACACGTACGCTCCACTTACGTTATAAATGGCATGATATAATTCTTTCTTCTATATTTATTTAATTAGGGAAATTCTTTCTTCTATATTTTTTCTAGATTAGACGCACACATTCAACAAACATACCACACTCATATTATACATACTATCCATGCACATGAGCATGCACGTCCTGTATACACACACTTAAAATTAATCAGAGACACCAAAGGTCTTATAGAGCATGGAAACAAACTTTCCCACTTAACGCTACTACAAGAGAAACATCCTGTGGAGACATGAAATTTATCGGAGGCACCCTAAGCTCACGGTGCGCGGACACGAACTTTCTCACTTACCGTGCGCGCGTGCTAGGGTGAACACCATTCTGGTGTACTTGATCCTAAATGTTTCATGGTTAATATACTCATAAAAAAAAATTAGTTACGTTGATCCCACCAACTAATTTTCGTTTGGTAGTAACCAGAGTTCTAAGTACCTTGTTAATAAAAATAATACAAGGCATACAGAGAGATATACCGCAGCTCAGCCCGCATTATTAGTGTCGGTTTTTAATTAGAACTGACACAAATATTCAGTCGTAGTTACAACCGACACAAATAATTGTGTCGGTTCCATTTACAAACCAACACAAATAATTGGAAAAAAAAAATTGTGTCGGTTTGTAATTACAACCGATACTAATAAGTTTATGTCGATGTTTGGGAAACGGGTCCCCGCCCAATACACTCCTTTTTTCGGTGAAGGATTTGTGCCTGGAGAATGTTCGTAGGGAATAGGATACTCGGAAAATGGACAAGGGTTTATATTGGTTCGGGCTTCCCACAACGGAGATAATAACCCTACTCCAGTGATTTCACTATTGCCGTCAAACTCTTACAGCAAAGTTCGTGTATCTCAATGTGTTCGTGTCTTGCTTTTTGCTTATCACGTGTGTGCGCGTTCCTCTCCCGTTATTAGTTTACCCGGGGGTTCTTATAGCTTACAAAATATCTGAAATAACTGCAACCGAATAATGCGTATTTTACTGCGTTAACCGTGGCTGCAACTGAAGCCTTGATTCTCGCCATGTTCCCGTTGTGTGCGTAACGGTCCTAGATCGTGGCGTGAATACCGCTTTTAGACGTTATGGGGCGAACACGATTTCCCGATCATGCTCGAGGATTCCCCCAGTTCTGACCGATCCTTGCACGTTTCCGGGCTCACATGCTCGTGGGCAAGCATGGGTGCTCGTGGGCAAGCATGGGTGCTCGTGGGTGAGCACTGGGCCTAGTACGATCGGGCGGACCAGCCGGCTAGACTTATCCGAGGGTCCTCCTTGGGGACATCATCTAAGGGCATGCATGGTCGGCCGAAACTGGCTGCCAGGGTATAACAGTCTTTATGGAGATTATCCAATCCCCCGACAGTTTATATCTGTGTCGGTTCTATTTACAAACCGACACTATTATGTAACTATGTGTCAGTTGTAATTAAAAACTGACACAAATAGTATTCTCGCTATTTTGAGTTTTAGAACCGATTCAAACTTTATCTGTGTTGGTTCCAAAAAAACTGATACAAATACATCGGCACCTATTAGGTATTTTCTAGTAGTGATTAACCCTTTGGAATACTATACTCTCCCCTTGGAGATAAAGGACATCAAATCATACATCAAAATCATTTAATACATCCTGTGCGCTGAGAAATGACCACAGCATCTTGCCATTGCCACACAAGAAAAATGAAAACACAAGTCTACATGAGTGCTTGTTCAAACAAGATTTATCCCGGAGCACACATCTAAAGCACAAAATAAATTTCAGCTTGACATTCACCAAGATCTATGTAGTGAAGACCTGAGGTTTGCGAGCTCGTCGATCTTTTTTCGAAAGATTGATAGGAGCTCCACCTTTCATTCAAGCGGGCGAGAAGAACATCATTGCAACTTGCCGGCCCAATTTCATGGCAAAGGTTCGAAGGTCAGGAAGACCAACGAACGAAGCAGCTATAGATCAGTAAAACCTTAAGAGACCTAGATTTTGAAAGATTCAACAACGAGCTGCGTCATTTTATCAGGTCTTGGAATTAGGCAAAAACTTCATGCTGAAGATCCTTTAGGAGGATAAGTAGCAGATTATTCTACTTCTAATTAATCACATCTCCTCCATCGTCCATTCGTATGTCTAGGTGCAACCCTGCGAGGAAGCCGCACACAATCAGTAATTGATTGAAGCATGAATGATACCCGATGGTTTTTTGCTTAACTACTAAACTGATTAGATTCAAGATATACAATTAGTTTTATACCTTCATGGTATAGTAACGGCGACATCCAGGAATGACATTTCCAAGATTTTGGATCCGTTAATTTAGGCCCTAAAGATGGAAAAAATGATGCCAGAATTCTCAATTTAAATGAGCTGCATTTAAGTTGAAACTGTCTGTTTTACACCCAGAACTGAGTAGGTACATTTATTAACAAGTAGATTGAACAACGATATAAACTAAGCTTCAGAGGAGAAATGGTCTGAGAGTGTTTCAGATGACATGGATGGGAGGAGTGGAGGGCCCACCAAGGTTTTGTTTAGTTCTAAGGAGGACCATGGCATCCATCTGGAAGATGTGATCTCTTACCAAACCTCCACTTGGTAGAAAGATGCAACTTGGTAGAAAGATATACTCTCACCGGGAGTGTACTTAGCTTTTGGTTAGTTCCAAGGAGGAGCCTACATCAGTGAGTGGCGAGGCACGGCGACGTGGTTAGTGTCTCTTCGGCGCATTTTTGGAGCGAGTGCAGAGTGTTGAAGGAAGATGTATCTCTGCATTTTCGGAGCGAGTGCAGAGTGTTGAAGAAATGGGTGACTTACGCGCATCGGGCCCTTAAAATGAGGTTCACATGTAATTTCCAATCCTGCTTTATCTTAGGTATGAGCCTAATTCTTTTCACAATAAACCGTTTACATCAGATAGCTAGTTAAGGACACCGAATTATCGTAAGCCTGATGGGGCATGACGGGGAAGGGAGTTGGTTCCGGACATAGGAATGGGAGAGGATGGGCAACAAGGAAAGAGGGTATATAATAATTATTTTAAGGACAGTGTTTTTATACTTTTTCTACTAATATAAATTGTATAAATCTTAAAGCATACGAAAGAATAAGTAATCACAATCTACTCTCTATTTATGCTTTAATATTTATGTAATTTTTAAAAAGAAAAACATAGAAGTACCTCTCTTATTCTAAAGGGTATAAATAGTCTCATCCAAATTTTTTTACTTAAACCATAATTTTAATCTAGGCAGTTTGTTTTGCATTGGACGTCTGAGATTAGAGGAGAGTCACAGCACTGTAGCTCTCTGACAGAGGATCTCAAACCCCTCGTTCCTAGCCACCCGGGGTGATTTGGTACATATACGGCTCTATTTTTCCTTCGCAGGGTGATAGACGGAAAAAAGCTAAATCAGTAAAAAAAAAGTCTAGACATTTAAGCATTAAAAATTGGCCGGATGTCAGTGCTGTTAGTGGCCCACCTGTCACAGACGAGCTTTAACCAAAATTAACTAAGCTGAACTAACTTAATTACAAAAAAATTCCTTCGAGTATAAGGAACAAACTACGATTAGAAATATTTTATTTGATGTATATATTAATCAAAATAAATCCTTTCATTGATAGAAAAATTCAAATTAAGTTTTATTTAATTTGAGAAAGTCTAAATAAATACCAAAAAATTCACAAAATCACAAATAGCAATATAAAACCATAAAATGCAAGTTTTGAGATGTTATAACCCCCTAACAGAATCTCGACTCCGAGATTAGGCTAACTATAGAAATAGATTATGAAAATCTGACTTCAAATCCTCCTCACGCTCCCTGGTTTTGCAATCGGCTACATCCAAAATCTTAATTAGTTGCTCCTTATAGGTCAGATCCTTTCGCAACTCAACTAACTCCAATGATGTATGTTCTGATGGCACTCGAAGATACTTCTTTAGTTGAGAGACATGAAACATATCATGCACGCCTGCCAACGACTGGGGCAACTCTAACTGATAAGCAACTTCCCCTCTATGGCTCGAGATTTTGAACGAACCAACAAATCTTAGGTAAGCTTTCCTTTAGCATGGAACCGTTGAACACCTTTGAGAGGGGTAACTCTGAAATAAACAAAATATTCAAGCTCAAAACTCAATTCTCGATGACAATTATCAATATACCTCTTTTTCCTTGATTGAGCTATCGAGAGCCTTTTTCATATCATAGCGATATGCTCTTCTGCTTCTTTGAGAATATCAGGTCCAAAGACAAGACGCTCTCCTGTCTCATTTCAATTCAACGGAACACGACAAGAATGTCCATGCAACGCTTCAAACGGTGACATTTGTAAACTTTTCTGATAACTATTGTTATAACTAAATTCAGCATGCGGTACACTTTTATCCCAAGTAGTAGCATAAGCTTCACCACAAGCTCTCAACATATCCTCTAAAATCTATTTGACTCTTTCCATCTAGCCATCTGTCTGGGGATGATACGTTGTACTGAAGTTCAAATGAGTTATCATTGCTTTATGCAATTTAGTCCAAAACCCTAAGTAAATTGGGTACCTCTATCTAATACTATCTTCTTTGGCACTCCATGCAAACAAACAATCAGTGATATATATACTTATACCAAACGATCTTCGATATAAGTAGTCTTAACTGGTATGAATGGACAACTTTGATCAAACGATCAACTATGACCCATATAGAATCATGACCACTCTGAGTTCTAGGCAAACCAATAATAAAATCCATACCAATTTATTCCCATTTTCACTCAGGAATTTTCAAATATACACAAAGACCATATTGAACAATAGTGCTCATGTATTGATCCTTTTGTCTCACGATACTAGATTGAAATCAAGGTGAGAAACGTGCCATCCTATGATAACTCAATCATTTACTCATTCTGTAGTAGATTACTCAATTGCACTTGACTCTTTAATCACATCCGGTATAGCCACTGATTTATTGACGATATTATGAACTTTTTTTTATTGTACCTATTACTAGTCCGCTCATCTATTTCAAACTTAGGCCCCCTTCGGGACAGCTTCTGGATTATGAGAGAAGCTACTTCTGATTATAGGAGAATCGGGTCAAACCGACTACAACTTCTAGGTTTCGGACCGAGTCAGCGAGAATCAGTGAGAATCAGGTTTCAGCCAGATTCTTATTCTATACAGAAATTAGCTTCTGATTCTCAGATAAGCTATCTAGAATCTTCCCGTTCGGTAAATAATCAGAGTTTTGTGAGATAAAGTATGAGCATACATGGCCTCAAGAATGAAGAGGATGAATCTCGTAGCTAGAACCAAAATAATAATGTTGAAGCAACCACAATAAGAAAGAAATTTTGGCGAAACTAACCATAAAGTCTTTAAGCACAGCCTAAAGAGTATAAAAGATGCTCATACAAAGACGTTCTCATCGGCTAGCCATGTGAGGGCATTTGGGATCGAAGAAAGATGCAACTTGGTAGAAACATGCTCTCACCTCAGTGAGTGGCCAGTAGGGTTCACAAAATCGCGGAAAATCGCGATTTTCGGTCATATCAAAGGGGTAAGACTTTTAAAACCGACCGATAAAACGGTTAAATTCAAAAATTCAAAAAAAATTATGAGCCGTAAATATCGCGATAATCGGTGAAAATCGAGAGAAAATCAGTGCAAATTGAGAAAATTGCTCAAGGAATCGGCTTCGAGAAACAATCAATTGACCGATAAAAATTGGAAGAAAATCAGTCAAAATCGGTCAAAAATGAGAGAAAATCGCTAAAAAAATCTGCTTCGAGAAACATTCAACTGAATAGTGAAAAACGGAAGAAAATCGGTGAAAATCGGGAGAAAATCGGTAAAAATGGTAGAAAATCGGAATTTTTTCTTCAAATTTTTAGATTTTAAAACCATGCGATATCTATCGATTTTCTACCGATTTTTGAGCGATTTTTTCCGATAATCTAAAAACAAAAATCGTCCAATTTTCTTAAAAAAGAAAAGGTGATCCCTGGTGGCGAGGCACTGCGACGTGGTTAGTGTCTACTAGGAATATCAGCGCGACGCACGCCGCGCCCGTGAACACTCAACCTAGGCAAAAATCCGTAATTTTTTTAGGTTTTTTAAAAGAAAGGATTTAGATGTTTTTTTTAATTTCCAAGGTTTATAAAAAAAACGTTTCGTGAAGTTATTCTTGTTGTAGTTTGAGAGGGAAAAGAATTTCTTAGGACAAGTTGGAATTTTCGAAAAAAAATTAGAAATCAGCCCTATAAAAAAATCTGAAGAGGGTAGTTTTAGAGGAGTATTGCAAAAGATTAAAAAAAGGGGAATTTTAGAGGGATATTGGGAAATTTTGGACCTTTATGTAATTTTAGAGGGGTATTGGAAAAGTTTGGACCTCTATGTAATTTCTAGTATTTTGAGGTTTTTTTGGGAAAAAAAGGGCGCCACGTGGCGGGCCGCGCAAGGCAGCCACGCGACGCACGAGCGAGAGCCGACACTACCTCTCCACGCGACGCACGCAGAAAAAGCACATCGCGCACACGAGGGAGACTCGAACCCACACCCTGGGCATGGGAGGAAGTGGTGCTGCTGCTGCGACACTCGCCCCTTGCCGGCGATTGAAGAGGGGAAGAAGTCTGTTTAAGGCGATGGATGAGGCTAGCTGATCTGAGCCATTAGAAGCTGTGAGAGGACGGCTGGGAAAGCTAGATGGCATGTCCTCAAAAATGCCAAAAATGAAAAAAGATATGTGACTCATTTAAAACTTCAAATCCTACTCTACAATACATCTATAGTAATTATCCCATGTTTGGCAAACAGATTAAACCATCACAGCTAAACAACAAAGAACAAGCATACATTACAAACTTTCAGATAATGTTGCTACAACCAACAGAAACCTGCCTACATGCTGAAGCGTAAGACAAACCATTGCTGCAGATGTGCAGATGTCCGAGCTAAGACATTTAAAATAATAGAATACAGCACAAGTTCTCAAAGTTACGCTTTTACTAAGGAAAGGCTGGAGAAACGAATAAGAGTGGGTTGTCATGATGCTAATCAGGCAAATAGCATTTCAACAAAAACGGAAGAGATCGGGTAGACAAAGAACCAGAGACCTAGTTCAACCGTACGGTAATGTGGATGTGTTGTTCTAGGTGGAAGATAAGCTAAGACCTCAAGATTTAAGAATGCCCATCATGCATGAAATAACTGCATTAGCTGAATATTCGAACCACAGTAGTTTAGGGTGCACAACTTTAGACGAAATGTTAATCAAGAAACACCTACCATAAATGGTCTTTCGAGAAATATGACAGGCGGAACTTTCAGAGCACGAATATCAACATCTTTGCTTGTGGTGGGCTGCCAAAAAGAAAGCGTTGTCAATAATATAGCAAACGATTAAATTCAGAGCAGCTCAACAATAATGATGTTTACAATTTTAATAGGAAAATAAACTTGATATCACTGTAACTAACTAACAGGCAACATAAAACACGTAACATAAAATAGTTTAAACCAGAGGTCAGGAAATATATTGACAGTGCTATGGATGTTTTGAGTTTGCAAATGGCCTGGTTCAGCAAGATTTGCGTGCCATGTAATCTGAAATTTACCAAGTATAGTGCTTCCCTCCGTCTTGGTTCGACCAGACTCATCGCAAGATGGTTTTAGATGATAAAGGTAATTGAATATTCCTCCCCCAGCTCTGATGAGAGTCGGTTGTTTGCAGAGGTCCCTGCATGAAAAAAATCAAATTCAGATTAGCTCACCATCCATTTCGTTGACGTGATAGAATCAACACATTTGCATGGTCGCAGCATGTTTTAATTTATAAATAGAGCTTGTTTTGAGTGCTCAAATTACCGTATTGTAGATTTCACCACTGAGGGATGTTCATCAGCTTCCAATTTTGTAGCTCTGCATTGTTGGGTAGGTTCAAAATCAACTTGATCCATGTAAAGATTAGATTTTTATGATTCTCTATGCAGGCTTCCAGATATGTAGTGTCCTGTCAACATGGACGAGCTATATAGAGTTCAAGACTGACACGGTGAATTAATAAGTGGACAACAAGGGAATAAGTATTGAACAGTACATGTTAACATTTTAAAAGGGACTAAGTCCCACCGCTTAAAGTTAACAGCTTGATAAAAGAGATTAGAAATAAACAGGTTTCTCTATTTTTAGAGAAATTCAAGTCGGCGATTAGCATGTCCAGAACCAAAAGAAGTTTATTGATTCTCTTTTATTTTTTTAATATTTCTTTTCTAGTAGGAGTCTCTCCTACTATTTACGTGAAAAAAAAAATAGTTTATCATGATTCAGGGCAGATATTGTGAGGTCGCAACAATAAACAAAGAAAAATCATGACAAGTATGAAAAGAAAAAACAGACGGTATATTGATACCATGAAAGAGAGATCAAGATTAAATAAGAAAAATAATCATCTAATTGCAAATGTATACCCATCTTCAACAATATATACATTTTAAGATTTCCAAAGTAGACACCTACATTTAATCTAAGGACTTACAGCTATTGTTTGCACTTGCAAAACAATAGGTAACCTACCTTGATGGTGCGAACCTGGAAAACGAAATGGTGAACCCAAATTACTGATGCGCCCTACTCCATAAGCTGAATCTGCTAGGACCTTTGTTCTAGAAGATTGTCACAGATATAGATAAGATATATAAAAATATGGGTGGAGAACTAAGTACCTTTGTTCTAACAGACAATGGATTTAAAACAGCGAACTTAAAAACTGAGGAAGATATTTATGCTCAGCATCACCATCATTATATAGATCAGTACAGACAAGCCCAGATTCAATCACTACAAGAGCAAATTAACAATAAGGATTGCTATCCTGAAAGAAACAAATATGTAATTAAAATCGACAGGAAAAGGCGCATACGTATGTGCTCCCAGTTCTTTGACATCATGCTCCACGATGAAATCATATATACTTTCTGATCTAGTCGACTCAACAGGGGACTTTGATGTATCCAGAAGAAGAATCCTTTGTCTCTCGGTTTGTATTTCCGCCTAATGTAAGTAAAGCTCTAGTAAAAAATTTATGACAAAATACGAAGAAACAAAGACTTCATAAAAAAGGGAGCTACGGTAAGTCCTCAATGTGTGTCACCAGAAGGGGAATCTTTAAGTACCACCAATTTTTAACCTAGGGAAACCTTCTAATCTATCAACAGAACTAGCCTCAATGCATAATAAGAGCAACCAAGAGAACTAAAAAGAAAACCTTGCTCGTCCAAAGCAAAGCAAACTATCAGCTTGCATATTTTTTAGAGGAAAAACCTGCATAATTTCTTACACATGTTAACAACACCTAGTTTTAATTCGACCTGATCATTTAAACACATCATATTGGTCTAACCATTTAACACACAAAGAACAACCAACCAATCCAGTAACTGAAGTTAGCCTTACTTCATGACAGCAGCGAGCCAATCCACTAATTGAACTTAACCTTAGTTCATTACCGCCGCGATAAGAACTAAGGCAATGACTGAAAAAGTTCATCAACCTAGCAGTTTAACTAAACTGTACTGAGAATCATCACCGACACAAACTCGACCCCATCAATCCAATTCTCCAGAAATGACACAAAATTTCAAATGATGTTTCTAACTTCGTGAGATGAAAAGCGGATGCAAGTTAATCAAATACCTTGATGATGACCTCCCTGTCCTCGAAGCTGGAGCTATTGTTGATGCTGATGTAGCTGCAGAAGGCCTCCCCCAAATAGATCGCCCTAGCCACACGCACGCACGCAAGCACATCAACACAAGCTCTCGCTACACCTAGAGCTGCATAGAACATTGTAGAATTGAGCGAGGGAAGTGAACCCGAAGGCCTAGAGGAGGACGAGGAGGCCAGGGAGCGCGAGGGCGTCGGCGGGGTCACGGAGGAGGAAGCGGTCGCAGAAGGTGAAGTCGCCGGGGACGGTGGTGGCGGCGAAATCGGTCGGGTGGAGGAGGTGTCTCGCGGGGGGGCACGCGGCGCACGGGGGAAGCCGTCGGGCGAGAGAGTCGGGAGGGAGGAGGTGTTCGGCACGGCGGTGGAGGTCTCGAGCACTCCGCGGACAGCAATTTCTTGACGATGCGCACGCCAGCGGTCGGGTACGCGCGGACGGCCGGATCCGCACCAGTACGGTAGATCAACGGTAGACGGCAACAAGGACCTGTACGCAAATATGTAAAGTATCGGGTTTTTTCACACAAAGCGTTGATGTGGCCGTCCGAGAGCTCGCCGTTGTTTTCCTCTATAAGATAGTTTAGGACGAGAAAATGCAGAGTGTAGAGGAAAAATGAGCCAGGAGGGGAGGGGGGGCTCTGAGCAGGGTTTTAAATTTCCTTTTGGAGCCATTTTTCGTGCAGCTCTCGGTAAGGAAAATCGTTGAAATTCGATGGAAATTCGGTAAAAGTCGAATGGTTGACGAATTCAAACGTATTTGAAAATTGGTCAAACCGCTGAACGAAATTCGAACGAAATCACCGAATTTCGAGCAAAAAGTGTCGAAATTCGAGCGAAATCTCCAGCGGACTCGAAAATCGGTGACAGGATAAAGAAAATTGAAAAGATGTTTAAAAAAATGGGAAAAATTGCAAAAAATATTGTAAAATTTATAAAAGCCCATTAAAATCACAATAAAAAGAGTAAAAAATATGTAAACACACAAAAAAATTTCGGCATGATGTTTTCAAATATGAAATAAAAATTGGCATAACCTTTGCTATATTTACGATAATTGCAAGTTGTCAGATATCAATTACCATTGACATATAAATACCATTCACATAATGACATAAAAATACCATTCACATACAAATACCATTGACATATCAATACCATTCACATGCAAATACTAGTGGCATAACAATACCATTCACACATCAATACCATTACATATTAGTGACATTCACATAGGCTTACCATTTGAAGTTGTAAAGTAGGCATAGCTTCGTCGTTCTTCCAAGTTCGACCTACATGAATAGAATGTTAGTAATTTAATCAAGTTGCAATGAAATGAAAGATGAAAATGAAATATTACCTTCGTGTAATTCTTACGACCGGTAAGAATGTTCCGTGTAGACTTGGTTGGCCCTGTTGTATTCTTCGGTGGACATCAAGGCCAATCCTCGTGTAGCGAGCAACTCTGCCCTGTAATCGTGCCAGCTTTGGCCCGTCCATGCACTTGTCGTTTGCCATTGTTGGTACAGTATGGCGTAAAACTCAGGGTCCTGCCACTCATATACCCATTGCGTGGGAGGTTGTGCATGAGCATCAGGGATGGAGTAGTCATAGCTGCCATATGAGCCATAGCTCTCTTGAGTCTCGGCGACGCTATAGGAACTACATCCATCATGCGGTGCGTCATTTCCCTTCCCTCCAGTAGTCGTCCTCTGTGATTGGGGAGCGCCATGGTCTCTGTCCTGTGTTGCATGAGTGAACTGCGACTCCCCTGTAAATTCAATTGGAGGTTGCTTTTCTGATTGGTGCGCCACAGGGATGGAGGCATCTCCACCAGTCTCACCGCCATCTGTGTCTGTCTTGGAGCTGCTATCATTGGACTCAGTGGAGTCATCACTCCGTACATTATGCATCTCATCTGCAGCATGCTTCCCTTTTCCTTTGTAGGTTGCTCTCCTTTTTCCTTTATCCTTTTTCGACACTGATTGGTGCTTTCTCTTCCCTGTGTGAGTGTCCCCAACTGTCTTGTCCACCCATATAGGGATGCTTGTTGCCCCAGTATCCTGTCTCAACACAGTAGGGGATATCGGGTCTGTCACAATGTGTGATGGGATAGGTGTGTCACTCTCTGTGTCCTCCTCATCAAGTAATGGGTCAGCATTGGACCTTCCTTTTTCCATCCACTGTCGGATCGGGTTTGCATCATCGCATAGTGGTGTAAGCTCCATAAGACGCTGGAATGGATCGTCTTCATCTGAGCACCTTTGATTTTCTGTAGCTTGAATTCGAAGCCGAAGATTGTAGTTAACGTACACCAGCTTATGGAGCTTCTTATATGACAGGCGGTTGCGGATTTTAGTGTGGATGAATGCAAATGTACTCCAATTGCGCTCACATCCGCTTGAAGATGCACATTGCGACACGAGACGTAGGGCAAACCGTTGAAGCATTGGTGTTTTCGAACCAAATACACCCCACCAATGTGCTGTAAGTTGACGAATATAACAGTAAGTATCGACGAGAGTACCATTATGTTTAGGATGGAATAAGGAAAATACCAGGGGATGTTTTGACATCATGTGCCATCCTTTCAGCTAGAGCACTGGAAAATGATCCAGCTTTCCTTCTGAAAACCTCAGACTCATGAAGAGCTTGCGCAACACTTTCGGTATCACCAGCAAGCGCTTCAAAGGCATCTCGAAGATTTGGCAAGAAGCTATTGTTCGTGCCATACACGTAGGCAGTCCGAGGGTTTAAGGCGGCTGCTGCCAAACATGAAATATGTCAGTACAAGTATGTCATGTAACGAAAAATTGCAATACATTGTGTTATAGAGAAGAATGTATCACCGGCGTTCATATAAGTGTGGCGTGTTAAGTCGTCCATTCTTCGATCTACCACTGCCATGTACATCTCATTTGTTGCTGGAGAGTTATGGAACAAACTATCATACTCCTGTCGCACTATGTTGTACCGTAGGACTGTCTCGCTCAATGTAGTGACCCTGTCCTGATCAGCGAAGCGCAGGAAGGCGTACAACGGTTCAACTGACTTGACAACATTTCGAAGATTATCCCACCAGTCCAAGCTCGAGAGGCAACCGTACGCGTACCTCCCATCGGTGGTATCAACAAAGCGAGAGTGTAAAAATTCTTCGGCAGCCATCCATTGCATGAACTTGTCCTTGCGACGAAAGAAACTATCCAAGAACATGTAGTTAGTACCGAAACGAGTTGCATTCCACTTAACCAACTCGCCTCCAATAAACTTCTTCATGGAAGCATGAAGCTTGGAATGATTGTATATCCATCGAGAGATTTTTCTTGCACTTTCAATGATGGGGGCGTGATTAGGGAATTCTCCAATCTACTTCAACATCAAATTAATGGTGTGTGCCACACAAGGTTGCCAAATGATGTTGCGGTGCTGCCGAGCAATGAGTTTGCACGCCTTCTTGTAGTTGGCACCATTATCGGTGACAATCTGCACCACATTTTGATGACCCACCTCGTCAACAACTGAACATATTTCCTGTGTGAACAAACAAAATGAAAACTTACATTACGCCATGTACATCAATTATATTTCAACACAAGAAAAACAAAACCAAGTACCTTGTGCAAGTATGTGGCATCTTGAGATATACCTGTAGCATCAACTGACTTGTGGAAGAACATGGTGCCATTGCAGTAAATCATGAAATTAATTATGGTCATGCGTGTCGGCCCTGTCCAAGAATCGCACATGATTGTTACTCCGTACGTAGTCCATTCCTGCTTGAACTTAGTGAACTTCTCCTTTATGTCCTCTTCATTAGCGTCTAAATATTTTCCATCTATATCTCGCCCACTCGGGGATGGGACACCCTCGCCTGCAAATGAAAATTAGCCCAAAAAGTTATATATGTACATTGTGCAATGAAACGAACATTTTAAAGCACACTTACCGTATTTTTATGTTTCCCTCACGGCACTAACAAAGTATGGATTATCTGCTTTTCGTCCCGCAACACCAGCAGTGTGGAAAAATTTGGCCCACGCCGATCCAATTGCCTGCTTCGCACTCTTACCCTTCTGTGTCCACTGATGGGTGTCAATCCTTGGTTGCACGGGGCCACAGGACCTAGCAACATTGTAATCCTCCACCGGTTGTGGTCTTTGCTGTTGCGAGGAACTCCGAAACAACCTCGGCAACAGACCGCTGCCCCCTCCTGTATCCCCCCTAGAGGTGCCACTACCACCACCGTGCTCATACCTGCCACCTGCTCGGCTCCTATATTCTGCCTCCGTCCTGGAGGCAGCCATAGCATGCTGGAGTTGTTCCTCCTCATCAACATCACCCCGTGTACTCTGAATATACACTTCTCCTAGGCGGAGAATCTCCAGCTGCTACTTCTTTCCTCAGCCTCTCCTCTCTCTTATCCTTCTCCTTGTCCTTTGTCCTGTCTAGTTCACGCTTAAAGTACTCACGAACTTCCACAGGAACTTTACTACAATGAACGACGTTCGTACCACGCCCAGCCAAGTGCTGCTTTAGTCGGGTTGCACCGCCTCCTTTCCCCTCTTTCAAACAGTGCTTGCATCGATATCCACCCCCTAACTTGTCCCCGTGCTCCCACACCACATCGGCATAGTCTGCCATCTGCTAGAACTTAAGTCCTAATCAGATATCATCCAAGCTACAGCTAGCAAATAATAATATCAACCGATCTCTACTACTAACAAATTCAAGTTAACCATATGTCTGTATCCAAGTAACAACTAAACTACAACTATCATATTGATTCGAGTCAACCAGGAATTAACTCCAACAGCAAATCCACTCCAAATAGACACTAGTACTAAACTGGATGAACACATAAATGAAAAGAACAGCCAGGATATGGAGGAAAACATCAATGACAAAATTGCATCATATGGAGGAACCCTACTCAACCAAATGTCGCTCATACCTACCGAAATTCGACTTTTATCGTCGAAAATCTATTGAAATCGTTGAAAATCGAACAGATCATGGATATTCGATTAGGGTTTCGATTTTCGACGCTAATGATCGAATTTCGAGGCTTACCGACCGAAAATCGACGTCGCTCCGGCGAAACGGCGGTGAGGAGTGGCCGGCGATGACCGGAGGCAGTGGGGATCGGCAGGGTTTTGGATGGGGATCGGTTAGGACATCAATTATTGCCTGTCCGAGCAAGCGTACCTCCGTCTCATATGGGGCAGTCTCGAGTGGGCCGGGGTTGGCCTGCATGCTACAGTAGCTAGGCTCGTGGGCTGAAAGCTGCAGGCCGCCCTTTTTATTAATTTTTTGCTTTTTCTATTTTTTACATTTTGAACTGATCGAAAATGCCTCTAAATTTCATTTTTTTTTCAAAAAATATATGCATCATAGGTCATAAGGTTATTATTACTAATTATAGAAAAATTTTGGTTAATTTTTTTTTAAAGTTTCAAATATTTTAAATTTGAATTTGAATTCCGGCCAAAAATCGATCGGTAAGCCTTTTCGTTGCTGGTCGGTAAGCACGATTTTCACGAAATTCGATCGAATTTCGACGAAAAACAAAACCCTGGCTCTGAGTAATGGGTAATTGTGATGCGCATCGGTCTCTTAAAATGAGGTTCACATGCAATTTCGAATCCTAACAAAGCAATTATGCTGGACACGTTCATTCCGAATTATCGTAAGCCTGACAGGGCATCACGGTGAAGGAAGTTGGTTTCGGACAGAGGAATGGGAGGAGAGGATAGGCAACAAGTAAAGAGGGTACATCATAATTATTTAAAAGGTATAAGTAGTCTCGTCCAAAAATTTATACTTAAACCATAATTTTAATTTAAGCATATAACACCCCAGCACCTAGTGTGTCCCGAATGTCACCACAACCATCATAAATATAATCTAAAAAGAATAACTAATAAGAAATTTAAGCAAGAACACTAGCAATATAGAATAAATTTCGGCCACAAGAATCAACACTAATTAAACACTATGCAACAACTAGAACACAAGTTGAAAGGTAGGATAAAACAATAACAATATGACCACAATTAGGAACCCAAACCACGAACAAGGTTAACAAATATCATAAACACTCATAAAAGCTTACAAGGCAAAAACTTAACCAACACATAAACAATATGACAACCGTAAACTCCTCTCAATAATTAACTAGTCAAAAGCAAAGCATAATCCACGATATAGTCCACTAAAAGGAATATATTACAATAAATTCAAATATGCGGCTATCTAAATTGTGTGATACTATTGAAGTGTTGGTGCTAATTCTTTTTCCCATATGCCGATCTCAAGGTATCTAAAAAAATATTTAAATAAACAAACGTAAGTCCAAAACTTAGCAAAGTGCATCATACTATGAAAACATTACATAAGCATATCATGACATTGTATATCTTGTTCGATAACCATACAGGAAAGAAAATGAATACATCAATTTAATATTTACTTCTCTTCATTTATGCCATGCATCATGCATGCTCATAATGCACATCTCATAACGTATACCGGTATAGCTGAGTGCACACCCGTCGGTGTGCACTCTCTCGTTCCCTTCTATCCCGTGGAGGGGCCTACCGAAGCAGGTCTTCCGTGCTCACTACGTGTGAGCAGAGAGACCCACATGGGTCACCTCTTTCATTATGAATGCACATATGCAAATGACATGAACAACTTTCAAGTCGCATTCTTTTCCAACATTTTTATAGCCATAATCATATTCGTATTAGTAACATATTCTCATATCCATAAACTTAACATTCACATAATCCTAATCATATTCATGCGTAAAAAACATGGTAATAAGACCTATCAAATATTTAGGATAGCTAGGTAGCAATTTATTATGCAAACAATGAACCACTTTAGCATCATTCTATACGATGCACTTGCCTATACCCACGAGTAGCGGTGTGGCGTGAGGTTGATGCCACCCCTGGAGTCACACCGCCTGAAATAAAGTGCGTACAACTCAAAACCATGCCACCATAGCAAGCACAATACACATGACAACATCGAACTTATGTTCAACTCCAAACTTCCCTCTTTTCGACGCTAGCACTGAAATCGGTCTACTGCTATCCGGGACAGCATGATCCAAACGACCATAAATTATTTTATACAACTCCAAATGCAGTAAACGAGGACATATTCATGATCTACAGGAAATTTCCCAAATTTTTCCTAGGTATCTAGAAAATTTGATTCGTCCTCTAACTAGCCCTAAAACACCAATTTCCATAGGCTCTGCCATTCGCAATAGATTCTCGACAACAGTCAAACAAACAGCCATAACTTTTAAACCATCCATCAAAAATTCATGATCTTTGTCTCTAATTAAAACTAAGACAATTCTCTACAATTTTCACAATAGCCGTCCCTGCAGGAAATGATCCTAGAGTTTACTAAATCGCGCCCTAGGACGGTGAACCAATCTGCCCGAGCGCACAGAAACAGCCATGAAACTAGTTTCCCTTACACAACTCTATTCCCCAGATCTAAAACTAGTAAAACTCATCTAATCACTCCTAATCGCAGCCTCCAAACCGCCAAAGGAACCCTAAACCAAATTACTTTCCCGGAGATCGACGAACCCAACAACGAACTCGAATCTCCTTTGAATCGCGCAGCAGGGAGAGGAAGGGGGATCTGCGGTTTGGAAGGAGGAAGGGGTGGCTGTTGCCTGGGAGGAAGAGGGGGGTGGGTGGGTCTAGGGTTAGGGGAAATTCCTCCTCCCCCACATGGGCCCAAACACCTTAAAAAACCCATGAACAACCCCCACCGGACCACCAACACCTCCTAATGCCCAAAATAGGTCCTAGTCCAAACACTCAACTGGCTCTTCTTTAACCTAGAAAACATACTACGATATCACAAGGCAGTTTGTTTTGCATCCAACGGCTGTGATTAGAGGAGTCATGTTACTTTAGCTCTCTGATAGAGGATCTCAAACCCCTCACTGCTAGCCACCCGGGGTGATTTTGGTACATAAACGGCTCGATTTTTTCTTCACAGGGAGACAGATGGGAAAAAGCTGAATCAGTATAAAAGTCTATACATTTAAGTATTAAAAATTGGCCTGATGTCTGTGTTGTTAGTGGCCCACCTGTCACAGACTCACAAGCCTTAACAGAGATTAACTAAGCTGAACTAACTTACGGTGCGTTTGGTTGCCTGGATGAGGTTGGATGGGATATGGCCATCCAACTTGGATGGGATGGAGCCATCCAGGTAGTTGTTTGGTTTGGTGGATAAGGATGAGCCAATTTTTTGTTTGGTTGGATGGATGAGGATGGATGGGATGAGCTAATTTTTTGTTTTGTTAGATGGATGAGCTAGTTGTAATCAAGGTTTCGAATTTTGGTTTGAATTTTTTGGACAAAATTTAATCAAAATTTGAATTTTGAACAAAATTTGATCACAATTTGAATTTTGAACAAAATTTGATCACAATTTAAATTTTCTGACAAAATTTGAATTTTTGAATAAAATTTGATTTTTTTTGACACATTTTGAATTTTTGAATAAAATTTGCATTTTCAAACAAATTTTTATTTTTGGACAATTTTTAACTAAAATTTGAATTTTCAAACAAAATTTGACCATATTTTGAGCGAAGTTTAATTTTGGCCAAGAAAACTTTGCTGAAATTTGAATTTGACCGTGTACACCTCTTCGTGCAGTAAATTGGATGAGCACATCCGGCCTTTTTATTTGGATGGCTTTATCCAGCATCTTGAGAGAATATTCCCAAAAAATGGATGACCATATCCTATCCATCCACCCATCCAAACACTTGGATGACTCCAAATCCATGGATGGCCATATCCCATCCACCCTCATCCACCCAACCAAACGCACCCTTAATTACCGTCATTAGCACTAATTAGGCTAGCTTCTGTGCAGAGCATAGTGCAAGCTCGGCAACGGAGAGAGGAGGTCACGGTGAAGCATACCATGAAGGGCCCCCTTATCTTAATTACCATTTTTTCATGCTATATTAAATTGCTCGGACGCATGGGCATGAGCATAGAGGGTAGAGCACTACTACAGAACCGGCTACCATAAGCGGCTCGTAACCCCCTTTAGAAGCGGTTTTACAACCGCTTCTAAGCAACCGCGTGTGATATTCGTCCGGTATCACAAGCGGTTGCTTGAACTGTTTGTGCTGTGGCACCAGAAGCGGTTGGGAAGGTGTCCAAGAAGACCAGTGGAGCCGCCACGTGGGAGACTCCACAAGCGGTTCGTGTTACAAACCGCTTGTGAAGAAGGAGATCCAGAAGCGGTTAGACTTACCAACCACTTGTGGAGAGCAGCACTCCAGAAGCGGTTGGAGTCACCAACCGCTTGTGGAGAGATTATATGTATTATAGAATATGTTCTTACGGTATTTTTGTATATCGTTTTTGACCATAAAATTAAATATGAGTGGAGTTTTTTGCGCAATTAAATATATATTACATATGCTTACTCATACACATGTTCACAAGCTAGCTCACTATACAAAAAAACGAACTTAATAGTGTAAAAAATGGACAAATACATACACGCAACCAACGTTTACAAGTTTGAATGATTAAAAAAATTATTATTGAACTCATTTCTTGCATGCGTCAGTCTTTAAGTCCTTGGTCGACGTGGAAGTCATCATCAGTTCAACGGTGTTCAACGAAGGACCAAGCCGTACGTGGAACTCGCCATTTGGAGATACAACCTCGTCGACAATGAATCCGATGAGTTGTTCTTGGATTGCATGCACCCGGTGAGGCGGGAGCACGTTAACGTGCTCATCGATGTTGGGCTGACAATTGATTAAGCGGGAAGTATATAAATATCGGATCACATGCAATTAATTAAAATGTAAGTTGTAGCTAACAAATTGACATGCATATACGAACCTCGGCATAATGTTCCCGCTCATCGCCATGGATAAAACTTTGAATATAGTGGAACACGTAGTAGCCACATAAGTTGTTTCCATCCGTCTGGCATTTAACCTTCACGGGGAGAAATTTTAGAATATCAAATGAAGAACTGATATGGCGCATGTATATTAATAATAGTTTTTGTAGTACGTACCTAAGTGCTTATTATGACTTCGAATTCTTTCTTGAATTCTCCTTTTTGCTTCTTCTGGAACTTTGCAAATGTCATGTTTAGGACGTCAATGAACCATTGGTATTTGTTGACTGGATTCCTTCTTGAGTCATGAACTATAATCTTGCTGTTGTCAAGCTCGATGACTAGAAGGATCCAGTGAAACCTATTCGTATATTCCAACATATGCGTAAGTAGCTAGTCGTACTATCAATGGCTTAAGAAATACAAGAACAAGAGGTTTGTGAGAACACGTACTTGAAGTTGAAGGGCAGAAGTATGTACGGTTTGTAGTGCTGTTTCAATAATGCATGCAAAATGTATGCCTCAACTTGCGCTTTTTGCTGGTCGTATGACCAGACTTTCTCGTTGACAACCTCTGGGTCGATGAAGCCAACGTTCTATTTTCCCAGTCTTCTACATCATTGTATCTCCATTCTACATAAGAAGGGATAACTAAGTTAATTAGATTTTCAATTTTGTGGTACGAGAGGAAGCAAACGGTAAACTTAGTAGATCGACACTTACAGACACCAGCAGCACATGAAGGACACGTTGACGGCGTCTGTTTGGTACACATGGTACAAGTCCTCGAATTCCAGCCATATTCTGTGTTGTTCCCGCGGAATAAATGCTCATCTTGAAAAATGAGGAGGAACATTTTCTCTCCTTTAGATGCCCTTTTCATGTAACATTCATGCATTTGACACATCTTGGTTGGGAGATCATTTATATCTTTTGGATAAATTAGCGGTTTGCCCAACTCATACTTCCATCTGGTTGGTGCCACTGGAAGATCCTGGTCTATTGATTCGAGTCCCGCCTCCTTCATGAATGTCAGGACCCTCAACTATTGAGCACTCTGCTCATCTTCCACTTTCTTCTTCTTTCCCGCCAACAAAACCCGTGTATTTTTCACTGTAGCCTTTCTTGTCCTTTCGTAGTCGGTCATCACAGGCGGTGGCGCCGTTCCGCATGACTGAAAGTGCTTCACAGTTTTTTTTTATCTATTTTAACCTTGGGCTCTGGCTTCTTTGGAGCAAGCTGCCTAGCCACATCCGTCTTTACGGATGCAGCTAGCTCCTCCGTAGTCAGATCATATGGCCTCTTTGGCGGTTCCTTTGACATTCTCTGTCTGTCGGATGCCGACTTCGTGGGAGGAGGTGCTGGTGTGGGATCCCTCCTTCTGACATCGAGCTTCTTCCTCGGGGGAGATGCTGGAGGCATGGTGACTTGAGATGTTGGGTGCTTCTTACTTTCAGGCGGTGGCGGTGGCGGCGGAGTCGGGTTTCTTTGTGGAGCGGGAGGTGGAGGAGGCGTGGCCTGGACCACCAGGGAAGCATTGCGTGCAGGCGACGCTAGAGGAGTCGTGGGTTGTCGATGTGGAGGAGGCGTGCTTGCTCCTACAGCTGGCTCAAACTGCGGGGCCTCTCTTGCTGGAGACGTAACCTCCACACCATCTGGAAATATGATGTAATTTTTGCACCAGAGGATGAATGTGCCATGGAGGGCCTGTCCAAGCTTGGTCACGTCGTCGCCCCTAGCAATCTCGAGCATGAGATCTTCGAAGCCCCCCACCACCTCTTCCACCGTGACCTTCGAGTATCCGGAGGGTATCTGATTGAAGTGGAACGTCTGGCTCGCCTCCACCGGATAAGCCATGCCGTAAGCCACCTTTTAGGAGAGGTTATGCATATCAATGTGTAGCTCGCACTGGCGGTGAACCTTGATGATGTCCACGGGATGACGGGCCTGCGGGTCATCTCACTCTGAGGGCCACGGCCGGACGCCAAGAATCGCTCTTTTGCGCGGTCGGACTGATCACGGATTCCGGCCCCGCCTAAGCATTGGTCGAAATAGTGCTCCCTGAAGCTGGCTTATTGCTTTGGACACTTTTTGCGTGACCATATCTTCGATTGAAGCCTTCATAGCTCTAAGCTCTTCCTCCAATCGGCACACTCTACCCTGATATCTCCTCTTGCTTCTGTCTTGGCTCCTGTATCTGCTTGAGTCTTTGGAAAAGCCGTGCCTCCACGGCATCTTCCCAAAACCTCGTGTCCGTCTCGGGTGCTTAGGGTTTTGAAGGGCATATGTTAGCTCGTCATTCTCCCTGTCCATCACCAAGGATCTTGACTGAGATTGTTCGATGGCTTGTACAATCCTTTCACCAACTTCTTGGACTGTCGGTGCCATCACCAAGCTACCGTCATTTGCAAGTTTGCCCCCGTGACCCAAGAACCAATTGTGCAGGTGGGGCTCCCAATTCTCAGTTTTAGGTACAATATCCTGTTGCCAAAGTTCCTCTTCGCGCTTGTCCCATTTCTTTGCAGCCTTGATGTAACCACCGGTGCCGAGATGATGGTGGTATTTCTTCTTCTGGGCATTCACCCTGTTTTTCTCTCTCACGGCCTGTCCTGCATCGGACAACTTGTACTCCTCGAAAGCATCCCAATGATCCACCAGCTTAGGAAATTGATTGAAGTCTGGCCTTTCTCCTTTGTTGATGTACTTGCGGGTGAGGGACGACTTCCACTGCTGAAAGGAAGTTGCCATCTTCTTCAAAGCCCATCCCTTGGCCTTCTGTTCGTACCCTTCTAGAAAAGTGAAATTTTCCTTCATATAATTCCAGAGCAGTACCTTGGTAGCTGCAGGGACTTCGGCCCATTTCTGGATGCTGATTGGGACGTGATCCCTCACGTGGTAGCCGCAAGCGTTGTTGAAAGGGCCAATTGCTGATTCTGGGGCTAGCAGACTCTCGTCGTTGCCGACTTCGGTTATCACATACTTTGTCGAAGGCTTCTTGTTAGGTCCTCGGTTAATTTCAGACTGGGTAGCCGATAATGTACCAGGCTGGATACACAAACACATATAATATGAATGATTTTAGAATAATTAACACGTTTACGGTGATTTTATAATGGTTAAGAGTATACCTCAGTGTAGCCAGCAGTATCCTCGCCGGTACCAGTGTTAACAGCCTCATCGACAGCATTAGCAGCACCAGCGTTAGCAGTGTTAACGCCTAAGATGCTACCCAGCGCAATGGTCTCGAACATCAGATTTTCCGCATCATTGAAATCCGGGTCACCACGTCTTGGTGTCGCCATCTATAGTGGGCATGAAAACATATATACAATATTTATATATACTCAAACATACATACAACATAAATGTAGGCATGAAAACATATATACAATATTTATATATACAAACGTATATACAATATTTTTTCATTACTCCAACATCAGCAGATCAACAAAACTCCTTGTGGGCATTTCACCGAACACCTTGCGGGCATGAAAACAGAGAGAGCAGAATGGGGCGTTTCGCCGGCTACCTAGGTCCTCCGGGGTGGATTGGTAAGAGGCGTCGGCAGTGAAGTGGGGGTGTTGCCAGCGGTGAGGCTGAGGCGGTGGCTGGCCGATGTGGAGGGTGGGCATGGGCGCTGACAGAGAGAGGAGGCGACCGGGGACTTAGAAAATTTGAAGGTGTGGGAGAGTGTGGGGACTTGAAAATTTAAAGCTCTACCCACTTCTACAAGCGGTTCATAATATACACCGCTTGTAGAAGTACCATCTACAAGCGGTTTGTATTACCAACCGCTTGTAGAGGTACTTCTACAAGCGGTTCTTAGTACAAACTGCTTGTAACAGTACCGACACGTAATACTTAAAAGAATTTGGTGCCCAAGCTGGTTGACAAGAAATCTCCTCTCCTCCTTGGCTAGCGCGGGCGCTTGAGTGCGGGCTTGTGTCCTGCCGTGAGGTTGTGTGTTCGAGCCCCACTCGCGCCTCGCGGGCCTTTCTTTTTTTTTAAGTGTTTGTGTTTTTTTTAAGTGTTTGTATTCTATTGTTTCATTAAAGAATTTGTAGAAATAATCTTGTAGAAATTATGTACAAGCAATGTTAAACATCAACATATCAACATGATCATATGGAATAATTTGTATACAAGTAGTACATCTTAAGTCTTCGTCTTTACAATTGTTCCTTCGTTATGATCGTGACGTATGTAAGGAGCATCGACATCACTGTCACGCAGGACGTTTATGTCGACATCAACTGTAAAAGGAGGGAGCTCGTCGAACCGACCATACTCTTCCTCGTCGGTGATGTTCTCAACGCCTACAATCCTTCGTTTGCCTTGGAGAACCACATGTCGCTTTGGCATTACCTTTTGCTTGTCCTTTCGATTTTCTTTATGATTTTCCTTCTGCTTTTTAGGTTTGCTTGACATGTCCATTACATAGAAGACCTGGAACACATCGTTCACGAGAACAAACGGTTCGCGCATATAGCCGACTTCTGTGAGATCCACGGTTGTCATGCCGTATTTGTCGACCTTCAGACTGTTTGGAGTCAGCTTGACCCATTGGCACTTAAATAGAGGGACCTTCAGAGGTCCATAGTCGAGCTCCCATATTTCTTCTATGAAACCATAATATGTGTCCAACCTGCCGCAGTTGTCTTTGGCGTCTATACGGACACCGCTGTTCTGGTTGGTGCTCCTGTTATCCTGGGATCTGGTGTAGAATGTGTAACCATTGATCTCATACCCCTTGAATGTCACGATTTCTTGTGATGGTCCCCGAGCCAAGCGTTGCAATAGTTCATCGTTTGACCCTTCATCAAGGATGTACTTCTGTAGCCAGCTGCCGAAAGAATCCATGTGCTTCAGGGTTATCCAACTCTCTGTCTTCCCTGTGAACTCGCGGCATAGGACATTCTTGTGCTGAAGGACATAGGGGGCGACTATAGTTGATTGCTTCAGAACAGTGAAATGTGCTTGCTTGAATGCAACAAGATCATTGCATGCAACTGCTTGTCTTCCTATTGTCCCTTTGCCCCATAGCCTCCCCTCGTGTCGTGATATGGGGACGCCGATAAGATTTGGATCATTCATGTAATCAACACAAAACTCTATCACCTCCTCCGTCACGTAGCCCTCGGCAATGCAGCCTTCCGGACGCGAACGGTTACGGACGTACTTCTTGAGGACACTCATGTACCTCTCAAAAGGGAACATGTTGTGCAGATACACTGGTCCGAGGATACCTATCTCCTTGACAAGGTGAACGGTGAGATGAACCATGATGTTAATGAATGTAGGAGGAAAGATCATCTCGAGGCTAACCAAACTTGGTACCACATCAGCCTCCAACTTAGGCAGTTTAGCTGGTTCGACGACCTTCTACGAAATGGCGTTCAGGAAGGAACATAGCTTTGTGATTGTCCCCCGTACCCACTCGGGCAGTATACCTCTGATAGCTACTGGGAGCAACTATGTCATCAACACAAGGCAGTCATAGGATTTTAGGCCTTGGAGTTTGTTCTCTTTCGTGTTTACGAGTCTCTTTACATTTGAGGAGTATCCAGAAGGGACCTTCACACTGTTCAAACACTCAATCATGCTTTTTTCTCTTCTTTGCTTGGAGTGTAGCTCGCAGGATGTAGATAAAGTTATTTTGTCCCTTCTTTGTTTTTGGATGTACGTCACTCCTCACCTCCATGTCTTCAAGGTCCTTCCGAGCTTGTAGTGTATCTTTTGATTTGTCGTACATATCTATGTAGCCTAGCAGGTTCAAGCAATCATTCTTCGTGATGTGCATGAAGTCAAGCGAGTGACGAACCTCCAAAACTTCCCAATACGGCAGGTCCCAAAATATTGATTTCTTGTTCCATGTGGGTGCATGACCATCCTCATTCGGCACAGGTATGCTTCCAAGACCCTTCCCAAATACTACTTTCAGATCCTTTACTATAGCAAACACAAGTTTCCCATTACGATGCTGAGGCTTAACACGAATTTCTGTTCCCCCGTTAAATTTACTGCCTTTCCACCTCAAAGCATGACTGCTAGGAAGAAACCTACGGTAGCCCATGTACACACACTTCTGAGAATTTTTCAGGTACATGCAGTCCGTTTCATCTATGCACTGGGTGTAGGTTTTAAGCCCTTTGACAGTTTGGCCGGACAGGTTACCGAAATTAGGCCAATCGTTGATTGTTACAAACAGCAATGCACGCAGGTTGAAATACTCTCTTTTGTACTCATCCCAAACCCGTACACCATCCTCCCACAACTTCACAAGGTCTTTAACCAATGGTTTCAGGTAGACATCGATGTCGTTTCCAGGTTGCTTCGGGCCTTCGATCAATAATGGCGTCATGATGTACTTCCGCTTCATGCACAGCCATGGAGGAATGTTATAGATGCAAAGCGTCATAGGCCAGGTGCTATGGATGCTTCTCAACTGACCGAAAGGATTCATCCCATCGGTGTTCAACCCAAACCTTATGTTTCTGACCTCATTTGCAAAGTTCGGGTAAGCCCAATCGACTTTCCTCCACTGCGAGCCATCTGCGGGGTGTCTAAGCATCCCGTCATCCTTACGCTCTTCTTCATGCCAACGCATCATCTTGGCATGATGAATTGAAGCTCATTAATTCAGGTGATTGCCCTACTCCATTCCACCTGAAGAAGTTGAAGTTGTGAATATCTTTTGAGGTTGTTCTCCATCCTACGCTGCTGCTACATTTGTCTCTGGAACAACTTATATATTTTTTGAGTCATTTTGGTCTTGAACGGATGATTTCCCTGTTATATTCAATGTATGAATTGGCTTTATTTTAGTCCTTACAATTTACTGAAACTAGTAGTAGCATATATGTCAGAAAATATGGCCTTGGTGTATGACAGCTCAATACATAGGTTGTAAGCTCGTTGGATGAACCATTCAGTTTTGTTATTTTGATTGTTGCTACCAGTGTTGTTTCTTGTGTCTTCATTTTTTTCTTTATTTCTTTTTTGCCTGCTATACCAAAATGCAGCAATATCATTACATGAAATAAGAAGCATGTCCAAAGCCATGACAAAAAGAAGAGGTGATAATGGGTCACCTTTAGCAAACCCAAGGATCTAGGCGGTTTGGGCATCAAACAATTTGACGCCTTTAGCAGGGCCCTCAGACTACGGTGGATGTGGTACGGTTGGAAGACGCCCATAAGGCTTTGGGCTGACATGGGAATCCCGTGCAATGACAAAGACATAGCTCTCTTTAATGCAAGCACAACCATCTCCTTAGGTAATGGAGAACGGGCAAGTTTCTGGACTTCAAATTGGCTTTCGGGACAGGCTCCAAAACACATTGCCCCTCTTTGCTACAGCTTGGTCCGCAAGAGGAATAGATCGATCAAACAGGAATTGTCGAACAACTCCTGGATGATTCCTCTAAAAAGAATTTCGACAGGGCCGCAATTGCAGGAATTCCTGCACCTTTGGAGTCGACTGCAGGAAATCCATTTGCAACCGGAAACTCAAGATGAAATCACATGGAGATGGACCGCGGATGGTCAATACACTGCGAAAACGGCATACAGGATCCAGTTCCAGGGAGGTTCTCCAGATGGCAACTATCCAATGGTATGGAAAGCCAAAACACAGAACAAATGCAGGTTTTTTGCTTGGCTCTTACTACAAAATAGGCTGCAGACCGCAGATAATCTAGCCCGGAAAGGTTGGCCCCATAGCCCAACTTGCAGTCTGTGCGGGTCGGGCGATGACTCAGTTAGCCACTTGATGCTAGCATGCCCCTTTGCCAGGCAAACCTGGACCACAATCTCAGGGCGCATATGAAGGGAATATGCCCGAGAGGCAATAATAAATTGTTTATTATCTTATTCCATGTTTATAATAGATGTTTATTTCTCATGCTAAAATTGTATTAACCGGAAACGTTGATACATGTGTGTTTAATAAACAAAAAGGTTCCTAGTAAAGCCTCTCTTTTAAACTAGCTCGTTGATTAACTGATGATCAAGGTTTCCTAATCATGAACATTGGATGTTGTTAATAACGGGGTCACATTATTAGAAGAATGATGTGATGAACACACACCCAAGTTGGTATAGCAAATTCGATCAAGTCATTAAAGTTTGTTCTTTATCTTGAACATATACAAAATAGCTCTTTTCCTTAGACCATGAGATGATGTCAATCACTAACTCCGGAAGAGTACTTTGATGACATCAAACGTCACTCCGTAACACGGTGACTATAAAGATGGATTTGGGTACTATGAAAGTATTAGTTGAGGCTCATGCATCAAGAGTGGGATTTGTCCATCCAGATGACGGAGAGATATACTCTGGGCCCTCTCGGTGATATCACATTGACATCGCTTGCAAGCACGTGACTAGGTCACAAGAATGTCATATCACGGAACGAGTAAAGAGTACTTGTCGGTAACGGGATCAAACTAGGTATAGTTGATACCGATGATCTGATCCCGGATAAGTAATATACCGCGAGACAAAAGGAATTGGTTATGTTGTTTTTGGTTCACACGATCACTAGTTCATCGTTGAGTAAGTGGGAGTCATTATGGATCTCCAGATCCCGCTGATGATTATTGATCAGAGAGGTGTCTTGATCATGTCCATTTTATTCACGAACCGTAGGGTGACACACTTAAGGTTCATCGACGCTTTTGAGTGGGTACAGAACACTGGAGAAAAGTTTGGACAGCACCGGAATAGTTTCGGGATATCGGAATAGTTCAAGGGGGTATGTGTTAATTTTTGTTAATTAAAAGAATTAACAAATATTAAAATAACAGAAATAAAATTGTTTATTTATTTAATGGAGAGTCCATTCACATGAAGAGAATGGAGAGTCCATTCACATGAAGAGAATGGAGAGTCCATTCACATGGAGAGAGTGGAGAATCCACTCACTCCTATAAAAGGGAGGGTGGAGCTCCTCTCTCATGGACGAATCACCATGACCCTTTGGTTGGTCCTTTCTCCCTCCTCCTGTTGTTCCACCTTTCAAGCAGTAGCTTAAGCGAAGCGCTGCTGAAATAGTTTCTCCACCACCACCACTAAGTCGTAGTGTTCTTTGGAGTTTCTGTGGATCCTCTACTTCATTGCCCATTGGATCGAGGGATTGGAGGTCGTCGTTGTTCCGTACGTGTGACCAAGTACGGAGGCGCTGCCGTTTGTGGCGCTCATCTTCGCGACTTTGAAGTCGGGCGTGTACCTCTACTTCAACCACGTTTGTTTGCGGGAACGTTATTCCCGCTTTCGGTCTACGAGGGTGAGTCCTTCTGAAACCGTTTGCATGCATCTCCTAGATATGATCTTGGTGTTTTGGTTGCATTCGTAGGAAAAATTTTGTTTTCCATGCTTAAAACCCATCAGTGGTATAAGAGCCGTGTCTATGTGTAGATGTTTTGTACGGTTTAAAACACATGTGGATGTGGGCGTTGATGATCATGTTATTGCATACTTTCGTGTATTTTGGATCATGGTGGCATAGTGGGATTTGAAGCGGCCCGGACTAACCTTACATGTCCTCGCACATGAGACTTTTTCCACGCTCGACATGCAACTAGTATTGCATAAGTGGCTTTGCGGGTGTCTGTTTCTCCTACTATAGTCATGATCTAATTTACAACGGTTTGCTAATAATGTTTTTATCACCGTTGTGGTTCTTGTTCGTAGGTAAGAACAGTTTTTCCTAGAAAGCCCAAAACCACGTAAAATATGCAAAAATAAATTAGAGGCGTCTAACTTGTTTTTGCAGGGCTTGTGATGTGATATGGTCATTGATACAAAGATTGTTGTATGAAATGAAATTTATTGTAAATTTAAACAACCGGCAGGAGCCATTTGGTTGTTTTTTTTTCTTTTATGGCCTGCGTGCTAAGTATATGTCCATGTGATATATTGTAATGGAGGAAGACAATCAAGATGGCAGCATCATGGACCTTGGTGCCATGCCGATGGAATGATGGAGATCATACCATGTCGCACAAGATGGAGATCAAGTGCTGAAAGGACCATATCATATCACATTATTCATGCATGTGATGTTAATCCTTTTTATGCATCTTATTTTGCTTGAATGTGATCGCGTCGTTAGCACTATAAGATGATCCCTTCAACTTAATATCAAGATAATAATGTGTTCTTCCATAGTATGCACCGTTAAGAAAGTTCGTCGTTTCGAAGCACCACGTGATGATCGGGTGTGATAGACTCTACGTTCGCATACAATGGGTGTAAGCCAGATTTACACAAGCAAATACTTTGGTTCTACTTGGCGAGCCTAGCATGTACAGACATGGCCTCGGAACACGAACCGAAAGGTAAAGCATGAGTCATATGGATGATATGATGAACATATTGATGTTCGCCTTTGAAACTATGCCGTCTCTCGTGATGATCGGTTTCGGTATAGTGAATTTGGTTCATGTAATCACTAAAGATAACTAGATGGATGTTGTTTTTAAGTGGGAGTTCTCGTAGTAATTTTGAATTAACATTGAACTTAATCTATTATGAACTTAGTCTAAATAACTTTGCAAATACGTTGTAGATGGCACCCCCTACTTTCAATTTCAATCTGTTCATGGAGAAAGAGAAACTAGCCACCAATGGTAGCAACTTTACCAACTGGGCCCTTAACCTGAGGATTCTCCTCATTGCTCAAAGGAGCTATGTGCTAGAAGCGCCGCGGGTGCCCCGCCCACGATGATGCCCGAGGAGGAGAAAAATGTTTTCTTGACTCACAAGGAGGACCACACTTTAGTTCAACATGCGGCATTTTGTATGGCCTTGAGCCTGAGCCATAAAACGCTTTCGAGAACAAAGAATGCTTTTGATACAATGGGAGAGTTGAAAATGATTTTTGACACCCATGCATGATGAGAGTTATGAAGCTTCGTAAAAGTTCTTTAGCTGCATGATGGAGGAAAAGCAGACTCAGTTAGTGAGCATGTACTCAAAATGTGCTGGTACGCCGATAAACTCATAGCTTTGGGAATAACGATCCCCAATGAGCTAGGAATTCATCGTGTTCTCCAGTCCTCTACCACCAAGCTATAAGAGCTTTGTGATGAACTACAACATGCAGGGCATGAAGAAGTCTCTCCCGAAGCTTCTGTCAATCTTTGGCTGGCGAAGTGGAGATCAAGAAGGAACATCAAGTGTTGATGGTCCATAAGACCACCGATTTCAAGAAGAATGGCAAGAAAGGCAAGGCTAAGGGTAACTTCAAGAAGAAGGGCAAGTCTGTTGCCACATCCGAGAAGAAGACCAAGGCTGGCCCTAAGTCGACATCTTGAATGTTTGTCTTGCAAGAACACTAAGCCTTTGGAAGCGAAGCGCCCAAAATATCTAGCTGATAAGAAGGACGGGAATGTGAACAAAGGTATATATGATATACATGTTATTGATGTGTACCTTACTAGTACTCGCATGATGGCGCCGAGGGTATTTGATACCGGTTCGGTTGCTAACATATGTAACTCAAAGCAGAGGCTAAGGAACAAAGCGACAACTAGCAAGGGATGAGGTGATGATGCGGCGTCGGCAATGGATCAAAGGTTGATGTGATCGCCGTCGACGCTACCTATCCAATTACCATCAGGATTAGTTATGAACCTAAATAATTGTTATTTGGTGCCTGCGTTGAGCATGAACATCATATCTGGATCTTTTTTAATGCGAGGCGGTTATTCATTCAAGTCCGAGAACAATGGTTGTTCAATTTATATGAATAATATCTTTTATGGTCATGCACGAGAAGAATGGTTTATTTATTTTGAATCTTGATAATAATAGTACACATGTTCATAATATGAATGCCAAAAGAATTAAGTTGAATGATGATATTGCTTTGCATATATGTGGCATTACCGCTTATGTCATATTGGTGTTAAACGCATGAAGAAGCTCCATTACGATGGACTACTAGAATCACTTGATTATGAATCATTTGAGACATGTGAACCATGCCTCATGGGCAAGATGACTAGAACCCTGCTTTTCGGTACAATGGAGCGGCAACCGACTTATTGGAAATCATACATACCGATGTGTGTGGTCCAATGAGTGTGTCGGCGTGGTGGATATCGTTACCGTTACTTTCACGGATGATTTGAGTAGATATGGATATATTTACTTAATGAAACACAAGTCTGAAACATTTGAAAAGTTCAAAGAATTTCAAAGTGAAGTAGAAAATCATCGTAATAGAAAGATCAAATTTCTACGATCCGATCGTGGAGGAGAGTATCTTAGTTACGAGTTTGGCACACACATGAGACAATGTGGAATAGTTTCACAACTCACTCCGCTTTGGAACACCACAGCGTAATGGTGTATCCGAGCGTCGTAATCGTACTTTATTGGATATGGTTCGATCTATGATGTCCCTTACAGATTTGCCACTATCATTTTGGGGTCATGCACTAGAAACAGCTGCATTCACTTTAAATAGGGCACCATCTAAATCTGTTGAAACGACACCGTATGAATTATGGTTTGGCAACAAACCTAAGCTGTCATTTCTAAAAGTTTAGGGATGCGATGTTTATGTGAAGAAACTTCAACCTGATAAACTCGAACCCAAAGCGGAAAAATGCGTCTTCATAGGATACCCTAAAGAAACAATTGGGTACACCTTCTATCACAGATCCGATGGCAATGTTTTCATTGCCAAGAATGGATCCTTTTTGGAGAAAGAAGTTTCTCTCGAAAGGTGTGAGTAGTAGGAAGGTAGAACTCAACGAGGTTTTTGAACCTTCTCTTCATAGAATGGCAAGTGCAGTAGCGCCGGAAGTTGTTTCGGAGTTGACTTCACCAAATGAAGAGGGAACTAATGATAAGGATCATGAAACTCCGAAAGAGAACACTACCACACCTCGCAGGTCAACAAGAGCACGTAATGCTCCTGATTTTTATGTTTCTACTATGAATGTCATGGTAATTGAGAATGATGACCCTGCGACGTATGATGAAGCGATGATGAGCCCAGATTCCGATAAATGGCTAGAAGCCATGAAATCCGAAATGGGATCCATGTATGAAAACCAAGTATGGACTTTGGTGGACCTACCCAATGACCGCAAGGCCGTTGAGAACAAATGGATTTTCAAAAAGAAAATAGACGCTGATGGTAATGTGACCGTCTATAAAGCTCGAATTGTCGCAAAGGGTTTTCGACAAATTCAAAGAGTTGACTACGATGAGACTTTCTCACCCGTAGCGATGCTAAAGTCTGTTAGGATTATGTTAGCAATTGCTGCATTTTTTGATTATGAAATTTGGCAGATGGATGTAAAAACCGCGTTCCTTAATGGAAACATTGAGGAAGAGTTGTATATGATACAACCCAAAGGTTTTGTTGATCCTAAGGATGCTGATAAGGTATGCAAACTTCAGCGATCCATTTATGGACTGAAGCAAGCATCAGTTGGAATCTCCGTTTGATGAGGTAATCAAAGGTTTTGGATTTGTCCAAACTTACGGAGAAGCTTGTATTTACAAGAAAGTGAGTGGGAGCTCTATAGCATTTACGATATTATATGTGGATGACATATTGTTGATTGGAAATGATATAGAACTTTTGAAAAGCGTAAAAGATTACTTAAGCAAGAAGTTTTCAATGAAGGACCTTGGTGAAGCGGCGTATATTTTAGGCATCAAAATCTATAGAGATAGATCGAGACACTTGATTGGGTTATCGCAAAGTACATACCTTGACAAGATTCTAAAGAAGTTTAGAATGGACGAAAGTAAGAAAGGGTTCTTACCTATGTTGCAAGGCAAGACGTTGAGTAAGACTCGAGTCCAGCTATAGCGAGAAGATAGAGAAGTAATGAATAAGATTCCCTATGCTTCAGCCATAGGCTCTATCATGTATGCTATGTTGTGTACAAGACCAGGATGTGGCACATGCTATTAGTTTGACTAGCGGTACCAATCTGATCCAGGTTTGGAACATCGACAGCGATCAAGAATATCTTTAAGTACTTAAGAAGAACTAAGGATATGTTTCTCATATATGGTGGTGAAGAAGAGCTAAATCGCCAAAATGTTACGTCGACGCTTAGTTTCGACATCGATCCGGATGACTCCAAGTCACAAACCGGGTATATTTTTGAAATGAATGGAGGAGCAAAGTGAGCTGGAGGAGTTCCAAGCAACTGTGGTGGCGGGATCTTCAACAGAGCGGAATATGTTGCCGCTTGAAGCGGCAGGATGCGATTTGGATGAAGATGTTCATATCCGAATCGGGTGTGGTTCCGAAAAAGCGTTGGACCCAATGGTTATCTATTGTGACAACAATGGTGCCATAGCCAATGCTAAAGAACCAAGGTCACACAAGAATTCTAAGCATATTAAGCGCCGGTTTCACTCCATCCGTGAACATGTCAAGGATGGCGATGAAAAGATTTGCAAAGTGCACACGGATCTGAATGTGGCAGACGCGTTGACTAAAGCTCTCCCAAGGGCAAAACATGATCAGCACCAGAACTCAATGGGTGTTAGATTCATCACAATGTAATCTAGATTATTGACTCTAGTGCAAGTGGGAGACTGAAGGGAATATGCCCGAGAGGCAATAATAAATTGTTTATTATCTTATTCCATGTTTATAATAGATGTTTATTTCTCATGCTAAAAATGTATTAACCGAAAATGTTGATACATGTGTGTTTAATAAACAAAAAGGTTCCTAATAAAGCCTCTCTTTTAAACTAGCTCGTTGATTAACTGATGATCAAGGTTTCCTAATCATGAACATTGGATGTTGTTAATAACGGGGTCACATTATTAGACGAATGATGTGATGAACACACACCCAAGTTGGTATAGCAAATTCGATCAAGTCATTAAAGTTTGTTGCTGTACTGAACATATACAAAATAGCTCTTTTCCTTAGACCATGAGATGATGTCAATCACTAACTCCGAAAGAGTACTTTGATGACATCAAACGTCACTCCGTAACACGGTGACTATAAAGATGGATTTGGGTACTATGAAAGTATTAGTTGAGGCTCATGCATCAAGAGTGGGATTTGTCCATCCAGATGACAGAGAGATATACTCTGGGCCCTCTCGGTGATATCACATTGACATCGCTTGCAAGCACGTGACTAGGTCACAAGAATGTCATATCACGGAACGAGTAAAGAGTACTTGTCGGTAACGGGATCAAACTAGGTATAGTTGATACCGATGATCTGATCCCGGATAAGTAATATACCGCGAGACAAAAGGAATTGGTTATGTTGTTTTTGGTTCACACGATCACTAGTTCATCGTTGAGTAAGTGGGAGTCATTATGGATCTCCAGATCCCGCTGATGATTACTGATCAGAGAGGTGTCTTGATCATGTCCATTTTATTCACGAACCGTAGGGTGACACACTTAAGGTTCATCGACGCTTTTGAGTGGGTACAGAACACCGGAGAAAAGTTTGGACAGCACCGGAATAGTTTCGGGATATCGGAATAGTTCAAGGGGGTATGTGTTAATTTTTGTTAATTAAAAGAATTAACAAATATTAAAATAACAGAAATAAAATTGTTTATTTATTTAATGGAGAGTCCATTCACATGAAGAGAATGGAGAGTCCATTCACATGAAGAGAATGGAGAGTCCATTCACATGGAGAGAGTGGAGAATCCACTCACTCCTATAAAAGGGAGGGTGGAGCTCCTCTCTCATGGACGAATCACCATGACCCTTTGGTTGGTCCTTTCTCCCTCCTCCTGCTGTTCCACCTTTCACGCAGTAGCTTAAGCGAAGCGCTGCTGAAATAGTTTCTCTGTAACACCCCGGCATTTACTATGCCTAAATGTTACCAAACATAAGCTAAACAACATCTAAATACCACATTTAACATCAAATTCCAGCAAAGGCGCATAGACTAAAAACCGAGATTTCGGCAGCACCTCCTTTGTTTTATCATGAATTTAAGGAACAGCAACAATATAGCATTATATGGCAATAAGAGAAACATCTAAAACAGCAATAAATAAAGTCTTAACGACAATAAGAGACTAACATTAAGCTCTTAAGGTTCCAAGTGTCAAACAAACAATAGAACTCTCATTAACCAAGCTAAGACTTAATTTTAAAGACCATCACACGCAATTTATTATCAAACTAAATGAATTGACTTGGGGAAACATTAAGGTGAAGCAACGTGTGAGCGTGTGACTATTCCCCTTTCACGCATGCCGTTCTCATGGTACCTAAAACAACAAGAAAACACAAGGGTGAGTTCGAAAACTCAGCAAGCATACTGCAATGGACAACAAGCATAACAACATGGCAATAACATCTTCCATCATGTATATCATCTCATTCATGATTACTTATCAATATCATCATCAATTTGTATGCGAAGTAATGCAATGCTCCTGACCCTATGGAACCTCATACCGGTATGGGAAGTACACACCCGTCGGTGTGCACCCTTTCCTCCCTTCCATCCCGAAGATGGAGGGTGCCTACTCGCTTCCAAACACCACGTGGATGGAATCACGACATAGGACTTACTCAATGGCGTTCCGGATTAGTCATAACTTTCTCACCGACCTTGCCGGACTAGTTAAGACTTTCTCACCGCCCTCGCCCTATCTCATGACATGCATGCAACCATGCCAATTATCATATTTAATTCACATATTAACATATGGCATCATAATATGTTAAACATGCTCATCATATCATATCATTCATTAACACATGGCAAGTGGACATATATCATGTAAACAAATCCATCTAATCTCAACATGCAACCTACAACTCGCTATCCATCACAACACACTTGCCTCAACCACGTGCAACGGATTGGCAGGAAGAAGAGGGCACTCCCGGGGTCACACCACCTGCACATAGGCATCACACACTCACAATCATAGCCTCCAAACAGTACACAAACCCCCATCTAACCCGACATTGCCAACTACTCGCAAAACCTAAAAACAGAGGTTCTGTCCCGGCGGGACAGCAGCCTTGAAAAAGGCATAACTTGAGTTCTGGGACTCCGAATGAATTAAAGGAGTACACCCTCGCGTAGCCTAGGAAATTTCCCAACTTTCTCTAGGTATACGGAAAGTCTGATTCGGCCTCTAAAGTTGTTTAATCTACAGATTACCGAGATCTGTTCCAATTACGGCACAGATTTTTAGGCGCTCGGTAAAACAGCCATAACTTTCAAACGGCTGATCGGAAATTAACGTGCTTTACGTCCACGGAAATATAATTAAATTATCTACAACTTCCTAGAAGTCCGTACGGACATATTCGGATTCTAAATCGACGGAAACTGGAACCCTAGCTCGACTGCTCAATCTGCCCGAAAACAGAAACGTGGACAAGTTTAGATCTAACCCAAATTACTTCAAACCAACGCCTCCAATTGATCTAAAAACTTCATAAACATTCTAATAACAGTACCTAGATCAAATCCAAGGATCCCCATGTTCATACCTTTGCCCGAAGCACAAAACTCCAATCAATCTCCGCGGATCGCTCCTCGCTCCGCGTTCCTCGCTCCTCGCTCCACGGAATGAATCCACGAGGTGCAGGGGTGGGGAGGCCACCCTAGGGCAGCAAGGGGTGGAGGGGAGGTGGTGTGGAGGTGGAGGAAGGGGAGGCTAGGGGGGCACACAAGAGGGAGAGGGAGAGGGGTGGCAGCTAGGGCTTGGAGGAGAGGTGGGGGAGGGGGGCGCCCAAGGCTGCAAGGGGCGCACCTTGGCTGGTTGTGAATGCAAGGGAGGGCAGGAGGAGCCCTTTTTACCAGCCCCCACACCCTCTCCTAGTCCAATAAGAGTCCTCCTCAATCCCTCCAAAGCCCACCAAGGCCCAAAACTCCCCCGGGAAGGCCCAAAACCCCGAAAACAGCCCGGAAACGGCCCGGAAAAGCTATTAACCCCCAAGTCTTATGGTTTTAACCTTATTTCCACACCTCATACTATACTTAACCTTATCATGCCCGCTAAATAAGGTTACGACACTCCGAGGTGTCACAATCTTCCCCCCTTCAACAGGATTCGACCTCGAATCTAAACGCACCAAAACGAAACCCAGCAAAACCAAAGACAGCTAGGTTTTCACATCACACACCTGAGGCGAAAAGTTCGGGATACTTCTCGCGCATGCGAGATTCCAGCTCCCAAGTCGCTTCTCTCTCGGTCTGATGTGACCACAGGACCTTGACAAACTTAAGCGTCCTGTTCTTCATCACTAAACTCTGAAGTCCCCAGAATTTCCACAGGACGGGACTCGAAGGTGAGGTCCTGCTGAAGCACTAATGGTTCCAACGAAACCACCATCTCCGGATCATGCAAGTATTTCCTCAACATCGAGACATGGAACACATTATGCACACCTTGCATGGATTCCGGTAGCTCTAGGCGATAGGCCAACCTGCCAACTTCGAGGCGAGGATAGGAAAAGGCCCAACATACCTTGGACTGAAGCTTTCCTTCGTGCCAAAACGCACCACACCCTTGGTGGGAGATACTGCAAGAGTACGCTATCACCCACCTCAAACTCCAAGTCTCGCCGCCTCACATCAAGATAGCTTTGCATGCGCTTCGTCTTTGCGATAAGGTTCTGCCGAACCTCCGACACATGATCAACGATCCGCTGCACCCAATCCGGTCCAAGAATAGCTCTCTCGCCCACAAAGATCCCAACAAAGTGGCGATCTGCACTTCGGCCATACAAAGACCTCATAAGGAAGCAGGCCAGGATCTTGGAATGATAGCCGTTATTGTAAGCAAACTCTGCAAGGGGCAAATGGTCTTCCCAGCTACCCTTCCAAGCCATCACACAGGCCCCGAGCATGTCCTCCAAAGTTTGGATGGTACGCTCAGATCGCCCATCTGTCGAGGGTGAAAAGCGGTACTAAGGCGAAGCCGCTGCACCCAAAGCACTCTGCAAACTCTCCCGAACTTGGAGACGAACTTCGCATCCCGATCAGAGATAATGGTCTTGGGTACACCATGCAATCTCACGATCTCCGCACATAGATGGGAGCCAACTCGCTCATTGAATTGGTCGTGCGGATGGGAATGAAATGCGCAGACTTGCCGAGACGGTCCACCACAACCCAAACAGCATCCTTCCTCGTGGAGAACGAGGTAAACCAACCACAAAATCCATGGAGATGTCATCCCATGGCCACACAGAATCTCCAAAGGTCAGAATAAAGCCGGACGCTTATGCTCAGATTTGATCTTCTGGCAAATCCCACAAGACGCCACATACTTGGCAATATCCACTCTCATCCTTTTCCACCAGAAATTCTTCTTCAAGTTCCTGTACATCTTGGTCTCTCCAGGATGGACCGTGTACGGGGTGCGATGAGCTTCTTTCAGGATGTCTTCTTTCACTTGAGATTTTTGGGGCACGCACGATCGGCCCTGAAACCTCAAGGCTCCGCATCATCAACAGAAAGTCTCCAGACTTGCCATCCTCAAGGCGCTTCCTCACTCTTTGGAGCAAGCGATCATCTTCTTTGTGCCTCTCGTGACACGTTCAGGAATCGCCGACTCAAGAATCATTTGAGTTTCATCCTGCACGGTCCCATAAGCGAGGGAGACTCCCAAACGCTCAAAATCAGCAACAAGACAATCAACAAAGGGGCATTGTCTTGCGATCGAGGGCGTCGGCCACCACATTTGCTTTCCCGGATGATCTTGGATAGTGAGGTCATAATCCTTTATCAACTCTAGCCACCTCCTCTGCCTCAAGTTCAAATCTTTACGAGTAAAGATGTACTTGAGGCTCTTGTGATCAGTGAAAATATCACAAGACTCGCCATACGAGTAATGCCTCCATATCTTCAATGCAAACACCACGGCGGCTAGCTCAAGATCATGCGTGGGATAATTCTGCTCATGCTTTTTCAAGCGCCTCGAAGCATAAGCAATCACCTTGCCCTCTTGCATGAGCACACACCCAAGTCCCAACCGAGAAGCATCGAATAAGCAGGTGAAGCGCTTCCAGGCTCGGGAAGGGTAAGAACAGAGGCGATCACTAACTTCTCCTTCAAAGTGCGTAAGCCGTGCTCACACTCTGCGATCCACTGGAACTTCATCCCTTTCGAGTCAATTGTGAAAGTGGCTTGGCAATGATAGAGAAATCCTGCACAAAACGCCAATAGTAGCCACCAACCCAAGGAAACTACGCACCTCTTTGACATTGGAAGGCCTCTTCCAATCCAAAGCTCGAGACTTTGCTAGGATCTACTGAGATATGCCCTCTGGATTGATGATGTGGCCAAGAAAACCCACTTCAAATCAGTAACTCGCACTTTTTCAGCTTAGCAAAGAATTGATTCCCCTCGTGGTACTCAAAGACAAGCCTCAAGTGTCGCTCATGCTCCTCTTCGATTTAGAGTAAATCGAGAATGTCATCGATGAACACTACCACAAACTCATCAAGGTACTTGTGTAGCATACTGTTCATCGCCTCCATAAAGACAGCGAGGGGCATTAGTTAGTCCAAAAGACATAACTTTAAATTCATAATGCCCATACCTAGTGGAGAAAGCGATCTTCTCAATGTCCTGCTCCCTCACACGGATCGATTGTACCCGATCAAGATCAATCTTGGAGAACACCTTTGCTCCCTTGAGTTGGTCAAACAGATCCTCGATGCGAGGCAAAGGATACTTGTTTTTGACTATTACTTGATTAAGAGCACGATAATCAATGCACATACGCCAACTCCCATCCTTCTTCGAGACGAAGAGGACGGGTGCTCCCCATGGCGATACGCTACGCCGAATGAAGCCCTTGGCCAACAGATCCTCCAATCGCTTCTTCAACTCGTCTTGAAAAGGACGAGCCAAGCGGTATGGAGAGATAGAAATAGGTCGAGTGCCAGGAACAAGGTCAATACGAAACTCCACATTCCTCACGGGAGGTAGACCAGGCAACTTCGTTAGGGAACACATCAACGAACTCCTTCACTACAGAAATCTCCTCAATGGGAATCGAGGAAGATGGCTTCTCGAGACAAAGTCATGAGGAAACCCAACATGACCTCAAACGCCGACCAGTAAAACAAACTAGTCAAAGCAAAGACGGAATCGAGGGTATACCACCCTGAAAGGTCAACTCTTCCACGGGACGGGCCTCGCAAGGCAATCGCTGTCTTCCGAAACAACAGATCTTAGCACGGCATCGATGCAGCCAGTCCATGCCCAAAATGACATCAAAGGAGCCAAGCTGGATCACCATGAGATTGGCAAAGAAAACCTCATCATCAATGGCAATGGTGCAACCAGGGCAAACCAAAGAACTAGCAATCAACCCCAGGAGAATCGACTAACACGGACTCGTAAATCCGCTGAACTCCCAACTTAGCTCTACTAGCAAACTCCGACGACACAAAAGAGTAGGATGCTCCGAATCAAAGAGAACAAAGGCATCAACGGAATCCACGGCAGAGTACACGAAACCACCTCTGGATGCCCGGCTAACTCGGCGGTCGGCAAGCGTACACTCCTAGTGGCGGCAGGGAAAGAAGGAGCCCCGACTCAGCCGATGCCCCAACAAGGCTGGGGCGGAGGAGGCAAGCGAGGAGGAAGCAGACGGCTGCGGGCACCCGATGCGCCGCTGGTGGCGCCACGCAAAGGGTGGCCGAGAAGCGAGGGCAGCCATCATGTGCACCGATCCTGCGGAAGATGCCACCGGAGTGGGAGGAGAAGGCACCGTCTCCCACTTGATGATGCTACCGGGTTCATCCGGCAGACTCGCCCCATATGGCCGGGCTTGCCACGGTGGTTGCAACTCCGGTCCAACCACACTACGAGCACGGTGCTCGCCACCGCACTTGAAACACTTCATGCCTGCCGGGCACGGACGAGCAGTCTCTCGCGAAGAAGACGATCGGGCGGCCCCATCTTAGCCCACGAGGAGGAGCCCTGTCCTCCCTTGAACTTCTTGAAGGTGGGTCGCCGAGAGGACCCACCTCCTCCACCAAAGGTCCTCTTACGGCCCCGCGCCGCAGAACCCCTGAACCTCCCGGGTTCTCGCTTGTCCCGAGAGAGCTCCAACTCGAGCTCCATGCCATTCGCTTGCTCCACCACGCAGAGAAGTCACGAGGACAGTCGCCCCATGACAACTCTGAACTCTTGGTTGAGGCCCTACGGAACCTCCTAGCTTTCTCCCGATCGTAAGTGGCTGCCACAGTAGTCTGCAAGCGCACCATTTGTTGAACTCCTTCTCATACTCTGCCACCGAGCCTCTTTCCTGGGAAAGAGTGGTCGAGTAAGCTCCATCCTCTCAAGGAAAGACTCTGGATGTAACTTGGCTGGAGGCGAGCCACAAAGTCCTCCAGGTCAACTGGACCCGGATCGGGGCTCTAGCGGCCAGAACCCTCCCACCAGATATCAGCTTGGCCCTTGGTGAAAAGCCACAAAGCGAGTCCTTTGAACCGAGGTCAAATCTAGGACCTCAAGCGCCTCTCCATGTACCGCAGCCAATCTGCGGACTGGATTAGCGTGCTGCTCCGTCGAAAGTGTCAAGGCGGAGGGACATCCACTCCGAGACTCATCCTCGGTTCCGGTGCAGGGGGCAACAACAGGGCCACCGCAGGGGGAGGCACAACAGCAGGGGCTGCCCACACCGCCGGGCGCAGCTCACGAATCTCCTCTGCAGAGCCTGAACTAAATCTTCATTTGCAGTGGCACCACCGCTTCGACTGCAGTGGAAGCTCCTCCCGAGCCGCCCACGAGCATTAAGCGAAACGCTACCCTCAAGAACAGACTCCTCAACTCCTGGGAGCCTCGCCTGGCCTCCACGACCACGGCGTCCACGGCCTCTACCCCTCGGCATGGCTGCTTTAGACAGACAACCACCCAAACACGAAAGCACACAATCAAGATCATAGATCAAACATCATCATAAGCATATTCCTTATCACATAATCAAGCGCGATGCAATGACGAACCAAAACCCATCCTACTGTGCATCCAAGTGTGTCAGATTTTAGATTAGTTATACCACTTTTACAAGTTTTAACGTTGCTATCCTATAACAAGGTTTTAGTTAGAACCTAAGCCATGTTTCTAAGTTATTCCACATCATATTTTAGTTGCAACTTAAGGTATGACACTAAAAATACATATTCCAAGGACCTACAGCCCGCTCTGATACCAACTGTAACACCCCGGCATTTACTATGCCTGAATGTTACCAAACATAAGCTAAACAACATCTAAATACCACATTTAACATCAAATTCCAGGAAAGGCGCATAGACTAAAAACCGAGATTTCGGCAGCACCTCCTTTGTTTTATCATGAATTTAAGGAACAGCAACAATATAGCATTATATGGCAATAAGAGAAACATCTAAAACAGCAATAAATAAAGTCTTAACGACAATAAGAGACTAACATTAAGCTCTTAAGGTTCCAAGTGTCAAACAAACAATAGAACTCTCATTAACCAAGCTAAGACTTAATTTTAAAGACCATCACACGCAATTTATTATCAAACTAAATGAATTGACACAGGGAAACATTAAGGTGAAGCAACGTGTGAGCGTGTGACTATTCCCTTTCCCCGCATGCCGTTCTCAGGGTACCTAAAACAACAAGAAAACACAAGGGTGAGTTCGAAAACTCGGCAAGCATACTGCAATGGACAACAAGCATAACAACATGGCAATAACATCTTCCATCATGTATATCATCTCATTCATGATTACTTATCAATATCATCATCAATTTGTATGCAGTAATGCAATGCTCCTGACCCTCTGGAACCTCATACTGGTATGGGAAGTACACACCCGTCGGTGTGCACCCTTTCCTCCCTTCCATCCCGAAGATGGAGGGTGCCTACTCGCTTCCAAACACCACGTGGATGGAATCACGACATAGGACTTACTCAATGGCGTTCCGGATTAGTCATAACTTTCTCACCGACCTTGCCGGACTAGTTAAGACTTTCTCACCGCCCTCGCCCTATCTCATGACATGCATGCAACCATGCCAATTATCATATTTAATTCACATATTAACATATGGCATCATAATATGTTAAACATGCTCATCACATCATATCATTCATTAACACATGGCAAGTGGACATATATCATGTAAACAAATCCATCTAATCTCAACATGCAACCTACAACTCGCTATCCATCACAACACACTTGCCTCAACCACGTGCAACGGATTGGCAGGAAGAAGAGGGCACTCCCGGGGTCACACCACCTGCACATAGGCATCACACACTCACAATCATAGCCTCCAAACAGTACACAAACCCCCATCTAACCCGACATTGCCAACTACTCGCAAAACCTAAAAACAGAGGTTCTGTCCCGGCGGGACAGCAGCCTTGAAAAAGGCATAACTTGAGTTCTGGGACTCCGAATGAATTAAATGAGTACACCCTCGCGTAGCCTAGGAAATTTCCCAACTTTCTATAGGTATACGGAAAGTCTGATTCGGCCTCTAAAGTTGTTTAATCTACAGATTACCGAGATCTGTTCCAATTACGTCACAGATTTTTAGGCGCTCGGTAAAACAGCCATAACTTTCAAACGGCTGATCGGAAATTAACGTGCTTTATGTCCACGGAAAGATAATTAAATTATATACAACTTCCTAGAAGTCCGTACGGACAGATTCGGATTCTAAATCGACGGAAACTCGAACCCTAACTCGACTGCTCAATCTGCCCGAAAGCAGAAACGTGGACAAGTTTAGATCTAACCCAAATTACTTCAAACCAACGCCTCCAATTGATCTAAAAACTTCATAAACATCCTAATAACAGTACCTAGATCAAATCCAAGGATCCCCATGTTCATACCTTTGCCCGAAGCACAAAACTCCAATCAATCTCCGCGGATCGTTCCTCGCTCCACGTTCCTCGCTCCTCGCTCCTCGCTCCTCGCTCCACGGAATGAATCCACGAGGTGCAGGGGTGGGGAGGCCACCCTAGGGCAGCAAGGGGTGGAGGGGAGGTGGTGTGGAGGTGGAGGAAGGGGAGGCTAGGGGGGCGCACAAGAGGGAGAGGGAGAGGGGTGGCGGCTAGGGCTTGGAGGAGAGGTGGGGGAGGGGGGGCGCCCAAGGCTGCAAGGGGCGCACCTTGGCTGGTTGTGAACGCAAGGGAGGGTAGGAGGAGCCCTTTTTACCAGCCCCCACACCCTCTCCTAGTCCAATAAGAGTCCTCCTCAATCCCTCCAAAGCCCACCAAGGCCCAAAACTCCCCCGGGAAGGCCCAAAACCCCGAAAACAGCCCGGAAACGGCCCGGAAAAGCTATTAACCCCCAAGTCTTATGGTTTTAACCTTATTTCCACACCTCATACTATACTTAACCTTATCATGCCCGCTAAATAAGGTTACGACACTCCGAGGTGTCACATTCTCCACCACCACCACTAAGTCGTAGTGTTGTTGGAGTTTCCCGTGGATCCTCTACTTCCGCTGCCCCGCTGGATCGAGGGATTGGAGGTCGTCGTTGTTCCGTACGTGTGACCAAGTACGGAGGCGCTGCCGTTTGTGGCGCTCATCTTCGCGACTTTGAAGTCGGGCGTGTACCTCTACTTCAACCACGTTTGTTTGCGGGAACGTTATTCCCGCTTTCGGTCTACGAGGGTGAGTCCTTCTGAAACCGTTTGCATGCATCTCCTAGATATGATCTTGGTGTTTTGGTTGCATTCGTAGGAAAAATTTTGTTTTCCATGCTTAAAACCCATCAGCCTAAACCTACCACCAACTGTGCAGATGATACCTCAGGCGCCAGTTCGCTCACAGATTGGTGGCAAGAAATCCGAAACGCCCAACCTAAGAAGCGGCGCGGCAAAGATCGCTGACTCCGGGTCGATCTTCTTTTTCTGGAACATCTGGAAGGAGAGGAATGCTCGTATCTTTAACAACCACTATTCCCCGGTGCTCTCGGTGGTTCAAAAAGCTCTTAGCAATATTGCAGATTTTAAGATTTCGAGGAGACCCCTTTTGCCCGAGTAGTCTTTTCCTGTTTTGACGTGGCGGTCTTGGTTTCTTAGGTATCTTGGTGGGGGGGTGTTTTTCCCCTACTTCCTGTACTTGAACTTCTTTCTTCTTAATTGATCCTTGGCAGAGCTCCTGCCTTGCTTTTCAAAAAAAATAATGGGTCACCTTGCCGAACCCCTCTTTTACAATGGAAAACTTTCCCTGAGACTCCATTTAAAAGGACAGCCTAGGTACTAGAGGGAAGGATGCCTTCCATGATACAAGTACTAAATTCTAGCTTCCTATATGAGAACATATAGTCAAACATGGTTAAATTTAAACAGCAAGAATCAATTTTTGCTTGCACACACATCCAACTTGGTGACTTCACATTGTTTGTCTTTACATTGTTTGTATATTGGTTTGACTAATCTGTATTTTGTAGCTCACTGGAATGATAACATGAAAACTGTGATCTTCAATGAATGATACCTACTTTTGTTGTTCTGCCATTAGGTCTAGCAGTTCATATCACCTAAGCTAAATATAAATGGACCCCATGAGGCAAAACTGATTTGCAAAAGTAGATATCATTCTTCTTAGTCCATTATGGGATTTTAGAAAGCATGTCAAAAGAGATCGGATTATGCATGCATTGGAGAACTCTTGTTTCTTTGGTCAGAAAGTTTTCTGATTGCATTGATTAGAAATAATTGATTTCACTAGAAAGAACCACATAGCAAACAAAATGATATAGAATTACCTTGGCCAACAGTTTAAGCTAAAGGGTAGCTATATCCTATGGCTTAGATTCGACATTGTCTTATTTGACGATGCCGTATTAATAAATTGAAAGCTAAGGATTTCTCAACAATGCAAGAGGCTCATGCTCATCTGAAATTTGAAAATTTTGTGACAACATCTGCACAATCGCAGACGTATAACGATATAATTCAGTAATGCTTTTAACTGTTATACTTGTTTACAGGATATACTAATTGTACAAATGGAGCATTCCGTTTTCATCATGTCATGTTTATTATGCACTGTTTATAACATGTCATCCATAAGCTGATCTCGAAAATCCCCCGCTTCCATTTTGTTATGAGATCTTGTCAATTTACTTGTATTCCTGAAGCTTCATTGGAGCAGACTAAATTTTGGTTGAAGCGCCCAAAGAATGGCTTAGACTTGGGGTTTCACTTGCTTGGTCTGACGGTCTAGTCAGTTTATATAATATAAATGCATTTCACAATGTATTGTTCTGTAATAACGACATGCTATATCTGTTTTGTAGGATGCAATTGAAGAATGCCGAAAGCTGTGTGGTAGACATGGTTACCTGAACAGCAGTGGGCTTCCTGAGTTGTTTGCTGTCTATGTTCCTGCTTGCACTTTTGAGGATACTAATCGAACTCTTACCTGCTTGTGGTTGAGCATGGATGACCTCACGTATGGGATCTTATGTAATCCTTTTTTTGTAAAAAAAATGTCTGCTTTTCCTTCACTCAGTTTTTGTCGATAGTATAAGTCATAACATTTGGTGCTCTGCAGGTTGCGAGGTTTCTAATGAAGACTATTTCTTAATTGGCTTCTGGAAAGCAACCTGCCGGTACAACAGCTTACATGAGCAAAATACAGTACCTGATGCAATGCAAATGTGTTGTAAATACAGGTATGTAGGTAGATCTTGATAGGCTCTTTACATTATAGCATTCTTAACCATATATGTGATATTTGTGTGGAGCCTCTCTGGTAAGCTATTGTTGACCTCATGATGATCATCATACTAATTCGTCTTTTGATGATTCTCAACAGCTGAAGAATGGCTTAATCCTGCTTCCGTACAAGAGGTATTTGAAAGCTAGGGCTCTTAGGATGGCAGTAAATTGTGCCCAGAACATAAGCAAGGCACCAAGCCAAGAAGAAGGTTAGTATTGCACATATATCAATTTATAATGAGTAAAACATGGGGCTGCTTACGGTCGTGACTAGTGTACAAAAAGTGCAGAGGCAGCCGCTCCTCACCAGCAGTACATGCAATTGTCCACTGCAATGATCTTGATTTCATTACATCAAACTATCAAAAAGATAAAAATGAGATATTTCCTGGTAGTAAAATTAAACTATTCAAGCCCTATGTTATGTCTAGATCATGATGTAATATCGTTCCGTATTAGAGAAAATTAAATGATGTTGTCCACTTGTCCAACATGGAGACGGGCTTCTTGATCAGTATCAGCTTTCTTCAGTTGCTTGACCTGACATACTCTTTGCATTGCAGCTAAGAATGTACACATCAGAAGATGTCTCAAACGAGCTGGAAAGAGCCAAGATCGAGTACCTGGAATCATCAGTTCGTGTCGTGACCAAGAAGAGGATCGTGCTCTCAAGCGCTACCCAGCGGCACATGCGCGACTTACGCCCGATAGCGTGTTGTGGCATATTTTTTTATTTTTTTTATTTGCATTATATGGATGTACATCATTATTGTTAGTTGATAGTAGAGCTCAAATTTCATTTGAATTGTTGTCCATAACATTTGATATGAACGTGTGTGCTTTGATTGTATTTTTGGATTGCAATAAAAAGGATTTTTATTCATTGCTGTGGATCCTCGATATTTTGACAGAAAAAATGTTGTCTTAAACATACAAAAGTGTTCATTATTTCTGAATGATCAAGACTGAATATATATAGCTGGGACTATTCTTATACACTAATAATGTGGTCGTAAATACTATAGAGTGGTCGTTAATGCTACAGCAGTGGCCGTCTGAATGTTAGCTAGCCATGACCACAGAGTGGTCGTTAATACTAGAAATGTGGTTGTTGATAGTACATAATTAACTAGGACACACCATCTCGTCGTTAAAAAAATTAACGATGGAAATTTGTATGTGGTTGTTAATACTATTAACGACGGAGGCTTTAACGACGGCTAACGACCACAATTTTGTGGTCGTTAATGACTTTTAGCGACCACATGTGGACTTTTAACGACTGTATATCCCGTCGTTGATAATCGTTTTTCTAGTAGTGCCTGTCAAATCGCCTCTGTTTCTCCATGGTGGGTCCAACAGGTATAGTTTGCCACGAAACCTCTCGTGATTACATGCCTCATAACCATCCATTGTTTGGAGTGCTCCTTCTCATTCTTGCAGTCTACGCACGGACAACGTATGAAGCTTCCTGGAGGCAAGAATGGAACGGCCGCGTAGAGAAACTCCTTCATGCCATCTCTGAACTCTCTTGACCGACGGTCTGCATTGTACATCCATTGCTGGTTCATCTACACAAATAAAAATAATAACAACATCTATCATAATATTTAATTAAAGCTAACTATGTCTAATAGTTTTGTATTTTTTTAATCATTCTGTATTCTTTTAACTAAAGCCAACTAATTATTTCTAATCCTCCTGCATTTTTTTTAAATAAAACTAACTAATTGTTACATTTTCATGCAAATCTTTTCTATCATTCCACATTTTAATTTTACTAAATAAAAATTATTTTTACCCCTTCCCCACCTTTGTAATTTTTCATCGTTTCACATTTATTGCATTTCATTTCATACACCAAACAATATATCACCTTAAGAACAAAAAAAATAAGCCAACAAAAGAAACACTAATTCCCACAAGAACAAAACATGATTTCTCAACATCCAATGCACAAAAAACATCAATATCTAGGTGAGAAGGATGTCAGCAACATATTACTCACCTTAGGAACAATTAATTCGGAGCTAATAGCCTCAATTGAAAATTTTGGCAGCACCTCCCCCCATGACCAGCTCTCGGCCCACCACTGTGCTGTCCTGTGCGAGCTCGGGGAGAAAGACGGGGTTTAAATGCACTGGGCGGGAAGGGGGTCTCTACAAACGGTTCTACACACGAACCGCTTTTGGATCCCCACTAGACCTCTAAAATCGGTTCTAAACACGAACCACTTCTAGAGTGGGGGCTTCAGCAGGGGTTCGTGTCAAGAACCGCTTCTAGAGACCCCCTCCCGCCCATTGCATACGAACCGCTTGTGGCACGTAGAGCACAAGCGGTGCGCACCTAACCGCTTATGATAGATCGGTTGTGAAGGCCGGTTCTGTAGTAGTGGAGCAAGAGAAAGTGAAAAAAGAGATTAGCATAAGCATTAGCTAGGCTGCCAAACCAAATCTGCAGGTTCTACCGTCAAGTTAATTGCTACAAAACGTCGACTACATTGGCTTTCTAGTATGATCAGTTTGGGTTTAAAGTGGACCTAAATGTGCTATGTTTTTTGCTAGCAAAAGAAAAGGAAAATAAAAACTACGATGTGGTTCTACACTCATCTTTTTTACTATCAGTATTTAATCTTGGTTTAAAAATCTGGACTTTGTATTTCTTTTTTAAGGCAATGCGCTAATGGGCTTGATCTTTCATCCTCCTGAATCTAAAAAAAATCTGAACTTAACCTGAATTTGATATTGACTTGGTCTACTGAAAGGAATCAAACAACCTTAAAGCAATTTGTACACTTCTAAATACACTAGTTTTATGGTATTTCATTTCAAAACATATAAAAAAACTGATGATTTGTCACTCTATATAGTACAATTCATAATTTACCACTCTGTAGCGTGAATAATTTATATTTCGTCACTTTGAATAACTTTACCCCTCCTCTCTTCTTCTTGCTTGATCAATTCATGACTGTCGCTGAAAGCCCAATCAATCACACCCGAGTCCATAGAAATCAATGACGCGTCCATGGATACCAAGAGACGGAGAGTAAATCACCCCCTTGCTACACTGTCTCTCCCAGTGCACTGCCCTCCTCTGCCGGTGGCTGTCACGGCCGTCCACCGGAACCTCGCTCCTTTCGAGGAAACGCTCTATCAAGTGATTCGTCGGATCATGCCGATTGCAACAATCGAGTCCAAGTCTATTAATAAAATGTCGGTACAAATAATCATACGGCATTGGAAGAAGAAGGCCATCCATGTTGTGCCACCATCTCGCTAAACGCAGCTGAAATAACCCTAAAATTCAAAATGAATTTATTTAAAGTTATTTGGATTTGGATTTGAAGTTGTTTGGCCTCTTTCGTTTCGGGCCGTTCCGACCCATCTCCCCGCCAACCCAGCCCCGCTCGACCGCCTCCTCCCCCGCAAGGCAAGCCGTACAATTGCTTAGCCCCTTTAATATTGAGCTCTATTAACCTTGCATAGCATTAGCTTATTGAAGGGACCGGAGATGTCACCTAAAATACGCAGCGGAATTAAACTACCCGAGCAGGTCAATTCGGAGTCTCCGGATATTTTGTCCGGATACTCCGGGTTGTTCGGACTATCCGGTATTTTATCCAGATACTCCGAGTTAAGTGGCTCGAGAACGAAATTGAATCTACTCTATCAAGCAACTAGTTACTCGAATAAAGGATAGCAAAAACAACCTAGAACCTTTAAGCAAGTGCGGATATAGAGCAAATAAGTAAAACAAGCTAGATCGAAGCTCTAAGAGAACAAATCCACAAAAGTTAAGTTAGAACAAAGAAAGGAAATTGGAGACTTGATTTTTCACCGAAGTTCGGATTCTTGAAGGGAATCATACGTCTCCGTTGAGGTGGCTCGGTCGCACTCCGTCAAGGTAGTAGCTCCGGTGTTTTTTGTAACTGTAAACTTTATTCGGTGTTTCCGTGCCCCTTGCAAAAACTCGGAGCCTTATATTTGATAAAAGAGTTGGTTTTGTTCTTTTGTTTGGTAATGTGCACTTGGTTCTCAACAACTAATCTTCCTAGGTGTTGTTATGGTATTTAGATGTGTCTTTGAAAAGACGATCCGTCACAGCAGCTCTTGATTTCATACCAGTAGAGGCGGCCATGGCAGCCACCAGCGCCGTTGGTGTGCACGTGCTTTTCCTTCCAGCTCTAGCTCAAGGTACCATCGACTTCCGATCGGTTGGAGGAGAGCAGGAGCCAGCACGTGGCCATGCACTTCGCCTTCCCTGCTCAAGATCGCAGCCTGCAGGTCGGTGCCTCGGTGGGGAGGGACACGAAGCGCGGCAGAAGCCGCATGGCATTCTTTCGGCATATGTCCACGAATAGGCGCCGGGATAGCCCACCGGTGAGCGCCTTCCAGAAATGCACGCCCAGGGCATCGCTAGCCAGCGCGTTAGCCGTGGCATCAAGGCCGTAGGATAGGAGCGGCATGAGGAAGAGCGTGTCGACGCATGCCGAATGCATGGCCGGCCAGTTGCCATTGGCGGTGAGATAGCCGCCGGCCAGTTGCCATTGGCGGTGAGATAGTGTGGTGTCGTGGAACCACCGGGTCTCCTTTTCTCTTCCTCTTCGTTGGACTGTTTCTTGTGTTTTGGGAACCTGCCTCTTCTCTTTCTTCTTCCCCTCTTTATAGGGCAGGCTTGGGAACATGCACCCATTGGTCGGCCCTCTTTTTCCTTCTTGTCTTTTACTAAGGGCTAATCTTGACTTTTCCTAAGGTCATGTCTTTCATGTATTGGGTTTTTGCCCTCTGTTTGTACACCTTTTATAGGGGTTCGATGGGGATCTCACCTATGTTGGGGCCTCAGGTTAGCCTGACACGTCCTGGCGTACTCGAGAGGGGTTGTTGGGGGGTGTCAGACCTTGGAGATTTGCGCTAGGTTTACGTCAGAGGGGGACATGGCTGGGAGTAATTTCCTCCGTTTTCCTCCCTCGCCACGAAGGGGGACTTCCCCTCGTTGCGGAGGGGGGAGGGGCGATCTTTATCCTTTACCCCTTTTTACCGGGGGATGGTCTCCTAGGGTATGAATTCATTGCTTTATCGAAGGAAGAGGTTAACAATTATAGACCCGTTCACGTGGGCCATCAGATACGGGGGCTTCGTTTAGCTAGCCGAGGGAGGGTGAGCCTGGTCGATCCTCCACAGCTTCATTTAGCTAGCCGAGGAAGGGTGAGCCTAGTCGGTCCACCACATTAGCCCCTCATGTCAGCGAGTAGACGTCGTTATGCCCGCTGGGATGTAATAGTAAATATCCAGTTTTTTTTTGCTGCGCATATCCTGTGGAGATAGGGCTTTCCGTCGGTGGGGAGGTTCTTTTTCTTTTGCTCCGCATTTCTTCCGTTTTCTTTCCTCATTCGTGTTCTCCCCTGGCGTCTGTCTTCCTGATCTTCCACCAATCTAGATCTCCATGGGACCTAGACGCCCTCCTAAGATAAAGCCGATTTTGAGTAAGGAGGATGCCGCGGGGTTATCCCCCATTTTGGGGCGGTCGACGCTGAGTTCTGCCGATCTCGACGCATTAGCGGCTGATTTCGGGGTGATGCGCCCTTCCATGCGCCTCCCTGGTGATGAGGAAACCCCTCAGCCTCAAGCGAATGAAGCAGTGGTATTCACGGCGTTTCTCGAAGCGGGCCTTCGTTTCCCGTCCGCCCCTCTGTTGGCATCAGTACTTCGGGTTTTCCAAGCAGAGCTTTCACAGCTTACCCCTAACGCTATTGTGCAATTGGCAGTGCTGGAATGGGTGTTCCGTCCGGCTGGGATCCACTTGACGGGGCGCTTGTTTTCTCTCATAGAAGATGCGTTTTGGCAACCAAAACAACAGAAGACAGGGAACGAAGGCCGCAAGTCGTGTTTCGGTTCTTTGAATTTTCAGACGAAGAGGTCCCTCGTAAAGGAAATCCTAGTAGCGGCCGCCAAGGGGAAATGGGATTCGGGATGGATGTCACGGTGGTATTACCAAATCCTCGTGGGTCCAGATTCCTCCCTTCATACTTAGATGGGTCCAGTCCGCGCGATTCGGTCCCCTAGTTGGAGCGCGACTGCGGAAGAAATTGGATATCTTGATTATCTGAAGTCTCTTCGTGCCCAGAGTACGATGCGGGACCTGGTGGAAGAATATTGTCTGTGTCGTATCGACCCCTTAGCCAGGAGCTCCGCCGTTACTCTGGAGCGGTCGTCGGGGGGCACGGTGTCTGTGGTTCGGCGGAGGTACAAGATCTGGCGGCGGGCGGCGAGAAATTGGCTCATAAGCACGGGTCCTTGCCAAGCAATTGAGTATGAGGCCGCTATGAGTGCTATTGGGATCACCCGATGCTCGTTTCTTGATGGGGCGCGCCGCGCCCTCATCGGAAGGGTCGATCAGTTCTCCTCGTCCGGCCAAACGAGCGAGGTTAGCTCGCGTGGTACTGCCCCAAGCTGCCGCCACTTCTGGCGGGAGCGAGGATTTGGGAGATGATGACGACGAAGATGCGGATTGGGGTGAGGAGGAATCCAGCGACGAAGGTTATTCCTCCGGCTCTGTTGCGGTTACGTCTCTCTTGCCGCCGCCCCCTTCGGATTCTGCGGACGCTATGGGGCCCTCCGAAACGCTGCCCTTGGCTGTTGCGGACGAGCCCTCAGATAGGCCGTCCGTCCCGGATACGAGTTTTCCCGAGACTATGGGGGGGTTCCCTCGGCCCTCACACTTGATTCTTCCATTGACGTGCATGTTGGCGGGGGTCAATCCCCCGGGTACTCGTTTCTGGGGATCTCCGGAGTGGAGGCTATCGATTTGGGCGATGAGGACGATGATGATTTTCTGGCTTCAGAGTGCGCACGGGAGCAGCCTAAGGATATGGCCGTCCTCGCGACAGGGGAGACTCGAGGTTTGCGGCTAAACGTTTCCACTCCTGACACCCCCACCGGGGGAGAAGGTCGTACTCCTGACACCTTTCCCGCCAGCTCATTAGGGTGCGATGTCCTTTCAGGTTTTGACGAAGTCGATGCAGGAGGTGATAATGCGGAGGCGGCGAGGGCATTAAAACCGTTGGAGCAGGTCCAAACTGGAGCGCTCGCCACTCCTTCGCCTGTCGCGGAGGAAGAGGGTCCGGAGCCTCCGATTCCGACTTCTCAAGGCGTCCCCCTTCCGGGTGGAGGGACCTTACCTTCGAACCAACCCACCCCCGCGGGTGGCGTCGGTTCCTCTTTTGTCCGCTTTGACTTGTCAGATTTTTCGGCCTCAGATTTTGAGAGGGGGCGGCTGCATCTCCGTCTTTAAGAAAGATGCGCGCGGCTTTTTCTCCCTACAATAAATCTGTGGCCATATTTGAGGAGATCAATGACCTTTCTCTTTGCGAGATCTCGATGGATCATCATTTAAAGGTATCTTCCCTTTCGAGTTTATATTACTGGTCTCTGTGTCTTTCAACATCCTTCTTCTTCATTTTTAGGGGGCTGTTATCGCTTCGGAGGTATCGCGCCGATTCCGGACGTACTTGGGCAAGTTTAACAAGGGGGTCCAGGATTGCGATGCAGCGAAGGAGCGAGTGGTGGAACTAGAAGCAGAGAAAGCTAGTCTTTCAATGGCGCTTCAGGACTCCAAGGACTCGTTGGCTAAGGTGCAGGCTGAAGCATCTCAAAGTCGGGATTTGGCCGCAAAGAACGCAGAGCTCGAGGGAGTAGTTTCCCTGATGCGGGACCGTCTCGTCGAAGAGGAGCGAGCTCGCATGGCGGCGGAGCGGAACGAGAAGAAGAAAGATGACCGAATAGAAGAATTAAAGAACCTGTTGGCGGTTGCCGAAGAGGGCAAGAACATGTTGAAGAAGCAAGTGGAAGAATTCCCCTCCCAACTCGCAACGGCGCGAAGCGAGGTTCAAGCTCATCTTCGTAACGCACAGCGAGCGGAGGAGCGTCACGACATGATCCGGAAGGAACTGGAATCCCTTGTCTCGGGGATTCATGGGGCTACAGAGGCCTTTCTTCAGCAGCTCCCTCGGTTAAGCATTGACGCAGCTCCGAGTCGTATCCCTTCCTCCAGCCTGGAAGCTGTCTCCTTCCTCGAGAAATCAACTAAGATTTTTGAGGATTCAGCGCTGACCTTCGGCGACATCGCGCGGAGGGCTCCGTCAAAACTGCTCAGTTATTGGAGGCGAAGGGATGTACACATATTCGCGAGTACTTCGGTTTTTCTTCTACTGCCCCGTCGTTACCGGGGTTCGGAGACATCCCTTCGTCTGGGAAGCCTTCCTCCGCCGCATCTCGGCTATCGTCAAGCTTTATGTCGGATTTCTGGAAGCAGCACGGGGAGCCCATTGCGAGGGAGTCGGTACGTCGAGCTCGTGCCGTAATGCGCGACTCAGGGAAAGGCAAAGAGAAGCCACCTCCTCCTTAGCTCGGACATTTTTGTATGATGGAGTTCTTGTAGACACTTGAATTAAACTATCCATTTTATCAAACGACTATGCATGTTCGTTCGTTTCACGGGCCCCCTCGTCTAAAAAGCGTTCAGTTTCCCCCGATGAGGGCCAGGTGTCAGTGACAAGTGTTAGAAGGACTTAATGACTCGGTAAACTTCTCGAGGGACGTGGGGACGCCTTGGCTTCCCGCGTTCTTATTTAACTCAGGCCTTTTTGCCTTCCTTGCCCTGGCCAACCTTGTTAGTTTTAAACGATCGCTCTCTACCCCTGTTTTCCCTTGCTTTTTCAATGGCTGACATCCCCGGGGAAGTCATGGAAGAAGACCCCATTTTTGCCAACCTGGATGAGGGGCCGCCTGTAGCGGCGATCCCGCCGTTGCTGGGGGAGGAGGGAGCCCCTATCATGGTTCTTGATCTCCCGGGTGACGCTCTCGCTCCCGGGGGTCTTCCAGTCGCCGGCGATCTCGAGGCCTTCATTGGAGAGCTATGGGCGGACTTCGATATGGTCATGGCCGCAGAGGAGGCCCTCGCCCAAGACCTCGCCAATCTCGACATATTGATCGGGATGGTGCCGCGGCTGTTGGAAGCCAAGGATGCCCTCGTGGAAGCCGTGGCGCATGCTTATCGCGTCTGAGTCCACTTCACTTCGTATAGAAGCTTTTGTTGGATTACCATATTATGTATGATTGGGATGATATTATGTAACTCTCTGTAGGTGACTCCTACCTATGTCTATTCTTCGTCCTCCTTGTTTGAATTCTTTCTGATCATGCATTCTTAGCTTCCTATCGTACCTTGATTAGTAGCGTAAAACGGTCTCGATTCTTTGCTCAGCCCAGTTCCGGGTTAGGATGCGGGGATAGGTACGGCCGCATGATGCGCAAGCACCCTCTCCTTCCCTGCCGAAGGAAAGATAGGATACTGGCTTGGGCGTATTTTCTCAATTACTTGGCTTGTATAACACGGTGTGTTCTCCGGGCGGCGGGGAGGGTAACCGAGATTTTGTTAGCTCCCATATATTTCTTGCTAAATTCCGCACGAAGCAGGACTCCCACCCTTCGGAGCGAGGGGGTTGGCACCTTAACCCGGCCGGTTGTTTCGCGAAGAGGCGAACCGGGGCAACGAACGAATAGTAGTGTCGGTGCGACTAAATATCCATGAATCCCGCGAACTCCTTGGGGATGGGTGGGACGTTTGCCAGCATCCGCGAACTCCTACCCTGCGCGAGGCAACGGGTCTCCGGAGCGAGGGATGGGTGGGACGTTTGCTCGACCAAGCATCCGCGAACTCCTACCCGGCGCGAGGCAACGGGTCTCCGGAGCGAGGGATGGGTGGGACGTTTGCCCGACCAAGCATCCGCGAACTCCTACCCGGCGCGAGGCAACGGGTCTCCGGAGCGAGGATGGGTGGACGCGTTGCCCGACCAAGCATCCGCGAACTCCTACCCGGCGCGAGGCAACGGGTCTCGAGCGAGGATGGGTGGGCGTTGTTCGACCAAGCATCCGCGAACTCCTACCCGCGCGAGGCAACGGGTCTCCTGAGTGAGGGATGGGTGACGCTTGCCTGACCAAGCATCCGCGAACTCCTTCCGTGGCGAGGCAGCGGGTCTCTTGATTTAAGTCTGGAGAATATGAAGATGGCTCGGGTTGCAATGTCTTTCCATTATTTTATTGATAAGGATCGGTACATTTCTTTCCTTCGTATTCCATCACCTCACGGGTAAAATTTCTTGAGTGCGTCGGTATTCCATGTCCGTGGTATCTCCTCACCATCGGGGTAACGAGTTTGTGCGCACTTTCGCGGTTGACTCTTGGATGATGTATGGTCCTTGCCACGTCGTTTCTAACCAGCGAAGGCCGGGCAGCCCGCTTGAGCACCATGTCCCGGGGTGTATTTCGCGTTTCTTCACCTTCTTGTTGAAGCTTCGAGTTGACGCCTCCGCATAGGCTTTCATGGTCTTTAAGGCTTGAAGCTTGCGTTCTTCCTCTAGATCACACGTGATGTCGACTGCCTCATGGGTCGGGGTTTTGATTACTCGCAAGGATTTTGCGCGAATCTCTGCAGGTGAGATGGCTTCTTCCCTGAAGAGGAGCCGGAAGGGGGAGAACCCGGTCGCTCTTGAGGCCGAAGTGCGGGTTGCCCATAAAACGTGGTCCAGCTCGTCGGGCCAAAGCCCCTTTTTAGAGCCGTAAAGCCTTTTTTTTATGCCATCAAGAAGTAACCCGTTCGCCCGTTCCACCGCCCCGTTCGACTGAGGATGACCCACTGAGGCGAAGCAGATCTTTGTCCCGATATTGTCACAGTAATCGCGGAATTTCCAGGAGTCGAATTGAGACCCATTGTCGGTCACGATCTGGCAAGGGACCCCATATCTACAAATAATCGTTTTCCATAGAAATTTGACGGCGGCCTCTGCGGTTATCTTTGCAACCGGCTCTGCCTCGATCCAGCGGGAGAAAATGTCGATGGCGACAATTACGAACTGAAGGTTTGCTCGAGCTTTAGGAAGCGCCCCAACGATATCCATTCCCCACTTGGCGAAGGGCCAGACCGGGGGTACCGCATGCAGTTCGTTGGGCGGGGCCCTTGTTTGCTTGGTCATCCATTGGCACGCGTGACAGTGTCGGACCATTTGCTCCGCATCTTGCAACGCCGAAGGCCAGTAGAGCCCCATTCGGAATAGCTTTCTCACGAGTTTCCTAGGGTCCTGGTGTGCCCCACAATCTCCCTGGTGTGCTTCCAGCAAAGCTTGCACTCCTTCTTCTCGCGAAATGCAGCGTAGCCATGGAGCGCAGAGGCCGCTATGGAATAGGAGGCCGTTGATGATGGCATACTTCTTTGCCCGCCTTTCGATGCGCCTCGCTTGTACCTCATCGTCTGGCAAAACTCCCTCCAGGAGGTAGTTGTATATCTCATTCCTCCAGTCTTCACTGGCTGCTCGAACAATGAGATTTATCTGGGAAGGAATGGAGGGGGTGCGAAGTATCTCGAAGAAGATTATCGAAGGTAGACTTCCTCCGGTGGCTGCGATCTTGGCTAGCTCGTCGGCGCGTTCGTTTTGGGACCTGGGAATTGCATTAACGGTGAACCCAATGAAACTCTTCTCCATGGTTCGGACCATCTCGACGTATTTCTGGAGCTGTTCATCCTTCACTTGATATTCTTTGGTGATGTGCCCCTGAATAAGTTTCGAGTCGGTGTACCTTATCGCCCTTCTCGCTCCCATGATCTTCGCTTTTCTGATACCCAATAAGAGCGCTTCGTACTCGGCTATATTGTTGGTTGAGGGAAATTCCAGCCTTGCTGCGAACTCCACTTTTTCTCCGCTTGGCGTATGTATCACCGCCGCTATTCCCGCTCCACTCGCCCCCCAAGATCCGTCGGAGTTGATGGACCACATCATTGGGGTTTTGTTGTCCTCTGGGACTGGGGAAGTCCATTCTACCATGAAATCGGCGAGGGCTTGGCTTTTGATTGCCGTGCGAGGAATTATGGTTAATTCAAAGGGAGCTAGCTCGACCGCCCACTTGCTGATGCGCCATTGCTTTCCTCGCTGAGAGCATAGATCCTAGAGGATATGTAGTTGGCACTTTGATGCGGTTGGCCTGAAAATAATGCGGAGCTTCGAGATGCCATTAACAGAGCGTATGCCCGCCTTTTCCATTTCCGAGTATCGTAACCGCTCCTTGGAGGGCTTCAGAGGCAAGTAGACCGGCTGTTGTTTGACGCCTTGGGGTCGCACTAACCTGTGGCCGACGGCCAAGGGACTAGCTGCTAGATATAGCAGAAGCTCCTCACCTTGCTTCGGGCTTTGCAGGACAGGGATCTCCATGAGACTTTGCTTCAAGTCGTCGAAGGCGCGTTGGCACTCCCCTGTCCAGATGAAACTATCGTTTGAGCGCAAGGCTTTAAAGACCGGCAAACTTCATTCCGCGGATTTTGGCAAGAATCGACTGAGCGCCGCTATCCGCCCTGCCAACCGCTGTACTTCTTTCAGGTTTCTCGGTGGAGCCATGTCTTGGACAGCTCTTATCTTTTCTGGATTCGCTTCTATGCCCCGTTGGGAGACCAGGAAACCTAGCAATTTTCCTGCGTCCACGCCGAAAACACATTTTGACGGGTTAAGCTTCACCTTTCCTTTTATCAAATTTCTAAAGGTTTCCCGGAGATCCCCGACGTGATCTTCTTTCTTTTCACTTTTGACAATGATATCGTCAACGTAGGCTTCCACGTTTCTTCCTAACTGTTCGGCGAAGATCTTCGTGATGAGCCGAGCGAAGGTAGCACCTGCGTTTTTGAGCCCGAAAGGCATCCGCACGAAGCAATAGGTACCGAAGGAGTAACAAATGCCGTCTTGTCTTCGTCTCCTTCCTGCATATATACTTGGTGATAACCGGAATATGCGTCAAGGAAGCTCATCCTTTCTGACCTGGAGGTTGAGTCGACCAGCTGGTCAATGCGGGGCAGGGGGAAGTCATCTTTTGGGCATGCTTTGTTTAAGTCAGTAAAGTCGATGCACATCCTCCATGCTCCGCTGGCCTTCCTGACTAGGACGATGTTGGCCAACCACTCCGGGTATCGGGCTTCTCGGATGATTCCCGCCTGGAGCAGTTTAGTCACCTCCACCTTCGCGGCTTCTTGTCTTTCTACTGCAAGTTTTCTCAATTTTTGCTTCTTAGGTTTTACGCTTGGATTAATGGCGAGGGCATGTTCGATAATTTCTCTCGGGACACCCAGAAGGTCTTCGGGCCCCATGCGAACACGGTTTTATATTCCTGGAGGAGCAGCATCAAGTGTTTTTCCTCCTCGGGAGACAACATGGTGCCGAGGATCACTGTCTTGCTGCTTCCTGGCCTGAGCGGTATCCGTTGGGTTTCTCCCTGGGGTTGTGGTTTAGGGAGCCACCGGCTGCGATTTGCAGGTACGACGGGATCTAGCTCAGTAATGCAGACGTGTTTGATTTGGGGCGGGTTCTCCATATCTATCTTCCTTGCCAAGGCTTGGTCTCCTCGCACCGTGATGACACCATCTTCGGAGGGAATTTTCATGCATAGGAAACTGTGATGAATTATGGCCCCCATGGTCGTCAACGAGCCCCAGCCTAGGATCGCATTGTATTGGAAAGGCATGTCTACCACATCGAATGTGACACGACTCGTGATGCTAGCTTGTGGCGTTGCGAATGTGACTTCAAGCTCCAACTGCCCCATGGTGGTGACCGTGTTTCCTCCAAAACCCATCAGCGGCACTTCCGATTTTTTCAACCGATCTTGTGGAATCATCATTTGTTGGAAAGCCTTCATGGACAGTATGTCCGCAGCACTCCCTCCGTCCACCAATATTCGACGACTGCAATCAGCGATAATGGCGGTTACTACCAAGGAATCTTGGTGCGGGAAGTGTACCCCCGTGGCGTCCTCCTGTGTGAAGGTGATTGGCTCGCATTTTACCGGAGGAGGGGTGGCAGGGGTAATTGCAATGTGGTTAATTTGCCGGGCGTAAGCCTTCCTCTGTCTTTTTGACGAGAGATGTGATGAGGAGCCCCCCGCAATGACGTTAATAATACGACGAAGATGATTCATCCCTACTCGAGGAGGGGGGTGTTGTCGTCCAACGGGAGGTGCTTCCGGCGGTGCAGGATGCGTCTTGATTTCTCTCTGTTTCGCCTCGAACCGCCGATATCCGTTGATCACTTTGCATTGGATGGTGTCATGAGTGATATTTTCCCCGTGATATTCACAAAAGTACTGCCGGGGCTCTGTTTCTTCCCTCTTGTTAACTCGGCTTCCCTCGTCCTGCTTTCCTCGGCTCGGGGGTGGCCCTCGTCTCTGCAGCTCCGCGGGCCTGTCGCCCGTGGCTTGCCGATTTCTTGTTTTTTCAATGTGGTGGATTCTCCTTCTTTCGTCTCTTCTTCCAGGCTCTGAGTATCGTTCCCTGGTTTTGGCGTTGGGGGGGAGGTCCTTCCCTCGCCCTCTCTTTCGCGGGGCGAACTCTTGATTCTCTTGTTGGGGCCCGTCTTCCCTTCGGAGGTTGTCTTCCTCCGCCCGCGCGTATTCCCTCATCTTCGCAAAGAGTTCTTCCACCGTACGTACCTCTTTATGAGCGAGCCTTTCTGCCAACGGTCCCCTGCGCAGGCCGCAACATGCCGCATTGATGATAGTGGTGTCGCTTACTCCTCGTACTTAGCACTTAATCCGGGAGAAACGCTGGAAGTAACTTTTAAGGGTTTCCCCTTCGCGTTGTCTGACCGCAAATAGGTCACTTTCCTCTTTCATTCCGTCGAAGTTACCCTGGAAGTTGCCTTCAAGCTTGCATCGGAGTTGCGGCCAACAGGTGATCGACCGGGGCTCCAGCGAAGAGTACCAGGACAGGGCTATGCCTTCAAGGGCTAGAAGGAGCCCCTTCGCCTTGATATCATCATCTCCTCCCGCGGCTTCAATCGCCGTATCATAAACGCGGAGGAACTCCCTTGGGTCCGTCCGACCGTCATATGGCTTAACGGTGGGAAATTTGAAGCTTCCCGGGGAGGGCCATTTTTTGGCCCGTAGGCGGGTGCTGAGGGGGTTTGGATCGTGGTCTTCCCTGTGTGCCATCGCAATCGCTGGAGATAGCACCTCGCGGCTCGGGCTTTCATCTTGTGATTCGCATTGTCCCCCGTCTGATCGTCCTTGCAAACGCTTCAACTCCGCCATGAGTTGCTCGTTGGCTTCCATCAGTGCCCGCACGTTGGGGTCAATCTCCTCCTGAGCTCCGGCTCCTTCTCCATGGGTTTCTTCGTTTCCGTGGGTCTCTTGGCGATGAGTCGGATGTGTCGACACTTCTGCCACATCTCCTCCTGGTGTCGAGACTATTCGACCTGTCGTCGGAGGCCGTCGTTTGGGGGCTCGCTTGCGCACGGCCACCGGAGTCTGTGGAGGTAAAGTTCCCGCCACGTTTCGTGCTTCATTGCGGTGGCATCCGGCGTCGTCATCCAGAAGTCGAGGGGGATCTCCAGATTGGCTTCTCGCACGCCGTCTTGATTCTTCTGCTCCTGCCGTCGTTGCCGCCCCCTTGGATATTGCCTCCTTTCCTTTCTTTGGTGGCATGGTTGTAGAAAACTTACCCTTGGGCTTGATCGGCAGGTGGTGGTTTCACCTTGCGGTTGGGTTCCCCACGGACGGCGCCAGTGTGGTGTCGTGGAACCACCGGGTCTCCTTTTCTCTTCCTCTTCGTTGGACTGTTTCTTGTGTTTCGGGGAACCTGCCTCTTCTCTTTCTTCTTCCCCTCTTTATAGGGCAGGCTTGGGAACATGCACCCATTGGTCGGCCCTCTTTTTCCTTCTTGTCTTTTACTAAGGGCTAATCTTGACTTTTCCTAAGGTCATGTCTTTCATGTATTGGGTTTTTGCCCTCTGTTTGTACACCTTTTATAGGGGTTCGATGGGGATCTCACCTATGTTGGGGCCTCAGGTTAGCCTGACACGTCCTGGCGTACTCGAGAGGGGTTGTTGGGGGGTGTCAGACCTTGGAGATTTGCGCTAGGTTTACGTCAGAGGGGGACATGGCTGGGAGTAATTTCCTCCGTTTTCCTCCCTCGCCACGGAGGGGGACTTCCCCTCGTTGCGGAGGGGGGAGGGGCGATCTTTATCCTTTACCCCTTTTTACCGGGGGATGGTCTCATAGGGTATGAACTCATTGCTTTATCGAAGGAAGAGGTTAACAATTATAGACCCGTTCACATGGGCCATCAGATACGGGGGCTTCGTTTAGCTAGCCGAGGGAGGGTGAGCCTGGTCGATCCTCCACAGCTTCGTTTAGCTAGCCGAGGAAGGGTGAGCCTAGTCGGTCCATCACAGATAGCCGTACAGTATGTTGGAACAGGACACCCAGAAAAATTTTGGAGCAATTTTATCTTCTTTATTGCTTCTTGTTCTTCTTACTTTTGCTTGCAAAATAGGTATAAGACCTCATCTTATATAGTAGAACATTAATTACCAGACTAGGTAACAACTCATGTGTTCAACTCGGACTCCAAACACTTTCCAAAACAAACTTACCTAAAACAAACTATTCTAAAATAAACTTTCCTAAAACTCATACTGTACTCCGTTTACAAGATTAATTCCAACATTCACCCCCTTAATCTTGTAATATCTAACACTCACCCCCCTATTCTTGACACGCCTCTTCACAAGTCGACGTTCGATCTCTTAACGCACCTTCAAGGAGTTATGTCTTCTTTTTGCTAGCCATACCACCGGTGATGCACCTCGTCGATGATCATGACCTTTTGCCTCCACTCCAATTGTCTTTACACCGGTAATACAAGTTGATGGTGATACATAGACTCGCATTAGAGCTCACCCCCACGATAAACTTGTATGCACCTACAATAACTCTCGTGCACAGGCACAGCAATCCTGAACGTCTCTCAACAAGACACGTAGATAGTCACCAATGCCATCTTGTCACGTCAATTATCGACGACACTCATCAATAGCATGTATCGAGAGACACACTTCCTCCACCTTTCATCGTTAAATCTTCGCTACCGATGACACAACTCGCCGGCTACTTTCACATCTTTGCCTTCTCGTGACTACTGGAAATCTCGATTTCTATCTCTAGGACCCTGTATCCTTGCTCCCTGCTGTGCCCACACTGTTGCTACAGGAAACCACGTACTGTTGTTACAGGGACCTCGTTCCATTGCTGTAGCTTGCACTTCACTTCTGATTTTATTCGCTTGCTGCGATGACACGGGTTGTTTCGATTACAACTGCTCTTCCTCCAGCATGTTGACCACGGCGTTGGTCACAGCGATGCTGCCGTAGCCAGCGATGTTCACAACGCGACATCGATCTCCGCTCATGACGCCGCACCGGCTAACGTCGACCTCCTGCACAGCTCGACCTCCACACGTCGCACCAGTAGAGGCGCCAGCCGCCCACTTGGCACGCCGACCGTGCCGTCGCCGAAACTTTTTCACACCGTACCTCCTCAGCGATGATAGCCTGTCAGCCTGCCTCGAGGCCTACAGTGGTGGCCTCTCTCGGAGCAAGCGCGAACAAATATTAGAACCATGTTCTAATACCAATTGTTGGAACATGACATCTAAAAAAATTTTGGAACAATTTTCTATTCTTTATTGCTTCTTGTTCTTCTTACTTTTACTTACAAAATAGGTACAAGGCCTCTGCTTATATAGCAGAACATTAAATACCAAACCAAGTAACAACTCATATGTTTGACTCAGACTTCAAATACTTTTCAAAACAAATTTACCTAAAACAAACTTTACTAAAATAAACTTTTCTAAAACTCGTACTCTACTCCGTTTATAAGATTAATTCCAACACAATATGACAAGATTTTCGTGAGCACAGAGCTTCACGACAGCGGCCACAGCGCCGGCCGCCTCGCGCCTCCGCCGCACGTGTTCCGGGATTGTGCACCGGAGCGCGAAAGTTGATGCTGTCGCGCCCACTTGCTTCGGCGGCCTGGTGCAGGCGACAAAGCACACGTCGAGGAAGGCGGCGTGGGCGATGACGACGAGGCGACCGAGGGGAGCCTCGGCTTCCCACTGGTCGGCGTCGATGACTGCGTGCAGTGGAGGGCACCGGAGCATCGTGACGTATATTCCAAATGTGCATTGACAATGTTAATTTACGTCATTTAGCTGACTCCACTTGCGGTTCGATACCAGAACATTCCTCAATTTAGGGTCCATTTGGCAACTTGGAACCGGCTTGATTCTACTAGAATCTGAAATAAGTCCGGCCAAACGGACTCTCGATCGAAACGTTCCCCCACGAAACGTTCCTCTTTTTTTCATGCCGTCGCCGAATCGGTCTGTAACCCGTTCCTCCCCGATTCATCAAATCTTTTACCCCTCTGCCCTTCTCTCCTCTCGGCTCCGCATCCTCGTGAGCTCGGGCGCCGCAAGCCCCCTCGTGGGAACCCACGCGACGACACTACCCTCCTGGACTCCCCTCGGCCGCCTCCTGCCCCCCCGCCCTCCCGGGACTCCCCCCGTTGGCCGCCTCCTGCCCCCCCACCGCGGCCCTCCGGAACTCCACCCGGCCGTCGCCCTCCGGAACTCCCCGCCCTCCGGAGCTCCCCGCACCCCGACGACGCCGCCCTCCAGAACTCCCCGCACCCCAACGACGCCGCACTCCGGAGCTCCCTGCCCCCCGACGCCGCCGCCCTCAAGGACTCAAGGTATTAGCTGCCCTCAACCACTCAAGGTTGTGAATGATTGTGATGGTTTTGATGTTTCTATATGTTATTTTCCAACAAGTTCATCTTTTACAATGATTCACTGATCCTTGATTAATGTCAAAAGGCCAGTTTGGATGATCACAGTATGATCTCCCTGGAATCTGAAAATCGGTCTTCTGTGCTTGTTTTGCTTGTTTGCAATATGTACAATGCCAATGATAATGGACAATTATACACTGCGTATAAGATAGTTGATGCCGTGCTATATTATTGCTGTATGCTATATTGATGCCAATGATAATGTCATCTATTAAAAGTTCACCCCAAAACAGAACCAAATAATTGCCTCGTTTTCGACAAAAACAGAATGATAGAGGTTCGGTAAAACGCGAATTTCCGGAGATCCAACCATCGGATCGATCTGAAATTTGGACACAAGAAACTAGATTCCAGTACGAATCGAACCCAAAAAGAATCAGCTCGATCGGACTTACGGATCAAAAGTTATAAGCTTCGCAAGCTTGCTGTTCCAGAACTTGACGAAAATCAATCTAATCGAAACTTGTAGATTGATCAAGAACAACAAAAGATTTATCAACAAAATTTTGAGGAACACTAGATCAATACCCTAGAGAGGTTTTTGATGGATCAAATCAAGATGAAACTCAAAAAACAAAAACCAATCTAGAACTAGAACAAGTATGCAAACAAGAACCAAAAGAGAATATTGTAGCACACAAGGAACTAGAAGAATTGATCTTTATTTCTTTTGTCTAAAGTACTCCCATCAAAAAAGTACAAACCCTAAAACCAAGCTCAAGCTCCCGTGCGCCTGTTCTGCTACTTGGTTCGATTGATGCCCTTTAACAGAGACACCCTCCTATTTAAAGGACCAACCCACAAGGAGTTACGAATACGATTCCTATTCCTAGAAGGAATCAGATTCCAACACAACTCTACTTGGCCCAACCTGGCCGAGTACAACTCTTGCACGCGTATGGCAACCCTACCATACTCACGTGACTAACACTTTGCACGCGTATGGCCACTGCCATACTCACGTGACTAACACTTTGCACGCGAATGACTTCTGCCATTCTCACGTGACTAACCATTCTTCATGTGCACCATTCTCTTAGCGAGCGTCCGCGCATGACATCCTTGACCACCAAGACCTCGGTTCCTCCTCGAACCTAGTCCCGAACCTCAGTTCGTCCATGAACCTAGTTCCGGTCCGTCATCGACCACGTTAAGCCCTCGAGCAATACCTGCACATGAACAAACCACAAAACAAATCCGAGCACAAGTCCACGACTTGACTCAATGTCAATCCATGCAACTACTCACATGAGCATTGCATAAAGTCCACTTCAAGCATCATGAAATTCTCACAAATTTCATAATCTCAAAAACAAATCAAAATTCAAAGTCCAAATTTGCACAAACCCTAATCGAGCAAAAAGCCATTCACGACCGGACCAAAAAAGTTTGGTGCAGCGTACATGTAAAACTTCTTGTCTTTTAAGAACTTGGTCCTACAGAAAAAGCGAAACTTACTGTTTCTTGTCAAATTGTCAAACACATGCATAAGCACATTTTGCAAAACCAATTCTAAGTTAATTTTTCAGTTCAAAGCCAATTTTTCAGCACATGATTTCACAATCTCCCCCTTGATGAAAACATTGGCAACACCACTTAGAATTGAACATTTGGCTTTCACTTTACAAAAGATTTTGAAATCGAAAGGATCAAGGACCAAAAAGAGAAAACACAGAATTCCCCCTTTGACCAAAATGCAAAACAAAATCTCTCCCTGAGAAGGAAAATGTGTGTGCATGTGCAATGTGTCCAAGAATTTCAAAATTCTCCAAACTTCTCCCAAAATTCTCAAACAACTCCCCCTTTTTCTTCTCCCCCCTTTTTCCTTAAACTTTTCAACGATTCCCAAATTTCTCCCCCTTTGACAATGGATTCATCAAGAGTACAAAAGAGAGAACAGGTTCAAAATTTTTCCTGTAGCAAAGATTTCACAAGGAGAAACAAGGGAGTGCCAAGATAGGAAAAGATGAGCTCATTCGATCATATAACCTTATATATCACATAATATGCAAAAGACATGATCTTGATGTAATTTTAACAAGTTAGGGAATGACATGCATCTCAACCTCAATTCAGTCAACTATAGCCAAGTACTAAGCAAAACCTTTAGTAGAAAAACAAAGGCTCAAAGTTGAAGCAAATAATGTATCAGAGGCGAGCAAGTAGTTTCAACTCCAATCTAGTGGACCAATTTAATCTTTAAACAAGAATTGCATGTGGCATGCTTGAAGCATACTTCTTTTATTTCCTTGGAGTGGCATGCTTGAAGCATACATCTTGTCTTTTGAGGGAATGGCATGCTTGAAGCATACATCTTATCTTTTAGGGAAAGCATCCTGAAGCACATAACTTGAGGTTTTTGCTTTTAACAACCCTTTTTTTTAACTGATTCCCTTTTCCTTTATTTTTCGATTGTAAACATGCAAGGAGATTAAAAGGTCTTTTGAAAGAGTAAAGCTGAAAACACACTTGCTTCATAGCCCAAATTTGTCAAGAAGATTCAATAACAAGCCTAGAAGAGTAAGAGATCACAGAGTATTTAGCTATAGGCAATCAGTCCAGGGAATTCCACAATGTCATTTTTAGTTCAAGTGAGACAATTAGATTATCATATATTAGCTCAATTACATAACATATAAAGAAATATGATAAAGTGAGCTCATCAAGTGAAAGAACTTGGCAAGGAAACTCCCTCAAAACAAACCCATTGGATGAACAATCCCAAGTTCTCCCGAATAAAAGCAAACGAGAAGAAGACAAGGGTTTTGAAAATGTCTCGCTAATCGATGTTCAGTATCCACATGGTGAAGCACAATATTTTATTTTTCAACATGATCTCAAAGAAAGTGAAATCCAATATCAAATGCTCAAGAAAGAGGATTACTCAAGAGGTGGCACGAACCAAATCAATTCAACATCTTCCAAAGTCAACATCGAGAATAAGCTCTTAAACTAATGCATAAGGAAGCAAAAGCCAAATGCCAAAATCTTGAGTACCATGGAGATACCTAAAAATTCACTTGACCGCTTCTTGATGTGAAGCACGTGGGAAGAGTCTCTCATGTAAACCTCCAATTATCTCATCCTCAACAAAGATCATCATCTTTATGAACAAAGACACTCTCCCATTGAACATATGCACCTGTACCTACATCATTTGGACTAGTGCCTTTTGCGAAAACAGAGGTGGAAGAAGCATCTTCAAAAGATAACACTTTTAGCACGAGATGCATGAGTAAAGGAGAACCAAATCTTATCACTAAACATATGAAGTGAGCATCCGAAATTCACTAGCCACATGTTCTCCCTCCTCGCGTGAGAAGCCTACATATAAGCAGAAAGTGTCGAGGTCTCGGTACTGGGGTTAGAAATAAGATGTTTAGGAATCCAGTACTGAGACACCCGACGCACAACAGTAGACATAACACGAGTATTCTTATGCACAAAATCAGATTTGCCTTTTCCCGTGTTTTTAGCATTAAAAGGTGTTTGTTTCACCCTAGGCACATAATGAGAAGTGGAGTGTGCCTTTCTGAAATTAGACCTAGCATTAAACCTTTCTCTCTTTTGTTGTTTAGCTAGTCTAAAGCAAAAGTCTACTAAATGTCCATCTCTACCACAATGAGTGCAAGTGTACTTAACATGATGTTTTGCTTTAACAGTAGAAGCACATTTTGCATTCATCATAGTAGAAGATAAAAGACCAGCAGATTTAAAGACAGTTTTCTTAGGCTCATTGACAATTTCAAATTTTCCACTTTCAAGTGTTTTGACAACAGTGGGAGCATGTGATTTATGATGAGCATAAGAATCAAAACCTAAACCTTTGTTATGAGTGCTGACTTTTGATTGATCCAAGATCATGTTTAGGTTTTTCTTTCCTTTAGTGAAACGTTCTAATGACTTTTCCAAGTAATCAATTTTTCGAGAAAGAGTTAAACAATTATTACAGGGAACGTCCACTTTTCCTTTTTGCTTGCGACAAGTTGAGCATGAAAGAACCTCATGTGTAAGCAAATCTTCTGTCATTTGAGAAACCCTAGCATTTGCATCATGCAACTTCAATTCTAGTATGGAGCATATAGAACATGGAGTTGTATCATGTAAATCAATGGTAGAACAACTAGCATGTTTAACAAGTTTCTCATTTTTCTCATTTTCAGCATTGATTTGCTCTAACAAGGAAACATGTTCTTTCCTAAGCAAAGTAAGCTCATTGTAAATTAAGTCACATGATTTGCAAGCATCATCATCAGGAATCAAGGTTTTAAGTCTAGCAATTTCAGCATTCAATGACTCCACAACAAAATCATATTTCTTAATTTTCTTGTCACGTTTATCAAGCAATTTACCAAGTCGAGCAACAGCAATAGCTAATTCATCGTAAGAAGGATCTACCTCATTGAAGTCGCTGTCATGATCGTCCTCAGTAAAGCTGTTGCTGCTTTTAGCCATGAGACATAACCCCGTCAACTCATGCTTGCTTGGAGTTGCATCGTCCTCACTGCTCCCTGAATCCACATCGCTCAAATTGACTTGTTCAAGAGCGGAAAGAACTCGGTGGACAACTTTGCTATTGATGAAGCTCTTCTTCTTTCTATTACTTGAAGAGAACTTCTTCTCTTTTCTTCTGTCGTTGTCCTTCTCCTCCCTTGATGCTTTACCTGCAAGTTTAGGACAGTTTGGACGAATATGGTCGAGATCACCACACTCATAGCATCTTGGAGGGCCACCACCACCTCTCTTTCTCATTCTCACATTTTGTAAAGCTTTGTTAAAGCGAGAAGAGAGTAGTGACAAGTCTTCTTCTGGGAATTGCTCAATCTGTTCATCGGTTAGTGAAGACAAGAAAGATAGAGCAAAGCTTGAAGCAGCACCATTATGAGATATGCTAGATTGAGATGTCAAAGCAATTGATTTATGATCATTCTTTCTAGCAAGAATATCTAATTCATGAGTTTTCAACTTGGAATAAAGAACATCTAAGGTAAGTGTACTCATGACAGTAGATTCTCTAATGGATGTAACTTTCATCTCCCAAATAGACATGTCTAAAGCACCGAGCAATTGTCTAGCATTAGCATCATCATCAAAGCTAACTCCAACAGCACGAAGATTACTAAGAACTTTATTGAAACGTTCAAAGAAGTCATCTAGCGACTCACCAGGTTTCATCTCAAATCGCATGTATTCTTTTTTGTAAAGATCTTGACGAACCTCTTTAATAGTGTTAGAACCCTCATGGTAATCACAAAGAGATTTCCATACCTCATATGCGGACTTGAGATGGATCACACGGTCAAAGTCGCTGCGTCCCAAACCTTGGATGATCAAGTTGCGGCGCCTTCTTGTTTGCTTCAACATGTGTGCGATTGGTGTCGATTGGCGTTGTCGTTTGCAGGACTTCATATGGCTTGTAGACCTTCTCCCAAATTGTGAAGCCTTGTGCTTGGATGAACGCCTCCATCTTGGCCTTCCAAAACTGAAAATCAACACCATCGAACACACACGGTTTTGTCGAATAACGATCCATTAATCTAATCACCGGTTAAGATAGATTAGAAAAACCTTGCTCTGATACCACTTGTAGGATCGAAGTATACGAATATAGCAATCAGAGGGGGGTGAATGATTGTGCGGAAGCTAAAACCAAATTCTTGATCTATTAAAAGTTCACCCCAAAACAGAACCAAATAATTGCCTCGTCTTCGACAAAAACAGAATGATAGAGGTTCGGTAAAACGCGAATTTCCGGAGATCCAACCATCGGATCGATCTGAAATTTGGACACAAGAAACTAGATTCCAGTATGAATCGAACCCAAAAAGAATCAGCTCGATCGGACTTACGGATCAAAAGTTATAAGCTTCGCAAGCTTGCTGTTCCAGAACTTGACGAAAATCAATCTAATCGAAACTTGTAGATTGATCAAGAACAACAAAAGATTTATCAACAAAATTTTGAGGAACACTAGATCAATACCCTAGAGAGGTTTTTGATGGATCAAATCAAGATGAAACTCAAAAAACAAAAACCAATCTAGAACTAGAACAAGTATGCAAACAAGAACCAAAAGAGAATATTGTAGTACACAAGGAACTAGAAGAATTGATCTTTATTTCTTTTGTCTAAAGTACTCCCATCAAAAAAGTACAAACCCTAAAACCAAGCTCAAGCTCCCGTATACTGCTCGCTACTTGGTTCGATTGATGCCCTTTAACAGAGACACCCCTCCTATTTAAAGGACCAACCCACAAGGAGTTACGAATACGATTCCTATTCCCTAGAAGGAATCAGTATCCAACACAACTCTACTTGGCCCAACCTGGCCGAGTACAACTCTTACTGCGCATATGGCAACCCTACCATACTCACGTGACTAACACTTTGCACGCGTATGGCCACCTGCCATACTCACGCGACTAACACTTTGCACGCGAATGACCTCCTGCCATTCTCACGTGACTAACCATTCTTCATGTGCACCATTCTCTTAGCCCGAACGTCCCGCATGACATCCTTGACCACCAAGACCTCGGTTCCTCCTGAACCTAGTCCCGAACCTCGGTTCCTCCATGAACCTAGTTCGGTCCCACATCGACCACGTTCGCCCTCGAGCAATACCTGCACATGAACAAACCACAAAACAAATCTGAGCACAAGTCCACGACTTGACTCAATGTCAATCCATGCAACTACTCACATGAGCATTGCATAAAGTCCACTTCAAGCATCATGAAATTCTCACAAATTTCATAATCTCAAAAACAAATCAAAATTCAAAGTCCAAATTTGCACAAACCCTAATCGAGCAAAAAGCCATTCACGACGGACCAAAAAGTTTGGTCTGGCGTACATGTAAAACTTCTTGTCTTTTAAGAACTTGGTCCCGGCGTAAAACGAAACTACTTGCTTTCTTGTCAAATTGTCAAACACATGCATAAGCACATTTTGCAAAACCAATTCTAAGTTAATTTTTCAGTTCAAAGCCAATTTTTCAGCACATGATTTCACACACTCTTACACATGCTTTTCTCAAAGCATCTTTAAGTGATCAGTTCAACAACTTTCTCACAAGCTAGCTTGATCACTAATTTAGCTCTAAAGACCAACAACCCACTGGTCTTTTAGACCCAAAAAGCTTCAAGCTTAGCAGTCACTTTGTCGCCTTGCCTCCTTGGACTGCACCGGCTCTATCTCCGGCCATCTTTCGGCGATCTCCAGTCATCTTGAACCTCCGGCAACCCTTGCGTAGTTTTGGTCATCTCTGGTCTCACCATAGCCACCAAATAGAGCCCTGCATCCATCACAGACAAGGAAAACACATTACATAGCATTGTTGAAAAATAATATGCTTTGATCATCAAAGAACAAAGCTCAACAGAGCACCAAACATCTACGACGGATCTACTGCCCTGTTTCCAACACAGCAGAACCATTCTCGATTATTTATGATTTTTTCTATTGCTCAAATGAAAAACTTATCAACATAAAAAAGACGCGTCTCGAAATTATCTACAACTTTCATGCAGGCCAAATAATTTTTTCGGTAGGGGAAGGCCTCCAAAAATACGAATTACCGCAAGGTCCGGCGTGAACAATTCTTGGTGCGAAGCAAATGCACTTACATTTCTGATTTTTTATGATTTTTTCTGTGGCTCAAATGAAAAACTTGTTGACATAAAAAAGATGCGTCCGAAAATTCTCTACAACTTTCATGTAGACCAAATAATATTTTGAGCACGGGAAGACCTCCAAAAATGCGAAAAAAGTCAGTCCGACGCAAACGTGATTTCCTCTGTTTGCAAAACGTCTTGGTCCGGCACAAACGTGATTTTTCACCCTTTGGTCCGGCACAAACATGAAACTCTTTGTTTCTTGATCTGACGCGAAAAAGACGGTCCAACCCAAATGTGAAGTCAATTCTAACTTGGTCCAGCGCAAAAGGGAAACTCTCTGTTACTTGGTTTCCTTGGTCTGATGCAAACACTAAACACTGGACCTAAAGTCAGGCGCAACCTAACAAGCTGACACAAATCAAAATGTTTCCAAATTAACCTCCATTTCAAATCCAAACTTAAATCAAACTCAAACCTCAGCAACCTAAGCTCAAAACAAATTAAATACTCATCACAAATAAAGACGGATCTCCATATGATCCTTCGTAATGTTGTATTGGGGGAACTTTCACAGGGTAGATACACGTTTGATTAGTTTGTAGAGATCGGCATCATGTGATTGGCATTGTTTGATTTGGGTGGCAAATCAGCAAATCGGATGGGAGGGGGATGTCGTTCAGTTTCAACTTCGTGGTCTGCTTGCACACACGCAATTTCACTAGACTACTTCGCCAACATTTCACGGGGATTGAATTTAGCCATTGTAAGTAATTTGTAACGCTCGATGCAGGCGTGTAAATTCCGAACTGGATAATTTTGTAGCAAATGGACGCACGCATGGTTTCGTGCACGCATGAATTTAGCCATTGTAATTTATAACACTCGATGCGGGCGTGTAAATTTCATACCAAACTGGATAATTTCATAGCAAATTGACGCTCGCATGTTTTCGTACAAACTAATCAAACATACACCAGTAGATCCCTCGCAAAATTAAACAACACGGCCGGCGGGGAGTGAATTGGATCGACAGATAGCGGAACACATTAGTTAATCATTTACCGGTCCATCGATAGCGGGAAGACAGCGAGTGGATCGCGCCCGCACCGCCGTGTCGCCTCCTGCGGTCATTCCACACCACCCTCGGGCGGTGGCCGCGGGTGCTCTTCGTCTTGGCGATTGGGTCTCGCTCCGGTGGCGGTGGTTCGCACCACCAAGCACCTGGAACAGAGTCCGTCTGCTCAATCATCAGCTTTCGAGGATCGATCCACACTGACATCATCAGCTCCTCGTAATACTGCCACGAGCGCCTGGCATTCACATATCTCTCTTTCCACTTGATCTTGGAAGGCTGCTTAGGCGCTGCCTCCTCGAAAGGCAGAGGCAGCTCCTCCTCCTCGAAAGACAGAGGTGCTGCCTCCTCGGAAGGCAGAGGCGGCAGCTCCTCCTCGGAAGGCAAAGGCAGCTCCTCCTCCTCCTCGGAAGGCAAAGGCAGCTCCTCGAAAAGCAGAGACGCTGCCTCCTCGAAAGGCTGAGGCAGCTCCTCCTCCTCGAAAGGCAGAGGCAACTCCTCGAAAAGCAGAGGTGCTGCCTCCTCAAAAGACAGAGGCAGCTCCTCCTCCTCGAAAGGCAGAGGCAACTCCTCGAAAAGCAGAGGTGCTGCCTCCTCAAAAGACAGAGGCAGCTCCTCCTCCTCGAAAGGCAGAGGCGCTGCCTCCGCGGTAGGCAGGCAAACGGAGGTGGGGTGAAGCGCGGCCCAAGCCTCGTACATGGCCTTCCAGAGCTTTCCGTTGTGCTCGTCGACGAGGCACCTGTCAGTCATGGGCAAGATGGTGAGCCAAGTGGCAAAACCCATAGGGTACCTCTTGCTCAATCTATCACCCCCCAAACCCCCCTGACTCGCCAAGTTCTACCTCTTGTTTCTTCCCTTTCTTTCGTCACAGATTCCAGTTCTCTAAATCTACCAGCAGGAGCAAGGTCACAACACTATACCTCATCTTCTTGCTGGTGCACTCCACCCTCGCGAGGTCCTGGCCGTCGGTGACCCTCTGCAGGATGGCCACCTGGACGTCCACGGGGAGGGATGTGAAGCTGGGCTCCACCGGCACGCCGTTCCTGCGGCACCGATCGAGGAGGCGGCCCCGGCACCGCCTGTCGGCGAGCGCCTTCCAGAGCACGACCTTTTTGAGGGAGATCGCCAAGGCAATACCCATGGCGGATTAACCTGAGGTGACAGGATGGTATTGATGTGTGTTTTGGCACGAAACGATCTATAGTATTTCCTTGTTATTTAGCTACGGATCGAAAGACTTAATGCGTAAGGAATTGCATCGCCCACAGTCAAACTAAGCTGCTTGCTTTCGTATGAGGATAACATTAGTTAATCCACTTCATGCTCAAAGATAATGTACTCAAAATACAATGTACTCGCACCATCGACTTTTTGTCGACAGATTGGCAAGATAAGGCCCGGTTTACTGTGGCGGGAGCTTTTGTGAAAAAGCAGTTTGTAACTAAACTGTCACTACTACAAAATAGCACATAGGTGACGTCCTATTTGTAGTGGTTTTTTTTTAAACCGTCACAAATAGAAGTATCAGTGGCGGTTCTTTAATTTCGAATGGGTTCTTTAATTTCGAATGGGAGAAAATCATTAGTGACGGTTTTTATTCAGAACCGCAACAGATAATTCAATATCTGTGGTGGTTTTTGGCTGGACGCCACAAATACTTTTTTGAATATTTATGGTGGTTCCAACCAAAAAACACCACAGATATTGAATTATTTGTGGCGGTTCTAGGCACAAACCGCCACTGATACCTCGCAATTATTTGTGGCGGTTCTAAAATAAAACCGTCAATGATAATACGAATATTTATGGCGGTTTTGTTTTAGAACCGTCGCAGATATTATTATCTGTGGCGGTTTATAATATTCCCTATAAATACCCCCTACAGCAGCTCGTTCAGGTCATCTTCCTCCCAGAGAACAAAGCAAAGTTTCAAGATATCAGATTTTGTTTGCAAAGAATCTTAAGCTTTTACTTCCTAGTGTTGTTCCAAGGTGAGTAATTTGCTCTCCTCTTTTTATTTGTGGTGATGTAGTTGCAATTTAATGTTTAGATCTAGTTTATTTAATATTCTCCACTCTTCAAATGCAAAGTTTAGATTTAATTTATTTTTATTTACCTAGCATTTTGTAGATTAATTTATATCTAGATGATGAATTTATTACCTTGCTCTATTAGATTAAGTTGCCTACCTTTTTTAGATGACAAATTATTGGATTAATATTAATAAACATTAAATTTTAGTTAATATGGTAGATGGGTGATCATGAAGTTGCCTTGCATTTTGAGATGATGAATTTATTATTTAGCTCCTTCAGAGGATAAATTTAATTTTCGCTATGTATGGTACTTAAGATTTGTTTTTTAACTACCATTAATTTTTACCATTAGTACGTGCATTTACATCTTGCTCCATTAGTGACTATTATTATATCATTTTTATCAATGACGGTTTTTATTAGTGACTATTGTTAGATTTGTTTTTTAATTACCATTTTTATGAATGCTTGGGTATGTGTGTGTGCGCGCGCATGAGTTCAATGTTTCTGAGTAGAAAGTCTAATGGAGTGGCTGGGATGATGTACTTCACTTATGCTTGGACTTTATGTAAATGTATATGCTTGCGATTAGTGGTCATGCGAGGCGAATATATATAATTGTATACACGATGTAAGTGATTGCTATATATATATATATATATATATATATATATATATATATATATATATATATTTAGTGATGATAATTAAGTTGAATATTTAATTAAGTGAGTTCAAAAGTATGGAATTTTGTTAAATTTTGAGATTTTAAAATTTGATTTCCTCCTCTTTGACTATTAGAAGCTTTTATTTAAATGGCAAAATCCCAGAGATTCAATAGACAAAGCGAATTCATATTAAGACAAAATTTCAAGTTTAAGTATGTGGGGGCTCCGGAATCAGATTAGCGAGTCGGCTCATTACTGTTGCATCGGACTGGTAATTAATGCAACCCGTAATATCTACCGACTGCTAAACTAAATCCGTACTCGGATTGAGGCCAATGAATCGGCAGCACTTGAAGCCAATGCGTACACCAATCCATTGAACACGATCCGAGCTTCCCACAACCGTGTGCCCAGTACTAGTTTCCTGGATCAATAGCCCAGTACCCACACGTTGTCATACAAGACAGATCGCAACTATGCGAGAGTAATTAATTTACATCTGAAGGGTAAAGTTATTACAACCATTTAGTCTTACAACTTAAGGCCTTCGGCCTACACAACTCCAAAAGACAGAATAAATATAGCGAAATTTCAAAAGAAAGACGCAATGTGCCATTTCCCTCAGGCAACTGACTGGAGAGGATCCAATTAATCCTTAGCGAAATCGTCGGACTCTACAGCGAACTGCGACTCGTCGGGGTCGTCTTCATTACCTTCTTCTTCCTCTGACCAAAATCCGTTAGAGCAAACGGTGAGTACATGTATGTACTCGCAAGACTTTAGTGTATGAAAATTATATATTCAGAAATACAGGTTATGACAAGGATAATCAAGTTTCTACACTAAGTCTTTTTGAGCACAAAGCAAATTTTATTTGTAATATGATAGTAGATTGGGATATCTGCAATTTGTAAAGAGTTTGCAAAGAAAACATTTCAATGTAAGTAATAATATTCAGCCATATTAACCAAAACCAACATCCAAACCAACCGAACCATCTCCAACCTTTAACCAACCTTTCCATCTTTCCAGAATCCATTCACCCAGACCAATCCTTTTCCCAATAACTAGACTCACACCCACCCAAAACGGTCCAAAACCAACCATTTTCCAAAACCAAACCAGTCCCAAAACTATACTTAACAGTACTTCCCAAGCTGCTCATGACCGTGAACAAGGCTAATCGATTAGTTTAGTTATCTCTGCAGAGACTGTACACTGTACCCACATAACACATTCTAGCAATCATGTCAACCATGCCACGCGATACCAGAAGTATCCGTTTTGCTAGACAGTGACGAAACCTTTCGAGAGATCAGGGTTCAAATCTTGCACCGGCCTAGTAATGTGCATCCCTAACTACAGCCACAGAGGCCGCTAGTGGTCCCTACGGGTCCCCACTAGCCCACGACCTCCCCGTAGTAGGCATTACCGTTGTATTGGGTAAACTTTCCCTCGATGCCTCGACGAGAAAGTCCCTAGAACGCACCGACACCACAGATGCGTCCAATCCCCTTTGTCCTCCTTTAGTGCAAGACCGGATCCTTTTCCCTGTACTAGGCTAAGGCCATTCCATACTAGCACATGTGGTTGCACATTAGGACTCAATAATAGCATCAAGTTCAGTCCATAGGGTGACTCAGGCGAGATCTTCCAAACCCACTTGCTACGGCCACAGAGGATCGGCACTAGCGGCCCCACTAAGCACACACTAGCCCGCAACCTCCCCATCGCAAGGGACCAACCCAAATCCATATCCATTGCAAACAAACCCCTGGCTTGATATCCAACCAAATTCCATTCCATCCGACCAACCTTAACAATTTACCAGACCAACCAAATCATCTCCGAACCAGCCAAATATCTCGCCTGGATCTAAACTCTCCGACTTTTCCATTTTACTCACGCAACCATTCCCTTTTCCACAGAAAACCCATTCCCCAACCGAATCCGGACCAGAATCCAAGTCCCAACCAAACCCAACTGTTGAGGACCAAATGGACTCATCTTCCCTTGACAAGTGAAGCAAGGCTTGTGCCTCTTTACGATTTATAAGAACTCACCTGTGATATTTAATCCTCCTCCCGCTGGCGAAGCAAGGACCACAAACCTTGGAAGTCCATCCCTCGTGAAAGGCAGAAAAGAATAAAAACAACTCCACTCCGTAGCGAGGGGGAACTCCCCTCTGTAGCGAGGGAGAAAAACGGAGGGAACTCCCCTCCGCTCCATCTCCTATCGACACAAGGACAGTACGGGCTGCCAAAGTCTGACAACCCCTTGGGGAACACCAGGATATGTCATACTAGCCTGGGACCCTAAAATAAGTAAAATTCCCGTGGAACCCCTATAAAAGGCGTAAGAATAGAGGGTAAAAATGTAGAACACGAATAAAAAGGCCTCATATAGAGCCAATCTAGCCCTTGGCTGGAGACAGGTGGAAGAAAAGGGTTAACAGACAATTTAAAAAGGCTTGTACCCCAAGGACATAGTGGGGAAAGAAAGGGCCGACCAATGCATGCATGTTCCCTTACCAACCCTATAAAAAGGAAAGACGATCGCAGACCACAGGGAGGAAAAAAAAGAGACCCCAGCCCCAGAAAAATTCCACAAGAAGAAGACGAAAGAGAAAGAAAAAAAGAAGCACAAGAAAGAAGAGCAATTCGGTGGTTCAATACGACCACACTTGCGCCGTCCGTGGGGAACCCTAACAGCGAGGTGAAACCACTGCTCTCCGACCAGGACGAGAGGTAAATGTTCTGTAGCCATGCCGCCAAGGAAGGGAAAAGTGACAGCATCTAAGGAGGCAGCAACGATGGTAGGAGCGGAAGAATCGAGACGACCTGCGAGGAGCCAATCTCGGGATCCACCCCAACTTCTGGGTGGTGAGGATCGGCTGCCGGCCCCAACTGAAGCCCAGAATATGATGGGAGCATTGTCTCCATAGACCCCGACGGTAACGCGCAAACGAGCTCCCAAACGGCGGCCTCCGGCAGCAGGCCGAACGGTTTTGACACCAGGAGGTGAAGTGGCAGAAGCATCAGCACACCCGACTCGTCACCAAGAAACCCATGAGGATGAAGAGATCCGCGAAGAGGAGACCAGGGCTCAGGGGGAACTTGACCCCAACGTGCAGGCGTTGATGGAAGCTAATGAACAGCTCATGGCGGAGGTGAAACGCCTACGAGAACAACAAGATAGGGGGCGAGATGAGTCACAAGACGAAAGCCCAAACCGCGAAGTGCTATCACCAGCGTTTGCGGCCGCGAACAGGGAGGAGGACGATCCGAACCCCCTTAGCATCCGCCTACGAGCTAAAAAGTGGCCTTCTCTAGGAAGCTTCAAGTTTCCTACCATTAAGCCGTATGATGGCCGGACAGACCCCAGAGAGTTCCTCCACGTTTACGACACGGCTGTGGAGGCCGCGGGGGAGATGATGATATCAAGGCAAAGGGGCTCCTGCTGGCTCTCGAAGGCATCGCCCTGTCCTGGTACTCTTCGCTGGAGCCCAGATCAATTACCTGCTGGTCGCAACTCCGCCGCAAGCTAGAAGGCAATTTCCAGGACAACTTTGATGGGATGAAAGAGGAAAGTGATTTATTTGCGGTCAAGCAGCGCGAAGGAGAAACTCTCAAGAGTTACTTCCAGCGCTTCTCCTGGGTTAAGTGCCAAATCCGAGGTGTTAGTGATACTACTATCATTAACGCAATGTGCTGCGGCCTGCGGAGGGGGCCATTAGCAGAAAGGCTCGCTCGTAAAGAGGTGCGTACGGTGGATGAACTCTTTGCGAAGATGAGGGAGTATGCACGAGCGGAGGAAGACAACCTTCGTAGGGAAGACAGGCCACGACAAGAGACCCAAGAGTTTGTCCCACGCAAAAGAGGGCGAGGAAAAGATCCCCCACCCAATACTAAAACAAAGGAACGATACCCCGAATCGAGAAGAAGGGAAGAAGGAAGGAGGATTCATCAAATAGACGAGCGAAGCAATCGACGAATCATAGGCAATAGAATAGCGGAGCAACAAAAGCGAGGCCCCGCCCCAAACCAAGGAAGGCAGGACAAAGGAAATCAAATAATCAAAAGGGAAGGGCAAGAGCCAACGCGGTATCTCTGCGAATATCACGGTGAAAATAACACTCATGACACCATCCATTGCAAAGTGATCAATGGATACCGACGGTTTGAGGCCAAACAAAGGGAAGTTGGGACGCATCCTACATTGCCTGGAGTATCCCCAGCCGAACGTCAACATCCCCCCCCTTCGGGGTGGAGTAAATCATCTTCGCCGCATCATCAACGTTATAGCTGGAGGCTCCTCGTCGCATCTATCCTCAAAGAGGCAGAGGAAGGCTTATGCCCGACAGATTAACCACGTTGTGATTAATCCGACTGCCCCTCCATTAAAGTTTGAGCCAATCACTTTCACACAAGAGGACGCCGTGGGGGTGCACTTCCCACATCAAGACTCTCTGGTGGTAACCGCGATAATTGCTGACTGTGAAGTACGTTGCGTGTTGATAGATGGGGGAAGTGCGGCGAACATTTTATCCATGAAAGCCTTTCAGCAAATGATGATTCCACAAGATCGATTGAAGAAATCGGAGGTGCCATTAATGGGTTTCGGAGGAAGCATGGTCGACACCTTGGGCCAATTGGAGTTGGAGGTCACCTTCGCAATGCCACAAGCCAACGTCACGAGTCGTGTAACTTTTGATGTGGTAGACATGCCATTCCAGTACAATGCGATCCTAGGCCGGGGCTCGCTGACGACCATGGGAGCCGTAATTAATCACGGATTCCTATGTATGAAGATTCCCTCCGCTGACGGTATCGTCACGGTGCGAGGAGATCAAGCCCTCGCAAGGAAGATAGACATGGAAAATCCTCCCCAGATCAAGCATGTATGCACCACAGAGCTGAATCCTGTTATACCCATGCTTCGCAATCAGTGGCTCCCTAAGCCACAGCCTCAAGGAGAAACACAACAGGTGCTACTTAAGCCAGGTAGGAGTAAAGCAGTGACTCTCGGTGCCATGCTGCTCCCTGATGAGGAGAGGGGCATAATGCAACTCCTCCAAGAATACGAAACCGTGTTCGCATGGGGACCCGAAGACCTCCCTGGAGTCTGTAGGGAAACCATCGAACACGCCCTTGCCATTCGCCCCAGCGTGAAACCAAAAAAGCAAAAACTCAGAAAACTTGCGGCGGAAAGACAAATAGTTGCGAGGACGGAGGTGACCAAATTGCTTCAAGCGGGGATCATCCGTGAAGCCCGTCACACGGAGTGGTTGGCCAACGTAGTCCTAGTCAAGAAGGCCAGCGGGGCATGGAGGATGTGCATTGATTTCACTGATTTGAACAAAGCATGTTCGAAAGATGACTTCCCATTGCCCCGCATTGATCAACTTGTCGACTCCACTTCTGGGTCGGAAAGGATGTGTTTCCTCGACGCATACTCTGGCTATCACCAGGTGTACATGTGAAAAGAAGATGAAGATAAGACGGCGTTCATTACCCCCTTCGGCACTTACTGCTTCGTACGAATGCCCTTCGGGCTCAAAAACGCGGGCGCTACCTTCGCACGGCTCATCGCCAAGATCTTCGCCTGCCAATTGGGAAGGAACGTGGAAGCCTATGTCGACGACATTATTGTTAAGAGCAAGAATAAAGAAAACCATGTCGCGGATCTTCGAAAAACTTTCGAAAGCTTGGTGGCAGAGAGAGTAAAGCTCAATCCATCCAAATGCGTTTTTGGCATAGACGCAGGAAAACTGTTAGGCTTCCTGGTCTCCCAGCGTGGCATTGAGGCGAACCCGGAAAAGATAAGGGCCATCCAAGATATGGCTCCACCAAGAAACCTAAAGGAAGTGCAACGGCTGGCGGGGCGAATAGCAGCACTTAGCCGATTCCTGCCAAAATCTGCGGAGCGAAGCCTGCCGGTCTTTAAAGCCCTACGTTCAAACGATGCCTTTGCTTGGAGGAAGGAGTGCCAATGCGCCTTCGACAATCTAAAGCGAAGCCTCGCGGAGGTCCCTATCCTGCAAAGTCCGAAGCAAGGTGAAGAGTTCCTGCTATACTTGGCGGCCAGCCCTTCGGCCGTCAGTGCTGTATTGGTGCAGCCAAAAGGTGTAAGGCAACTGCCGATTTACTTCATCTCCGAAGCCCTCCAAGGAGCAAAACTACGATACTCAGAAATGGAGAAACTAGCCTACGCTTTATTGATGGCCTCACAAAAACTCCGTCATTATTTTCAAGCTAATCACATCAAAGTACCAACCACGTATCCTCTTGGGTCCATGCTGTCCAACAAAGAAAGCACTGGCCGTATAAGCAATTGGGCGGTCGAGTTGGCACCCTTCGAGCTAACTATAATGCCGCGCACCGCCATCAAGAGCCAAGTCCTAGCTGATTTCATGGTGGAATGGACTTCTCCAATGGTCGAAGATAATGAGGCTCCAGCAGTATGGTCCATCAATTCTGATGGGTCGTGGGGAGTGAGCGGGGCGGGGATAGCGGCAGTGGTAACGGCTCCCGGAGGTGAAAAGGTTGAGTTCGCAGCAAGGCTGGAATTCCCCTCGATCAACAATGTAGCCGAATACGAAGCGCTTTTGCTGGGGCTCAGGAAAGCGAAAACCATGGGAGTGAGAAGGGCTATCTTACATACCGATTCGATGCTTATTCAGGGACATATCTCTAAAGAATATCAAGTGAAGGATGAACAGCTCCAGAAATATGTCGAAGCAATTAGAGTGATGGAGAAGAGCTTCATTGGGTTCACAATTGTTGCGATACCAAGAGCCCAAAATGAGCGGGCCGACGAGCTGGCGAAGATTGCCGCAGCCGGGGGAATTTTACCTTCGACGGTATTCTTTGAAATATTCCATATTGCTTCCGTTCCTTCCCAGATAAACCTCGTCACCCGAGCAACCGACAAAGATTGGAGGAGCGAGATATACAATTATCTCCTCGAAGGCACAACCCCGTGTAATGAAGCGCAAGCAGAACGTCTGGAGAGGCGAGCGAAGAAATATGCCATCATTGATGGGCTCTTATTCCGTAGTGGCTTTTGCGCCCCATGGCTCCGCTGTGTTTCACGTGAGGAGGGGGTGCAGGACCTACGCGAAGCACATCAAGGAGGTTGTGGAGCACACCAGGCTCCCAGAAATCTTGCGGGAAGAGTGTTCCGAATGGGACTCTACTGGCCCACGGCGTTACAAGATGCCAAGCAGATAGTTCAACACTGTCATGCATGCCAATGGATGACCAAACAAAAGAAGGCCCCGCCTGGTGAGCTACATCCGATACCTCCGGTCTGGCCCTTCGCCAAATGGGGGATGGACATCGTTGGGGTGCTTCCCAAAGCCCGGGCAAACCTTCAGTTCGTAATCGTCGCCATCAACTACTTCTCCCGCTGGATCGAAGTAGAGCGGGTGGCAAAGATAACCACTGACGCTGCCATCAAGTTTCTGTGGAAGATGATCATTTGTAGATACGGGGTTCCCTTTCAGATCGTGACAGACAATGGATCCCAATTTGACTCCAGGAAATTTCGTGATTACTGTGAAAATATTGGGATAAATATCTGCTTCGCCTCAGTAGGTCACCCCCAATCGAACGGGGCTGTGGAACGAGCGAACGGATAGCTTCTTGATGGCATTAAGAAGAGGCTCTATAACTCTGCAAAAGGATCTTGGCCCGATGAGCTCGGCCATGTTTTGTGGGCAACTCGTACCTCAGCCTCAAGAGCAACCGAATTCTCCCCATTTCGGCTCATTTTCAGAGAGGAAGCTGTCTCACCTGCGAAAGTCCTTGCAAAATCCTTACGAATGATCAAAACTCCGACCTACGAGGAATTCGATATCATGTGTGATTTGGTGGAAGAGTAGAAATTTCAAGCCTTAGAGACCATGAAAGCCTACGCGAAGGCTTCAACACGAAACTTCAGCAAGAAGGTAAAAAAACGCGAGCTACATCCCGGGGACATGGTGCTCAAGAAAGCTGCTCCAGCCTTTGCCAAGCTGGAAACGACATGGGAAGTACCATACATCATCCAAGAGTCAACGACGAAGGGGGCACACAAGCTCATCACTCCAGATGGCGAGAAGATACCAAGAACATGGAATACTGACGCACTCAATAAATTTTACCCATAGATGATGAGATACGAAGGCAAAAAATGTACCGGTCTTTATCAATAAAATAGTAAGGAGTCGTTGTGAACCGAGGTCATCTCTACATTCCCCAATATTTGAACCGAAGACCCGGGGCTCTACTCTGGGTAGGAGTTCGCGGACGCTTGGTCGGGCTAACGTGGGCTAACGTCCCACCCATCCTTCGCTCCGAAGGCCCATGGCTTTGCGCCAGGCAGGACTTAGCGGGATGCATGGTTGGGCCAACAACTAGCCCTCCCCCCTCGTTCCGAAGGTCTGGAGCTTCGCTCTGCGTAAGACTTAGTGGGAGGTTTGGTAAAGCTAACGTTCAACCTGACCCTTCAACGTGAAGGCATGAGACTCTATTCCGGCCTAGCCAACATGATAAGCCCGAAAGCATAGGAATATACGATCACGTTGCTGATCTGGATGCAAAAAATGAGGGCTGAGATAAGAATAGAAACAAATGCAAACGAAGACAACAACTCACACAAGAAAGCATATTGTTCATTTTATTATATAAGGCGGCGCCGCGAAATGGAGAGTCTATTACATATACTGACTCTATGCGCCGTACACGCGTTGCACCGCCTCAATGAGGGCATCCGTCACCTCGAAGAGCTTTGGGACCGCATTAACCAGCAAATGGACGCTGGCGATATCACGAGCGAGAGCCTCTTCCCTTGCCAGTTCCTCCAGGGCGCGATCATATTCAAGACAAAGCTCGTCCTCCTCGGGGAGAGCCGCCAGCGGGACCTCACCCCCGAAGTTGAAAACCAGGGGGAGGACCCCGCCCCTAGCAGGAGCTGGAGCGTTGTCGTCCATCCAGGGGAGGCTGGTGACGACGGAAATCGCTAGAAGAAGTGAAGCAAGTGATGTTGAGCAGTGCATGACTGAGTGAGAACTAATGAATAATTTGGGGGAGCCTTAAACCGCGTTCCCCTTGGATATATATATGATACAAGCGAGGAAGTTCAAAAGCCTGGGGTAAATGCAGGCTCAAGGAATCGAAAAGGCAAGGGGAATTAAATCAGAAAATGAACACCAGTTAAACAGCGAATGACTTAAACATACGAACAAAACAAGGAATGCGAAAGGTTTGGATTAAATGCGGGCACAGCAAATCGAGGCATCCACGCGTCCAATTCCCAAGAACTGAGCTATAGGAGGGCCCCTACGAAGGGCATTCGGACATTCTCCTGGCAAAAGATAATAGTACCCGAAGCAAATCGGCTAAGAGGAAGATGGTTTTTCCATTCCCTTCGTCGAATCGCGCAGTACAGCATGAGCTCGGCGCACTGATTCCTTTGTAGTAGAGTCACCATGTTGCCTCCAGAAATCCGACATGAAGTTCGAGGATAATCGGGATGCAGCGGAAGAAGGCTTCACAGACGAGGGAATATCACCAAACCCAGGCAGTGACGGAGCAGCGGAGGGAAACCAAAGTGCTTGCGAACGTGCGTACATCCCTTCGCCTCTAGTAATTGAGCGGTCTTAACGGAGCCTAGCCTCGCGCAGTAATCACCGAAAGTCAGCGCCGAATCCCCAAATATCTTAGTGGACTTCTTGAGAAAAGAGACGGCTTCCAAACTGGATGAAGGAATACGGCTCGGGGCTGCATCAATGCCAAATCGAGGGAGCTGCTACAGAAAGGCCTCTGTAGCTCCGTGAACACCGGAGACAATGGATTATATCTCCTTCCGGACTGCTTCGTAACGCTCCTCTGCTTGTTGAGTGTTGCGAAGGTGCATTTGAACCTCGCTCCGCGCCATTGCAAGTTGTGAAGGGAATTCTTCCGCTTGTTTCTTCAATATATTCTTGCCCTCCTCTGCCACCGCTAAAAGATTTTTCAATTCTTCAATTCGGTCATCCTTCTTTTTCTCATTTCGCTCGGCTACTATACGAGCCCGTTCTTCCTCGGCAAGGCGGCTCCACATCAAGGAAACTACTCCCTCAAGCTCTGCATTTTTTACCGCTAAATCTTGACTCTGTAATGCTTTAGCCTGCGCCCTAGCCAATGATTCATTAGAGTCTCGGAGCGCCTCTGACAAACAAACCTTCTCTGTTTCTAGCTCCGCCACCTATTCCTTCGCCGCCTCGCAATCCTGGACCCCCTTGTTGAATTTATTAAAGTATGCCCGAAACCGGCGAGTCATCTCCGAAGCAACGACGGCCCCCTTTAAGAAGAAGAAGAAAAACGTTAAAAGATAAGGAAATTGTCAACAAAAGAACAAGAGGGGAAGTACCTTCAAATGATGATCCAAGGAAATTTCACAAAGAGAAAGATCATTGATTCCCTCAAACAAAGCTACAGATTTGCTATAAGGAGAAAAAGCTGCACGCATCTTTTTCAAAGCCGGGTCTGCAGAAGTCCCCCTCTCAAAATCCGAAGCCAAAAAATCCGACAAATCAAACCTGACAAAAGAGGAACTAAGGCCACCCACGGAGGTCTGCAAACCCGAAAACAAAGTTCCCCCACCTGAAAGGGGAACATCTTGGGAAATAAGGATCGGGGACCCCTGATCCCCCTCTTCCACAATAACCGGAGGGTCTGATGACACTCCTGTCTGAGTCTGCTCTGATGGCCTAAATGCCTCCGCCGCCTCCGCATCATCACCCCCTGCATCGACTCTGTCAAATCCTGAAAGGATATCACATCCTAACGAGCTGGCGGGAAAAGTGTCAGGAGTAAGACCTTCTGCCCCAGGGGGGGTATCAGGAGTAGAAACGTTTAGTCGGAGGCCGCGGGCTCCAGCAGCTGGCAAATTCGCTATTTCACCCGCAGAAGCATGTGTTTCCTCCATCGCGGATCCAGCTGCATCTCCAGGCAGCTCTCGCATGCCCCCCGAGGCTAGAGTATCGCCTTCGTCACCGTCACCCAAATCAATAGTATCCACACCAGGAATCGCTAAAAACGAAAATCCTGGAGATTGCCCCCCGCCAGCACGCACATCTGCGGAGGAGCCAGGAATAAGAGCCGCAGAAGCCACATCCGTCAAAGTTGGAATAGGGGCTGTCTCGGGCAGGCCCACCTCAGAAACAGAATCATGGACCGGAAGAGGGGTTGTGAGCTCCATCCCAGTTGAAGGGTGCGACCCCCTTGCAAGGTCAGACTCTGACCGGGGACTTGAAAGGATAGGCACACCTGGTGGTTCACCCTCAACAGCTGAGGGTAGTGCTTCAGAAGGCCCCATAGTATCGGCCGGATCAGAAGCGGGCGGCGGTGGAAGGGACATAGCAGCGACGGAGCCGGTAGAATCACCCTCATCGCTGGACTCTTCATCTTTCCAGTCCTCATCCTCATCGTCATCATCTTCTAAATCTTCACTCCCACCGGAGGTAGCAACAACCTGGCGCAGGGCAACACGAGTTAACCTCGCTCGCTTGGTGGGGCGAGGAGAACCGGATGACCCTCTAGGATGAGAGACCGCTCGACGCCCCCAATCAGCAAAACGAGAGCATCGTGTGGCCCCAATGGCACTCACAGCGGCCTCATACTCAACTGCCTTGCAGGGTCCAAGAAGTCGGCGAGCCAACCTTTCAGCTGCTCCGCGCCCTAGGTCTTGTACCCCCTCGGGTCGGACCACCGACACTGTACCTCCGGGCGATCGGTCCAAAGAAACAGCGGAGCTCCTTGCTAAAGGATCGATGCGACACAAACAATACTCCTCAACCAAATCCCGCATTGTACTCTGAGCGCGAAGAGCCTTCAAATAATCAAGACATCTAATTTCTTCCGCAGTTGCGCTCCAATTTGGGGACCGAACGGCGCGAACTGGACCCATCGAGGTACGGAGAGAAGAATCTGGGCCATCAAGTATCTGGTAATACCATCTTTGCATCCACCCTGAATCCTATTTTCCCTTGGCAGCCGCTATGGGGATTTCCTTTGCAAGGGATCTCTTCGTCTGAAAATTTAGAGAACCAAAACACGATCTGTGACCTTCGTTCCCCGTCTTCTGTTGTTTTGGTTGCCAGAATGCATATTCAATAAGAGAAAACAAGCGCCCTGTCAATCTAATTACGGCCGGACGAAAAGCCCATTCCAACACCACTAACCGCACGATAGCATTGGGTGTGAGTTGCATGAGCTCTGCCTGAAAAGCCCGAAGCACGGAGCCAACAAAGGGATGGAAGGAAACCGAAGACCCGCCTCAAGAAACGCCGCAAATACAACAGCTTTGTTTGCTTGAGGCCGGGGGGTTTCCTCGTCACCGGGAAGGCGCATAGAAGGGCGCGCCACTCCAAAGTCCCTCGCCATTATGTCGAGGTCGACAGAGCTCAAGACCGACCGCCCTAAAACGGGAGACAATTCCGCGGCGTCTTCTCTGCTCAAAACCGGCTTCATTTGAGGAGCGCGCCGAGGACCCATGAAGGGTGGAACGATACCAACCCGCCGTCATGCGGGGCTACTGTTGTGGACCAAATGGACTCATCTTCCCTTGACAAGCGAAGCAAGGCTTGTGCCTCTTTACGATTTATAAGAACTCAGCTGTGATATTTAATCCTCCTCCCGCTGGCGAAGCAAGGACCACAAACCTTGGAAGTCCATCCCTCGGGAAAGGCAGAAAAGAATAAAAACAACTCCCCTCTGTAGCGAGGGAGAAAAACGAAGGGAACTCCCCTCCGCTCCATCTCCTATCGACACAAGCACAGTACGGGCTGCCAAAGTCTGACACCCAATGACAACCCCTTCGGGAACACCAGGATATGTCATACTAGCCTGGGACCCTAAAATAAGTAAAATTCCCGTGGAACCCCTATAAAAGGTGTAAGAATAGAGGGTAAAAATGTAGAACACGAATAAAAAGGCCTCATATAGACCCAATCTAGCCCTTGGCTGGAGACAAGTGGAAGAAAAGGGTTAACAGACAATTTAAAAAGGCTTGTACCCCAAGGACATAGTGGGGAAAGAAAGGGCCGACCAATGCATGCATGTTCCCTTACCCACCCTATAAAAAGGAAAGACGATCGCAGACCACAGGGAGAAAAAAAAAGAGACCCCAGCCCCAGAAAAACTCCACAAGAAGAAGACGAAAGAGAAAGAAAAAAGAAGCACAAGAAAGAAGAGCAATTCGGTGGTTCAATACGACCACACCAACCATCCACCAAATTCGTTCCAGGAGTTTGTAATTTAGAGTATCACGATCCTTGCAACCATTTCTACTGCACAACTAAGCATATGCAATTACTTCTCATTATTACCCCTTCGACATTTGTAGATATGTCTAATATGGGTCTAAGTCTATTAAGGTTCATTGTTCGAACCGGGTTGAGGAAATCCACCAACTCTGGGTTTATCTACCGATTCCCACAAACTAACATTTTAATGAACATACAAGCATGCATAATAATTTTGACAATCAGAAATTATGATTTGTAAATATGGCATTCAAAATGGTCAAAGGAGGTGCTTGCCTGCTTGCTCTTCGGTGAAATCGGTCTCCGGGACGTAGTCAGGATCGGCGGCGGCGTTCGACACGTCAGCGTCTATGCGAAAGCAACAAAACTAAAATCATCAATCGAAATAGAGCTAAAAGCAATTAAATACCCTAAAGAATAAAAAACGAAGAACGAGAACCAAATCGGAAAAAGAAATCAGAATTTTTCTTAGAGATCGGCAGTACCGGCGGCTAACATGCGGTAGTACCACCCAAGGCTGGCAGTACCGCCCAGTCTGCCCGGTAGTGCCGCTCAATAGGAACCAAAATAGGTCTTCTCTGGAAATTATCTACCGGCGCGCTACTCCCGGTACTACCTCTGGGACGGTAGTACCGGCTCTGTGGCCCAGTAGTGCCGGTCACCAGAGACCGAACGGGGACCTCTCTGGTTTTTAACTACCGGCGGAGCAAATCCGGTAGTACCGGCCATCCGGCAGTATCCAAGCTGGCGGTAGTGCCGACCTTCTAGGGAAAAGTTTCCCAAAAAGTGGGATTTTGCGCAATTGAATTCAGAACTTCGACGCAAGTGCATGACTAGGTTCCTACCAACTCTAGGGACCCATTCATGCTGGTTTCGTCAAGTTTCGAGTTCGATTGCTCAAAATCTTGCCTTTTGACCTTTCGGACCTCAAAATTGGTGCGGAAATGGATTTCGACTCAAAAAGTGTCGAAACTCGATTTTCTTCGCAGCAACGGGTTCTCTACGGCACTAGGGACTCATACGCGTTTGATTTGAAAGCTTCGAGACTTCGGAACACAAAATCACCTCGAATGCCCAAAGTGCAACTTTTGCAAATCTACCAGAATAGCGGATTTGCAACACGCGCATTAGCTCCGTTAGTTTACTAATGTTCTCCACAATCGAGAGATCGACTACAACTCTCGATGCACGATGATCGAACCTCTAAAATCCGAAAACCGTAATTTACTCCCAAATTCAATTCTCATCCCGAATCGGGTTCAAACTCGATTCTTCCACAAGAATCGACTTTCGAGGCATGGAATATATTCGCGGGTCGCTTTCTCGACTTTCCGGAGCTAAGGTTTCAAAAGGGAAGATTCTGAAATTTCGAGAAATGACATTTTGAAGCGAATAAGTCCAACGAAAGGTAGATTAGGGCTTCCAAGATGACCCGATCACACAAAAAGATTCTTCTAACCCCGACCTAGGTCTAACTACCCGAGAAATGATGCTCCACTAATAGAACTAGGGTTTCTAGGGTTTACCCATAAAGAAAAAGGAAAGAGAGAGGGAGAGAGGTAGCTAGGGTTTGAATCAACTCAAGGAATTAAGTTCAAACCTTGAATCCACCTCAAAAGGAGACGACTAAGGGCTTGAGGAAGCTCCACCACGTCTTGTCCTTACCTCTACTGGCTCCAACCGAGCTCCAACTGGCCGGCAACGGAAGGGCAGGGCGAGCTCGCACTTGGAGGAAGCAATGGAGAGGGAGGAGAGGAAGGAGAGGTGAGGGACTGAGGAATGAAGGAGAGGGGGTGAGGAGAGGGTCCTCCCCCTGGTTTTGGCAACGTGGTCGGGCACAAAAACCGAGGAGATAGCGATGAAGCTCTGTTCCCCGTTCCAGACGCTTCGGCTGGTAGTACCGCCCGAAACGGCTGGTACTGCTGCTCGACCGGTAGTACCGCAGGCAGGACTATGCGGTACTGCCGCCCAGCAGCTGAAAACTCTGGATTTTTGAGATTTTCGCAACGGCTCTTGATCGTTTACGTTGGAGACTTTTGGGATAGGTGCGGGGAATCCTAATGAAGGTTCATAAACTTAGGTTTGGGTTCCAACTTATGCGAATCGAAATTTCACCCGAATTCGAATTCAGGGGCTCCGATCGGGGAAATCAAATGAGCAAAATGGCAAAAATGGAAATCGAGAGCAAATAACTTCAAATTAAGATTCGAAAACAATTCAGAGCACTAATCCACACTTAATTAGCCTGATTAAGCTTAATTACAAAACGTGGGTGTTACAAAGTAGTATTTATTCTCCCTTTTTCTTTTGGGCTGTTACAATAGTAATGTGCGATCATAGTTGATTTCTAAAATGGATGCGTTGTATGTTGTAATATGTTATCTGAATTCATTTCTGAAATATGTCATAATAATTTGCTGGTGATACTCTGTACTGTCTTTTGTTTCATATGGCGTGGCTAGCATTTTATGAGGTTAGCCAATAAATCAAAATTACTAAAAAAATAAAAAAAAATCATATCACAGACGGTTTCAAATTTAGAACCGTTTGTGATATGGGCTTATCACATCATCCCAAACGGCCATGATGTGATGAGCCCACATCACAGACGGTTCGAAATTTTGAACAGTCTGTGATGACTTTTTTCACTGACGGTTCTGTGATAATTTATAGTCATTACTGGTAATTTGATACAAACGGTTCATAAAACTATGTGATGTGGTTTGTAAATAATCTATGACGTTTTTTTAGTAGTGAAAGGTACGTCAACAGAAATAAGGAAAAAAAGAGATCTACATGAGCATTAGACTATCTCCAGCAATTTCCCTTCATTCCATTCCCTTCCCTATTCTCTTCCCCATATTCATTCCTTTTATTTCCTACCATCTCCAATAGCATCCCCTCAAGGGAATTTGTGAAGGGATTTGAATGATTTTACCCCTCCTCCTTTTTCATCTTCTTGCTTGATCATGGCCGTCGCGGAGAAGCCAACCAATCACACCCGAGTCCATAGAAATCAATGATGCATCCATGGATACCGAGCAGACTGAGAGTAAATCACCCCTTTGCTACACCGTCTCTCCCCGTGCACTACCCTCCTCCGCCGGTGGTCGTCAAGGCCGCCCACCGGAACCTCGCCCCTCTCCATGAAACGCTCTATCAGGTGATTCGTCGCATCGTGCCGATTGCAACGATCGAGTATTGGAAGAAGGCCGTCCATGTCGTGCCACCACATCGGTAAACACAGCACTAGACTACATGGCCGCAGCGGCAGCCATGGCAGCCCCCAGCGCCGCCTGGTCCTCAGGTACTTCTCCTTCTAGCTCCAGCTGGAGGTGCCGTCGACCTCCAAGCGATCGGAGGAGAGCACGGGCCAGCGTGTGGCCATGCACTTCGCCTTCCAGAGCTCGTGGCAGGCGACGAGGTCACGCAGCTGGGTGCAGGTGCACTCCACCTTGGCGAGGTCCTCTGCGCTGAGCTTGCTCAGGATCGCGGTCTGTAGGTCGGCGGGGAGGGACACGAAGCGCGGCGGTAGCCGCGTGCTGTTCTCGCGGCAGATGTCCACGAACAAGTGCCGAGACAGCCCGTCGGCAAGTGCCTTCGTGCGTTGCTGGCCAACAAGTCGGCGGTGGCGTCCAGGCCGCAGGAAAGGAGCGGCGCGAGGAAGAACGCGTCGAGATGATATTGATAATTTGCTCTTGAAAGATTAATCCTTTGGATCATGATGCCACTTGAGCCAATGATATATAGAATCATCTGAGTCAATAAAATGTGGGTCCAGTGGTAAATTTACGAAGCCACATGTTTGAAGTGGCGTCGACGTCCAATGCGTGGCCGGGCGGTTGCTGTCGCCGGTGAGGTAGCCGAGTATGACAAGATTCCCATGAGCGCAGAGCCTCAGGACGGCGGCCTCAGCGCCGGCTGCCTCGCGCCTCCGCCGCACGAGCTCCGGGATTGTGTATCGGAGCGCGAGAGTTGACGCTGTCGCGCCCACTTGCTCTGGAAGGCGGTGCTTCGGCGGCCTGGTGCTGGGGACAAAGCCCACGTCGAGGAAGGCGGCGTGGGCGATGACGACGAGGTGACCGAGGGGAGCCTCGGCTTCCCACTGGCCGGCGTCGATGTCTTTGTGCAGGGGAGGGTGCCGGAGCATCGTGACGGTACATTCCAAATGCCCATTGACAATGTTACGGCCTAACTGAAATGGAGCTTTTTTTCCATTAATTCTTTCGCGTTGTGAACAAGGAGAATTTCCTTGTCATTTAACATAGCGCTAGTTGTTGTACTATGTAGCCGACTCTACTTGGGGTTTCGTACCAGAAGATTCCTCAATTTGATTTTTCTATGTTATCCCAGGGATGAAATAAATTTTCTTCTTCTTCTTCTTCTTCTTCTTCTTCTTCTTCTTCTTCTTCTTCTTCTTCTTCTTCTTCTTCTTCTTCTTCTTCTTCTTCCATTAGAGTACTATTTTACCAAAAAGTACTCAATTTTCTACGTAATGGATGAGGAATATTCTTTGTGCATGTTCTTTTTATATTAATTACATACTAGTTTTACATAAATTAAATTATGTAAAAATATATTATGTGACATTTTGTAAAAATTCAGAACATTATTCTTTTTTGTATGGCCTTTTTACATCAATTATGTACTAGTTTTACACAAATTCACTACTACAGAAACGTACATCACAATCGGTTCTTTTTGGTCATCACAGTCGGTTTTGGTGGCGATACAAAGTCCAACGACAGTGATAAGGTAGATATATCACAGTCGGTTTTTAACCGACACTAATAATACATTATCACTGTCGGTTCTCAACAGGAACCGACTGTGATATTACACTTATCACAATCGGTTTTATCTTAGAACCGATTGCGATAAGTATAATATCACAATCGGTTCTTTTTAGAACCGATACAAATGATTACATTATCGCAATCGGTTCATTTGTAGAACCGATGGGGATAATAATAATATCACAATCGGTTCATTTGTAGACCCGATTCAAATTATTACATTATCACCATCGGTTCATTTGTAGAACCGATGGGGATAAGAATAATATCACAATCGGTTTATTTGTAGAACCGATTCAAATTATTACATTATCACAATCGGTTCTTTATGCAAACCGATTGCGATACGAAACATATCCCAATCGGTTCCAGTAAGAACCGATTGTGATGATGTTACTGCCCATCGTCCGAAAATGGCCTCGCATTGACAATATGACACATTCATGACAATCCACAGAATCACAGAACATATACATCACAATCTACACACATTACATTCAAATTAATATTGTTTTCGATCTGTAACAGATCACATTCACATTCAGATAAATTTTGTTTACACTTTATGGACTAGTATTTGCTTGAATTGTCTCTATATCTACCATCATCTGCTATAACTTCTGTCCAGTACCACTGGCATAAATAGTCTCGTAATTTCTTGAGATCAGTGTTGGTTAGGCTCTTCCGGATGATATCAAGGTCCTGCAAAATAGATAGTAGTGCACTAATATATTTAAGGCTTAAATTGGTATTGTAACATGCTGATAGTATTATGCTTGTAAACAAATATCAAATAGACAGTATTGCAAATAATCTGCTTTATACCTTAGGGAAAACATGTGAGCGACCAATCAAATTCAGCATGTGATGCATCACGTAAAAGCCACACAGATCATCGCACCCTTGTTGATGACACTGTGAACAAAGAAACTTAAATTAGGAGACGAATTAAAAATAGGTGCAAGAAAAAAATCCTATGATAGACACTTGTACCTTGAAGCGCTTCCACTCGAGTTTGGTGCCTTGTTTATCATTGTATGGGCCACGTTCAGCAACGTAAGACATGAAAGCCCTATACATTGGAGAGATGCCATGCATTGAGGTTAAAAATACCTAACGTAGTTCAATATGTAAAGTGTTAGGTTAGAGGAATGTACTTACTTCTGCAAAACAGGCTCGATCGCATAGTCCATCGGTCTATTTTCGAGTGAGTTCAACGTGTAGACCTTGTTTTGACTCGGAACAACCACAAGTAGAACCCAATGGTTGCTTATTAAACGGTACACAATGCAAGAGAATAAGTTAATACAAGGTTGAAGTGTGTACATGTAATTGAATTGTATAGTAGTACATACTCCTGGTGGTATGGGAAGAGAATGAAGTCCTTTTTTGCCTCCTCATGCAATGCCTGCTTGATGTATCCTGCAAGGAACTCCGATTGATACTTAGCCATGGTCGCAGACACCATCTCGGGGTCGACAAACCCGACAGGGTGTTGACCCGTCACGGCTCGCTGCCTCATGAACCTGCAATTCATGTCAATTGTTAAAAAATATAATACAAAATCAATAAATAGTCATCTGATTGAGTATGGTGCGAGACTCACAGCGTCCAGGATCGTATGGTAGAAATATCGACGGCTTTCAAGCTATACATAAAGTACAGATCCTCAAAACTGACTGGAAAGGTCCCATCCTCCTTGCGGTGGAATTGGCCCGCTCGATACTTCACTATGAAATCGTGGCGAGACTCGGCCTCATGTGACCTATCGATGTACCATCCATGTAGGTGTCGACTGAACAAGCCCAAAGAATTCAATTCTTGGCTTGGGAGAAAGGGCTTTCCATGTATGTACCGCTTGTGATCATCAGGGTGCTCTGTGCCCTCTGACAACTTTGCCTTCTTCACGGAGGGACTCTCTGAACTCTGCTTTGTATCTTTCGTCATCGTGGTAGAAGTCCTTTTGCGCCCCACCTGCGCACCAACATTTGTAGCTGCAGGCGTAGGTGCAGGAGGTGCAGCTGCAGGCGTAGGTGCAGGTTGTGTAGCAGGGGCAGGAGCATGTGCAGCAGGAGCAGGAGCATGTGCAGCAGGAGCAGGAGCAGCAGTAGTTGGAGGAGCAGGAGCAGCAGTAGTAGGAGGAGCAGGAGCAGGAGTAGTACCAGGAGCAGCAGCAGTAGTACCAAGAGCAAAGAGGAGCGACATCGATGAGTACGAGGAGCAAGAATAGAGCAGCAAAGAGTGCAGCAGGAGGAGCAAAGACTAGTAGGAGGAGCAAGAGCGATATGAGCAGCACCAAGATGCAGCATCAGTACTAGCGAGTGATAGTAGTAGCAGCAATAGCGATAGCGAGCAGCAGCGATACCCGATAGTGATAGCAGAGTGAGAGCGCATAGCGAGTAGCGATAGCAGCAGTAGCGCAGCTTGTACCAGCAGCAGCGTATGGCGGCAGGAGGAGGTGCTTGCACTACGACACCCGTCGCGGGCCACTTGATGAACGACATCCGTGCTTGCCCGAGAGTGGTGATATCTTCGTTCGGGGGGAACTCCAGGGCATGAGACATGTAAACATCGTGGACATAGTCCACCTGCACCCTCATGTAGCCCATCCCCAAAGGTATACCATGCACCGTGTCATCCTCCTTGCTTGGAAATGCAACCCCGCGCAGCCTCAATCTGTATTCCGTCGTCGACCAGGACTAGCCGGCACTTGGTAGGACCCTGCAAGAAGTGATCAGCATCTTCATCATAATCTGTGTTAAGCTTACTCATGTACCTTTTGGTCTGAAACAGTTATTACCTTGAGGTGTGGAATGCACAGTTCCTTATTGGAAGCGCAGCTGCTAGGGCGTAGCATAGGCGATGGTTGAGGAATCTGATTCTGCGAGAACATCGCCATCATCTCAGCCATCATCTCAGCCTTTAACTCCTCCTTCAACTCCTCCTTCATCTGCAAACGGATCCGCGCCTCACGTGCTTCCCATGATCTTGCCCGGGCACTGGACGCGCTCTCCTCTACAAAGAAGGACCTCTTCGTATACCCCGCACCTGCGGCAAGCACCCGCCCCTTATGATCGGGCTTCCCGATTGCCGAAGACAGGATGTCCCGTGACCCTTGGCTTTCAAATGCTCCTTGCTCTTTCCGCAGGCTTACCTCCTCCTGCAAAGCGCAAATATAAATTATTACTAAAATACAATGGGAATATAATATGCAATGTACTATGTTAGATATCTTACGATGGTCGTGACGATCCAGGCGGTCGCGGGGTTTGGAATGACAATCTGACCGTCAGATGTTTTCTTCGTCCTCGCTAATACCCAGTCGCGTGCCCGCTCCTCGCATATGTGGGAGTAAGGCATCGTTGTCCCAGAGGTGGCACACTCAGAGGCTAGTCGCACCCACTCTGCCTTCTTCCCTACGTACCCACCGGAACCGAGGTGGTGCGCGTGTGTGTTACGCCTCTGTATAGCGATATTCTTCTCTCTCAGCTCCTCCGCCTCGGGCGTACTCCTCATCCTTGCGAACTCCTCCCAAACCTCGGGTGTAACAAAAGGATACCTTTGGAAGGGAGTACGGTCTTTCAACACGAACTCGGCATGCATGGTCACCCTGAAATGCCTCAAAGCCACACCCATTCTCTTCAAGGCGTACTGTCTCGCATTGATTTCATCTTCCTCTGGTATAATCCATTTTCCCTTAACTCGCCCCACGATCGGTTCTTACGCTCGCCGCTTACTTCCTTCCTCCAGTCCTTAATTGTGATCGGCACTCGCTCCCTCACCAATTGGCCGATAAAAGAGGAGTAGCGCCCCTTAAACGGCCAGACCCGTGCAAACCCCTGGCATTGAATTGGAGCACTTGCGGCGTTCTCCTGTGGGCTCCTTTATTCGGTCCTCTGGCCTTTCTAACCTTCCTCGAAGGGGTAGCAGGACCTTCTTCTCTCTGGGCGTTGAGCCGGTGCTCTCTCTTTGCGACATTTCAAGTAAGTACGTATATTGTCAAACCTAAACTTCATGAGAGGAAGCAATTCAAATTTCACATAATAGAAAGCATTTCACATGTCTATCTCAGAGACCGACTAAGTAATGCACGCATTACCAACGATGACTCCTAATCTCTAATTAGGTTAGGTCCTAATCCCATTCGAGGATATGTGGTTCGAGCAAGTTCCTAAGCTGTTGTACAACTCTAGAGAAAATTTGGCAAGACATCTCATTTGTTCTCCAAATACACGTCTCGACAACATGTCAAGAGGGTGTGTATTCGAAGAACACCAGGGAGATGCTGCCGAAACTTTCTCTAGAGTTTGTACAACAGCTAAGGAACTTGCCCGAGCCACATATCCTCGAACTGTCCAAAAAACGTGGACAATTCGAGACTGCTTATTTATTAATATGCCATTTTAGCATACTTATAAACAAGCACCCTCGAACGGGAGACGCATAGGTTACGCAACTAAACTCGATAATAAAGTGCGATAATATAGCATGTGTTACAAGTTTCAAATTGCAATGATGGATTGCTCTCAGATTGCTATAGAAGGGTTGCTAAATTAATTAGCCGTCCAACTTCTAGATGGCCAATATATCACCGGCTATTACATCTTAAAATTCAAGGATTACACAACCCTAGAACATCACTGCTATAGCACAGAAAACAACAAGTGCAGCATAATATCAGAATGAATATAGCACTAATCTAACCCTACCACAATGCATTAAGAGCAAGTGCCACCAAATTGTCGACTAAGAGCATAAAGGAATAAGCACTGACCTTTGCTCGACCTAGAACAATGCATTAAGAGCAAGTGCCACCAAATTGTCGACTAAGAGCGGTGTTGTTCTAGGTCTAGCAAGTTCCTTTAATGATCAGATTCATCAAGCCGCATTCAAAAGTAATCATCATCGACCTAGTTACAACCAAATACAGCCCACAGTCCGAAATGCATCTTACAGTGCGCCGAACCGAGTCGGCCCTGGGGGCGGAGCCGATGGGGGACGCGGCGATGGGGGACGAGCCGGAGGGGGAGGCGCCGGGAGGACCCAGAGGAGGAGGCGCCGGGGAGGCGCCACGGGTACCCGCCATCGGGAGAGGAGCGGGGGAGGCGCCCACGGGGTAGGCGCCGGTCGGGGAGGTGGTCGAGCTAGGGTGTGGGAGGAGCCAGAGGGGGAGGCGCCCACGGGGTACCCGCCACTGGGAGAGGAGCCGGGGGGGAGGCACCCACGGGGTAGGCGCCGGTCGGGGAGGTGGTCGAGCTAGGGTGTGGGAGGAGCCGGAGGGGGAGGCGCCCACGGGGTACCCGCCGATGGGGGAGGCGCCGGGGGGGAGGAGGCGGAGGGGGAGGCGCCGGTGCGGGAGGTGGTGGAGCTAGGGTTGTGGAATGAATTGAAACGAAATCAGTGCGCGCCGAAATGAACTGAGTGTGCGCGCCGAAATGAAAATGCTCTGGGTTTTATCACGGTCGTTTCTATAGAAAAACCGATCGCAATTATACTGAGTATCTGTGTCGGGTTATATAGAAAAACCGATCGCAATTATCTTGAGTATACGTGTCGGTTCTATAGAAAAACCGATCGCAATATGTGTAGTATCTGTGTCGGTTCTTTAAAAGAACCGATCGCAATTATACTATCATGCGGTTTCCTAAAGAACCGATTGTGATAACTATGATCCAATTTCTAATTTTTTTTAAAACAGAATCTTCATTCAAATTTGCTATACTATAAGATCCATTTGACATATATATTCTACAAAATGCCACATTATACAGGGAATTCTTACAACATAATTTATTTAAAATACAACCCTTCTTGATGATCTACACGCATGTAATGTGTTCCATGTGTGCCGTCTTCACCACAGCAGACATGCCCCATCTGCAAGCGGAGGTGTTTCATCAAATTGGTTGTACTCTTCTTCATCTACGACATTTTCAACTCCAACAATCCTCCTCTTGCCATGAAGTACGACGTGCAACCTCGGATTGGCCGGGTCACGCACGTAGAAAACTTGAGTTGCTTGCTTTGCGAGGACGAACGGTTCATCTCTGTAGGCCAGTCTATTCAGATCAACAAGTGTAAAACCTGTCTTGTCGACCTTAACTCCGTGAGGAAGTCTCACCCACTTACATCGGAACAATGGAACTTGGTATATTCCGTAGTCGAGCTCCCATATTTCTTCGATCATCCCGTAGTAACAATTCATTGCAGTTGACGATCCTCTAATTGAGTGATCATCGGACAAAGCATCTATGCTCACACCACTGTTTTGCACTGTACTCTTTGCATCTTGACTTTCAGTATAAAATGTGTAGCCATTAATATCGTAACCTTGCCATGTCTGTATATTAAATCTTGGTCCATCAGCCAACCATTTGACATCCTCGGTACTAACGGAGACCTTCACCTTTTCTTTGAACCATGTGAGGAATCGATCGTTGTGTTCTCGTGTGATGGAAAGCTCATCCATAAGTGGATTCTCTTCCCGTAATATCAACTTGTGTTGTTCGATGTATGGATGAACTTCTACATTGTGTTGCAAGACTGTGAAATGTGCTTTACAGGACATATCAAATTGTGGGCTCATTAGATTTGACCCAATGGTTCCTTTGCCACCAAGTCTGCCCTCATGACGAGATATAGGAACACCAATCGGTTGTCTTTTACCTAGGTAGTCCACGCAGAACTCAATAACCTCTTGATCCCATAACCTTCAATAATACTACCCTCAAGCTTCGACCTATTCCTCGACGTATGACTTTAATATACCCATGTACCTCTCGAACGGATACATGTAACGCAGAATGCGGGTCCACAAATCTTAATCTCTCTAACAAGGTGAACAACGAGGTGGACCATGACATCGAAGAACGACGGGGAAATGCATCTCAAGTCGACAAAGAGTCTGCACCACCTCACTCGTAAGTTGTCCAAAGACATCGGGATCAATAACCTTGCATGAAATCGCATTGAAGAAATAGCATAGCTTCGTGATTGCCAACCTGACGTCATCTGGTAGGATATTTCGATTGCAACAGGAGCATTTGGGTCATCAAGACATGACAGTCGTGGGACTTCATACCGATCAACTTCAAATCATCCATAGACACAAGCTTCTTAATGTTTACGGAGTAGCCCGATGGAACTTTAATATCGTGGAGACACTTGCAGAGGTCTTCTTTCTCTTTCTTGGATAAGGTGTAGCATGCAGCAGGGATGTACGGCCCTTTTCCATCCTCCTCCATCATTGCAAGCTTGGGCCTGATCCCCATGTAGGTCATATCGCGGCGAGCATTCACACCATCCTTGGTCTTCCCAGGTATGTTCAGCAGGATGCCTACCAAATTATCACAAACATTTTTCTCAACGTGCATGACATCAATACATTGACGGACATCTAACTCCTTCCAATATGGTAAGTCCCAAAATATCGACCTCTTTTTCCAAATGGTCCTAGGACGAACAGATTTACGGCTCTTACCATACTGAACATCGATATCCTCTACGCGTGAATATACTTGCCTTCCAGTCATAGGCTGCGGGGCTGCACGAACTTCCCTCTTTCCATCAAATTTGTCATCCATCTTACGATATCGATGAGTTCGGGGTAGAAACCTACGGTGACCCATGTACACCGTTTTCCTCGAATTCGGCAACCACAAGCTATCAGTGTCCTCTTCACAAATTGGACAAGCTTTGGCTCCCTTCGTGCTATAGCCCGCCAAATTACCAAAGGCTGGGAAATCATTTATGGTGCAAAATATCATAGCCCGTAGGGTGAAGTTCTCTCTTTTGTATGCATCCCACACCTCAACCCCCACATTCCACAATTTGACCAAATCCTCAATTAGTGGTGATAGGTACACATCAATATCATTACCCGGCTGTTTGGGTCCTGAGATTAGCAACGACATCATGATATACTTCCGCTTCATGCATAACCAAGGAGGCAAATTGTAGATACACAACAAAACCGCCAAGCATCTTGTGTCGACTGCTCATATTACCAAACGGATTCATACCATCCGTACTCAATCCAAATCTTATGTTCCTCATCTCGGCACCAAACTCCTCATGTTCCCAATTAATGTTTCTCCATTGAGCCGAATCAGCGGGATGTCTCAACTTGCCATCTTCCTTTCGAGATTCATAATGCCAACGCAACAATTTTGCCTCTTTAGGATTTGCAAATAACCGCTCTAAACGGGGAATGATGGGCAAATACCACAACACCTTGGTTGGTGCCCCTTTTTTCACATCTTCACCGTGGTCAATTCGGTTCTTACGCTTCTTGTCATTACGCTTCTCATTTTGTTTGTATCGGGTACACCACAAGCAGGACAAATCTTGTGATTCCTTATGGACGTTGCGGTATAGTATGCAATCATTTGGACATGCATGTATCCTTTCTATTTCCATTCCCATGGGACATAATAGCTTCTTCGCTTCATAAATACTTGTTGGCAACTCGTTTCCCTCCGGAAGCATATCCGAAAGAAGTATTAAAAGTGCATTGAAACTTGTATCTGTCCAACGGTGTTTTGCCTTCAGTTCAAACAATGCAAGGACCGAACCCAACTTGGTGTATTCCCCTTTGCAACCTGAAAACAATGGTTTGGCATCGTCATCCATCAAGCTTTTAAATTTTTCGAACTCTCTTTCCGTGTAATTTCCCTCCACATCCCGCAACATTTGATCTAAATTATCCTCATCAAACATATCACGCTCCAACTCCTGATCGGCTTCCAGCATATCTTCGTTGCATATCACAGGGGTACTACCTGTCTCCCCATGATGGATCCAACACGTGTAATTCCTCACGAAGCCACGTCGAATCAAATGGCCTTCAATTTGAGATGAGTTGTTAAATCTCCTGAGATTGGTGCAATCAATACAAGGACAATATATGAACTTTACACCCCTCATAACCATATCTTCTTCTGCAATTCTTATGAACTCCTTAACTCCCCTCAGAAATTCAGCACTCACACGGCTTTTGTGATACATCCATTCTTCACGGTCCATCTACAAGTAAACCGCAAACAATAAATTAATAATGCCCTAATCAATGAATGATCTTAAAGAAACGTATATCTGTAGACCGACTAAAATGCGTGCGTACCAACGATGACTCCTAATATCTAAGTAGGTTAGGTCCTAATCCCATTCGAGGATATGTGGTTCGAGCAAGTTCCTAATTAAGATGTTGTACAAACTTTAGAGAAAATTTGGCAAAGATCTCATTTCTCCAAATACACGTATCGACAACATGTTAAGAGGATGTGTATTCGGAGAACACTAGCCAGGAGATGCTGCGAAACTTTCACTACAGCTTTGTACAACAAATTAGGAACTTGCCCGAGCCACATATCCTCGAATCGCCCAAAAACATGGACACTCGAGATCGCTTATTTATAAATATGCCATTTTAGCATACTTATAAACAAGCACCCTCGAACGGGAGACATAGGTTCTGTGACCTAATTAACTATTATATATAATTGATCATATTAATAATATTAAAACAATTAATTTAAGTCCTACTGCAATATTGAAGAGATTTCTAAGAATTAATGCTGGTCACCTTTCGATCGAGGAAAACCACAAGCGAGGAAATCTAGCTCTGATCAAGCTAGCACGGGTTTCAATTAACGGAGACCTTCAACGCACCGATCTCCTCCACTACCATACACTCGCTAATGAGACCAAATCAAAATCGAATGATGTACATTAATACAACATTGAAGGGATTCGAAGGAATCGGGCCCACCTGTTGAATAAAGCCACAGGTAAGATAGGCTGGAAAATAGAGAAATCGCCTAGCGAACTAACTCGACGAGAGTTAATAAGTTCATTCCCGAGTCCAGACGGTACATATAAAACCTAGCGAGCCTCATCACAATCGGTTCTATAGAAGAACCGTTTGTGATTAATTAGTTATCACCGTAAACTATATGTAAAACCGATTGTGATAATTTGATTCTCAACGCATCGGTTTCTTTATAGAACCGACACGAGATAATATATCGATGTCGGTTCTCAAAAGGAACCGATCAAATCAAGTCAACATCACGATCGGTTCTTGATAAGAACCGACACGGATATCCATTCGCCCCCTCGTCTTCCCCGCCATTTTGACGTTCAAACAATACTAGCATTGATCACACCATATAACTCCTTTTGTTCTCTGCATCCTGGTCACATCGGTATAAGTCTTCCTCCTTTCGTTCTCTGCATCTTCGACCGGCAATGGCAGCGCCACCACCACCATCTCCCGCAAGTTCTGACGACTCCGTGGAGTCGCCTCTCTTCCATCCTCCTCCACCGTCCTCACCGCCGCCGGTAGCGCCGCCTCAGCCTCCGGCGCCTCACTCCGGCGTGGCGCCAGCGCCCCACCTGTCTCCCGTCGTCCCTCCCGGCTTCTCACCCCATCCGGGCGCCTCCAAAGGCAGCAGGAAGCGCCCCAGAGATGACGACGACGACGAGGAGGAGGAGGAGGACGACGACTACGAGGGGGACGACGAGGAGGACGACGACGACGACGAGGAGGATGGAGGAGGAGGAGGAGAAGGAGGAGGAGGAGGAGGAGAAGGTGGAGGAGTACTACGCGCCGATCACCATAGGGACCGACGCGTCGTCTAGATCGGGTTCATCATCGGAGGATGAACCATCACTAGTCCGCGTAGTCTCCAGCGACTCTGGCGACTCGGGTGACTCGGGTCACTCGGATGACTTCGGTTGATTTCGGGTTACTCGGGCTAGAGCCGCGAGTAGTAACTTTTATATATGAGGTGTAATGCAGTCCCCCTTTATATGTTTACTAATTATACACAATGGATGTGGTGATATATTGTAATGAAATACAGCTTGTTTAATATATTAGGGTTGTTGGCCTAGTGCGAGATGAAATCTATTAATTGCCTTTACACTATTTTGAATCTCTTTTATATTTTTGTGCATTGTATCTTTCTAATGTTCTGTTGTTCCAAGTCAAAATGTTTCATGTCCTATTGATAAAAACAAGTATAATGTGTGGAATGGTATATATATTATTATTATCTCGCTGCATGCATGCTACTATAATGTTATATATAATTTGCATCACTACATGTGTCTATATAAATTGTCCGAGAGTTGAACCGCGAGTTGGGATTCTAGCAGACAGATCGTTTCATCGTCAGAAAATACAAGTTTTGCACAAATATTAAAGCATGAATGAAGGGCACAAGAGGTCTGTGTTGGGATTCTAGCAGAGCGGGCTGTGTTGGAGTTTGTTTTTTTCTTCTTCCCTGAAGGGGAAATGTGTGAGTGGAGGATCTCACAAAAACTATGTTTCTAATGAACTGTACGTTCTTGGTTGCACGTGGTGTTGCCAAAAAATCATCACAATCGGTTCTGAAAAAGAACTGATTGTGATAACCCCTGTGCTCATCACAATCGGTTTCTTCCCAAAACCGATTATGATAATACCTTCTCATTACAATCGATTCTGGAAAAGAACTGATTGTGATAACTCAATGCTCATCACAATCGGTTTCTTCCCAAAACCGATTGTGATAACTCTACTTATTACAATCGGTTTTAGATAAAAACCGATTGTGATAACAAAATTATTATCACAATCGGTTCTTATCTAGAACCGATTGGGATTATTATAAATATCTGTCGGTTCTCTCTAAGAACCGATTGTGATAACCTGTTACCAAGATTTCCAAATGGAATATGCTTATCACAATCGGTTCTGAAGTCAAAAGTTTAGAACCGACACAGATGAAGCGATAGTAATGTGTCATTCTGTAGTAGTGATTAAATTATATAAAATATAATGTGACAATTTGTAAAACAAAGAGGAATTAAAAAAACTGTAAGGAACAAAACAAAAACAAAATGTGGATCACAAAGTTAATATTGACAAAGTAAAAATTTTAAAAGCACAACTTGGATCTCAAAGCAATGTCTAATATACAGAAAAAAAGATTAAGTGTTCAGAAATTAAAAGAACTCAAGTGCCATTTAGCAATTCTCAAGATTTTTTTCTTACCTGAATTTCGTTACATGCATGGCTAGATATTATAATACATATACTTATATTTGAGAATGTTATGTCACTGAAAATACAATTGCATTTCTTGTACAACCATAACATATCTCAAATTTATATCTCATTAATGTCAGCCGTTATAGTCTGGATCCACCATAATCGGTGATGTAGATCCTTCTCTTTTTCCGATTAACATGGTGATTTCTAGCCCTTGGGAGAGTATGTGTGTTTCTTTTTCTATCTTTTTAATAAATATAACTAGCGAATTTACCACGCAATTGCACGTCTAGGTCCTATAGTGCATATGTTTATACCTAAATAGAGAGTTGTACTTGTTATACTACTCAAATACTTACATGGTTGTTTTCGTTATACAATCGTGAAAACTCACATATCTATACATATTTAATCTACACTATTATAATCTTGACCTACCATAATCAGCGGTCTTGATTTTTCAAGCTTTGAGGACAAGCTGGTGACTTTTTTTCTTTTACTTTATGACGTAGATAGGTTTTTTTGTTTGACTCTGACACAACCTGCATAGTCTGCAAGTGTGAGTCCATCCTTTTTATGCTACAGTGCATCATAAAACATAAAATAAATATTATAAAGTGCATATGGTGCTAGCCCTATCGCGAACGCCTAGTAGGTCTCGTAGTCATGCACGTAGTGATACCTGGCACCTCCTGTACTGGTAACAAGGATGAGCCATCTCCCAACACTGATCATGAAATAAGTCCCATCGCGACGTATAACACCTTCCAGAAAGGCTACTCGGCGACGAAATGCTACAAATTTCATCATTGCCTGCCGATGGTATTGATCAGAAGCACTAAGGAATCCCACCAAAGTACGTTGATTCTCATTCTGAATGGTAGCGGGATCCGAGTAGGTGACTTCTCTTGTCGGCAATGCTGAAGGAATCTCTTGATAGACTGTAGCGAACTCCGGCAATGCATGTCGCAGAGGGACGACTGCCACATAAGCGACTTCTTTCATCGCGGCCTGCACAGAAGCTCCTGGACCATCGAAGGACTAATTCGCTTCACCGTAGACAACCCTCGCAGGGATATCTACTCGAGCAATGAACTCTACTATTACTGGACTGACCATAGCTTGAAATACTATGTATCGTGGATTATCATTGAATCGATCAAATTCCAGCATCTGGGCTAAAACTCCCATCATGCTCGAATCCTCCCGATCAATGGTGACATAGCAATGAGTATATCCTTCCATCTGCACATTTAATAAGAAATTAGTATTCCAGATCAAATGTAAGATGAAAAGAAAATACTTGTAGTAGAAGAGTAGACGATATAGCAGGAAATTATTAATAACAGATATAGCAAATTTACATTCCTAAATATAAAATTGTCTAATTCAAATTTTAAATTTCAACTAGCGATCATTCTAACTAAGGTATACCTACAATCTGCATAGCTCTGATACCAAACTGTGAGACCCTCCCTTCTATGCTACAGTGCAACATAAAATAAAGATTCTAACACTACTACAGAATAGGACATCACTATCGCTTAATCTATGTCGGTTCCTAACTTTTGCAAAAAAAAATCAATTGTGATATGTCGAAAATTTTCGAGAAAGGGAACCCCCTCATCATTGTCGGTTCCTTGCTAGAACCGACATAGATAATACCACATCATCACAGTCGATTCTAGATAAAAACTGACTGTGATGAGGGTGGTCCCTTATCACAGTCGATTCCCGCTCGGTGTCACTGGCGAGATCTTTCCGCAGATGTCCCCGTGCACCAACTCTAGTACCTGCTTGGCTCGGTACTGAGCCTGGTCAGGGAATGTCGTCCTCCTCTGCTTCCCAACCAGACAGGCTTCGCAAAGTTAGTCCACCTGCGAGCCATCTTCTTCATCGTCGGGAAATTTAGGTGCCCCAGCCGTGCGTGCCACCTCCATGCTTCATCGTCACCACGTGCCACCAGACACACTGGACACGCTACCTTGACATTAAGCACATACAAACGATTCGGCGCATGCTTCACCTTGGCCAGCAAGCGCCGTCACTCCTGGCTCACGAATCGTCATCACTCCGTCATCAATCAGCACCTTGTAGCCAGCCTCATCGAGTTGCCCCACGCTCACAATGTTGGTCGTGAGCTGGGGAATGTAGTAGACGCCGGCAAATGAACGATGCTCGCCATTTTTGCAAGCGAACAGTACAGTCCCGCATCCCTCGATCCGCACGATGGAGTCGTCGCCGAATCGCACCACGCCGCAGATTTGGGTGTCCATCTCGGCGAAGGCAGCGTGAGAACCCGTCATGTGGTTCGTCGCCCCAGTGTCGAGTATCCACTGGTTGGTGTCGCGGTCCTCATCCTCCACCTCGAGCTGCACGAGCGCCTTCTCCTCTCGGAGCCCAACAATGTTCCCGCGCTGTGCTTCTCCCGCGGCGCACGCGCAATCTGGGATTACGCGTGGCACTTCCTGCTCCAGCCCCTTCTTGCATCGCGCTGCTGCTACCTCGCCGAAAGGCGAGTCGAAGTCGATCGGGGTGGCGGACGGCGCGTGTGGTGGTGTGGTGCGGGCGGATGTGTGCGGAGGTGCTGGAGTGGGGAATTGAGGGATGCTTGTCCGAAGCATCAGCAAAGAAGCTTCCTCCTCCTAGGCCACATTGGCTCGCTCCTTCTTGGGCTTGGATCTGCACTCACGAGCCCAGTGCCCAAACTTCCCACAGCTGTGGCACTGGTCCTTGGCTATTCTCCGGCCACCACTATGGGTTACGGAGCCACCTGCACCATTGCTTGGCCCACTGTTGCGCCCGCGCGAACCATTCCTTTCTTGATGTCGACCAGAATTGCCTCCAGACTGTGCCGGACTGTCTTGCCGACGGCGTGCCACCCACTGCTCCTCCGTGAGCAGCAACTTGTTCGATGCACCTGTCTGGGATGGAGGTTCAAGACGGTCCTCTGCTGCCTTCAACCGCCCAGCCACTTCCTCTAGAGATAGATTGCCAAGATCAAGCATTGTCTCAATTGAAATTGCAATCTGGTTGTACCTCTTGGCAACAACTCGAAGCATCTTCTCGACAACTTTGTTGCTCGGCTCCGGATCACCGAGGAGGGCGAGCTGAGTGATGATGTTGTTGAGTCACATGGTGAACTTGTCCACCCACTCGCCTTCACGGAACGTGATCTGCTCATATTCCCGGTGAAGCCTCTGTGCACTCGCCCTTTGTGCTCGGTCTGATCTGAGCTGCTACGTCTTGATGGTATCCCACGTATCATTGGCTCTCGGCTTCAATCCCAGTGTAGGCCGCATCTCCGTCGGCACAGCATGAAGAATGGCCTCGAGTGCCATGCGGTCCTCCCGGTGAACTACACACCAGATTCGACTGCCTCCCAGAGACCACGCGCTTCCACATGACTTGCATCATCACTGACCAGCTACCATAGTTGGTCTCTGTCAGGATCGGATAATTTGCCGATCCGCCGGACTCCTTCACGACCCACTCGATCACCCTGACGTGACCAGCATCGCGACCTCATCGCGGAATGTGGGTCGGCGAGAAACAACGCTGTCGAGGTGGCGTTATCGATCGATCGCCTGTCCGACCCCTTGAAGTTGACATCGTCGTGCCCTCGGATTGAACACAGCTTTGATACCAATTGTTAGAAGTTTTGTCGGATTGTAAACAACTTTGACAAAACTGAGGACAATTAACAATGGGAGTTTTGTGCTGCAATGCGGCAGCTTTTTCTCAGACTCTATTAACTGAATATAAAGACCTTGTAGGCCTTGTTACAGACTAAACTTGAACGTGGCCACCAGACACCCGATAGCTATGCCTTTCATCATGCACACGATGCACGCCATGCACACCACGACTAACAGACGCGCATAACCACCCAGACCTGGTCATGCTCTGAACTACACGCACACATAACCACACACACACTAAGCGCTCAAGAATTAATCTGACACAACCGTGGTTGTGCTCGCTGGCAACCCCGGTTTCCTGGTCGTGGCCGGTGACGCTTTAGTGGATCGTTTCATGTCGAGGGCTATGGATGAGGCAGAGGAATTCCAGATGGTGATTTCAAGCAAACAGAATTGGCTTTGACAGGGGGAAAAGGAAATGCACTACAAGGAAGTATTTTGATATGCGCCCATCCTATGATCAAGTCTATTATAGAAAGAAGAGGGATTAGGAAAGTTTTGATGTAGCGTGTGTTGAAGTATAAGTGAATTGCCCGTCTTTCCTCATCAGCTTAAGCTTTTGGGTGAATTGGCTGGTGCATGCAACTCAATATGGTATTAGAGCCAAGAGGTCTCAAGTTCAAGACCCGGTTGGTGCAATTAAAATAATAATAATTGCAGCATACTTCTATTCCACGTCTTAGGCCTGAGGGAGCCTACACGTGAGGGGGAGTGTTGAAGTATAAGTGAATTGCCCGTCTTTCCTCATCAGCTTAAGCTTTTGGGTGAACTGGCTGGTGCATGCAACTCAATAGCGTGCGTATTTCCTTGTTATCTTATGGCGTTAGTTACTTTTTGTTTCAAGTTGAGGATATGGGTTTTGTTTCAGATTTCTATCTTTAGCCAAAGGTCGTTAGGATTTCTAAAGACTATATATATGAGAAAAGAAAGAAGAAAAGGAGATTGATTGTTTGCCACAAAACTCTAATCCAAGGCGGTGGCTCCGACAAACAGCCAAACCTACCCAACCAGAAGCGGCCAGCGAAGTTAAATCGGAAAGCGGCTTCGCCCTGGCGGCCAGACGGAATGCTGCGTGCCTTCGAGCAAGCGCAAGAGAAGTCTGCTCATAACATATTTCAACAACTAATTTACCTCCGGTTGCTCAGGTAAAGACAGACTATTGACAAGTCCAAGTTGTTTTGTTCAAGATGCCAAAAAAGAGGACATTCTCATCTAGATTGCACAGCTTCAATTCTTTGTGATATTTGTGAAGATGAGCAACACATTGCCAGTAAGTGCCCGTTGTTGAAATTACCTAAACCGACAGCTAATTTGTGTGGATACACAGCAGACGGTCTGGGGTTTTATCAGATCCCTCTTACAGGATCTAAGAAACCTCGTACAAACTCCAGTAAGATGGCAGTAGTTAGAATTGAGGGTTGTCTTTGGACTGCAGACAGATTACGTGAGGAGATGCATAGAGTGGTTCCCATCAAGTGGCAGTGGGAGATTAAGGAACATACTCATAATTCATTCTTGGTCTCATTTCCATCCAAGATTGAATTATTAAGAATGACAAGTATGGGGGCACATCCTGTGCAATCAACAGTTTGGTGCAATCACCGTGCAATCAAACTAAAAAAAGTTTCAAAAAATTCTGAAAAAAATCATGGATGTACATCTCAACTTACCCCATCTACATATAAAATTTCATGATCAAATTCATCCTATGCTAGAATTTACAAAAAAAAACAAATTTCTAACAAACTTTTACAGTTCAAATGCACCCAAATTTGTCTTTTTTGTAAATTCTAGCATAGGACGAATTTGATCATGAAATTTTATATGTAGATGGGGTAAGTTGAGATGTACATCCATGATTTTTTTCAGAATTTTTTGAAACTTTTTTTAGTTTGATTGCACGGTGATTGCACCAAACTGTTGATTGCACATGATATGCCCCCGACAAGTATAGGCGAAATCAAAGTCAAGAACCAGGAGGGAGTTGTTATGTTTTTTGATGAATGGAATCCGAAGTCAGATGCTAAATTGCAACTGGACAAGATTTGGGTACAGGTTTATGGAGTCCCTCATGAGGTCCGTGATTATTTATCTTTGTGCGCCGTGGGATCTATCATAGGGGCAACTCAGTTTGTTGATATGGTCAGTATGCGGAAAACAGGTATAGTTTGGTTACATGTTGCTGTCATAGATGCAGGTTTCATCCCTCATAGTACCGACATTTGTGTTGGAGATGCCCTCTATGGGATCTTTTTTGTGGTTCAAAATAAGGATCAAGTGAGTCTTGAAGCATCAGAAGGTAATGGCGAAGATAAAGGAAAAGGTAAGAAACAGGTGGATGATGATGATGAGGATATGATGGATAGAGACTTCAAACGGACTAAATCCACTTCGGAGGAATCTATCCGTGCTCATTTCTCCTCACAGGACGTACCCATGCAGACTGCAAAAAATGTGTCTGAAAAGGTTCACTTGATTTCTGTTGATTGCCCTAGTAATTTTCCAACCAAATCCAACACAGCTCTCAATTGCCTTGACAGATTGGTGGACCTCAGTGCTGTGCAGATACCCACTTCAGATTGTTGGGTTTCTTCGGCATATCAAATTTTGAATGATAAGTCAGCTGTAGAATGCACAAATGAAGTTGGGATGTTTGTTGAAGTTCAAGATCTATCCAATACTGTTGCTTCTCCAGCAATTATCAGTAAGGCTACAAATGATGGTCAGACTTCACAAGACATAGAGGAGGTTAAAGATCAAGAGTTGACAGAGGTAGATGAGTTGGAGAAGATGGAATCTGCGCCCAAGCAAACAGTTTGTTTTGAGAAATACATTGTTCAATCTACAAAACAGTTGGCTGAGGACATTGTGGGTCATTCGACTTGCCCTCATAAGTCAGCTTCAGCTGAAAATAGGAAGGTCCAAGGGGAGGACATCAGGACTGAACTCTCTGATGCTGCTAACAAGTTGGACTGTACCGCAGATTTTAACAGAGAGGTGTATAATAACTTGGATCTTCCAGACTACAATGCAATGTCTTCTCTTGCTAAAATAAATACTGATGCAGTTGGTACTAGCGTTGAAGAAGTCTCACAGATTAGTTTGTTCAGACATGGTGACTGCAAGGCTAGTGAAAAGTACTCTCCGAAGTAGGTGGACAGTGCAGACATTTTGGCCGCCAAGCAAACAGTATTTCCTGAAAAATCTGTTTTTAGTGGAAGTTTGGAGAATTATGGTCATCAACAGATTGCAGAAATTGAAGACAGTGATGTTGTGTTCACTGACAAAGGAAAAATTGGCTTGACCAATACAGCTGAGATAGAAAGGGTGGAAGATGCAGCATTTTTTACTGCCAAGGATGATGTTCTCTCGGTTGAAACAACCAAGGTTGTGAGGTTTGGCAGTGACAATTCTATTCCGGCCAAGCAAACAGCTTTTTCAGGGAAATTTGATGAAAGTCCTCATTTAAAGGGACTTGTTGATGTTCAGATAGAATCAGAAGAGCATCCCAAGGCTTGCAAGGTGTTGGGTCAAGTTGAGGTGGTTGTTCCTTTGCTTCGTAAAGAGGGGCCACGCAGGAGTGAACGTCTAAACTTTCTTTCAGGCGGGATAGCGCAAGCTGAGGTGGACATTTTGGAGAAGGCCAAGTTTCGGGCTGCTGTTCGCAATCTGGAGACTCCAAACAGTAATTTTTCTAATTCCTTTATATCTTTTTCAGATTCTTCCATTTCCTCTAGCTTGATTAGGGTTGGAATTTCATTGGGTAAAAATGAGGAAGAGGTTGCGAAGTCAATTAAAAAGATTAAAAACTTAGAAAAAGACCGTTCTAAGCATTCAATGAGAACAACTAAAAAACCCCATCATGGTAAAGAGGATGCAGATCAAGATTTGCTTGATGATGCTACTCTTAAGCACTTATGTAGTGATATAACTGATGAGGGGTTAGACTTTGTGGATGATCATTTATGTAATGATGCAATCCCAAAGAAAAAGAATGCATTCCTTGCTAAGAAAAATGTTCGGTGCCAAAAATCATCAAAGAAAAATAGAGTTTAAATGAAAGGTATTTTTTGGAATAGCAGAGGTCTTGGAGACTTGGCTAAACACAAATACATATCTGATTTAACTAAGGAGCAACATCTTGATTTTGTTGCTATACTTGAATCAGGCAAAAATGAGTTTTCCACATCAAGTTTAAAACATCTTTGTGGTGGTCAAGATTTTTTGTGGCATTGTAAGCCTCCACATGGGCGATCCGGAGGGATTTTGATGGGAGTCAATTTGGGATTGTTTGACATTGGTTCCATTGATGAAGGAGACTTCTATGTGAAGTTTCACTTGAGAAACAAGGAAGATGGTTTCCAATGGATCTTAATAGCTGTTTATGGTGCGGCTCAAATCCAGCTGAAGGATAAATTCTTGACCGAGTTAGTTCATACTTGTCGCAAGGAAACACTACCTATCCTGATAGGGGGTGATTTTAACATTATCAGACGACATAACGAGAAAAATAACAATCATTTTGATAATAGATGGCCCTTTTTATTCAATGCTGTCATCGATAGTTTGGATCTGAGAGAAATTGAATTATCTGGTCGAAGATTTACTTGGGCCAATAATTCAGAAAATCCTACTTTTGAGAAGCTTGACAGGGTACTAATGAGTACAGACTGGGAACAGAAGTTCCCTTTGGTCACGGTCAATGCTCTTGAAAGGACTTTATCTGACCATACTCCTCTATTACTCAATACTAGAACAACTTGCTATGTCGGAAATCAGCCATTGTTCAAATTTGAACTTGGGTGGTTAACCAGAGATGGGTTTTTTGATATGGTGTCCACTTGTTGGCATAGTGAGAATAGGGGGAATACCTCCTTAACGCGATGGCAGTTTAAAATCAGAAGGCTTAGACAATATTTGAGAGGTTGGGCCAAGAATACTAGTGGAATTTACAGAAAAGAAAAAAGACATTTACTCTGTACCATTAATGATCTTGACAAAAAATTAGAGATTGTTGGGTTAACTAAGGAGGATATTAAACTGAAGCAGCGTTCTAATGAGAGGCTAGCTAATTTGTTACGAGAAGAGGAAATTAAATGGTATCAAAGAGCAAAAGTAAAACACTTACTTGAGGGGGACAATAACACCAAATACTTCCATTTGGTTGCAAATGGTAAATATCGAAAACAACGAATTTTTCAACTCGAACAGGATGAAGGAACAATACATGGGGATGTACAGCTTAAAAGGTACATAACCACATATTATAAAGATCTTTTTGGACCACCGGACAACAATCATTTTTCTATGATTGAATCCTACCGAGATGATATCCCTCAAGTCTCAAATACGGAAAATGAGTTACTTACGGAAATGTTCACCGAGAAAGAGGTGAGGGAGGCAATTTTTCAAATGGAACACAATAAGGCACCGGGACCAGATGGGTTTCCAGCTGAATTTTATCAGGTTTTCTGGAAGGTCATTAAGGATGACTTAATGGCAATGTTCCATGATTTACATAAAGGTCTCGAGCCTTTGTTTAGTTTAAATTTTGGTATTATCACACTTTTACCAAAAACTAAGGAAGCAAAAAAGATACAACAGTATCGACCGATCTGTCTTCTTAATGTCAGCTTCAAAATTTTCACTAAAGTTGGCATTAATAGGATTTCTAGTGTAGCTGAGAATGTTGTTCGACCAACGCAAACTGCCTTCATGCCAGGTCGAAACATTATGGACGGTGTAATAATTTTGCATGAAACAATCCATGAGCTACACAGCAAGAAGTTGGATGGAATAATTTTTAAAATAGACTTCGAAAAGGCCTATGATAAGGTTAATTGGTCCTTTCTCCAACAAGCTCTTCGAATGAAAGGTTTCTCGCCACAATGGTGTAAGTGGATTGAGAACTTTGTCTCTGGAGGAAGTGTTGGCATTAAGGTTAACTAGTATATTGCCCGTGCTAACGCTACGGCGATATTTGGTAATACAATTCAAATAAGCAAAAGATGTTATATGTTTTTTGGTAATAAAGTGTAGTAAGATGTGCACAAAAGAAAGATATAGAGAGTTATTATATCATTAATTACACAAGCAAGTGCATAAAGTAACATAAGAACTGTTTATCATTAAAATCCATCTAATCCCTGATACGCTTTAGGATTTCCCGTATAACTTCAGGAATGTTATCTTTCGATTCATTCTCATTGTAGTTCAATAGGCTCATGAGAAACTTAGCCCTCAACAGCTTCCCATCCTATACATGCATTATTATGGACCATCATCAGAAAATATTAATTGTGCTACGGTAAGACAAATTATAATTAAATAAATAATAGTACCTACAGTGCAAATTGATGGTAATTTTATACCATCTCAAGAGCGCATGAAGTTGATTACAAAATATCCAGTTGATCACAGAACGCCAGTATGAGTTTGGCCAACGCACCAAGTCTAGATCACTTATGCCTGTGATTGTACCCATGTATCTGAAAGAAGAGACAACCATAAGATCACAGAGTTTTTGCACTATGTACTCAGTTTCAACTCACCGTCTAACGCTTGACTCCTCTGTCTCAAAATGCATTCTAAACCGCATTCCAACAGACATGCGTGTGTGGTAAACAGATTTCACATACTTAGCCAGTGGAATAACAAATTCAGAAGGGCTAGCCCTGATAACAGATGACCATGTTAATTAAATCATTAAGGGGGTGCTTGGATTAGGGGTATTTCATTGGAATGGTTTAGGATTTAGTTCAAATTTGAACTAAATCCCAAAACCTCCCAAGAAATTACCACTCATCCAAGCAGGGCCTTAATGTAGGAATAAAGTTATCTGTCTATTGCAATGAGAATGAAATATATATACCGGGGGTTATAGAAAATAATAAAACGACTGTTTGTGGCTGCAGCATGAGATGCTGCTGCAAGAAGACCTATATGCATGCTATCGCTTGATAGCATAGAAGAGGGCATAACAGTCTGTGGACGATTTGCACGACGGATTCCCAAAAGAAGTTGATTATTGTCATTCCTGGTAACAAATGAAAAGGTATTACAGAGTCAGAAACGCATACAGGATCCAACAAAGGTGGATGGAGATCAATAAAAAATGACAGTAGTTGGTACTAGATAAATAAAACAGAATCCCTGCTACCTGTCTTTTCGCACTTACAAAATACACTCCAACCCGTTGTTAGGAGATGCCTTTTTGGCTGACCTGCATAACAAGTGCAAGGGTCAAGAACATTGGCCAATTAAGAGTTAAATAGATTAAGATGCCCCACAATAGAATTTAATACATAAAAAATTCCGCAATACAGCATTACGGCTACACGAGGTAAAGAAATATTATCATTACAACATTTTTTAGATAGATTCCTCAATCAAGCAAAACCAGATGCTGGCATAAAGAAATCAGCATTTGATACAAGTATACAACTATTGGAAGCATAAAGGCACAGTACATATTTTTTTTCATTTGTCCTTTTTGTGAATTCTTAAATATTATTTTCACATGTTCTATATTCAATCATAATAGAGTAAATTTCACAAAACTACATATTTTAGGAGAACTTGTATCATAAAACTACATATTTTAGAATTGACTATTTCTTAATAGGTCTAACAGTATGGGCCTATATGGTAACCTCCACGCAAGTGAAAAGGGAAATGGTGGTGTGTGAGATTGCCACGTGGGCCCACATTATCATGTCTATTATAAGAAATTGTCAATTCTAAAATATGTAGTTTGTGACACAAGTTCTTCCAAAATCTATAGTTTTGTGAAATATGGGCTGAACCATGTAGTTTTCTAATAGTTTGTACACACAACGTGTAGTTTTGTGAAATTTACTCATCATAATAATTTCTGCATGTGTGATGCCCATAGTTTGAGTACATACCACGAAATATGTGACGAAATTTCCATTCATTATCATGCAGATCTCTTGCAATCAGCTCCTGTGCCGGAGGCTGCAGCGAAAAATCCTGGAGATGATTGAATGAATCAATTTTAAGAATGCACACAAAATGAGCATTTCTTCAACTCAAAGTCAGCAATGGAAATGTATGGTGTCATCATGAACATAGAAGCGAGCCAATTTTGCTAATGTTATTAGCATCTTCAACTCAAAGCGCACAATCACAACATCCCATAATCCATAGTCCACTAAGCAACGCAGAGTTGCAGGCAGTAGCTCAAGTTGAGAATTGAACAACTAAAACAATGTCGAGGTTGTGAGACAAGATGTACCATCATTTTCCGCCAGGGGCTGCGGCATCTCTGACGGGGAGAGCTTCATCTCCAATCACCAGTGCGACTGAAGCCAAGGACACCGAACTCCGCATTATAGAAGAGTACTAATGAAAAATATATGCAAATACATGTCTCACAAGCATTGTATAGATGTTTGCATACGTGTTGTGTTGTTTTAGGGGCATACGTTTTGCAAGCCATGATTTACGTGCATTCCAAAATTTTGTATTACGATTTATGTTGCTGAAAACAAACCACCACAAATAGTTTTTCCGCCATTTTGAATTAAAAAATCACTACTGATAGTTCTATTTGTGGTGGTTTCAAAAAACCGCCACAAATAAAGCGAAACATATGTACTGTTTTAACTTGAAAATGACATTGAACTATAAATAACATGCCATAATAAAAGTTTTTCCTAAAGACAAGCAGGTGAATAAAATTTCAAATTATAGGCCGCAAGGTGTAGATTTGTAGCACAATGGGCAAGGGAAAAAACAAAAAGAAGGAAAGAAAATCGAAAGGTACCTTCTCTAGGATCGCTTGAACGAGCATGTGATAGATCCCTGTGTTCAAGGCTGTCGAACCGTTGTTCATAAAGTGGCTTCATATTTAAATGTGGACAGTATTTAATCGTAATATCCCGAAGACCTGCGTAACTCCCAATAGCAGCTGGTAAGGATGCCAACCGTTTGCACCAACTAAGTTGGAGGATTCGTAATGATGGCAGGTCACCCGAACACTCCAGTGACTCCAGCGTATTGCAGCCCTCAATGACTAACCTTTCGAGTGCGTCCAGCTGCCCTGACACAGAGCGAAGTTTATCACAATGATGAATGTATAACTCTTCGAGCGCATCCAGCTGCCCTGACACGGAGCGAAGCTCGCAAGAATTAATTTCTAAAATCTTGAGGGACGGTGGTAGATACGGAAGTGCTACCAATTTAGCACAACTAACTATTCTTATATTTTGTAGGCATGATAGAGAATTATTTCTTGGTGATGGCAATCGCTCGAGCATACTTGTGGATGAGAGGTGTTCCACCTGCACACTCTCTGAATCCTTCCCCCATATGGACACAAGATTAGGGCACTCAATAATAATATGTGTGAGAGATGGGGGAAGAATGAAGAGCTCTGTCAATCTTTCACAATCCTGTATCCATAGTAAGGTTAGATGCGGCAGGAGCTGATCCCTTGCTCGAGTTTGGTCTCCTTTGACCTGTGCGGGGCCTATTAGCCTACTGCATTTACGAATGTACATATTCTTCAAGGATACCAAGCATAGGAATTCTTCCTCTGGCCAGTAGATGAGAGCATCGCATGATATGATTTCCAAATATACAAGTATTCCAAACCACTTCCATATCCCAATCGTTGGATGCGATGGACTTGAGGGGAAGAAAAAGTCGCAGCCAACCAACCTCATCTCCAAAACAGATGCTTCATGGTTCTCAAGGAGTTGCAGTGTTGGTGTTGCTTCCCTGTCACAGACAGACAATTCTAACTTGGATAGCAAGGACATGTATCTGGATCTAACTATTGAAAGGGATAGCTGTGCCTTTTCCTCTTCTAGCCGTACAACCTCGAGTTTTGGTGCTTCAGGTAGAGTTGTCAGCATTGGACAGTTCTTAATATGGAGCTTCTCTAGCAGCGGAAATGTTAGTTCTTCTTGGTTTGTCCCTTCCGTTGCCACCCATTTTTCCAACCTCTCCAAATCCTGTAACCAGAGTTCTTTTAATGCTGGAAATGTTGTGCATGCCGTGTCACTACATAAGCTTTGCAATTTATCCAATCTAATCAAATAAAGAACTTCAAGAGCCTTCAATTGCCAGAAACAAGAAAATTCCTCACACGTTGTACACCCTTCTAGATGGAGTTCAGTCAACTTCTGCAGTACACCAAGATCTGTCATCCATGTGGGTAAACCAGTGCTTTTGTAAGAAACTATCCTTAGCGTCAGCAGTCCATTTTGAGGTCTAAGAGCATCTAGGACCTTCTTATGACAATCTGATGCTGGTTCCGCGCCGCTGTGGTCACTCCATTCAAGTGATAAATGTGTGAGTTTCTCTTTATTTCCAAGATTGGCAGCTTTTGCATGTGCTTCAGTTACATTTTCTAGACAGCGTACCTCTAACTCACCACCAAGGTTTACTTTCTGCAGTTCTCTCACAGTACTACTACCTGAGCTAGCACCCGCCACAAAGTATGTCAGAGTTTGCAGAGAAGTGAGCTATCCAAGATCTGGAGGCATGCACTTTAATGATATGCATCCATTAGTGCAGAGATGTTGGAGGCTTGTCATATGCTTCATGTCCTTTGGAAGTCGACCAAGACCGCTGCAACCAGAAAGGTCCAACGTCTGTAGATTATACAGTATGCTTATTTCTTCAGGAAGTTCTTTGATCATCCAATTGTTTGAGATATTAAGATACCTTAGGTGATGTAAGTGCCTTGGACTGATTGGCAGTTCTTTCAATTGAAAGAGCTGTAGTGCACGTAGAGAATTGTACTTCGACAAGTGTGGTGCCGAACCATGAGTATACTCATCTGGATACAACAACGTCCGAAGACTTGGAGATTTTTTCTTTAGAAAATCATCCAAGTGGGTTCCGATTCTATTGTACGATGATAACAAGTGGCGAGTTGGATTTGACAACAACTTCTTTTGATTGGGCACATCAACTAGACTGATACATTCTTTTCCCATAACAGACAGAGCAATGTCATGCATAAGATCATGTATCTTGCATATGGTTCTGTTACGGAGCTGCTGCCTTTCTCCATATTTCAACGAAGGGGTCTGCTTCACGTCTTGAAAGAATGATCTCCAAGCAAGCTCCTTGAAAATTTCTTCGCCTAGGGTTTCAAGATGGACTTCTTCCTGCAGTGGTATGAAGTCATGTGCCATCCATAATCGGATCAAAGTCTCCACATCAATCTCATAATCTTTGGGAAATATGGCACAATATGCGAAGCAGTGCTTCATGTATGATGGTAGGTCGTCATAGCTGAGCTTGAGTATAGGTAAAATTCCAGTGTTCTCATTGCAAATGTTGCTTTTGGCTAATATAGCCTTCCATTCTTGCATGCTAATCTTGGTACTCAACATAGAGCCAAAGGCTTTTGCAGCCAAAGGAGAGCCAGCACATCTGTCAACAATCTTGTCAACAATGCTATCTAGCTCATCGCTGTTTGGCTTTTTCAAACTGAATGCTCTCATCTGGATCATTTCCTTTAAGTACTCGTCACCCAGCTTCTCGAGATTATAGGGTTCAGCTATACCCATGGACATAACTCGAGCCACTTCTGCATCACGAGTTGTTGTGAGTATTGCACTACCTTGGGCACCTTGCTTAAGGCAGGTCTTGAGTTTTCCCCACTTATCAGCATCCCGATTCCACACATCATCCAACACAATCAGATACCTCTTTCCACTTACTTCTTTCTGGAGATTTTGCAATGATTTCTCACGGTTTTTCTCATTGGTCTCGCAGATGTCGTTTGCTATATTACCAATGTCAAAGTCATCTGACACACAACACCACCTCCGGAGCTGGAAAATTTTGTCGATTTCAGGGTCATTGTAAATGAGTTGCGCAAAGGTGGTCTTGCCCAGCCCACCCATCCCGACAATAGGGAGGACCATGAGATCCCTGTTGCTAGCTTGATCAAGCAACATCTCCATGATCTTTTTCTTCTCTTCATCTCTGGATCTACTAACAATATCCTTGTCAGAGTCAAGCATGATGGAATCAGTCAGCCGCCACCGCTTGGATGGCGGTGCTTGCTGCCGGCGTGTGAACCCAAAGTCATTCATCTCTGTGACAAGGACCTCAATCCTCTGCACAATTCCGCTCAGCTTCTTGCCCATCCTGTAACGGAACATAATGGGGTTATGAGCGGGGAAGAGTCTTACAATATCCATGCCAAGCTTGTTGTAGTGTCCCTTCTTCTTGGCTTCACGCCGGAGAGCCTCGTACTTGAACTCGTCAAAGACATCGATCGCCTCGTAGGCCACTGCCTTAAGGGCGTCGAGCCAAGCACTCACGCCGGGGTTGGAAGCTCCCTTCTCCTCTGCATCCTCGATGACGTACAGGATGGCTGGCAGCTTGCGCTCCAAGATCTTGCGCTTCTCCTGCATGCCGTCCATCACCTTGTACCGCTCCAGAAGGTAGCTGGATGCTTTCTCCCTCACCATGGTGACCAGCGGCCCAATCACCAGCTCAGCAATCGTTGCTCTCACAACTCACAACAGCACACGAACTCAACACAGGAAGACACAACACAACTAGATGCTATCGAGAGCGCAGGGGAGAAATGGTCTTGGAGAGTGCTTCAGGCGATATGGATATGGACTGGATGATGTGATCTCTTACCAAACGTCCACTTGGTAGAAAGACGCTCTCACCGGCTATTCTGCTAACCATTTGTGCTCGCTGCAATGGACAGTGCTTCAGAGGAGAAATGGTCTGAGAGAGTGTTTGAGAGGATATGGATGGGAGGAGTGATGGACTGGATGATGTGATTACCAAACCTCCATTTGGTAGAAAGACGCAACTTGGTAGAAAGGAGCAGTCTACTTAGCTTTTGGTTAGTTCAAGAAGGAGCCTACATGAGTGAGTGGCGAGGCACTGCGACATGGTTGGTGTCTCTTCGGCAAGAAGTCTACTTAGCTTTTGGAAAATGTATCTCTGCATTTTCGGAGCAAGTGCAGACTGCAGAATGTTGAAGAAAAATGACCTGGAGGAGTGCTTTTGAGGAACGAAGTTCACATGTAATTTCGCAGAGAGAGGCTTCTATGTTTTTTTAATATTGTATAAATAATAAAGTATGATTAAAGGATAGATGATGATTACTTACCTATTCGTTTATTTTAAGATTTATATAATTTGTATTGAGAGGTCGCATATAAACACTGCTCAATTTCAAATCCTACTTTATCTTATGTATGAGCCTAATTCTTTTCATGATAAACCGTTAACATGAGATAACTAGTTAAGGACGCAATTATGCTCGACGCGTTCATTCCAAATTATTGTAAGCCTGACGGGGAATGACAGGGAAGGGATTTGGTTCCGACAGAGGAATGGGAGGAGACCAGGGTTAACAAAACCAACGAAAACCGCTCAAAAACCATGGTTTTCAACCTTATCTAGCCGGTTTGGCATCTAAAACTGGTCGGTAAACTGGTCTAATTAAAAAAAATTCAAAAAATATGAAGAAATTTATACGACGTAAAACCAATCGGTTTTTGGTACAGAATGACTGGTTTTCGGTCTAAATCATGTCGCAATGTTGCGGCGTTCAATCGGACGGTCAAAATCGGTCAAAACAGGCCGGTTTTTGATGAAAAGATTTGTGTAACTTATATTTTGAGGGAAAAGCATGAAAGTGCTGCTGAATTTCGAATCCTAGTTTATCTTAGTGTTGGCGTTAAAAACTTCACGACGAGTTGATAACCACCAACACACGCGAACACCGGGTTCAATTTGTGAGGTGCGGGCGTGCCAGCCGATTTGATTCTACAATTGGCAAGAAGCTAGTATGTCAATAAATCGGCTATAGAAACCGATTCAAAGCCCTAGTAACAGTTGGATCTTATCGGCCAATACAACCCAATATATAGACTAAGGTAATTGATAGATCTAATCAACCTGATGGAGTCGATTAAATGGGATTAAATCCTGCGAGTAATTGATTTGTCTGCTAAGATGCTATCTGAATTATTCACTTCAAGGTTATAGTTTTTTTTGTTACGGAATTCCCTTTTACCATGTCTGTTTTGTTGGGTTTGGCTTTTGGGGTCTACATTTTTTGTTTAAATGTCGAGTTCTGAAATTGAAACTAATAGCAATGGTTGCCAATTTGCTTTTCAGCTGTTACTGCGTTTTTGGAACTGGGCGATGCAGGATTGCGATCATTGCACAAGGAAATAATCCATAAGAGGATGTCCAATACCTGTGCAGTAAGAATTGCTTTGCAAACCTCTCTAGATTTTGGCCCATTTATTCCCTTTTCGTTCTATCCAATGTTCAGCTATTGCCATTGTGCCTTCTTATTATACCATATTGGCATCCTCATCTTTGTCGAAAGATGGATACCCTGCACATTTTTTCCCCAGTGCCATCTGTCAGCACAAATAGGATGAAACTTATGTACCTATTTTTCGTATGTTGCTATAAAGCTGAAAATATCCGCAACAAACTAACACAAAAAAATATTGCTGCTGATAACATGTGGAGACATTTATTTGTGTTCACTATGTCTTACTAATCCTCTTATATTTGTGATTAGCAATGAAACGCACCCAGCGACCACCTTACTATCTATTTATAATCTCATGTCATACGGTGCGGTGCAGCACGCGCGCAACTCACCCTATTGGTCTGATCATTCAAGCACGAATCAAAATTGCGAGAGAAAATGTGACGGACCGCCTTTTTAGGGGCGAGTCGGAACTCACAATAGTTACCCAGGAAGACAAACTGTTGGAAAAGACAAGAGTATATTGCCTGACAAAAAGGATTTCAACTCTTTTTATTCAATATAAGGCCTAGAGGCCGAAGTTTTTACAGAAGGGAAGCGTCATAAGCTTCAATAGATTACATTACCAAAAGCACTCCATAGGCAGGGCCTGAGCGAAAGACAAAACCTAAAACCAAATAAGATCGCCATCTACGAATTCTTGATAGGCTCCAGCTTCTTCAAACTCTGAAACGGGTGGGGGTTGCAAGGGTGAGTACGAGGTACTCAACAAGTCGTACGGGAGTTGTACTGAATACTATATATATAGGGGTAACCAAAGGATGGAAATAGGGTTGTAAGTATTTGGATGCAAATTTTATTATCTAACTCAATTTTACATTTGAAACGTAAACCATAATAATAGTAAGGGGGGGGGGGTTCACAAAATTAGCAACATTAACTAATTTCAACAATTCCAAAATAATTACTTGAGCTAGGTTACAGGTAATCACCCCAGTTCAAACTTAACTTCATTTACCAGAAGTACGGCGTAATCGATTACCATTTTAATTAAAGACTCTGCAGAGCTGCTCGGCTTTACCCACAAGATTATCAACGACCGCCAATGCTAATCAATTTAACATGCAACTTAAATGCATGCGACCGGGCCGAGATTATCACAGCATTTCGTTAAATCATTCCTGTATTTAGTTATTAACCGATAGGCCCAACGCTACCTTGGAACCCATTGTTTGTAACACCCCGGCCTTTAATATGCCCGAATGCTACCAAGCATAGACTAAGCAACCAGAGCAACTGTAACACCCCAACCTTTAATATGCCTAAATGCTACCAAATATAGACTAAGAAACCTCTAAATACCACAATTAAAAGTAAATTACAGCAAAGGAGCAAATGCTAATACTGAAAATTTCGGCAGCATCTCCTTTGTTTTTCCATGAATTGAAGCAACAACAATATCATAGCAATATATGGCAATATAGGAGACATCTAAAATAGCAATAAATAATGGCATGATGGCAATATAAGTCAAATCTCAAGCATTCAAAGTCTTCATGAGCCAAACGAACAATAAGGCTCTCATAACGCAAAGCTAGATCATAAACCAATATGCATCACACTAAATTTATTATCAAGACTCCAAATGAATAACTGTGGGAAAAAAATGTGTGAAGCTACGTGTAGGAGTGTGACTAGTTCCCTTCCCCGCATGCCGGACTCATGGTACCTAAAATAACAAGAAAGCACAAGCGTGAGTTCAACACTCAGCAAGTATATTGCAATGGTACAAAAGAACAATTACATGGCTTCAACACCTCAATCATGCCTATCATCTTATTCATACTCACATATCATTTTTCACCTATCATCATCATCATATATGCAATGCGATGTGATGCACATGTCTCCTGGAAACTCATACCAGTGTGGTTGAGTGCACACCCGTCGGTGTGCACCCTCTCATCCCTTCCATCCCGAAGATGGAGGGTGCCTACTCGCTTCCATTCACCGCAGTGGATGGAATCACGATGTAGGACTTACTCAATGGCGCCCCGGACTAGTCATAACTTTCTCACCGACCTTACCGGACTAGTTATGACTTTCTCACCGACCCGGCCATGTATCATGCCATGTATGCAAACATGCCAACATCATAGATAACTTGTACATTAACACATGGCATCACAACATAATAAACCATATTCATCATATCAATGGCAAACATTAAAGCATGGCATGTGAACATATCATATATTCAATTTCAACTCAACAAAACTAGCAATCTACAACCCGCTACCCATTCCAATACACTTGCCTCAACCACGGGCGACGGATTGGCGAGAAGTAGAGGGCACTCCCGGGGTCACACCACCTGCACATAGGCACCACACACTCAAAATCATGCCCACAAAACAATACGCAAACACTCTTCTACCCCGACTTTGCAAACTACTCGGAAAACCCAAAAACAGAGGTTCTGTCCCGTCGGGACAGCAGACTTCCAATGAGCATAACTCGGGTTCTAAGACTCCGAATCGATTAAACGAGTACATTCTCGCATAGCTTAGGAAATTTCCTATTTTTTTCTAAGTATATGGAAAAACTAATTCGGCCTCTAAAGTGGTTTAATCTACAGAATACCGTGATCTGTTCCAATCTCGTCACAGTTTTGAACACGCTCGGTAAAATGAGCATAACTTTCAAACGGCAGATCGGAATTAAGCATACTTTATGTCCAATTAAAGGTATTTCAATTACCTACAACTTATTCAACAGGCGGATGACCAAATTCCGAATCTAAATTGGTGAAATCTCAAACCCTAGGTCGATTGCTCATGCTGCCCGAAACAGAGAACGTGGCAAACTCTAGATTTCATCTAATCTACCCAATTACAGCACCACCAATTGATCTAAAAATATGATATCAACCCCTAGAACAGTACCTAAACCAACCCCAAGGATTCCCGTGGCCATACCTTCGCCCGACGAACGAAGAACCAACGGATCTCCTCCCGTTTCGTGCGATCTCCTTCCTCGCTCCGAATCCACCGGATCTCCTCGTCGCGAAGTGCTCCAATGGTCGGATCTGTGGGGTGGTGAGGTGGAAAACTCCCGTAGGGGCAGCAAGGGGTGGTGGAGAGGGATGGGGAGGGGGCACAATGGCCTAGGGAGGTGGCGGCTAGGGGAGAGTGGAGGCAAGGGGTGGAGGGAAAAGTGGGGGGCGGCTAGGGTTCCAAGAGGGGGGCACAAGGGGCTATGGGGCTGGCGCAAGCAGCCCTCTTTTGCAGCCCACCTCCCCCTCATGGGCCAACGGCCCCTCTTTTGGCCCAGGTGGGATTCCCCCTAAGCCCAACTCACCCCGGAAAGGCCCAAACTCCCAAATTTGGCCCGAAAATGCGATTAAACGGCATAACGTAAAGTTTTAACCTTCATTTTCACATTTTATAAAGTCACATTCTCTAATTTCACCTTTTACGGTGTCTCGACATCCCGTAGTGTCACATTGTTCCAACTAGCACCTACCGTTATGAGAATCAGCGAATGACACTACGATCCATTCCTGTTCTACCCCTTCGGTATACTCCCCTACCAGGGAGGCCGATCCCTATTCTCCTCAGAGAATAGTACCACCAATTTAATCAATTTTATTCCAGGAATGAATAATGTACTGAGCTATGTCGGAGACAGGCCCACCGACCAGTCCGACCTGTGGTTGAGCGGAAACTTATGTTATTTACTTTGTTCAAGGGGGTTATTAACCTTACATTGCTAAAGACCAAGCCTTCCAATCCACAAACTCATTTCGGTACTCACAGTATCAGCCACCGGACAAACCAAGGCATTAATCATCAGCCGGGGATCGAACTCAACTCCACCTCGTGAATTAGTCCAATACTATCCCCCTGACTGTAGCACTTTTACCAAAATACCTGAACCAGAGGTTCAACAGCATTTTCTATTCAAAAAGCATTTTTAACTAATTAACAGGAATAATAACTAAGCACAACAATAGTTTAAGTATTCTAGGGTGAAAAGGATTTAAAGGGTTTAAAGATTTTTCAAGGAAGTTTCATGAGCAATTCGGCATTATCTAGGTATCATGTCATTCTAAAATAATGGATTTTCAATATTTCAAGATACAGAAAAATAATGCGATGGAAAATAATTAATAACTATAGCATGGCATGATTAGGATCAACATGATCAAAGGTGTACGGCTTGCCTTGCTCAACGATCGGATCGGCTGAATCGTAGGGGAAGTAGTCGTTCCTGGAGTCCGTATGGTCATGGTCTTGCTCTGGGTACTGTTCCTGCTCCTGCTGCGGCTCAACGGTTGAATCTAGTGCGAAAAAGGAGAATAACATAAATAAACGAATAACAACAACCGAAAACGAAAACGGAAATTAAAACGGAAACCAAAAACCGGGCCGGGAGAGAATAGAGGGCAATTTGGGCATTTAGGGAATTTTGGGAGCTTCGAATTATGGAGCGGATGGCATTTTTGGACTCAGTGGATCGAAACGGTCAAGATAGTGTATTTGGTGTGTTTCTGGGCTTTCTGGGTATTTTTGTAGATTAAAACAAATTTTTAGAAATAATTAAAAGAATTAAAATCCGAAAATCGAAACATTGTTGTAAACAGTGTTGGGCTGGCTTCGGTCAGTGAAACGGGCCTCGGCCTAGGTGGCCGAGCGGCCTGACGGCGCGAGTGGGCGAGGCCGCGCTTAGTAGGCCGGCCCAAACGCTGGCGGCGAGGCGCCTACCGGCTAAGCCGGGCCAGGCCCAAGCGGGCGCGAGGCAGGGGGGTCAGCTAGGGTTTGCGACAGCGGGGCTGAGTGGAGGCGGCGGCGCTGGACAAGCGCGGCGGCCGAAGCCAGAAGGGGTGAAGGGCAAGGGAATGGAGGGAAGCACACAACGGGGTGGAGGGGAGCGAGGCGAGTTGCGGAGGAGCTCGGAGTGGCCTTTTATAGCCGCTTAGGGTGAGGTGAGGGCGAGGCGAAGCAGGGAGCGAGGGCACGGGCGGCGCTGGGTTGGTGTGTGCGGCTCGGCGGGTCAAGCGGCGGCAGGGCAGCGCGCAGCGCGGGCGGCTAGGCACACAACGCAGCGGTGGCGTGGACGCTGGCGCAGGAGGCGGGCGCCGGCGCAGAGGGGACGGGGAGCTGGGCTGGGCCGGGCGAGGCAGACCGAGCGGAGCAGGCCGGCTGGGCTGGAACGGCCGGAAGGAAAAAGTGCCAAGGCCCAAAAGCAAGGAAGAGAAGGCCCAAGGCAAAAACAAAACGAAATCCAAATTCAAATCTAAACAAAATTCGAATGAACTCCAAATTAAATTCATTTTGAAATTTTTTTGGGTTATTTCAGAAAAGAGAGAAACAAGGAACCTTTTGAAGCCTGGCTCTCTACTGACACACACTCCATCTCTCATTCAGCAACCCTGCTAGGAAGCTGCACACAATCAGCAATTGATTGAAGCATGAATGATACCCGGTGTTTTTTGCTTAACCACCAAACGGATAAGATTCAAGATGTATAATTAGTTTTATACCTTCATGGTATATAGATCTCCACATGGGGCTTCAGTAACGCCGACATCCAGTAATAACATATTTTTCAAGATTTTGGATCCCTTAGTTTAGGCCCTAAAGATGGAAAAATGATGTCTGAATTCTCAATGTAAATGGGGTGCATTTAAGTTGAAACTATCTGTTTTACACCCAGAACTGAGTAGGCACATTTATTAAAAAGTATACTGAACAACGATATAAACTAATGAAATTGGGCATCCCTCTGTCATAATGAATTCTGTACCAAAGGACAATATATTTCCATTGTTTTGGCAGTCACCAAATTATAGAATAGTACTGGAAAATAGATGCAGTTACATATGTCTCACACAAATGATGATTCAAGTAGACAGCACATGTGTTAGTACATTTTTTTGGTGAACGCGTTGTTCATGTACTTCAATTTTGCCACTGAGTGAATAGTGATATCAGATCTAACGAAATAACATGTAATCATTGCATATATCAACTTTTCAAAAAAAGCCAAATTAGTTTTCAAAAAAGAACATATTAAATGATGCTTGCCCATCCATAAAAGTTCTATTGAACAAACTTTCGCAAAGTGAATTTTCTTTTGCTTTTTCGCTCAAAAATCTTTTTGGAGAAGTTTTTGTTCACAATATCTACATCCTTCAATTGTACAAGTTGCAGTCCAGCACCATCATTAGTGACAAAATCTCATGATGAGTGGATAACCTAGCACAATTTCAACTAAACTCAAACTCATGAATCTGTTGGCACCTAAATTTGACCAACCGAGACGAGTCCGGTCGTGGCACGAGCCAGGAAGATGGCGTAAGATTGGATTAGCAACGAGTGATGGGATAGAGGTCATATCGGAAAGAGCATGATCGTATAAAGCACAAACGGGAAGAAACCGAAGCCGGTACAACTTGGATTTGATACGGCTGTGATCAAGATAGAAAGACAAGATCAAGATCGATATGATTGAAGAATCCGTGATGGTTACGATCAAGATCGACGTGCTGCATAGAAAGAGGGACACACATCCAAACAACAAATCAATTTACCAATACCTTTAACTTTCCTGCACTAGGAGTAGTCTTTGTAGCATTGTAATCTTTCCTCTGTAATACACTTTGATCAATACAAGTTGCGCATCATTTGTTGTTGATCTTTGCTACATTACGCCCTACCAAGCTCTCGTTTCTTCCGATCTTGTTGCGCATCGCCTTTTTCGGAGAAGCAGGCTTTTACCCTTTCTGATTGATTCGAAAGAGTCAATTAGACCTAGTTATCCAATCTAAGTTGGTTCGTCACTGAGCCGGCGAAGATTACCCTACCGTTGAGGCATAGATCATTCCTTTGGGAGCGATCATCGTCTGAAGATACATCTCTTGCCGATTGCGTGATATAATCGGCTGGCACGCTCGCGAACCTTGAACTCGGCGTTCTCGTGTGTTGGCGGCGATCGACCCGACGCCACATTTTTCGGCGCCAACACAACTTTGGCACGCCCAGTGGCACACGAAGAAACAACGATGATGTCATCAGGAAAGACTCTCGCTCCTTCAATACTGACGCAATAATTGCGCCAACCTTAGCCGATTTAACGCCAGAACAACGCCAAGAGATCGAGGATCAGAAGGCGGCATTTGAGAAGATGATGCTAAGATGCTTCTAGAAGACCCGGCGTGGTGTGACCCAAAAGATGGCTCTACCGATGGTTGACTCGTTCAGAGCCATCGCCCCAAGCACCGATGATGAAACCAGGGTAAGCCGATACATGCCTGCACAAGCATAATTATCGGAAATGATTAACCAGTCTATCAATCACGCGTTGCTGAACCAGTCATCGGCTTTAGTTACTACACTCAAGCCGTTGATATCTAACAGCGTGAAGGAAGTAGTGTTAGAACTTGTAACAACCAAAACCCTATTTGATCCACCACAGGCTCTCCCCACGTACCTAGTCTACTCATTCGGTCCTGGGACACACGGGCTAAAGCCGATGGTTGAAAATAAGCCATCGCTTGCGATTATAGCACCTACACCACCACAATCGACCGTAACCTTGCCTAGGGACCCTGGGACAAGCGAGGTTAGGCAATACTATGCACACACCGATGGTGCCAGGATAGGTGCCACGGTTAACCTGGAATCAAATTGCGGCACTCGCATCGGGTGGCTGTTTACACAGAACCTTTCATACCGCGGCCAGAGCTTGCACGGCACCAAGTCATTGATCAGGATACAGGACAGAATCACCGACAGCACAGACTGATGACACAACCCGAGTTTGCACTCTGGGGGTAGCGCCAAGTTCAGCCTGAGCTCCAGTTCGAGGGGCACCGCCACGACATGCCCGAGTTTACACTCGGGGGCAGCGTTATGAAGCATCCAAGTTTGCACTCGGGGGGCATCGGCACAGGTTAGGCCGACCAGCACTCCGACCACCGGTCACACCACCCAGGGAAGCCGATTGGATGGACGCAATCACAAACACCCTACGAGACCAGTTCGGCATTCAGCCGAGAGGGCGAACTCTCGGCTACAGAAAACCTTACCCTGATAATATTGATAGGATCCCATATCCTAACGGGTACCGGATTCCTGACTTTACTAAGTTCTTGGGTGATGACATGACCACCACCATGGAACACATAGGCCGCTTCATAGTGCAATGCGGGGAAGTGGCACATTATGACGGGCTTAGAATAAAACTATTCCCGTTATCCTTGTCTAGAGCAGCGTTCACGTGGTTCACTACTCTCCCACCCATTCGGTCAATGCATGGACCGATTTGGAAAGCCGATTCCATGAGTACTTCTTCTACAGAAGCTTGGAGTTACGGATCTTCGATCTAAGCTCCGTGCAACAGAAGTTCAGGGAGTCAGTGACTGAGTACATCAAAAGGTTCAGAGAAGTACGGAACTGATGTTTTAGCGTCACTCTACCTGATAATCAGCTCGCCGATCTAGCCTTTCAAGGCTTGATTCCCCCTCTGCGAGAAAAATTCGGCGGGAAGGAGTTCACTGATCTAAGCCACCTAGTGCACAGGGTATCGGCCCAAGAGGGCCGATTTTATGAAAACAAGGGGTTTAAGGATAAATTCAAAAATAATAAAGAAAAGGAAAAACCTACAGTCAATCTAGTGGAATATGAGTCAGAGAATTCATCTGATGATGAAGAAGCTAGCATAAACATAGCCGAATGGATCAAGGGTAACAAGAAACCTTTGGTATGTTCATGGCTGAAGCTGACTAAAACTAAGTCGGAAGTCAAATATTCATTTGACGTAACTAAATGCGACCGCATCTTTGACTTGCTCTTGCAAGAAAAGTTGGTGCGGCTCCCAGAAGGGCACATTATACCATCGGCTGAAGAACTGAGGAAACGTAGATATTGCAAATGGCATAACTCTTTCTCGCATAACACTAACGATTGTAATATTTTTCGTCAATAGATACAGTCGGCCATAGAAGACGGACGACTGAAGTTCGCAGAAGAGCGGGACTTGCAGGTCGATAAGAACCCCTTTCCTATCAACATGGTTAGTTGCTCGCTTAAGGGAAAGGAGATACAGCAAGACAAAGTCTGCTCACTGGCGATATCGGCCACAAAAGCCAATAAAAAGACAGTGAACAAGGAATAAACGGTGCAGATCACTATCGGCTCGATCTAGATAGAAGCCGATCTTGAAGGAAAACGGTCCAGTACAGTTAAAGTGAAAGGTAAACCTGAGGTTGGCAAATGGCAGAAAGCCGAGAGACGAATGCCGCCAAAGAAGTCGATAATGAAGGCTGGACCGACTTTTGCTCAACTATTAGCTAAATACGAGAAGAGGGGATAGAAAACAGCCAACGTGTCCCGGCAGGTGCCGATAGAAGAGTATCGGCCGACAGCTACTGAAAAAGCCCATGAGCGGTGCCTGTTCTAGAATTTCTGTTGGGAGAGGAGATTGGCTCTGCCATCCCCTCATGCCTGTCCCATGCAGCATTACCCGCGGCAAAAACAGGAACATCCCCCCTTTCCGTTAGGAGCAGGGTCGGGACAGAAATACGAACTCCACTCGGAAGGCTACTGTAGGCCGGTCCACGAAAGGATCGGCAGAATGGAAAAAACACCCGAACGGTCGACAGAACAAAGCGAGACCGAAGGATCAAGATTGGCCAAACAAAGGGATCCTAGAAAGTCAGCCCATCAGTTAGAATCGGCTAAATCCGGTAACCTTGAGAGAGCAGCCCCACAAGGGAGACATAGCCAAAAGGATGACACAGCTGAGTTGGCCGGAAAAATCCACCGACCTATAGAGCCAAAACCGTGATGGTGCCTGTCGACGATCAGTTTCGCCGGCAATGAGATTTGTGATTCTAGGGGATTTGTGCGGGATCTGAGCTTGATGGCAACACAGGATGCGAGAGCAATCTGTTTTTAGACAGGTTCGGGCTCTCTCGGAGGAGATAATACCCTAGTCCTGTGTTCTTGGATATATCTCTGAGTCCTCCCTTTTGTTTCTCCCTCCTCCCCTTATATACTGGTTGAAGGGTACATGACAGATGGGCGCCACCGGGCCCTCCACATGGTGGCCTCACCAACACATATTTTGTCTTCGTCGGCTCCGGCGCACTACGTCTTGGAGTGGTGGTTGTGCTTTCCCCGACCCACGCCTGCCACCTGTCGAGTTCCAAAGATCCGTAGGCTCCGCAAAGGTCGTGTCGCATGCTTCGTTCTTGGCGGGTTGTTCGGGCGTGGCGCGAAACTTCCCCGAAGGATCAGGAGTTGGCTTGGGGAACAAGGCGAGAACCTCCTCCGGGCCCGTCGTGGTGCTTCTGGGCTTTGAGCCTACTCCTCCGCCCGTCTAGCCCAGTCGGGTGTAGGCCCCACAGGTGGGACCCCTGTCTCTGACATCTCACAGCAGCCCCCAAGTGCTTTAGGATCGGATTTCCGTCTCTTATCCTGTTATAAAGATCATACGGGAAAAGAGATCGTAAAGAACTTGCAATGTGGAACCATCGTGGTTGGTCAGCTCGTGGCCGAGTGGTACCCGCGCCCGTTCACGGTGCGCGGCAACCGGCTTGTCGCTCAGCTGGGCCTTGTGGGGTATACCGAAGTCTTTTTGGCTCGTGGCCGAGTGGCACCCGCGCCCGTTTACGGTGCGCGGCAACCGGCTTGTTGCTCAGCTGGCCCTCATGGGGCATACCAAAGTCTTTTTGGCTCGTGGCCGAGTGGTATCGGCGCCCGTTTACGGTGCGCGGCAACTGGCTTGTCGCTCAGCTGACCCTCATGGGGCATACCTTGGTCTTTTTGGCTCGTGGCCGAGCGGTACCAGCGCGTTCACGGTCGCGACAGCTAACTTGTCGCTCAGCTGACCCTCATGGGGCATACCTTGGTCTTTTTGGCTCGTGGCCGAGCGGTACCCGCGCCCGTTTACGGTGCGCGGCAACTGGCTTGTCGCTCAGCTGACCCTCATGGGGCATACCTTGGTCATATAGAGTAATGCCTGTGCCCATTTACGGCGCACTGCTTCAGACCCTCATGGGGCGCATTCTCAAGACCGATTTAGTGAAAATCCTCCCACGGTACCCAATTATGCTAAGAAGCAGTGACCAGCAATTGACCCCAAATTATGGGGCATACCGCTTGAGGATGTTCGGAAAGTGCCCGGCCCCAAGCTTCCGTGGCGTGGCCGGGCTGCTCGTGCCCATCATGGGGCGCACTTTATCCCAAACCTCGAACCAGACTTGACACCTGGTCGCGTTTTGCGCAACTCAGCTATCGGCCCGACATGGGGCGTGCCCTAGATCTGGCCCAGAATCGAGCGCGAAGGCCCTTGCTTCTCCCGCCGTTAGGCGAAAATTAAGGCTTATTCCTTATAAATGAGGGAAAACTTGCTAGGCGAAGATACCTTTGCCCTTCCCCCACCACGGTTGAGAAATCTTTAAGTCTCCTTCGGCGATTTGGGCGACCTAGGGTTTCTAGTTTCGCGCCCAAGACCCTCGGCGGTTCCTCCCGCCAGGTCTCACTTCACCGAGATGTCTTCTTCTTCGGAATCCTTATCAGCGTCAGCGGGCAACGCCAACCCTGCGACCGCGGGGTGGGAGACCTCCATCACCACGGCGTCCCGCTTGGAGGAGCTGGTCGCCGCCGGCGTCCTTCCTCCGCTGGAGTTGATCTCCGCCTGAATCTGCCAGGTGACCCTTACCCCACACCTCTAGAGAATGAGATTGTGGTGTTCGAGTCCTTCTTCTGGCGAGGATTTAGCGTTCCTGGGAGCACCTTCTTCCGAGGGCTCCTTCACTTTTACGAAATCGAGCTGATCAATTTGAATCCCAACTCCATTCTTCATATTACTATCTTCGTTCAGCTTTGCGAGGCGTTTCTTGGGATACGTCCTCATTTTGACTTGTTTTGCTCCCTCTTCTTGCTCAAACCTCATCCGAACCGGGCTGCTCCCAGCGTCATTGGGGGCGCCGGGCTCCAGCTGCGAGAGGGCTTGAAGAAACAAGATGCCGTCATCCCCTCAAGACCTCCTCAAAGGTTGGAGGCGGGAGTGGTTCTATTGTGCCAATGTTGACCCTTTTCTCGCCCCTTTATTTGGCCGCGCCTAAAGCTTCCCGATCTTTGAGCGATGCCTGACGGGCGGCGGTTTGGACCAAGTCTCCGAGCTTCTGGCATGGATTAACGATCTGATGAACCGAGGGCTGACGGGCCCCGGGATCGCGATCAGCTTTGTGGGGCGCCGGGTGCAACCCTTGAAGGAGAGAATCAACTTGGGGTTCCAGTACTACGGGACTCAGGATCCCACCCGAGAGACGGACACGTCCTTGTCGAAAGATGCATTGGCGGCGCGGGTAGTTGACCTCTTCGTGCCTGGCACTGTGATCACCAACAGGGGCTGCCCTCACAAATTTTCGGCGGCGAGGCCTCCCCCTCCCGTGAGTGCACCACTCTCTCGAAAGACTGTCCCATGATTTTTTGCCTGATGTGTGATTCTGACAGGGTGCGATCGTTCCTTTTTCAGGAACGCGCGTCCTTCTTCTCTGACGCTCCGGTCGTCGGCCTCTCTCGGCTGAGGAATGCTCAGGCCAAGCGAGCGGCTGACACCTCGGCCGATGAGCTGCGCCGGGAATCAGCGGAAGAAACTGCTGGCCTTTCGTCAGCCGGGCCTTCGACCTCCGGCAGACACGGATCACGGCCGCAGAGCCACACCTTTCTGTCTCGTGGGCAGCCCTTGGCCGCTAGTCTTGGGTCCAGTTCCCTCCGAGTGGTGCTAGGACTCGGATGAGACCTGGGATGAAATTCAAGAAATCCAGGAGGTATTCTTTTTGGGCGATCCTTGTCTTTTTGTCATTGCCTGTGCTGAGGTATCTTCCCTTTTGCTGATTCAAGACTCCTACTATGGACGTCCCGGTGGAGAGGTCTCCTAAAAAGGGGCCCCAGGCGCAGGCTTCCCCAAGGGGAGCCCCCCCTGCGTCGGCCAGGTCACCCTCGCCGTCGACTGCCGGGGCGTCGCCACCTGGTGCCGGCGGCCCGACGGTCGAACCATCAGGTGGTCCGTCCGCCGACGAGATTGACCCGCACCGTCTCCCGAAGTGGAGGAGGTGCCTCGAGAGCCACTGCCGCCGGTCCTCTTCTCCGGCTTCCCCGAATCGGACCGTATGGTGGGAGGGGGTACCGACCGGAACAGGATGGAAGAGGACGATGAGATGGAGAGAGCGGCTCGGACGGAGCTTTATGAGCTCACCGTCCGTGTAGCACGCTTCGTCGAGGGTGAGTTTCTTGTCTTCAATTTGTTGCTCTTGACTTCTCCTCGAGATTACGCCTGTTGCCTAGGACATGGGGGAGCGCTCGGAGGCGTGATGCCAATTTTTTCGGAAGGTGCTCCCGAAGCTCAAGGAGCATCAGAAGTACCAGGACAAGCTCAGCGAGATCAGCAGTGACAGATGGAAGGAGGTCCACGGGCTTGAGGACCAGTGTATGACGATCCGGGAGGAGAAGGCGAAACTTGAGCATGCGCTCGAAGGTGAGATCCTCCCTTGGATTCGGTTTGGACATCTTTTTGGACAGTTGGGAGGAATGATGACGCTCTTGTGTTTGAGCGATTCGACCATTCTCGAGCCGAGAGCCCGATCGAGGCTTCAGAGAGTTCGGCCTCGAAGCTCGAGTCGGCTTGAGAGGATGCAATGAGCCGAGGGGTAAATTTCTTTGACTTGGATTGAACGTACTTGGTGTCGGGTGTGTTTTTTGATGGCAGCTCGGCTTTGTTGCAGAATGCCAGGAGAAGATGACCGCTGTCGAACGGGGCAGGCCCGAAGCTGCCGCGTCGCTGCGAGCCAGTTCTGCACCTTCTGCGTATTGAAGGAGCTGAGCCGGGCCAGGGGGACGATGCTGTTCCGCTTCTCTCTGGAGGAGCCGAAAGGATCAGTGCTTATGCCAAGGAGTCCGCGACCATGAGCGCGAACCAGGCGTTGGCGGTGGTCAAGTCTCATTATCCGAGAGTTGACCTTGAAGCTGTGAAGGAAGGTTTTGCCTGTGATGAAGACAAAGCCAACGCGCTCCTCGAAGAGGTCTCCGGTACATCGCAAGCTTTGTTAGAGAATCTTGAATTCTGACTTCGATGTGAACCTTAATGCCGAGTGCTGGCCCTCCCCTCCTTGTTTGAAACGTTGTGCTTTCTCACTTGAATATGATTTATCTGTATTGTCCTCTGCTAAGTGTGCTCCAGTCCTTTTGGCCTTGTCTGAGTTGCTAGAATATAGGTCCACGGCCTTTTGGCCCCCGTTGCGCCTTTCTGGGTGGCTTTCAGCCGACTGGTATGGCTCCCAAACGTCAGGGTCTTGCTCGTGGCCTTTTCGCCCAGACACGCTTTTCCGAGTGGCTGGCATGCAGCTCTCGAGCGTCGGGACTTACGTTGTGGCCACGGCCTTTTGGCCCCCGTTGCGCCTCTGGATGGCCTTCAGCCGACTGGTATGGCTCCCAAGCGCCAGGGTGTTGGCCCGTGGCCTTCTTGTCCCAGACACGCTTTTCCGAGAGGCTGAGTGGTTCAGCCCCCAGGTTTGCGTCGTAGCCTCCCAGTTCGCAGCCCCCGGACTTCTCGCTTAACTGAGCGAAGTGAGCGGGAAGGCTGAATGAACTTGAACTGCTCGTGACACGTGTCTGGCGAAACGTCTCTTCATTTTGTTCAACGTGCTGATCTTCTTTGGCACTCCGAATAAATCGGCAGTCTTGCGGTGTCGCTTCGTCTTCTACGTTTTTAAATGGCGTCGCCTCAGCTCCGGAGCCACGCACAGCTTATAAATGGGATGTCACCGCCCTTGAGCGATCGTCCCCTTCTTCTTCCTCTTCTTCTCCTTTTTTCCCTCCCAGCCTTCCTCCATGGCTAACATGAGAAGATTCATTGGCCCCTATGCGGCGTTCTTCCGCTAGCGATTCTTCGAGCTGCTCCACAGCTGGGAGGAGGCGGAGTCTTGGGAGGACCTCGACTTTGCCACTCTAGAGTCGGAGGAAGAGGAGGGGACCGCGAGGGACGCCGCCGCCATGGCCACCTTGCTGGAGGCTGCACCGGGGCTCCACGAGGTGGCCGAGATCATCCTCGAGATGGTTGGTCGCGAACGCCGCAACGACCTAGCCGTCAGGGCCCTCGTCCACCTTATACCACCCCTGTGGGTGGTTGAGGACGAGATTCTGGCGGCTTTGGGTCGCGCGAGTCGCGTCTGATCTCGACGATCCCGCCCCCGGGCCTCCGAGCGGCAGAAGCAGCACCAGCAGCACCAAGACGCGGCAAGAGATTATCAGGATTACGCAGAGCGCCTCCTTCCCCCCCTTTTTTTTAGCCCTAGAAAATGAAAAAGAAAGTCAGTAATGTAAATTACTAATATTATGGAACAAAATGTGAAATCTTGCCCAGTCTATGCCATCATAATTATCCCGAGTATAGGGTTCCGCCTAATCAACCGTTCTAGTCAGTTGCTGCAACGCCAGCAACGAGGCGTTGAGGCTCGAGCTTTTGACAGCTAGAAACTCTCAACTAGGCGAATCTCGGTTAAATTCTGGCACTGCGAATTGTAGTCCCCGAGTGGTTAGTGCTTTTAGGCTCTACCCTTCCCGCTTCGCGCGCTGGTATAAACCGCCGGAATTTTACGCTCATCGCGGTTTTTATTTCCGTGCGTTTTGTACCGGCGCGACCAGGGTTAGGTGCTACACCCGTCGGGTAATAACCACTCGGGACTAGCATTACACAGTAGAAATTCAGAAAATAAAACAGATCACCATTTTATTTAGTATGTGAGAGTCGGGTACATAACTTATGCGTAGAAGCGACGGAGCTGTTCGGCGTTCCAAGTATTCGCCAAAATCTCGCCATCTTCACGTTTAAGTCGATAAGCACCCGGCCGGACCGTCTTCTCCACAATGTACGGACCTTCCCAAATTGGAGAGAGCTTGTGCTCGCTTTTCTGGTTCCTCCTCAGGACCAGATCTCCTTCCGAAAAGGTTCTACTTCTGACATTGCGAGAATGGTAACGCCGAAGTCCCTGGAGGTACTTAGCCGACTGGATGGCTGCAACGTTCCGAGCCTCCTCGAGTCGATCAAGCTCCACCATTCGGCTTCCCTCGGACTCGGCTTCGTTGTAGTTCCGAACCCTCGTGGATTCGAATCCTAGCTCGGTCGGCAGAACCGCCTCTGCGCCATAGACCAGAAAAAAGGGTGTTTGGCCAGTTGCTCGGCTGGGAGTGGTTCTGAGTCCCCAGAGTACCGACGGTAACTCCTTCACCCATCGGGCAGCGTATGGTTTGAGGCGGTCGAAGATCCTGGCCTTGAGGCCTTGGAGGACCAGACCGTTAGCCCGCTCGACCTGCCCATTGCTTCGTGGGTGAGCCACCGAGGCGAAGCAGATCTTGATCCCGACGCCTTCGCACCATTCTTGGAATTCTTCACTCCTGAATTGGGTGCCATTGTCCGTGATGATCCGGTTGGGCACTCCGAATCTAACCACGATATCCTGGAAGAACTCCTTGGCCTTAACCGCTTGATGATAGTGGCGATCGGTTTGGCTTCGATCCACTTGGTGAACTTGTCAATAGCTACGAAGAGGTAGGCGAAACCACCTTGAGCCTTCTTGAGCGGGCCCACTAAATCGAGCCCCAGTGATCGCGAAGGGCCAAGAGATGGGGATAGTTTGCAGCTCCTGCACCGGCAAGTGTGTCCGCCTTGCATAGAACTGGCAGCCCTCGTAGGTTCGAACGATCTCCTTGGCATCCGTTACTGCCGTTGGCCAGAAGAAGCCCTGTCGGTAGGCTTTCCCAACCAAGGCGCTTGACGCCGCGTGATGGCCACACATCCTTGAGTGGATTTCTTGGAGCAGCTCTCTTCCCACTTGTCCCGAAATTCACCGCCTGAGGACACCTGAGGCACTCTTCCGGAAGAGCTCATCGCCCACCACCACATAGGATTTGGCTTGTCGGGAGATGCGCTCTGCCAGAGTGGTTGCTTCTGGAAGTTTGTCCTTCAGGAGATAATCAAGGTACGAGGCAGTCCAGTTGGGATCGATGAGCAGGACTCCGGTCCCAGGATCCTTACTCGGCTCTTGTCGTTTTGTAACGGTTGGCTCGTAAAGATCCTGGAAGAAGATACCACTCGGGACATCTGCCCGAGTGGCTCCCAGTTTAGCCAACTCGTCGGCTGCCTCATTATTGCGGTGGAGGACATGAACCAGCTCCAGACCGTCAAACTTGCCTTCCAATTCTCGGACTTGCTGGCAGTATGCCGTCATAGCTTGATCCACGCACGACCAGTCCTTCCGTACTTGGCTCACCACCAACTGGGAGTCGCCCCGAACCGCCAGCCGTTGGATTCTGAGTGATGTGGCGATGCGGAGCCCATGGATGAGAGCCTCGTACTCTGCGGCATTTGTTCGAGGCCGGGAAGTGAATCCGAAGGACATACTTCAACCTGTCGCCCTTAGGCGAGACAAGGAGAATTCCCGCCCCTGCTCCTCCAAGCATGAGAGATCCATCGAAGTGCATGGTCCAATATTCTGGCTCTTCTTCCGTGCGGGGGGTCTGGGATTCGGTCCACTCGGCCGTAAAGTCGGCCAAAGCCTGGGACTTGACGGCGGTGCGTGGCTTGAACGAGACGTCGAAAGCTCCAAGCTCGGCTGCCCACTTTGAAATTCTTCCAGTAGCTTCTCGATTATGGAGGACCTCTCCCACGGGGAAAGAAGTCACTACTGAAATCGAATGTCCTTGGAAATAATGCTTCAGCTTCCGTGACGAGATCAAAATGGCGTACAGCAGCTTCTGGATTTGAGGATATCGCGTCTTGGATTCGCCCAGCACTTCGCTGACAAAATAAACCGGGCGTTGCACGCCGTAGCGGTGTCCAGATTCTTCCCGCTCCACAACTATCACGGCGCTGACTACATGAGTTGTTACCGCTATGTAGAGTAGGAGAGGTTCACCTGGCACCGGCGAGACTAGAATTGGAGGGGTGGAGAGGAACACCTTGAGCTCTTCAAAGGCTTGCTGTGCCTCCGCCGTCCATTCAAAGCGGTCCTGTTTCTTGAGGAGCTTGAAGAAAGGCATTCCCCGAACTCCCAACCGGGATATAAACCGGCCCAGCGCTACCATGCAACCAGTAAGCTTTTGGACCTATTTTTGGCTGGCAGGCGGGGCCATCCTTATGATGGCCCCGATTTTCTCCGGGTTTGGCTCGATCCCGCGATGAGAGACAATGAACCCGAGCAGTTTCCCGGAGGACACTCCGAAAACACACTTCTCAGGGTTTAGCCTCATCTAGAACGCCCTCAGACTTGCGAACGTCTCGGCTAGATCAGAGGTGAGGCTGTCTTCCGCCTTGGTTTTGACCACTATATCATCCACATAAGCTTCCACATTGCGTCCAAGCTGATGGTGAAAACACCGCTGTATCGCGCGCTGGTAAGTCGCGCCAGCATTCTTCAGCTCAAACGGCATGATAAACGAGGTCTTCTCGCAATCCTCCTCTCGAAGCCGGATTTGATGATAGCCTGAGTAGGCGTCCAGAAAACTAAGTAGTTGAGATCCAGCAGTGGAGTCTACCACCTGATCAATACGGGGGAGACCAAAGGGATCTTTCGGGCAAGCCTTGTTGATGTCGGTGTAATCAACACACATACGCCAGCTTTTATTCTTCTTCTGGACAAGTACAGGGTTTGCCAACAAGTCGGGATGATACACTTCTTTGATGAAGCCTGCGGCTAGCAGCTTTGTAATCTCCTCCCTGATGGCTTGTCGGCGATCTTGGGCGAATCGTCGCAGCCTTTGCTTGACTGGCCTGGCCGATTGGTCTACATTTAATGCGTGCTCGATCACCCCCTAGGAACTCCGGGCATGTCCGAGGCTTCCAGGCGAAGACATCTCTATTGGCCCGCAGGAAAGTGACGAGCACGTCCTCCTATTTGTCTCCGAGCCCTGTCCCGATCAAGGCGGTTCGCGACGGATCGGACGGGTCGAGGAGGATTCTTTTGGTACCTTCTTCGGGGCCGATCCCGGGGTTTCGCGCTTTGCGGGTGGGGACGCTGCCTTCCGGCTTCTCAGAATCCGCTTCTCGGCGGATCCCCTCCTGACCCGCTCGCGACTCCAGGGACTCGGCCATCTCGCAGCTTTCCTTGTCACAGGAAAAAGACTGCCTCATGTCACCGCGTAGAGCGATGATACCACTCGGCCCCGGCATCTTCAAGGTCAAGTACGTGTAGTGGGGTACTGCCATGAACTTGGCCAGTGCTGGTCTCCCCAAGATGGCATGATATGCTGTTGCGAAATCTGCCACCTCGAAGCCAAGGTTCTCTGTTCGGTAATTCTCCCTTGCGCCGAAAGTGACCGGCAGAGTGATTTGTCCGAGTGGTGTCGCTGAAGTTCCAGGTATGACACCGTGGAAAGGCGACAATCCGCGCTTTAGCTCCGACCGTGGAATCCCCATATCATCAAGGGTTTTGACGAAGAGGACATTGAGCCCGCTCCCCGCTGCCGATCAATACCCTCTTGAGCTTGATGTCGCGGACGACGGCGCCAAGACAAGAGGGTACCGCCGGGAACAGGACATGATCTGGGTGATCCGAGCGGTCGAGGTTATCGTGACCTCGGACGGCGTACATATTGGGGCGTCTCCCGGCAGATCGCTGTAGATGTCCCGGGCGGTGAGCTTTTGCTTCCGCTTGGACTCGTATGCAGCTGAGCCCCCGAATATGTAGTTGAGCTCGAGATCGGCTTCCTGATAGTCCTCCTCGGCTTCGGGGGGAGGTGGCTTGTTGGCGGCGTGTCCACTCGGACCTTGTCCAGCCTGCTTCTTGCTCTCGCGGGCGAACCTCTTTAGGGTGAAGCAGTCCTTGGCGGCATGTCTCCCCTTCGGATGGAAAGGGCAAAGTGAGTTCATAACCTTATCATATCCATCCTCCTTGAGGGCGCGAGGGTGAGTTGGTGCAGCGACTGCCACCAGCTCTTCACCCTTGCGCTTCTTTTCCTTCCGCCGGGGGGGTTCAGCCTGATCCTTCCCCTCGTCACGCCGTTCCGCCAAAGCCTCGGAGGCTGAAGCGTAACGGTCCGCTAGGGCGAACAGCTCCTGACCGACATTGGTGGCTTCGGGACATCTTTTGGTGAGGTCGTGGTCGACTGACTCCTTCCTCGGAAGGCAGCTATCACAATCGCATCAGTGACATCCCGAACGGTGCTTTTCCTATGCATGAAGCGCTTGACGAAATCCCAGAGGGGTTCGTTCCTCCTTTGGTGTAGCTGATATAGGTCCCAAGGGGTGCCTGGGCGCTCGTAGGTGCCTTGGAAATTTGAAATGAACTGCTCACACAGATCTCCCCAAGAATCTATAGAGTTCATTGGAAGTCCGGTGAGCCATGCTTGGGGGCGAGAGGGTAACGGTAAGTAGTTTGCCATTACTTTGATCCTCCTGGCCCCGACCGCTGCAGAGCATATACCTATAGCCAAGCCTCCGGGTCCCTCTCACCGTCAAACCTAGTGATGCCTTTAGGATTAAATCCATCAGGCCAAACCACTCGGCGTAGGTGAGGGGTAAACGCGCGAATCCCTTCAATGACCCCGCGACACCCTCCGGGTGGTGATCGACGCGGAGGGGATCGCGCTTGGCGTACTTCGCGATCTCGCAGAAGGATGCCGTAGCGTTCATACTCGTCGGCATGATGGCGTTGTTCCTCCTTTTCTCGGTCGCGGCGCCTAGCGTCGAGGTCTGAACGGAGGTCGCGGTTGATGCTATGTCACAGGTCATCTCCGCGGGGTGGAACATGATGTGTCTGGCGGGCTCGACCGACTGGCCGGCTGGCCGCCTGGGTCCTCTCCGACCACGTGATGCCTCCTTTGCCTACCGGTGCCTGGGCCTGTTGGATTCTTGCCGCCGTCACCATGGCCTTTACTTGGGCCACGATCGGGCAATCGATCACCCGCCTCAAAGCATAGGGTCGTGGTATCCAGGAGTGTCTTGGAGGCGACAATATTCTCCGTGTAAGTGCGAAAAACAGCTTGTTCCCCCATCTTAGCTTGCAGAATGTCTTCATTGACAGCCCGGGCGCGATCCCGGAGAGTACGCACCCGCGCGTCAGGTTCAGTTGCTCGGCCACCTTCCAAGTCAGCGGCGGTCGAAGTGTCGAGGCGCTGCTGCGAATCCGCCCGCGAGCCCTCGAGTACGCCGACTCTACGGAACTTCCAGCAGCTCTCTAGGCTTTCTTCTGACTCGGCGCCGAAATGGGTGAGCCTGAAGAAGATAAATCCAGGCGCTCGGAGGTGCCGAGTGGTTTGGCAGCGAGAACCCCCACCATTCGTACCTCGGCGTCCTCGAGTCCGACTCCCCGGCCGGAACGGGCCTTCGGTTCCCCACTCGGCACTTCCGAGCACGAGACAGGGGGACCCTCCGATCGGCGCGGAAGTCGTGGCGATGGCTCGCCGGAAACCTCACCGCGCTGCAGCACGGTTCCCTTAGAGAGGGAAAGGCTTCCGAGGTCGTTGGAGATGAAGGTCAGGCTTCCGAAATGGAAGACCTGACCCGGGAAAAAGACTGTGGAGGCTCCGCTCGTCGTAGCCATCAAGCTTGACGAAGATCTTGACACAAGCCCCTACCTGGCGCGCCAACTGTCGATGATCAGTTTCGCCGGCAATGAGATTTGTGATTCTAGGGGATTTGTGCGGGATCTGAGCTTGATGGCAACACAGGATGCGAGAGCAATCTGTTTTTAGACAGGTTCGGGCTCTCTCAGAGGAGATAATACCCTAGTCCTGTGTTCTTGGATATATCTCTGAGTCCTCCCTTTTGTTTCTCCCTCCTCCCCTTATATACTGGGGGAAGGGTACATGACAGATGGGCGCCACCGGACCCTCCACATGGTGGCCTCACCAACACATATTTTGTCTTCGTCGGCTCCGGCGCACTACGTCTTGGAGTGGTGGTTGTGCTTTCCCCGACCCACGCCTGCCGCCCTGTCAGTTCCAAGCATCTCGCAGGCTCTGGCAGATGTCAGTCGCATGCTTCGTTCTTGGCGGGTTGTTCGGGCGTGGCGCGAAACTTCCCCGAAGGATCGGGAGTTGGCTTGGGGAACAAGGCGAGAACCTCCTCCGGGCCCGTCGTGGTGCTTCTGGGCTTTGAGCCTACTCCTCCGCCCGTCTAGCCCAGTCGGGTGTAGGCCCCACAGGTGGGACCCCTGTCTCTGACATCCCACAGTGCCCCTCTGGTCTCACGAAGTCACAGAAACGTCGACTCCAGCGCCTCAAGACACAAGAATCTTGGAGGGCTGAAGAAGAAAAACAGAGAGACAATACTTTCAATAAACTACGCCCTGTAAAGATCCCAAGGAAAGAATAGCGCAGAAAGGAAACTATTCCAGATAGCCCATCTATGGCTGGAGATGTGGACACACCCACGGCCGAGGATGTGGAGACACCCACGGACGAGGACATAAAAGCCTTCATGGCCAAATACGAGGAAAGATCTGGGACCGAAGAAGCGGAGGCGTCTGTGGCCGAAAATTCAAACGCACCTACGGCTAACAACACAGATGATTCTGTATCGGATGATGGGAGACCACCAGCAGCACAAGACGACATGCCCTCTCCGGTAAGCATCAACATGGTGTTAGCCCTACAGGCCGAGTTCAGGGCTCAGGCCACTACGGTCCTGGAATCATGCGCACAGTTGTGCATGGGGTCCCAGGAAGCAATTTTAGAGAAACCGCAGGAAGATCACCAGCATTTGAAGCCGGTATACCTAAAAGGGTATATCAATGGCAAGCCAATATCTAGGATGCTTGTAGATGGAGGCGCAACTGTCAACTTGATGCCATATTCAACGTGCAAGAAGCTGGGAAAATCCGATGAAGACCTCATCAAAACCAATATGGTTCTCAACGACTTCACCGAGGATCCCATAGAAGCCAGAGGCGTCATAGTCATAGAATTGACTGTTAGCAGCAAAACTTTGCCGACTGCTTTCTTTGTGGTGAGTGCCAAAGGTAGTTACAGTGTGCTATTAGGAAGAGACCGGATCCACGCTAATTGCTGCGTCCCGTCTACCATGCATCAAAAACTGGTACAATGGAACGGGGATGCGGTCGAAATCGTGGAAGTCGACACATCGACTCATATTGCTATGGCTAGTCCCGATGCAAATTGGCCGCATGAAGGAGCCAGGTGCATATCGGGTAAAGTGCTCGAAGATTGTGACTTTGTGTGCATCAATGATGCAAATATATGTCCGATCAGCATAAGGCCTAGTGCAATTGATCGGACAAGTGAAATCCTACGACGATGGAAGCCCGCCTGAACACAAGATTATCACGAGGAAGTGCAGGAAGCTGCCAATACATGGCCAATAGTTCCGAGGCTATCGGAGACTTTGAGAATGATGAAAGGCTCAGACGAGGGTTTACTTCAGCCGATCCATTGGAAGAAGTGGACATAGGAAACAGGGATCGAAAAAGGCCAACCTTCATTAATGCTAGGTTGTGTGCCGGGTACAAAGAGAGTCTTGTAAAATTATTAAGAAAATACGATGATTGCTTCGCTTGGGAGTATCATGAGATGCCGGGTTTGGATCATCGACATGTCGAACATCGGCTACTAGTAAAATCTGGATATCGGCCGTTCAAACAACCACCGAGACGTTTTAACTTGGCAATGTACGACAAGATCAAAGAAGAAATAGAGCGATTACTAGAAGCTAAGTTCATCAGACCATGTCGGTATGCTGAATGGGTTTACAACATCGTTCCAGTAACAAAAAGAATGGGAAGATTAGAGTATGCGTTGATTTTAGGGACATAAATAAAGCCACCCCCAAAGACGAGTACCGATGTCTATAGCCGATATGCTTATCGACGCTGCATCAGGGCATAAAATCATCAGCTTTCTTGATGGCAATTCAGGCTACAACCAGATCTTCATGGCCGAAACAGATGTTCATAAAACGGCCTTCAGATGTCCTGGAGCGCTAGGACTATTCGAGTGGGTCGTTATGACATTCGGATTGAAGAACGCTGGAGCTACATACCAGAGAGCCATGAACCTAATATTTCATGAGTTGATCGGTCGCATTGTGGAAATCTATATAGACGATATAGTAGTAAAGTCGGCATGAGATCAACAACACTTAACCGACTTGAAGGAAGTACTTGAAAAGACTCGGGTGCATGGTTTGAAGATGAATCCATTAAAGTGTGCATTTGGAGTATCGGCGGGGCAATTTCTCTGGTTTATAGTACATGAAAGAGGAATAGAGGTAAACCAGGAACGGTTCAGGGCCATAGCCGATACAAAGCCTCCAAAGAACAAGAAAGACCTGCAGAAACTGGTTGGAAAGATTAATTATCTGAGGATGTTCATCTCGAATTTATCAGGGAGGATCAACACATTCACCCTGTTGTTGAGGTTGAAAGAGAATAAAGAATTCGTATGGGGAAAAGAGCAGCAAAAGGCTTTTGATGATGTCAAGGAATATTTGTCAAAGCCACCAGTGTTGATAGCACCACAGAAAGGAGCACCATTCAGATTGTACATATCGGCGAAAAAAATGACAATCGGAGCAGTTCTTATGGAAGAGGTCAAAGGAAAAGAACAAGCGATATTCTATTTAAGCTAGCGGTTGATAGATGCAGAAACTAGATACCCGCCAGTCGAGAAACTTTGTTTGTCCCTCTACTTTGCATGCACAAAGCTGAGACATTACATATTAACGTCAACGTGCACCGTCGTTGGTAACACAAATGTCATAAAATATATGCTATCGCCCCCTATAATGAAAGGGTGACTCAGGAAATGGGCTTACAGGCTTACAGAGTTCGACCTCACATTCGTATCGGCTAAAGCAATGAAGGGGCAAGTAATAGCCGATTTTATTACAGACCACACCCCTGCTTGTGGGTTAGTAAGCCTTGCTCCCTGGCAACTATATTTTTATGAGTCAGTGTGCATGGAAGATGGCATCGGAGTAGTCCTGGTGTCTCCCAACGGGCATCACTACGAGTTTGCCTTTAGGCTGAACAACTGATGCTCAAATAATCAGGCTGAGTATGAAGCCTTGATTAAGGGATTAATCATGCTGCAGAACATCGGGGTGGATTCCGTTGAAGCGTTCGGGAACTCCTTGCTGGTGGTCCAACAAGTGCGAGGGGAATTCAATTGTTATGATGAAGTTCTGATCCAGTATCTGGCACGTTGTCATGAATTAATGAAGACGTTCAATTTTGTCACCATCAGCCATATACCCAGAAAAGACAATGACCGGGACAACACCTTGGCCCAGCAAGCATCAGGGTATGTATCCCTTGAACGATCAAACCGATTGTGAAACGGCTGAGAAAACAATACTGTGTCTGACAACCTCCGATTGACGCATGAAGATCATAGCTTACCTCACATATCCCTCAGCCAGGACAGACGCAAAGACTAAAAGGCAAGCGCTGAAATATGTGATGATCAATAATATCCTATATTATCGAACGCTAGAGGGATTACTCCTCCGTTGCCTCGGTACTGAGGAGGTTAAATTGGCCATGGGAGAGGTCCACGAAGGGATTTGTGGAACTCATCAATCAGCCCACAAGATGATATGGTTGCTCAAGCGCACTGGTTATTATTGTCCAACAATGCTGGAGGATTGTTTCTGATACTACAAAGGATGCCAAGATTGCCAGAAGTTCGGAAACTTGCAAAATGCTCCCGCTGTGACTCTATATCCGGTAGTAAAGCCCTGGTCGTTCCGCGGATGGGGTATCGACATTATCGGGCAAATCTACCCAGCCTCAAGCAAAGGCCATAAGTTCATATTGGTCGCCACAGACTACTTTTCGAAGTGGGTTGAAGCTGTCCCACTAAAGAAAGTCACTAGCATAGAAGCAATAGCGTTTGTACAGGAGCACATTGTCTATCAGTTCGGGATGCCACAAACCATCACAACAGATAAAGGCACTATGTTCATGTCAGAGGCATTCCAAAACTTCGCTCGGGGTTTAGGGATCAAGATGTTGAATTCCTCGCCATACTACGCTCAGGCCAATGGGCAGGTCGAGTCGTCAAACAAAACATTGATAAAGCTGATTAAAAGAAAAATAGCCGATAAACCCAAAGGGTGGCATACAACATTAGCCGATGCACTATGGGCGTACAGGGTGTCAGGCCACGGAGTTACCAAGGTGACGCCATACCAACTGGTATATGGGCAGGAAGCAGTGTTACCAATAGAAATCGGCATAAGCTCGCTCAGGACCGCCAAACAAGATACTTTATCAGCTGAAGATTATAAGAACGCCCTGGCCGATAATTTAGAAGATCTAACGGAGTTAAGATTGAAAACATTCGAGTACATCCAGAAGAATAAAGCTAGGGTAGCGAGAGCCTACAATAAAAAGGTCATGCCCAAGTCATTCGAGGAAGGTGATCTAGTATGGAAAACTATACTGCCAGTCGGAGCAAGGGACAGCAAGTATGGAAAATGGTCACCCACGTGGAAGGGGCCATACAAAGTCAATCCGCTGGTACCAGGAAACTCGTACATACTTGAAACCTTGGAAGGGGAAACATACATCAAAGCCATAAATGGAAGGTACCCGAAGAAGTACTACCCTAGCATATGGGTCGGAGCTTAGGGAGACGGTGAAAATAAAAGCGCTGGTGGCCGAATCAAGTCCAGTATGAGATAGGTTCGGTTGCAAATCAAAATGTTACAACACGAAAGACGGTGCACGGTTAAGAATATTCTGTTTAGATACATCGTCTAGAGAAGATAGATGATGCTGGGACTGGCGCGATCGCTTTGACTCTGGCATCGATCCTCTGAAAATATTCCACCAGATTGGCTCGACGTACTTGTATGTCGGCCTTTGCCAAGGTAGCCTTACGGTCCATCTCGAAGAGACGGGCTTCGGCTTCGGTTAGTGCCTGCTTCAGGCGAGTTACCTCATCGACCAGCTCTGCCCTTGATGGCACTAAAGCTTGAGTCGAAGCGACTGCAGCGTCGAACGCAGCCTTCTCCTTTTTTACATCAGCCGCATGGAGAGCAAGCTCTGCACGCTCCTTTGCAACTTCCTCCTGTTGTCGATGTCGCTCCTGCGTTGACCGGATGGCGTCCCTATCCAAGAAAAGCCCGTGCAATCGGTGGAACGTGTCTGTAGATGGCGACGGGAGGCAAGAAGTAACTTCGGCAAGCAAAGCACTGACTAACTGGTACGAGTCCAGCACCATCAGCCTTGATCGCACTAACAGCTGATGAAGCTGCTTCAACTTTTCCCATCGCGATGCAGATGAAGGATCCAACCCTACTCGAAGTGGCTAATCAACAGAAGGTGCATCGTCAGAACAAAAGTCGAGTTCCCCTGGGGTGAATCCAAGTAGGGTGCTGAAGAGTGAAATGTCGGTCAGGGGATTAGAACACTCAGGGCGAAAGTAACGAAATTAGTGAGTTGAAGGAGTACCTCTTCATTGAAGGAGGGATTCGAAGGAAAGGCAACACCCGAGGACTCAATGAAAGAAGAGGTAACGACTGGTTCTGTTGGATTGATCACGGGAGACTGCACTTCCACAGCGACTCCCGTGGAAGTAATCACATCAGATCCTGCCACCATGCCCTCCATAACAATCCCTGTAGGTGCGATTTCAGCACTTTTCTCCACATCAACCACTTGGATGCCCTCCATAGCAGCACCTCCTTCAATATCTGCAACAACGGCCGCTATGGTCTCCGAAGTGGTATCCTCAGGAGCAACGTTAGCAGCAGCTCCTCTCGGGGAGTCCATGGATGGGGCCGCAAGCGCGCAACAAGCCGTTGCAGAAACCCCTGACACTGTGTCTCCAGCAATCGGCTGTACAAAAACATAACTCGCAAGGATAGTTAAGCGGGAGGTCAAAACCAAAATATAGATACCTGAGGAACCAATGAGGTAGGTGGGGGAAAGAGTAGGGACGTTTGCAAGTCTTTTCCGGTCAGCAAGCTACTTGTGCCGCACTGGAACCAAACAAAGAAACAGAGGCCATAAGTAAAACACAATCCCATGGGTTGATAAAAGAAACCTGCACTCACTACGCTTGACAGAAGCCGCACCAGCCGGAGAAGGCGTCGGCTGTATCGCACCAATCGTCTCGGTTCTTGGAGGAGATTGGCTCTTGGACACATCGACCGATTTTCTTTTCTGCCGAGACTGAGCCGGTACCCATCCACGACCTTTTTTCTTGACATCCTTCAGAGTTGGGGAAGTAAGGCCAACATTTGTGCGCCTGGCGATGTTGGCGAAAAATTCAATAGCTTTGCCACTGGCCGACAACAGCGGTCGTGCGTTTGCAGCACCTTGGAAGTACAAAAATGACAAAAGAAGATCAGCAATGAATGCTAAGCAGGAAAGAGCAGTACATCGGAAAATACCTGGGGTGAAGGAGGTAATGGATGTGATTCATCGAAGTGATGGAGCATCTCGTCTAGCGAAGCAAAGAACAGTTGATGACTCCATCCTTCCCACCAACGAGTGAAAGTCGCACAAGACTGGGACGCCATAATGACTCGAGAAACATAGTCAACCAGCAACTCCCCACTCTAGTTCAGTGCAATGTTCACATCGAGGGGACCCTCCAGTACTTCCTGTTCCCAAAGCCTGTCAAACAGCACCAGCCGGGGAGGTATCTGCCCAAACCCTAATTGCGTGGCGCAAATAGCAGGGTGATAATACTCTTATGATGGCTTCTGCGTGCGGCTTGAAGAGCTAAGACCGACTGAAAAGATGCCCAGGGAAATGAAGTGTCTGAGCCACTCGGCGTCAGGACAGTCCGATCGGCAAAGGCCGGGACGCTCATACTCCAAGAAGTTGATTTGCCAATACAGGAGGAAATCCATAGCAGAAAGGTGCTCTGTGGAGTAAAAATAAGTAAAGTATATGGCGAAAGCCACCATATCCAGCTTACGGTTGCCCAGAAAAACTTGAGATAAATCCTCTCCATATGATCGGCAGAGCCTGAGAGGAAGTTCCACAAATGTTGTCTCTTCCTCCGACGCATCCTCACGCGGGAAGCGAAGATCAGGTGAAGGGGTGAATCCAAAAGGCATCAGAAATTGGGCCATCAGCCATAGTTGGATGAACCAAAGGGGGCCACCCAGGTGCCCGACAGTATGAAATTCAGCCGCACTATTCAGCTTCGAGGTGATGAGGTGCATTGTCCAGAAGACTGCACCAAAGAATAGCTTCCCCATGGCTATATCCTTGCCGGCGACCAGAGCCTCTGCTAGGCCTTGGAAGTTGGTGGTGGGACCCACTGTGGCGCCATAGAAGAGGGATTTTTCCAACCACATGGTCAAGAAGGCGACGTGCTCGTGGGGTTCCACCGGACCCGATGATTTGCTGAACTCGTTGAGGTAACGGGGCCAACTAGTCTTGGTTGGCAGTCGATGGGAGTGGGTTGCGGCAATGGCATGAAATTACTGGCCCGTCGGCTTGAGACCGGTCAGTACCACCACATCCATGAGAGTCGGACCAAGGAAGCCGGGCTGGAAAGAAAAAACATTAAAGGCATCCGACCTAAAATAAGAGGCGACGGTAATCAAGGATTCATCTCGGCACATACACGATAGGGAAAGGGCGATGCAATCGGCTCTCTCCCAAGCCTCCCAGTCTGCCTTCTTGCGAGCAGCCACTCAGTTGTACCAATTCCTCCAGCCTGCAGTATCGGAAGGCCAAGCTCTGAAACTATTCGCCCATCCGGAGAGATTGTGGCCAATAACGTTCAGGGGGATCCGCATGACCTCCTTGTTGACGTAATCCGCCGGGTCCTTATCCTCTTGTAGTCCCAGCAGGAAATGGCCATATGACTCAGGCACCGGAATCAAAATCATGGATCCATAATCAACCATCGGTGAAGAAAGGAAATCAAGCAGAAAAGCAATAACCCGGTGGGGGAAAATTACAAGACAAATCGTCAGAGCAACAATGACGAATAGCCAAGCCAGAGAATGAAGTTTTCCCGTTCTAGGTGGTCAGCTAAGAGGGTGATACGTTTAGAGGAAGAAAATGAAAGTACTGGAAGAGAAGCAAAGGTTTTATAAGGAAAAGTACGTTTCGCTCAGAACGGCACCAAGAATCACGCCCCAAGCTGCGCACCCACTACGCAAAGAAGTGGCAGGACCAGACGTGAAGGCTGCAAGACAGTTAATGAGGAAAGAGAAGGGCGACACGTTTTCTAGGAAGGTACAGCGGAAGTAACGGCCAGTCCGGTCAGTTCAAAATCCTATCTGCTGATGGACAGTTATATCCGGCCGATACGGTATGTAGCCGATGCATTGCGAAAGCGTCCCATACTAAAGTATTACGAGTCAATGGGGAAACAAACAGAAGATGCGCAAAAGCCGATTAAGACAAGATATACAAAATATTCATACGCTTCATTAAGAGGGCTGTTTACACAATCGACTGAAATAGTAAAGTAGCGATTACATGAGTCGGCTAAGGGATGCACAGAAGTCTCGCGACAGATGTAGAGAACAAAGACCGAAAAGAAAAGAAAGAAAAGGGACTGGAAGGAGAAGAAGTACCACAACTCCCAAGTACAGTGCTCAGGAATTGTGGCCACCTTAAGGAGAAGAAAAGAAGGGGGAAGGGGTGCCGTCCGTACATAAGAAATAAAAAAAACTTACGTCTAATGAAGACGGCGGCTCTTCCTGCCCGAAATGCTCCCGGCGCTAGAGCCACTGCTGGAACTCGACAACCTTTGGGCGGTGGCACAAGCAGGAGGAGCCGAGGAAGGCCCCGGCTCATCACCGGAGCTGATCTCAATGACGGCAGTCATAGCCATTGATGAGATGCTGTCACTCGACTCCCCCGCAGCTTCGGCCAGAGGAGGATTGGCATCTTCGGGAGCCACTCCCGCTGGCGCGTCGGCTACGTTGGCACGAGGAGCAGCAGTTGGAGCATTGGCGGCGTCCGCGCCAAACTTTTCCTGGAGCGTGCGGGCGATGGCCTCGTCGCTGGCCACCTCGTCCTTGGCCCGAACCTCGGCCGATAACTCCGCCTGGAGGGCGGCTGCGATCGCAGAATCGTCATCCGATGAGGAGTGGTCCGAACCAGAACCAAAGAAAGAGGAGGAGGATGATGACATTGTGTTCGTGCTGAGGGATTGCAAGTAACAATGCAGGAAAAGGAACTGTGATTTATCGGAGAATTATAAAGCCGAATGAATATCAGAATTGCTGCTACACGGAGGACGAAGCACCGCTCAAATGAATGCCAACAGAATATGAAGCAAATCGACGTTATCATGGCGCGATGAGTCAAGAGATTAACCGCTGAAGAAAGAGGAGTGGTGGGAAACGGCCATTCACTAAGGTGATCAACGGGCGATTTTTGGGACATGATGCATATCCCAAAAAATGGGGGCATATGTTGGCACCTAAATTTGACCGACCGAGACGGGTCCGGTCATGGCACGAGCCAGGAAGATGGCGTAAGATTGGATTAACAACGAGTGATGGGATAGAGGTCATATCGAAAAGAGCATGATCGTATAAAGCACAAACGGGAAGAAACTGAAGCCGGTACAACTTGGATTTGATATGGCTGTGATCAAGATAGAAAGACAAGATCAAGGCCGATACGATTGAAGAGTCCATGATGGTTACGATCAAGGCTACACTGACTATAAAAGGTGACGTGCTGCATAGAAAGAAGGACACACGTCCAAACAACCAATCTATTTACCAATACCTTTACCTTTCCTGCACTAGGAGTAGTCTTCGTAGCATTGTAATCTTTTCTCTGTAATACACTTTGATCAATACAAGTTGCGCATCGCCGGTTGTTGATCTTTGCTGCATTACGCGCTACCAAGCTCTCGTTTCCTCCGATCTTGTTGCGCATCGCCTTTTTCGGAGAAGCAGGCTTTTACCCTTTCTGATTGATTCGAAAGAGTCAAATAGACCTAGTTATTCGATCTAAGTTGGTTTGTCCCTGAGCCGGCGAAGATTACCCTACCATTGAGGCATAGATCATTCCTTTGGGAGCGATCATCGTCTGAAGATACATCTCTTGCCGATTGCGTGATCAAATTGGCTGGCACGCTCACAAACCTTGAACTCGACATTCTCGTGTGTTGGCGGCGATCGACCCGACGCCAAGTTTTTCGGCGCGAACAGAGTCATACTTACATTTGAAGGGTCCATGATACAAACATTTATGTGCAACCTTCGATCCATTCAAGAATTGACCAAAATGGTATAATGAAATTTTAACAAAAGAAAAGAACCAAACTGTTAGCACCCAAAAGTGGTAACGAATTCGGATTCGGCGTTTAGACCGATTTTGTGAGGAAAGCCGATATGGTTTCGGATTCGCAAAAGCCCGACATGGATTTGGACTGGGGTGTCATGATTATTTAGCATAAAGTCTGTTAAAAAGGAAACCGAGGTTGATACGGGCAAGATCATAGATACAACCATGTCCAGGATGGCAAGATAAGATCTAGGCTAATACGGACTACTGGAGAGACCAAGACGGCACAATTGGGCCAAAGGTTATAAAAAGGAGACGACGGACTACATCGAGGGAGAGACATACAATCATCCACACAAACCAACCAATACTTTTAATTTTGCATAGGAGTAGACAGTTAGTTTGTAATCTTTTTTCTGTAATACTGTTCGCGCTAAAAACGTGAAGGAGGGTTCCCAGCCTCGAACATACGAGACAAACGTCGGGTTTGCAAAGCATGCCAGTCAATTTAACCTATAATTGACAAGGTAAAATTTGTAAAGTCAATCAGAGCCGATAAGCGATAGATTATCGGCTTGACACCGGTCGACTATATACCGATCAGGAGATAACTAGGTCAACCAGTTACGGTTAGTCCGAGGGTAAAAGGTTGATCGACTTTGAAAGGCGATGCGCAACAAGCAAAGCAGATCAAACCTGAAGAACAAGTCGACGAGAGCAACAAATCGGCGATGCGCAACTTTTATTGAACTCGATGACTTATAGAGGAAAGATTGCTACGAAAACTAGACAAAATAGAAATTGTAAATAGGGTTGTGTTGATTGATTCGTTGATTGATCCCTTCGCCTCATGGTCTGTCCCCTTTTATACTACTTCGGCCGATCTGAGTCCTGCATGCATACGGTAACTATATCCGTATCGGCTCTTGATCCGATTTCCTTTTCTGGTTAGCGATGGATTCCTTGTTGGCACTGGTTTATCTTTTCCGTAAAACTCTCCATATCTTAATTGAGCCGATTTTACCATATACGCCGAATTTTGGTGCAAACATATGCCCCCTATTTTTGGAAGGTGACTTGTCATCTTCCGAAAATCATGCCCTGATTACATCGGCTTATTGATCGGCTCTCAGGGAATGCCTCCTCGGTACCTCCCCCGTTAATAGCGCCATCAAAATCTCGGTGCGCTTTAAATGCAAAAACCGTTCACGCTCGTTTGCTTCTTTTACTACGGTATGAATATGCGGGCCCCCCACGATCATTGATACACACTCACGCTCTTGAATTGACAGCAATCCGCTTCCTTCTTCTTCATCTGTTCATCTTTCCGAGTCGACTGAATGGACTCTTCTCAGGTACTCATCCCAATTCCCAATAGTGACGATCAGTTTTACTTGGGCCCAGTAGGCAGTATAGGAGCCAATGCAGTCATTAATCAAGAGATCCCTCGCATTGCTTTATCGGTTGCTGTTAGCGTACGAGCTAACAGACCCCTTCCGAGATGGGGTATAGGAAGTTCGAACGGGGGGCTTTCGTGGGGATTGCTCGAGAGACGGTGGAAAGCAAACAGACGAAGCTCACAAGAAGACACTCGGGTTTATCCAGGTTCGGGCCCTCCAGACGAGTAATAGCCCTAGTCCTGCCTGTGTTATTCTTGCCAGTGTTCTTGGAGAGATCGAAAGATCCAGGAACAAGGAGCTCCCGGCCTCTAACTCTAAAGGGGGAGAACCAACAGAAAAGAGTCCAACCAACCCACACAAAAAATGAGTCGAACCCCTTCTCCCATGCAGCCCAGCTACCTTTTATACTCGGGCTGGCTGGGGCGCACGGGACAAGCAAAAGCTTAGCCCACTGAATACACTGCCACATCGCATATAATGCGTCTGTCACTGTTCTTGCAGCACATTTAATACCCTGACACAGCCGTCTCCTCCCCCGCCTAGGGCCCCGCGCCCGCCGGCTCCGCCCGCCTGTTGGGGTGGGAAAATGCACCATGATGTCACTCGTTATTATGGCGCGCATTGGGAACACACGCCGCCATACTGTGACCTTCATTACCCCCATTTAATGCGCACGATACGCATTAAATGTCTTTGACCTTCTGTGCGGCTGCATAGGCCACTAGGTGGCCTCAGGAACTGAGCGCCAGTGGCGTGGACTGGGCGCCACACGTCCGTCAGGCGACCGTGTTGCTAACCGCCAGCGGCGTGGCCTGCATGCCACGTGTCATTGGCGATCCTACCACCGCCCGTCGTGGCCTGGTCGCCACTGTCATTGGCGATCCACCACGGTGACCGTCGGCGGTGTGGCCTGGTCGCCACTGTCTGGCTGGCGATCACCACGGTGACCGCCCGGCGTCATGGCCTGGTGGCCACTGTCCATTGGCGATCCACCTGATTGACCGCCAAAGACATCGTGGCCTGGTCGCCACATCATTGGGTGATCACACAGCTGACCGCCAGCGGCGTGGCCTGGTCGCCACCTGTCCGCTGGACGGCAACCTTTCTGACCGCCAGCAGCGTGGTCTGGATGCCACGTGTCTGCTAGAGGCTCTTACTAAAGTGTAGTGGGCACCCTGGTGTAGAATACCCCGACAGTAGCCCCCGAACCTACCCTGGAGCGCCCCTTTTTACCTCTTTGAAAAACAAAAAGTGGCTCAGTCTCCCGGGTGGGTCCATCATAAATGCCCAAGTAACGCTGCGGCTTTAAATGCCGTCGCCGTTTTCGGGCATCGAGGCGGAACATGCAGCCGCCCCCGCCTTGTAACCGGTGCGAGGCTTGGGAACATGCCTGTGCCTTTTCTGATTCTTTTGGGTTTCCCACCATCGAATCGCCGCGTCCCCTCGGGTCTCCCGCCGAAGCGCTCCCCCATGCGCACACATATAAAGGTGGCTACCGGGGAGGTGCGGTTCGTTCTTAAAGGATTCTTGCGAACTGCCCCCTTGCTCTCATGGCGCCGCCAGCACCTCTGCTTCCTCCATCGATTGTCGAGGATATCGAAGCCTTGAGGTTTTCGACGTCGCCGCGGCCGTGCGCACTCCGCCGGACCGCGCCTTGCTACCGCCTCGGGAAGTAATCTTCTTGGTGAGGATCTTGGCGGTCTCCTTCCGCCAATCTCTGACTTCTACCTTGCCGTCATCAACTTCTACTCCATCCACAACATTCATCTTCCTCCTAATTCCATCATCCTTCTTGTTGTCTTTGCCCACTTCTGCGAGATGTTCGTAGGAGTAGCCCACAATCTTCCTCTCTTCCGCTTCTTCTACTCCTTGTGCGCGGCCAAGGACCTCTCCACCACGGTAGGCTCCTGCCACCTCCGCCTTCGGGACGGCGCAGCTTCCCGCTACATTCCGCTGGACCTCCGTTCCAACTGGAGGGCTTGGCGCAATGAGTGGTTCTACGTCGAGGACGACAGCGGCGTAGAAGTCCTGGACTTTCCAAGCGGGCGGCGGTCGGCACCCCACACAGGGGTTCACATCGGCAGACGCTCGAGTTTCCAGGCGTCTTTGGCCAGCGTGGACCAGCTGAACAGCGGCCTAACGGGAGTCATGGTTCTCGAGGACTACATCTCTCGGAGAATCGGCCTTTCTAACGCCCGCCCGTGCTCGCCCGCTTTGGTAGTACACGGGCTCCGACGACATGACCAGGACGGCTCCTGGAAGTAGGTTACTTACTTCTCTTTCTTTTTGGTGCTTCTTTGCAACCGCTGCTGAACTAACGACGGCGTCATTCCTTTTTCTTTTCTCTCTTTTTTTTCAGTTGTAGGGGACTTGTCCCCCGCAAAACTCGAGTCCTGGATGGGCTTGCTGGGCGCCTCAAGCAACCTCCCGGCTTTCCCGGCGGGCGCGCTCCCACTCTGCCGAGTGGAGCCCCGGGAACGGGTGATGATCACCCGTGCCATGCCCACCATGGACGCCATGGGGCTGGTGAACACGCCCTGCCAAGGGGCATTGACGATCCGGGACCCTCCTCCGGCCAGCGAACAGAGGAGGGACAAGCACCCCGCTGACGACGACGCCCCTGGTCCCAGCCCTAGGAGGGTCCGCGTCGCGCCGGGGGGCGCGGCGACTACGACCGGAGCGGGGAGCTCTTCGGTGGCCGCAGCTACCACTTCAACTGCTTCTGTTGAGGTGATCGAAGTCGGCGCTGCTCCGACCCTGGCCCCGCTAGCGCCGGTCCTTCCTCCACCGCCGCCGGCGCAGTTCGATCCACCGTTGCCGCCAGCGCAGGTCGATCCGCCTCCGCGCCGGCACCGATCGTCCCGCCTCCGTTGCCGGTGGCGGCATCGATTGTCCCTCCGCCGGCGCTGCCACCGATCGTTCCGCCAGTGCTGGCGGCGCGGTGGGGGGGCTGACGCTCGCACCGACCGCGCCTCGGTTCAGGAGGCCTTCTGCCGGGTACGCAAACTGACGCACAACACACTGTTAAGTTCCTTTAATCTGAAATGCTTACCTCTTTTTTACCTCCTTCAGGGCGTCTACTTCGAGTGCCCCAGCCGGGGGCGACCAGGGCACCGCAGTAGCCGTGGCAGCGCCGGCTGCGGCGGTCGAACACCAAGGCGACCATCCGGTGGCCGCCGCAGGGGCGGCCGTCTTACCGCCCGGAGGCGGGATGGGCTTGCCGGCCACTCCGGAGGTCCCCAGTGCCCCGATCCCCTCGGCGAACGTGGACGCTCTGCTGGCCGCCCTTGGCGAGCTGCACTCAGCGAGCAGGGAGAGGCTGAGGGAGGCCACCGTGGAGAACAACCGCCTCCGCAAGGAGGTGCAGGACTGGCGCGGCCAGGCGGAGCGGTTGGAGCGGGGCCTGCAGTAGGAGAGGGAGCAATGAGCTCTCCGCATCGAGGCGATCACCTGAGAGTGCGACGAGGAGAAGGGCGAGCGGCTCCGCGCGGAAGCCGAGACCACCCTCATGCTGTGCCCTGCCTTCGACCGGATGGTGGCCAGCTTAGCGCCACTGGGACTAGAGCCGCCGGCCCTGGTCGAGCAGACGGCCCGGCATTATGCCTTTTGTATGAGCCGGGGGATATGAGTATACCCCGGCCCCGCTAGCAAGCCTTCGTACTCGGCAACGTTGTTGGTGGCCTTGAAGTCCAGGACGAACGCATACTTGAGGAGGTCCCCGGTTGGGGAAACCAGGAGGACCCCATCCCCCGTGCCCTCGAGCCTAAAGGAACCGTCGAAGTAGAGTGCCCAGGGGGAGGGCGCGGGGGTTTCCTCAGTCTCAGACTCGGCAGGAGTCCATTAGAAAACGAACTCAGCTATCCTTTGACTCTTGATCGCAGTACGAGGGGTGAATTTGAGGCCGAATTCCCCCAGCTCCACAGACCACTTGGCAATGCGGCCTTCAGCTTCACGGTTGTGAAGGATCTCGCGCAAGGGGTAGGCCGAAACCACTGTGATCTCCCTTCCTTGGAAATAATGCCGCAACTTCCTGGAGGCCACAGCACAGCGTACACCATCTTCTGGGCTTGCGGATATCTTGTCTCGGCATCGTGTAACACCTTGCTGATGTAGTAAACCGGCCGCTGGACGCCTTCACGCTCCGCCACCAGTGCCGCGCTCACAACCGCAGGACTGGCCGCCACATATAACAATAGCGGCTCGCCTGGCTCGAGAGCGACCAGCACCGAAGGGGAGGAGAGGTACTTCTTCAATTCTTCGAGTGCCTGCTGCGCTTCTGTACACGCCTATAGGGGTCACAAAAGCGGTCTTCTCTTCGTCTTCTGCGCCATGCTGATCTGATGGTAGCTGGAGTAGGCGTCTAGGAAGCACAAGACCTCACACCCTGCTGTGGAATCGACGATGACGTCTATCCGCGGCAGGGGGTATGGGTCCTTGGGGCAGGCTTTGTTGAAGTCGGTGAAGTCGATGCACCCAGCCACTCAGGGTAGGCGGCCTCTCGTACAATCCTCGCCTGCAGCTAGGGATGGAACTGGTACGGATATTTTTCGACCGACTGACCAACCGAATTGATTTAGATGATGATTTGGATAGTTTCACAGATATCCAGTTGATTTCTCGGATAAGGATATGGATACAGATAATTTACATGGATACGGATACGGATATGGAACACTGATTATCCGATGGATACAGAATATCCGAGTTTTTGTTCGGATAATATCCGAATATGACATACGGATATTATCCGAATAACACGTTTTAGAATAACACATTAACAATTTAACATGTTTCATCGCTTTAGATCGGGTCTGCATTGGATGACAAGATATAATGTGTTCATGTGTGCTAGATGCTAATTTGGAGATATTTGGGTAAAGGTGGTAGTAAATTGGCAAGTGGCGTTTCAAGAGGGCTACTTAGGATTCAAAGACATATGCCACCGCAAATCATTTGGTTCAATTATTGCAACGGGGTACATTGTTACTCACAGAGTCACATGCATGACAAGCTAGGGATAAAAAGGAAAAAAAAGACATACAAATATATTTCTTTTGGAATTTTGAATTTAAATTTGGATCGATTTTGGAAAAAAAAACTGAAATTGGATTTTAAAATATCCGACTAATATTATTCGTATCCATGTTGATTCCGATCCGTATTCGATCTGTATTCGTAACCGATATTATCCTGTATAATTCGTATTCGATTCTGTATTCGACACTATTCGTATTCGATCCTGTATTCGATAAAAAATACGGATACGGATATGAATAGGACGATATTCGACCGTATCCGATCCGATCACATCCCTACCTGCAGCAGTTTCTCTACCTCATCCCGAATGGCATCCTGCCGCTCTGGTGCCTGCCTCCGGACTTTCTGCCGGACTGGGTGCACTCCAGGGAGCATTGCCAATCGGTGCTCGATCACCTCCCTAGGGACCCCGGTCATCTCAGATGGTTCCCAGGCAAATACATCTAAGTTAGACTGGAGGAAGGTGACGAGCGCGTCTTCCTATTTGGTGCTGAGGTCGGCACCAATCTTCACGACCTTCCCAGAACCGTCCTCGCCCACGGGGACCGCCTTCACCTCACCCGAGGAACCAGGTGAGGCGCGGGCCTTGACCGGGGGGAGCTCTGGGCGATCGTCCTCGCCTCGGGCCGAGTAGGTGGCGCCGGCCAGGTCCTGCACCTGCTTGCTGAGGCGTAGGGATTCCAGTCGATCCACCTTCATGGTAATCGGGCCTACAGGACCAGGGATCTTCATCATCATGTAGGCGTAATGCGTGGTCGCCATGAACTTGACCAGAGCTGGGCGGCCAAGCAAAGCATTGTAGGGGAGGTCGAAATCTGCGATCTCGAAGTTGATTTTCTCTGTCCGGAAGTTCTCCACGCTTCCGAACATGACATGCAGCCGGACTTGTCCCAGGGGTGTCAAGCCCACCCCTGGGGCGACTCCGTAGAAGAGAGGGGTCGGGCGCAACTCCACATAAGGAATTCGGAGTGACTTGAACGCCCCTACAAACATAAGGTTGATGGAGCTCCCTCCATTGACAAGCACTCGCCCGAGTCTCGCAATCCGGACCGTGGGAGAAACCACGATCGGGAAATGGCCCGGGCCTGCGGTGCTTTCCGGGTGATCGGCCCGACTGAAGGTGATCGGCTCCTTCGACCACTTCAGTAGCCTGTTCGCCCGGGAGTTGGTATGGTGACGCACACTTCCCTCAACTCTCGCTTGTACTGCGAGTTTGAGGAGTAGGTGGCGGAGCCACCATGAATGAACGCCACCGTGTGCTCCGCTTGCTGAAAGGCCAGCGGAGCAGGGTATTCACCAATTTGGACACGACCTGGCAATCCGCCAGATCATGCCCGTTGGTCCTGTGGATGGGGCAGTAAGGTCTACCCTCGTGCCTTCTGGCTGGCGAAGCGGCGGGTCCCCGCATGGCCGCGCGGCGAGTCTCGACAATCACCCCTCCTATCCCTGCGGTCGTGCTTCTAGGGCTTGTCTTTCGGCTTGGCGAATAGGACCTCCCTAGTACCAAACTCTTTGCACTTCTTCTTCTTCTTGTGATCAGAAGCCTTTGAGGTTCCCGCCTCACTGTGGCCGGACGGCCCCGCCGTGCACTCCCTGGCCTCCGTCGCCCTGGCGCACTTATGCGCCAGGGAGAACAGCTCGGAGGTGGTCGAAATGTTGTGGGTAGCCATCTTCTCCCGCATCTTTTGGTCTCGGACCCCCCTCCGAAAGGTGATAATCACAGATTGCTCGGAGATCCGGGGGATCGTGTTACGGCAGTGGCTGAACCGCCGGATAAACGCCCTCAGGGACTCCCCCTTTGTCTATTCCAGGGCGTGGAGGTCATCCTCCACACCCGGCTGAGTGTAGGAGCTCTGAAAGTTGGCGACAAAGATGTCGCACAGTCCCTCCCACGAGTGCACGGAGCCTCGCAGGAGGTTCAACAGCTAGGAGTGGGCAGAGCCCGTCAGCGATGTCGGGAGGTAGTTGGCCATGATCTTCTCGGACCCTCCCGTAGCGCGCACCACCGTGGTATAGATCTGCAGGAACTCCTCCGGGTTGGTGGTGCCATCGTACTTCTCGATGGACGCGGGGCGGAACCTCTCCGACTATGCAGCTTGCCGTAGGCGGAGGGAAAATGCCTGGCATCCGATGTTGTAGGGGGAGCAGCGTCACTCGCCCACCCCTCGGCCCCGGGATGGGGTCGAGGAGTGCGAGCCTACGCTCTCCCTGGAGTCAGGGAGCGAGGTCCTCCCCGACCACTAGACACCGGGCGGCCCTCGCGACGCTACACATGCGCACGACGCCCCCTAAGGACGTCGCGCAAGTCACCATCGCGCTGGGACCTCCTTTCGTCTAGGCGGGCCCTCAGATCCCCGTGGCCCCCCGCCAGCTTGGGGGAACCATAGGAAGAAGTGGGAGCACGTGCATGTCCCCCTGTACCCGAGGGGCTGCAACCTGTGCACTCTTTCCTTTGTCCCGGCCCTCGCAACCAGGAAAAGTTCTGGTCGGGCGGCTGGAGGCTTGCGCGTCAGACGCGCGCATGTCCTGCCGCCCAACACCAAAAGCCCCCGGCTGATCTGCCGCCTCCACTTACTGCTGGGCAGCATCCACTAGGCGGGCGATGTCCCGCAGCCATGGAGCGGCCGGGGTTTCGCCCCCTAGCGCAACCGGGGGTGGTCGAGGAGCAGCCGAGCCGCATGAAGATTCTGCGCCGGAGAGTCGTCTCCCATCAGGAGACGCCGTCGGATGGGCTGTCCTCCTTGCGCGGAGGCGCCACGCTTCCCTCCCTGGGCGGAGGGACCCGGGAGGTCCGACGCCCTGGCCGAGCGCCGGGATCGGCTGCGTGCGCTACTCTCCTCGTGTAGATTGTCGTGCTTGGAACGCAGAGCCACCATGCTGACGGCCGTCAAGGCTTCTTGCAAGCTACGCAAGAAGGTGGATGAAGAGAGGGCAACCCAGCCACTGAGCCCCCTACCTGGCGCGCCACTGTCAGCGTACGATCTAACAGACCCCTTCCGAGATAGGGTATAGGAAGTTCGAACGGGGGGCTTTCGTGGGGATTGCTCGAGAGACGGTGGAAAGCAAACAGACGAAGCTCACAAGAAGACACTCGGGTTTATCCAAGTTCGGGCCCTCCAGACGAGTAATAGCCCTAGTCCTGCCTGTGTTATTCTTGTCAATGTTCTTGGAGAGATCGAAAGATCTAGGAACAAGGAGCTCCCGGCCTCTAACTCTAAAGGGGGAGAACCAACAGAAAAGAGTCCAAAAAACCCACACAAAAAATGAGTCGAACCCCTTCTCCCATGTACCCCAGCTACCTTTTATACTCGGGCTGGCTGGGGCGCACGGGACAAGCAAAAGCTTAGCCCACTGAATACACTACCACATCGCATTTAATGCGTCTGTCACTATTCTTGCAGCACATTTAATACCATGACACAGCCGTCTCCTCCCCCGCCCAGGGCCCCGCGCCCGCCGGCTCCGCCCGCCTGCTGGGGTGGGAAAATGCACCATAACGTCACTCGTCATTATGGCGCGCGTTGGGAACACACGCCACCATACTGTGACCTTCATTACCCCCATTTAATGTGCACGATACGCATTAAATGTCTTTGACCTTCTGTGCGGCTGCACAGGCCACTAGGTGGCCTCGGGAACTGAGCGCCGCACGTCCGTCAGGCGACCGCGTTGCTAACCGCCAGCGGCGTGGCATGCATGCCACGTGTCCGCTGGGCGATCACACAGCTGACCGCCAGCGTCGTGGCCTGGTCGCCACCTGTCCGTTGGGCGATCACACAGCTGACCACCAGCGTCGTGGTCTGGTCGCCACCTGTTCGCTGGGCGATCACATAGCTGACCGCCAGCGGCGTGGCCTGGTCGCCACCTGTCCGCTGGACGGCAACCTTTCTGACTGCCAGCGGCATGGTCTGGACGCCACGTGTCCGCTAGCGGCTCTGTGAAATCATGTGCTGAAAAATTGGCTTAGAATTGAATTTGCAAAATGTGTTTTTTCATGTGTTTTGACAATTTGATAAGAAACAGTAAGTTTCGCTTTGGCGCCGGACCAAACTTAAAGAAAACAGTAAGTTTCCCATCTACGACGGACCAAATTTTTTGGTCCTACGTGAACATGTTTTTGGCAACCTCATTTTCCCATCTACGCCGAACCAAATTTTTTGGTCCTACGTGAACATGTTTTTGGCAACCTCATTTTCCCATCTATGATGGACCAAATTTTTTGCTCCTACATGAACAAGTTTTTGGCAACCTCATTTTCCCATGTACGACAAACCAAATTTTTTGGTCCTACGTAAACATGTTTTTTGGCAATCTCGTTTTCCAATGTACGACAGACCAAATTTTTTGGTATGTCGTAAATGTGCTTCTGAAGGTTTTTTCGCGGGACCAAGTTCTTAAAAACAGTAAGTTTTACATGTACGCCAGACTAAATTTTTTGGTCCGTCGTGAATGGTTTTTTGAGTGACTTTTTCATGTGTACGCCGGATCATATTTTTTGGTCCGTCGTGAATACGTTTTTGCTCGGTTAGGGTTTTGAGCGATTTGGAATTGATTTTTGGATTTGAATTTGAGATTATGAAATTTGTGAGAATTTCATGATGCTTGTTTTGAAGTGGAATTTATGCAATGCTTGTGTGAGTATTTGCATGGACTATTGTTGAGTCAAGTCGCGGACTTGTGCTTGAAATTGTTTTGTGGTTTGTTCATGTGCAGGTATTGCTCGAGGGCGAATGTGGTCGATGACGGGACCGGAACTAGGTTCATGGAGGAACTGAGGTTCGGGACTAGGTTCAGGGAGGAACTGAGGTCTTGGTGGTCAAGGATGTCATGCGGGACGTTCGGGCTAAGAGAATGGTGCACATGAAGAATGGTTAGTCACGTGAGAATGGCAGGAGGTCATTCGCGTGCAAAGTGTTAGTCACGTGAGTATGGCAGGTGGCCATACGCGTGCAAAGTGTTAGTCACGTGAGTATGGTAGGGTTGCGATACGCGTGCAAGAGTTGTACTCGGCCAGGTTGGGCCAAGTGGAGTTGTGTTGAATACATACTCCTTCTAGGATTAGGAGTGGGACTCCTTCTAGGACTAGGAGTAGGAATTGTATTCAGGACTCCTTGTGGTTGCTCCTTTAAATAGGAGGGGTTGTCTCCTGTTTAGAGCATCAACCTAGGCATCAAGCTTTGAGCAAGCTTTAGGATTGTACTCTTTTGTTTGGAGTACTTTAGACAAAAGAAAGGAGAAATAAAGATCAAGTTCTTCAAATCTTTCGGCGAGCTACAATTCTAGTTAGATCTATTCTCGTCATTTTCTGTCACAGCAAGCTTACGAGGTTCATAACTTTTGATCCGTATGTCCGTAATTCGTATTGGAATCTAGTTTCTTGTGTCCAAATTTCAGATCGTTCCGACGGTTGGATCTTTGGGAATTCGCGTTTTACCGAACCTTTGTCATTCTATTTTTGTCGAATACGAGGCAATTATTTGGATCTGTTTTGGGGTGAACTTTTAGTAGATCAAGAATTTGGTTTTAGCTTCCGCACAATCATTCACCCCCCCTTCTGATTGCTATATTCGATCCTACAGGCTCTTACTCAAGTGTAGTGGGCACCCTGGTGTAGAATACACCGACAGCCGCTGGTTATAACGTAGAAGGTTGGAGCAAGAGTTTTAGGGCTTGGTCGACTCCACTAAAGGGATGGAGGTCTTGGTACATTAGAGTTTCAGCCCAGAAACGGACAGAATGGGGGTAGAATGGGAATATCTGAGTGCCTCCCGTTAAGCTTAGCCGATCTAGAAGCCAACGAGCCCTTGGTGGCCACGGCCTGTTATTTTTGGTCGGATTCTTTCAATGCTTTCCTTTTCCCGACTGGTCCTATCGGCCCAACTCTTTTGGATATGGCGCATTTGTGTTGCCTCAGGCCCGATGGGGAACAGCTATCGGCTTTCAACGGCAAACTCGTATACAAACTTATTCAAAAGAAGGGCGAGGGATGGCGCAAATATATTTAGAATAACAACAAATTCATCGGGCCTGTTTCCGACGAGGAGCACGTAGCGTTCCTTAACCTGTGGTTGGACAGATACTTGTTTTGTGGAGCTTCCCTCGGGCCGACACAGGTCTACAAAATTATAGCGGAGCAATTAGTAGAAGGTCGTCAGCTTGCTTTGGGGAAGACTTTGCTAGGGGCAGTCTTCCAAATGATGCATGTGATTCGCAGCAGACTCTTCTCTGGTTTCTCCAAGTTCGTCATTGGCAACATCGGAGGGCCGTTATGGTTCATAAAATTGTGGCTGCACTGCTTGTTTAGTCGATCTCTAATTCCCGACCCCTTGGAGGATCCAGGATTCCCTCGAGAAGATTACCCTGAAGAATCAACCCCTACGTACACAGCTAGCCGATCTTATGGGGAGAAATATATGATGTGTTCTGCTGGAGAAGTGAAAATGTCAACCGCCAGTTTTTACAAGTACATGTTCTTTTTCTTGAACTTGACCCGTGCCGATTTCGGCCAACAAGATTTTTTCAGTTATTCAAATGTAGCCGATTTTCCTCGCCCGACCTTTTTTCGTTTGGAGGCCGATAGCTCTTCTATGTCCCAGTCTTCCCTTGATCTCTTCAGGTTGTTTATTTCTCCTAGTATCCTTCACGCAGGGCTGAGCACGAGAAATAGAACCTTTCAGCCATCTTATGAGTTTTATCACCCGTCAGTCTATGCCCGCCAACTAGGCTTTGGTCAAGTTATTCCTAGCCTTCCCCTTCTTGATCGTGTCCAACCTAGGACAAAGGTTACTAACTCAACGGCTGCTAAGGTGGTTCTTGAATTAGCCAACGAACTTCAAGTTTCAAGACTCCAGCATTTTGTCCTTAACACTCGCCGATCTAGCTGATATACAGCCTGGTAGTCCTCCGTGGCCTAAGCTCTTCTCCTAGATAGAACTTCATCGGCCATCCTTTCTCTTTTCTTGCCCGAATATAATGAGCCAACAATAATTCCCAGTACTTCACATGAAGAAAATAGCTCTTCAGGCTACACTAACTCATCGATAGCTGTAGAGGTACTAATTTTTCACATTCGAATACAACTTTTCCCTTGCATCTCTATATCGGCTGATCCATACTATACTTCTTTTTCCAGGCCCAGTCATCCAAGAAGACAAGAAGCAAGAGGGCAGCTTCGTCGGTTCCATCTGGTGGTGTCCAGTCTACTAGAAGACCGGGCCAATCGATAGGCCTCATCGGATACGCTTCTGGTACCTTGGGAGTGGACAGCCCATCATTGTCCGATCTTGCGAACCGACGCCCCTCGAGTAGGTGACCTGACCATATGCGTCCCTCTTTCAAATTGTGTTTTAGCACTGACTGACTTGTTTTTCCAGAGCGGGCCAAAAAATATCGAGTCACTGTGAAAAAACCTGTCCAGGCTGCAGAAGGGCGTGCCGAGAATTCTGCGGGTGGATCGGCTGCTAATGTACGTTATTCAGACTGGGTCGTCCTCTTTAGTGCGTTCTATTTTTGGTGACTGATTATCTCTTCAACAGTCATCATCGGTCGAGTGGCCACCGTCTTGGCCGATCTTCAATAGGGTACAATGGCTACGACGCCTCAGGCTTCGGTGTTAGTTCCGACCTCGACACCAGACCCGGTCGACGATGCCGCGGCCCCACTTCCGCCTCCGGCACTGGCTGCGACGCCCTCCTCTCCTGCTTTATCTACAAACCCAGCCGATCTGCTGGGATTTTCACTAGATGAAATAGATGATCCGGAGATATTGGCCACCGATGATTATCCGGCCGATGTTCGCCGCATCATCGATGCATCGGCTGAAGTATCTGCTGCTGTTACCTCGGCGCCAGGTATGCATGATCGGCTTAATCGTCTTCTTCATGAGGTTTTGCAGCCTGAGGCCTGGCTCTTGGCGAACACTTAGCCTTTAAGAACTGCCATGGCCGCCATGCAAGCCGATCTCCCCCCTGAGGCCATGAAGGCTTTGCTGGATGTTTGTCACTTGGACGACCGGAGGGGGGAGGTGGAAGCAGCTCGATCCAGGATTGCCCAGAAAGAATCCCAACAAGCCGACCAACGACTTCTGGATGAACTACTGGCCGATGCTAAACTCAAGAAGAAGGAATATGACGAAGGATCCGCAACCCTGAAACTGGCTAAGGGGAGCGCCCAAGAGCTGGTATCGGCCAAGAAAAAGCTTGAAGAGCAGTTGGCCTTGATTACAAAGGAACTCACCGACTGTCAAGTGAAAACTGCCGAGTCAACTTCTTCCCTAGCGGACAAAAAACGGCAGATCGGTGAAATATTTGGAAAGGTCAAGCTCCAATCGGCCAAGGTGACTCCTATCCCCGGAAATGCAACAGCTGATGAACAGCTTGTGGATAGTGTCCAAGCAACCATCGGTAAAGCAGTGGCAGCACTCTCAGGCTTAGGAGCCCATTTGCCTGGGTCGGGGTTGTAATCTCTTAAGTTTAACTCATGTTTATCCATTGCTCGTGTTCGGACACTGGTTGGAACTTGTTTGTAACTTTTGGATGACTGGGATGTAAGTCTTATCATCTGCTTAGATAGCTGATTGTTTTAATGCTTTTCGCTTTTATCTACACTGGCTGTGCCTATGCCCCGATCCATACGCTAGGATAGTACGACTTCAAGTATTTTCCGTTAATCGCTTTTGGCAATACGTACCCTTCAAGAGTTTCGAGTATGTACGAGTTACCACTGGTTAGCCGATTTATTTTATATGGACCTTCCCATATTGGAGACCACTTACCAAATCGACTATCTTTAGAACCGATGGGCAATACAGTTTTCCACACTAAATCGGCTTGATAGAAGGATTTCGGTACCACCTTCTTATTGTAAGATCTGGTGACTACTTCCTTGTTCCTTTTAAGCCGATCCAGTGTGGACAATCTTAATTCCATCAAGTCATCTAAATTATCAAGCAGCAAGTGTCTGTATTCATCAGCCGATAATTTGTCTTGCTCAGATATCCTGACTGAGTCGATGTTGATTTCCACGGGAAAAATGGCTTCTTGTCCATATACTAGCTGAAAGGGTGACAGCTTAGTCGATCCATGGTAAGATAGCCGATATGCCCATAAAGCTTTCGATAACGTAGAGTGCCAATTCCTTGGTTTTTCCTTGATTTTTCTTTTTATCAGCTTTATCAAAGTTTTGTTTGATGACTCGGCCTGACCATTGGCCTGAGCATAATAGGGCGAAGAGTTGAGTAATCTGATACCCAAGCTTTTCGCGAAGTCTTGGAATTCTTTTGACATGAATGCCGTCCCCTGATCGGTCGTGATTGTCTCTGGGATTTCAAATCTGTGGATGATATGTTCGTTGACAAACTTGATTACTTCTACACTTGTGACTTTTTTGAGTGGTATGGCCTCCACCCATTTTGAAAAATAGTCTGTTGCTGCAAGAATAAACTTATGACCCCTGTTGGATGTCGGGAATATTTGGCCGATTGCGTCTATACCCCATCCCCTAAACGGCCATGGTTTGATGATCGGATGTAAAACCGATGCTGGTACTGACTGTATATTGCCAAACTTCTAGCATGTTTGACATCCCTTGTAATACTTGAAGCAATCTTCCAACATTGTCGGCCAAAAGTATCCCGTCCGCCTTAGCATCTATTTCATTTTATGAGCCGATTGGTGTGATCCGCAAATCCCTTTGTGTACTTCCCCCATTGCTACTTTGGCTTCCTCACTCCCAAGGCACCTTAGCAGTAGGCCTTCCATGGTTCGAAAGTACAAGGTACCCTCCAGTACAACATATTTTAATGCTTTGCGCTGGACTTTCCTCTCAGTCGGCTTATTCAGATCTAGCAAGTAATCTCTTATCTCTGTTCTCCAGTCGACAGGTTGAGCACACATAACCGACCCATCATTCAACTTGGTCGATTCCTGTTTGCTTTTACCTTTGTACCCTGATGCCCATTGTGCCAGTAGGTTTCATTTACCGTTGATTTCTCTGGGGATATGTCTTATGGAGAACGCTGTGAACGTCTCGATTATTTGGAGCCATTGATGCTGATACTGAGTTAGTACTTCATCGTTGCATCGGTATTCCCCTTTGACCTGTTGTACGATAAACATTAAATCCCCAAAGGCTTCTACATCGCTTACTCCCATGCCTTCTAGCAGCTGTAACCCCTTGAGTAATGCTTCATACTCGGCTTGATTGTTTGAACATCGATCATTAAGCCGATACATGAATTCATATTCTTGTCCTTTGGGTGAGATCAATACTATGCCGATGTCCTCACCTTCTTGGCAAACCGATTCGTCAAAGTACAGTTGCCAAGGAGTGACATCAGCCATTCCAGTTAACGTGGCACCTCCTGTGAGGAAATCGGCTATAACCTGTCCTTTGACGGATTTAGCCGATTCGTACGTTAGATCGAACTCGGTTAAAGCATACGTCCATTCGCTGAGTCGGCCCCGTAGAATTGGCGCAGATAGTATGTACTTAATGACATCGGTTCTACATACTATAGTGCATCTCGACGCCAGGATATAGTGTCTTAATTTTGTGCAAGCGAAGTACAAAGACAAGCACAATTTTTCCACAAGGAGGTACCTGATTTCAGCATCTAAAAGTCGCCGGCTTAAGTAAAATATAACTTGTTCTTTGCCATCAGTTTCCTGCGTCAGGACGGCTCCTACGACTTCTTCCTCAGCCGATATGTACATTCTGAAAGGTAAATCACCTTTTGGCGCAATCAAAACTGGAGGTGCCATCAGATAGCTTTTTATGTCATCAAAAGCTCTCTGCTGATCGATTCCCCACGCAAACTCTTGGTTGCTTTTTAGTTTCAACAATGGGGTGAAGGTGCGAATTCGACCAGACAAATTTGAGATGAAGCGCCGTAGGTAATTAATCTTGCCGATCAATATCTGCAACTCTCTTTTATTTGTCGGTGGTTTAGTATCGGCTATGGCTTGGACCTTCGCTTGATTCACTTCTATACCTTTTTCATGTACTGTGAACCCAAGAAATTGTCCAGCCGATACTCCAAAAGCGCACTTGAGTGGATTCATCTTCAGCCCATATGCTCTTGTGCTTTCAAACATTTTTTCCAAATCGGCTAAATGTTGCCAGTCTTCTTTTGATTTTACTACAACATCATCGATGTAGATCTCTACAGTATGACCGATTAAATTGTGGAAAATATGGTTCATAGCACGTTGGTACGTGGCCCCAGCGTTTTTCAAGCCGAATGTCATGACGGTTCATTCATAGAGCCCTAAAGCCCCTGGGCATCGAAAGGTCGTCTTGGGTATATCGGCTTCAACCATAAATATTTGGTTGTACCCGGCATTCCCATTAAGGAAGCTTATGATTTTATTCCCGTATGCAGCATCGATAAGCATATCGGCTATTGGCATCGGGTACTCGTCTTTTGGTGTGGCTTTATTCAAATCCCTAAAATCTACACATACCCTTAGCTTGCCATTCTTCTTTTTTACCGGAACGATATTTGAGACCCGCTCGGCGTATCGGCAAGGCCTGATAAACTTGGCTTCTAATAATCATTCTACTTCCTCTTTTAGGGCGTCGTGTAGTGTGGGATTAAATCGCCTCGGATATTGTTTGAATGGCCGATACCCGACTTTTATAGGTAGCCGATGCTCGACAAGCTGTCGGCTTAAACCTGGCATTTCGTAGTATTCCCATGCAAAACAATCCTTATACTTTCTAAGTATATCGACCAACTTCGCTTTATATTCTGGATCTAGTTTAGTACTTACATAAGTTGCCCTCTTCCTATCACCTGGTCCAATGTCAACTTCTTCAAGCAGATCGGCGGAGGTAAATCCTTGCCCTCGTCTTTCCTCTTCGAAGTCCTCTATAGCTTCTTCATATTCTATTTTTCGCCGATAGCTCCTCATCTTTTCCTGTAACTCTGTCACTGCTTTGGACTCCATCTTCTCACAACTTCATCCGTTCGATCAAACGTGTTGGGTTTAATGCTGATCAGCTTTAAACCTGATTTCCCAATGCAGATGAAATTGCAATCATCCAAAAACTTTCCTGATATGCATTCGGCTTCTTCGTGTTACCAGTTAGCGTCAGGGCTGGCCATGGCGATGTGAGCCGATGTATCGGCTGACACAACTTCAGCTTCATCATTATTCCACTGCACGAGCTTCTGATGCATATTTGACGGAATGCAGTAATTAGCATGGATCCAATATCGCCCAAGGAGCACGCTGTAACTACCCTTAGCCTCAATCACAAAGAACGCAGTCGGTAGTGTCTTATTACCGACAGTTAGCCTTTTCATCATCACCCCTTTCGCTTCGGTAGGATTTCCTGTGAAGTCGTTCAGCACCATGTTGGTCTTGATTAGGTCTTCGTCGGCTTTACCCAACTTTCTGAACGTGCTTAGGGGCATTAGGTTTACCGTGGCCCCACCGTCGAATAACATCCTTGATATCGATCGGCCATTGATATACCCTTTGAGATACAACGTCTTCAAATGCCGATGCATGTCCTGAGGTTTCTCGAATACAGCATCTTATGCACCAAGGCATAACTGGGCGAACACCCCCTCAGCCGATTCCACTTCGGTCCTGAATTCTGCGTGTAATGTGAATACCATGTTGATATCCATCGGTGGTGTATCGTCTCTAATCATCAGAGATCCGAAATCAACCAATTGATCTGAATCACTATCGGCTTGATCTTTTTTCTTCCATTCTTGTCTTATAGCGGGTATTGGCCGAAGCTTATTGAAAATCTGATCCAGTTCTCTCTCTACTTTGACCTCTCTTTCTTCCTGTGTCTTTAGTCTTTGGAGACGTCTATGTTCTGATTTGCTAAGGCCCGAGGGACACCACCTCGGCTTGGGTTCAATCGGCTTTCGGATTTTTCCAGCCAGATTACTCACTTCTCTGCCGGATTCTGGCTCGGCAGTAGTGTCAAAAATTGGTGCTTGGATGCCTTTGGAGGATTCACCCTTTTCTGGTACTGACAACCTCTCATGGACTGGCATTCGGTCTCTCGGCCCTAGCCGGTCATGTACTGATTTGGACAACCTATCTTTGACCGACCGGGTTGACCGATCCTTGAATGGGTGTTGCATGGGGCACGATTGTACCGTGGGTAGAGTCATCCCCTTTTCCCAGCAAAATTGCCAGAAAGGACATTGCCAGTGAGCCTCTACTTCGCTGCTTGGTCGATAATAACCATCCGGCTGGTAACGATTGCCTGATCGGTGAGTTTTTGGCCGATGGAAATAGCTCGGCTGATGGCAACTTTGCCGTCGATAGCTTATCTTTTCATATTTTTCCAAGAGTTGGGAGAAGGTTGGTTTTTGTTTGAGATTGGGTCTTCTCGGCGAAGTTCTTTCTGCCTTGTACCATCTCCCAATTTCCAACTCTCCCTTTGGCTTCACGGTCCTTGAGCTTCGACCACTACGGTCGGCTTCTATTTGTATTGAGCCGATAGTGATTTGTACTGTTTCGTCCCCATTAGTACTGGATCGGACTTCAACTTTCTGCGTCGGCCTGGTGTCCTCTTCCATAGGTTATTTTCCTTTTTCTGAGCATTGGACCATGTTGACTTGGAAAGGATTCACATCTATTTGCATAGTTGACTCATCCGCAAACTTCAATCATCCATCAGAAATAGCCGATTGAATCTGTTGCCGAAAGATATTACAATCGTTAGTATTATGCGAAAAAGAATGATGCCATTTGCAATATCTTCGCTTTCTGATCTCATCGGCCGATGGAATGACGTGCCCTTTCGGTAGTTTTATACGTTTTTCCTGTAACAACAAATCAAACATCCTATCGCATTTGGACATGTCAAAGGAATATTTAACCTCTGTTTTATTCTTTGTCGGTTTAAGCCAAGAGCAAACGAGTGGTTTTTTCGGACCCTTGGTCCACTCGGCTATATTTACGTCCGCTTCGTCGTCCTCGGACGTTTCGTTTGAGCTACACTCGACCATGTTCACTTTCCCCTTTTCATCATTGTTAGCCCTAAACTTGTCCTTAACCCTTTGTCTGCATATCGGCTCTCTTGTTGCCGATAAACGATGGAGCAAATGGCCCAAGTCAGTGAATTCCCGCCCCGCAAATTTCTCTTTTAGGGGCGGAATTAACCCTTGAAACGCTAAATCGGCCAACTGGTCATCGGGCAACATAACACTAAAACACCTATTTCGCACATCCTTGAACCTCTTCATATAATCAGAAACAGACTCGCCGAATTTTTGCCTAACCGAACTTAGATTGGAAATCCTTAGTTCAGTGGTACCAGAGAAGAAATATTCATGAAATCGGCTTTTCAAATCGTTCCAAACATCCGAATTTGGCGGTAAATTGGTGAACCAGGTAAACGCTGTCCCGGATAAAGACAACAGGAACAATCGGATTTTTAACCTGTCGGACTGGGCTGCCTCACCGCATTGTGCAACAAATCGTCCGACGTGTTCTAAAGTGGTTACATCATCATCGCCTGAGAATTTGGCAAAATCCGGGATCCTATAGTTGTGTGGGTAGGCCATGTGGTCGATGTAATCTGGATATGGTTTTCTATACCCGATGACCCTCCCCCTGGGCTGCAAACCAAACTGCTCCCTCAAAATAGCAGTGATCCGCTCTGCCCAATTGACATTATCGGCTTGTGGTGCTATATGTCCTGGCCAATCATCGTAATTCACGCCCTGCCCCCCGAGTGTAAACTCGGGCTGTCGGCCGAACCGCGTTGCCGGACATCTGGGTAATTGGTCATAATTGTTATCTCTCATAGCCGATACTTCAGGTACGGATGGATAAGGTTCGTCATATGAGACCACCTTATGCGAGACTTGGTATCTGGGCATAGTCCTTTGAAACGGAGGAACCCTGCCTGCTTCAATTGGCCTAGAGGCCGATTGACCGAATCCACTGGCCGAGGGTACATTGGGTAGGTTTGTGTTTAGCTTAGCTCCATCAGTGTGCCCGTGATAATGTGCAAATCCATCTACATGGGTGCTGGGTTTCAACACAGTAGGTTGGGTCGACATCATTAGGGGTGTCGGAGCCGACGCATTTACTGTGTTTGTATTCAGTGGTATCGAGTACATTGGGTATGTTGGTAGGGGCTGTAACGGGTCTAGTAGACTCCCAGATACGGCCAACTCCTGAGCAATTATTTTAACGCTATTCTCGATCATCGGCTTTAGCGTGGAGACTAGAGCCGATGATTGATTGATCAGAGCATGGTGTACAGATTGCTCAATCATACCAAACAAATCAGCCTGGCCAGGTAGATATCGGCTTACCGAATCCGCAGGAGGGTTGCCGATGGAATTGATTGCCGGAAGTGCAGCCTTTTGAGTGACTCCGCGCCGTGTTTTTTGGAAGCACTTCAACATCATCTCCTCCATTGCCGCCTTTCGGTCTTCAATTTCCATTTGCTGCTCAGGTGTCAAATCGGCTAATGTAAGCTCGATTATCGCATCTGTGTTGATGTCGGTGGTAGATGTGGACTTTTCGGTTGACGACATGATTGACTTTCTTCTAAGGTCCCACTGGGCGTGCCAAAATATGTTCGCGCTAAAAACGTGAAGCAGGGTTCCCAGCCTCGAACATACGAGACAAACGCCGGGTTTGCAGAGCGTGCCAGTCAATTTGACCTATAATTGACAAGGTAAAAGTTGTAAGGTCAATCAGAGCCGATAAGCGATAGATTATCGGCTTGACACCGGTCGGCTATATACCGATTAGGAGATAACTAGGTCAACCAGTTACGGTTAGTCCGAGGGTAAAAGGTAGATCGACTTTGAAAGGCGATGCGCAACAAGCAAAGCGGATCAAACCTGAAGAACAAGTCAACGAGAGCAACAAATCGGCGATGCGCAACTTTTATTGAACTCGATGACTTACAGAGGAAAGATTGTTACGAAAACTAGACAAAACAGAAATTGTAAATAGGGTTGTGTTGATTGATTCCTTCGCCTCATGGTCTGTCCCCTTTTATACTGCTTCGGCCGATCCGAGTCCTGCATGGATACGGTAACTATATCCGTATCGGCTCTTGATCCGATTTCCTTTTCTTGTTAGCGACGGATTCCTTGTTGGCACCGGTTTATCCTTTCCATAAAACTCTCCATATTTGAATTGAGCCGATTTTACCATATACGCCGAATTTTGGTGCAAACAAATACACATTGATCAGTAAAGTTGCGTATCGCCGATTGTTGATCATTGCTGCATTACACCAGACCAAATTTAGTTTTTCTCCAATCTTGCTGCGCATCGCGTTTGTGTGGCTGCTTAACGAAAATGCTTTCTTCACGACATTGGTGTGGCTGCACTCCACCGACACCACGGAATTGGTCTGATCATTCAAGCACGGATGAAGATTATGAGAGAAAAGAGAGAGAGAAACAAGGAACCTTTTGAAGCCTGGCTCTCTACCGACACACTCGCAGGAGTAGTTGACGACACCTAGCAACCTACCATATTAATCCATACTTCAAGTCAAGCAACCAACGGAGTAGAATTCAACCAAAATAGCATTGCAACAATCCCCGATATAAGGAGATAAACATAACCAAATATAGAAAATACTCACCAAGTAGGATGAAGCAATGCTACACCTGTTACTCTCCTTGGATTTATATATCATCAATTTGTGTGGAACAGAAAGGATCTATTCGTTAAAGATATCAGTAACAAATAACAACAGCACCAAGTAACAAACCTTAACATAATAATAGCTGAATGTAACAAACCACTCAAAGTGGGTGGATTCACATCAATGGGGAGGGACCACACAGTTTCGCACACCGGAATTGCTATTTTACGGCTGCTCGCACGGGCTTCATCTTGCGAACACGCTGCGAGGTCGACAAGTCATTTGTGTCACTGCATATCCGAATGGCACGTGGAGGAAGCAAAGATGTTTACAGGGCAATGGATTCATTGTGTGCTGGCGCAATTTGAATCAATAGATTTTCTATTTTTCGGTCGCATGCACGGGCCTGAACGTTCAAGCTTGCTTGAACGAAACTTTTTTGTTTATTTTAAATTAAATATGAAAGCTTTTTAATTTAATTGTTTGAGTCAAAATTTTTCTATTTGCATTTTTTGAGATGAAACTGTCTAAATTTAAATTTTTTATTTAATTTTTTCGAGTTGAAACTTTCTGATTTGAATTTTTCGGTTGAAATTTTTTCGACGTGAATTTTAAATCAGAACTTTTTGAACCAAATTTTTTTGAATCAAAACTTTTCGAACTAAAAGCTTTTGAATCGAAAGTTTTATGAGTTGAAATTTTTTGATTTGAAACTTTTTTAATTGAAATTTTTTGATTTGAAAGTTTCCAAGTTGAACTTTCTGATTTGAAATTTTTTTGATTTAAAACTAAACGTGTTGAAACTTTCTGAGTTGAAACTTTTCGCGTTGAAACTTTTTGATTTGAAACTTTTTGAGTTGAAACTTTCTAATTTAAATTTTTTTATTTAAATTTTATTGAGTTGAAACTTCCTATTTAAAATTTTTAAAGTTTAAATATTCTAATTTTAAATTTTTGTGTTAGAGAGGGAAGAAAAGGGTGGGTGAAGTGAGTAGGAAAAATGTAAGGGGGAGATGGAAGGAGAAGATGGCACATGACATCCTATAAATGTAATCTTAAATTTGTTAGTTTGAGATTAACCTCTAAATAGTCCTACTCTGTGCACGCACCACAACATGGGGGTTGATCTTGCTTAAGAGCATCTCCAAGAGGGGCCTTAAATATGGTCCTAATTTGAATTATAGGGCTCTTGGGGAAAAGATTAACTCCAGCAAGGGCCCTAAATTGTTAAAATTTAGCAAACTGTTTTAGGGCCTTTAGGAGAGTAGCTATATTTAGCAACTTTGTGATTGAGCCCTTTCTTCGTTGGGTTTTAGGGCCTAATTGCTGGAGTGAATATTTTGTTGGAGCCCTAAATCTAATTAATTAGGGTCCTAAATTAAAATTTAAGGCTCATTTTTAGGGCTCTCTCTTGGAGATGCTCTAAGTGCTGATGAATGGTGCACCAATTTTTTGTTTTGATGGGAACTAGAGATGGCAAACCCATTCGGACAGCAACCTTGTTCAGCTTGTTACTATCAATTTGTTTTGACGGGAAACAATTTTTCGGGTTGAAATTTGATGTTTAAAATTTTAAAAGTTGAAAATTTCTGATTGAAAGTTTTGTGTTAGAGAGGAAGGAAGATGGTGGGGGAAGTGAGTAGAGAAGAAAGAAGAGGGAATGGTGGATGTGGATGAAAAAGATACATATAGGATCTTACGAGGGTATTCTTAAATTTTTTAGTTTGAGGATAACCTTAAACTAGTTGTATCCAACTTGTTGAATAATTCAAGTTGTAGTAATTAATCCCAAAACACTTCATGGTATCCATATCACTGTTCAGGATTTCAGTTACGTAGACTCACCGACACACAGGAATAGCATATTTCCAAGATTTTGGGTCCCCTAGTTTAGGCCATAGCTGTAGATAGAAAATCATGTCAGGGCATATCTATATAAATTAATTGCATCCAAGTAAAAATTACATAACCTTACAAATTAATGAAACTAGGTTACACATGTGAGAATGAATTGTGTACACAAAGGAAAAATATTTTCATGGTATCGGCAGTCGGTGAATTATAGAAGAGTATAATAAAAAAATATAGATACGGTGCCCATGTGTAAGTAATCACAAGTACCCTATAGTTCTATGCATACTTGTGGTAAAATATGACAATCACTTAAAAGAGACCAGAGCTAGCGTAAATAATGATTTAGATACGAAAGTACTACCAATTGCTCTGGCATACTTGTCGATGAGGAATTTCGGAATTTTCTAGTAGGTATAAAAAACAGTACAGGCAAAGCCTCCACAAGACTGTAGATTCGACTTGACTAAACTTGGTCTAAATTCACTGTGCAAGCTTTGGCATTGTATATAGTATCAGCATGCAAGAAAATCAGATTTGAGAAGTTCAGAAGGATGAAGTGACAGGGACAATGACACCAAACTAGAATTTGCATTAGGGAATCACATCTTAAGATGTCCAAATCCATCCAATAATATTAGCCATTTGGAGTACTATACTATCCCCTTAGAAATAACAGCAAACTAGAATTTGCATTAGGGAAACCCATCTTAAGGTTTTCGAATCCAACCAATAATATTAGCCCTTTGGAGTACTATACTTCCCTTGGAGATAAAAGGACATCAAAATCATTTAATACATCCCGTGCGCTCAGAAACGACCACAGCATCATGCCATTGCCACACAAGAAAAATGAAAACACAAGTTACATGAGTGCTTGTTCAAACTTATTAGGCAATTAGGCAATTAGGCAAAAACTTCATGCTGAAGATCGTCTTTAGGAGGATAAGTAGCAGATTATTCCACTTCCAGTCACCTCTCCATCGCTCATTACATGTCTAGGAGCAACCCTGTGAGGAAGCCGCACACAATCAGCAATTGATTGAGGCATGAACCATACCCGATGTTTTTTGCTTAACTACCAAACTGATTTGATTCAAGATGTACAATTACTTTAGTCCCAGATCTCCACTTGGGGCCGACATCCCGGAATAACATATTTCCAAGATTTTGGATCCCTTAATTTAGGCCCTAAAGATGGGAAAATGATGTCAGAATTCTCAATGTAAATGAGCTGCATTTAAGTTAAAACTATCTGTTTACACCCAGAATCGAGTAGGTACAATTATTAAAAAGTAGACCAAACAACGTTATAAACTAATGAAGGAAATTGGGTATCCCCCTATCATAATGAATTCTATACACAAGAGAGATATTTCCATGGTACATTGAATGATTGAACTATAAATAACAAGCCATAAGAAAAGTTTTTCCTGAAGACAAGCAGGTGAATAAAATTTCAATGTATAGGCCGCAAGGTGTAGATTTATAGCATAATAGGCAAGGGGAAAAAACAGAGAAGGAAAGAAAATCGAAAGGTACCTTCTGTGGGATCGCTTGAACGAGCATGTGATAGATCCTTGTGTTCAAGGCTGTCGAACTGTTGTTCATACGGTGGCTTCAAAATTAAATTTGGACAATATTCGATTCTAATCCTCCGAAGACTCCCAAGACCAGTTGGTAAGGATGCTAGCCGTTTGCACCTTCTAAGATGGAGGAATTGTAATGATGGCAGGTCACCCAAACATTCCAATGACTCCAACGTATTGCAGCCCTCAATTACTAACCCTTCGAGTGCGTCCAGCTGCCCTGACACGGAGCGAAGCTTATCACAAGAATAAATGGTGAAGTCCTTGAGGGACGGTGGTAGATACGAAAGTGCTACCAATTTAGCACAACGTTGTATATTTACACTTTCTAGGCATGATAGAGCATTATTTCTTGGTGATGGCAATCGCTCTAGCATACTTGTGGATGAGAGGTCATTGCAGTGTTCCGATGATGTAGATGTATCAAGGTGTTCCACCTGCACAATCTCTGACTCCTTCCCCCATATGGACATAAGATTAGGGCAGTCAATAACATCAATATATGTGAGAGATGGGGGAAGAATGAAGAGCTCTGTCAATCTTTCACAACCCCATATCGATAGTGAGGTTAGATGTGGCAGGAGCTGATCCCTTGCTCGAGTTGGGTCTCCTTTGACCTGTGTGGGGCCTATTAGCCTACTGCATTCCCAAATGAACAGATTCTTCAAGGATACCAAGCATAGGAATTCTTCCTCTGGCCAGTAGATGAGAGCATCGCATGATTTGATTTCCAAATCTACAAGTTTCCCAAACCACTTCCAAATCCCAATCGTTGGATGCGATGGGCTTGAGGGGAAGAAAAAGTCGCAGCCAAACAAATCCATTTCCAAAACAGGTGCTTCATGGTTCTCATCGAGCTGCAGTGTTGGTGTTGCTTCCCTATCAGAGACAGACAGGACTAACTTAGACAGCGAGGACATGTATCTGGATCTAACTATTGAAAGGGATAGATGTGCCTTTTCCTCTTCTAACTGTATAACCATGAGTTTTGGTGCTTCAGGTAGAGTTGTTAGCATTGGACAGTTCTTAATATGGAGCTTCTCAAGCAGCGGAAATATTTGTTCTTCTTGGTTTGTTCCTTCCGTTGCCACCCATTTCTCCAACCTCTCCAAATCATGTAACCGGAGTTCTTTTAATGCTGGAAATGATGTGCATGCCATGTCACTACATAGGCTTTGCAATTTATCCAATCTAATCAAATTAAGAATTTGAAGAGCATTCAAGTGCCAGAAGTGAGGAAATTCCTCACACCTTGTACACCCATCTAGATGGAGTTCAGTCAAGTTCTGTAGCACACTAAGATCTGTCGTCCATATCGGTAAACCAGTGCTTTTGTAAGAAACTATCCGTAGCATCAGCAGTTCATTATGAGGTCTAAGAGCATCTAGGACCTTCTTATGACAATCTGATGCTGGTTCTGCACCGCTGTGATCACTCCATTGAAGTGATAAGTGTGTGAGTTTCTCTTTATTTCTAAGATTGGCAGCTTTTGCATGCGTTTCAGTTACATTTTCTAGACAACGTAACTCTAACTCACCACCAAGGTTTAAGTTCTGCAGCTCTCTGACAGTACTACACCCAGAGCTAGCACCCGCCACAAAATATGTTAGAGTTTGCAAAGAAGCGAGCTGTCCGAGATCTAGAGGCATGCACTTTAATGATATGCATCCATTAGTGTAGGCTTGTCATATACTTCATATCCTTTGGAAGTCGACCAAGACGGTGGCAATCAGAAAGGTCCAATGTTTGTAGATTATATAGTATGCTTATTTCTTCAGGAAGTTCTACGATCAGCAAGTTCTTTGAGAAACTTAGATACCTTAGGTGCTGTAAGTGCCTTGGTTTGATTGGCAGTTGTCTCAAAGCAAAGAGTTGTAGTGCACGTAGAGAATTATGCTTCGATAAACGTGGTGCCGAACACTGAGTATACCTATCTGGATACAACAACGTCCGAAGTGTTGATGATTGTTTCATCAGAAAATCATTCAAATGAGTTCCAATTCTATCATGTGTCGAGAACAAGTGGCGAGTTGGATTTGACAACAACTTATTTTGATTGGGCATATCAATTATACTGACACATTCTTTTCCCATAACAGACAGAGCAATGTCATGCATAAGATCATGTACCTTGCATATGGTTCTGTTACGGTGCTGCCGCCTTTCTCCATATTTCACTGGAGGGGTCTGCTTCACTTCTTGAAAGAATGATCTCCAAGCAAGCTCCTTGAAAATTTCTTCTCCTAGGGTTTCAAGATTGATTTCTTCCTGCAGTGGTATGAAGTCATGTGCCATCCATAATCGGATCAAAGTCTCCACATCAATCTCATAATCTTTGGGAAATATGGCACAGAATGCGAAGCACTGCTTCATGTGTGACGGTAGGTCGTCATAGCTGAGCTTGAGTATAGGTAAAATTCCAGTCTTCTCACTGCAAATGTTGCTTTTGGCTAATATATCCTTCCATTTTTGCATGCTAATCTTGGTACTCAACATAGAGCCAAAGGCTTTTGCAGCCAAAGGAGAGCCAGCACATCTGTCGACAATCTTATCAACAATGCCATCTAGCTCATCGCTATTTGGCTTTTGCAAACTGAATGCTCTCCTATGGATCATTTCCTTTAGATACCCATCACCTAGCTTCTCAAGATTATAGGCTTCAACTATACCTGTGGACATAAGTCGAGCTACTTCTGCATCACGAGTTGTTGTCAGTACTGTACTACCCTTACGACCATGCATAAGGCAGGTCTTCAGTTTTCCCCACTTATCATCATCACGATTCCATACATCATCCAACACAATGAGATACCTCTTTCCACTTACTTCTTTCTGCAGATTCTGCAATGCTTTTTCATGGTATTTCTCATTGGTATTGCAGATGTCATTTGCAATATCATTTGACACACAACACCACCTCTGGAGCTCGAAATACTTCTTGATTTCAGGGTCATTATAAATGAGCTGCGCAAAGGTGGTCTTGCCCAGCCCACCCATCCCGATAATAGGGAGGACCATGAGATCCCTGTTGGTAGCTTGATCAAGCAACATCTTCACGATCTTTTTCTTCTCTTCTTCTCTGGATCTTCTAACGATATCTTTCTCAGAGTCAACCAATATGGAATCACTCTGCCGCCACTGCTTGGATGGTGGTGCTTGCCGCCGGCAAGTGAACCCAAAGTCATTCATATCTCTGACAAGGTGCTCAATGCTCTGCACAATTCCACTCAGCTTCTTGCCCATCCTGTAACGGAAGATAATGGGGTTACGAGCAGGGAAGAGGCTTACAATATCCATGCCAAGCTTGTTGTAGTGTCCCTTCTTCTTGGCTTCACGCCGGAGAGCCTCGTACTTGAACTCGTCAAAGACATCGATCGCCTCGTAGGCCACTGTCTTGAGGGTGTCGAGCCAAACACTAACGCCGGGTCGATTAACCCCCTTCTCTGCATCCTCGATGACGTCCAGGATGGCCGGCAGCTTGCGCTCCAGGATCTTGCGCTGCTCCTCCATGCCATGCATTACCTTGTACTTGTCCAGAAGGTAGCTGGATGCTTTCTCCCTCACCGTGGAGACCAGCGGCCCGATCACCAACTCAGCCATTGTTGCTCTCACAGCTCGCAAGGGCACACGCACAAAGCACAGGCAAGCACAACTGCACTGAGAAAAGAAGAGGAGGGAAGGAGAGTTGAGAGCAATTAAGAATGAAAGGAGGAAAAAAGTGAAGGGAAAGTAGAGAGCATCAGACAGAACAAAGAGCAAAGGGCATCACACAGAACAAAGCACATGGGATGCCCAAGAAAAGAACTTGGTGCCAAAAGAATACGAAGGATTGGAATCCATGGGTAAAATTTTGTTTCAGTGTGTTTGGTTTTAAGAACTGCTTGCTTCAAGTAAATAGTTTCATAGGAAAGAAAATATTTTCCTGTACTTCCTAATTCCTATGGCAATTCAAATATGAGGTCTAAGCTACAATTAAAATCCCACCAAGTTTTCCTGGATACCTTCTATCCTTCTCGGTAGTTAATAAACATACTGATATGGATGCGCACAAACACGAGAAAGATCACAATAGCACATAAAAAGTTTTTGAGAGGTGCTTCTATGCTCTTCCTTTTAAAAGTTGCACAATTATTAAAGCATGAATGAAGGGTAGATGGTGATTATTTACCCCTTCGCTTGCCTCAAGATTTGTGCAACTTGTATTAGAAGGAAGAGCATAGAAGCACTGCTCAAAGTTTTTTTTTCTAACGTCGGCATAGCTTGACGTCTTTTTTTTTTTCTTATGACTTACCAGCAACTAGGGATGTGATCGGATCGGATACGGTCGAATATCGTCCTATTCATATCCGTATCCGTATTTTTTATCGAATACAGAATCGAATACGAATAGTGTCGAATACAGAATCGAATACGAATTATACAGGATAATATCAGTTACGAATACAGATCGAATACGGATCGGAATCAACATGGATACGAATAATATTAGTCGGATATTTTAAAATCCAATTTCAGTTTTTTTCCAAAATCGGTCCAAATTTAAATTCAAAATTCCAAAAGAAATATATTTGTATGTCTTTTTTTTTGCCTTTTTATCCCTAGCTTGTCATACATGTGACTCTGTGAGTAACAATATACCCCATTGCAATAATTGAACCAAATGATTTGGTGGCATATCTTCTTTGAATCCTAAGTAGCCCTCTGAAACGCCACTTGCCAATTTCTGTACCACCTTTACCCAAATATCTCCAAATTAGCATCTAGCGAACCACGAACACATTATATCTTGTCATACAATGCAGACCCGAGTCTACAAAGCGATGAAACATGTTAAATTGTTAATGTGTTATTCTGAAACGTGTTATTCGGATAATATCCGTATGTCATATTCGGATATTATCCGAACAAAAACTCGGATATTCCGTATCCATCGGATAATCAGTGTTCCATATCCATATCCGTATCCATGTAAATCATCTGTATCCATATCCTTATCCGAGAAATCAACTGGATATCTGTGAAACTATCCAAATCATCATCCAAATCAATTCGGTCGGTCGGTCGGTCGGAAAATATCCGTACCAGTTCCATCCCTACCAGCAACTGATGCATTGATTTTATAGTAATACTATTAACTAACCTACTAGAAAATGAATTTATTTTTTACTTATATGAGATTAATTCTATTTCTTGCATTTTTGCTTGTTTCTGTCATGCAACTTGAGCTTTGCTTAACCTCCTTCTACTTGCTATACTTCAATTGGATCTAGGACATATAAGAGGTTGGAGAATTCATTTAGATTATGTTCCAACCCGGTAGGATCCACTAGAACTCATTCTTGCTCAACTTGGGCTCGCAACATCGTGTTCTTGAGATGAAATCGTTGTTTTTTGTGTAGCTTGAACTATTTGCATGAAAGATTGAGATCTTGGTCTTATCCTTGCAATTCTTTTTGGAATCTCCAAGTCATGGTTCAAGTGTCATCAAGTTTGGTTGGATAAAACATAAGTTTATTGAGGTTTATTTGTTGTCAAGTTTCTGAAATTCCTGTTTTTATGCAGCGTGGGTGTTGAGCTAGATAGTTTTCTCATTTTGTCTTTGTTCTTAAATTCCTTTTGGAATCATAATGTCATGTGTTTTAGACTACTATACACCTGCACATTGAAACAATGGATCTTATTTTTTTTTTAAAGAAGTTGTAAATTCGAAAATTCAAATGTTAATTTAAATCACAGAATCCCTGCGGCCCATAATGAACCTATTGCTATTAGTGATGAAATTTTATTTTTTAACAGATACTTGTGATGACACCTGTTGAATATTACTCTTGAATCTTGATTAATTATATGATCTTACATGCTATCCTAACAGTTAATAAGATGACTGCATTTCCTAGAGTGTGTCGTCGGAAGAGCTATCTAGTACTCTGGCCTATAACCCAAGACTTTGCAGAGGCATGTCTAGAAGTCCCATGAACTCAAAAAGGAAAATTGAGCATCTAAAACAACTGTAGACAAGAAATTTTCCCCAAAGGTAGCCCAGGCAAGTCATAGACATGCTTAAAAGGAATAAAGTTAAGGCAACAGAGGTAGCAATGCAATCAAGTAAGCCATCGTAAGGAATAAAGGCACAAAGGAATTCAGGAGGTGGGGGTGCTCGCCCGAATCAATCCAGTCTTCCTATCAATTCAGACTGTTAATCGAGTTACTCAGTTCATATTCACTAACACCTGAGTCCTTAAATAATGCTATTTAGCGTCAACTACCAACTTTTAGTTGTCAATGTAAGTTTTTCAGACTACTATAAATTACATACAGAACTCTGAAATTCCCTGACACCCAATGATCGAGCAAAACTCTGAAACTCTGAAATAACGTGTCTACCCACCTGGGCGTCAGCGCAGCACCGTATTCCTCCTCTTCCTCCCATGGCCGTTCATCTCAACTTTTCTTATGGAGACATTACCCAGCTTTCATCTCTTTACTATTTATGCGCCCGTACAATACAATGAAAACTCATATTTTGCACCAAATAATTTCCTTGTTATGTGAAGCATGCAAATGGAAGCTAAACAACGTTTCATAACAGCCCATATTCTCCCCGCTCTGACATGAACCAACGTACTTATATGCCCATCCGTTGCTAAGGAATACCCGTATTTAGCTGAATACCTGTGGGTTGATATATGGAGGAAAAAAGTCATATTACCCTAGAATGTCAAACCACTGTTACTGTCAGGCTTAGCCTGCGCCACACCAACGCCTTCTTCGAAGTGTCTGGTCGAGCTCCCCCCCACCCCCCACGTCGTGCCTCTCCTGCAGTGATTGGCCTACACCACTCCCTCGGCTCCGTAGCTACAATCTGAAGTAGCTTAAACTATATCTAAATGATCTATATCTTTTGTACCATAATGGTTATTAGAAGAAAAAAAAAGTGTCTGATTCCAATTGAATGAAAAATGAGGTTACCACATCCTTGCTTTCATGATCAAGCTGCACATGAAATACAAATAAATTCTAGGTACATCAGCTAGCACACAAATGGAGTATCTGTTGGACGGTTGGGGCAAAGGGGAGGTACTACCTTCTACCATGAAAATTACATCACCAAAAAGTTAAATGCTTCTACCTGGACTAAATTAATAAAAAACACATTAAATGATGCTTGCCCGTCCATAAAAGTTATATATATTGAACAAACTTTTGCAAAGGGAATTTTCTTTTGCTTTCGCTCAATAATCTTTCATGGAGAAGTTTTTGTTCACAATATGTACATCCATCGATTGTACAATTTGCAGTCCAGTACCATCATCAGTGACAAAATCTCATGGTGAGTGGATAACCTAGCACCATTTCAACTAAACTCAAGCTCATGAATCATACAACTGTACATTTACAGGGTCCATGATACAAACATTTATAAGCAACCTTCAATCATTCAAGAATTGACTAAAATGGTATAATGGAAATTTTAACTGAAGAAAAGAACCAACCACACAAAATTTATAAGCAACCTTCACCACATTGGCATGGATGCACTCCACCGCCATCACCGAATACTGCCTATATTACATCCCAAAGATTTCCTGTCGGAAAGCTGTATAATACCACGCGCTATGATCTGCTCTCCAGGATATGTAAACAGAGATTACAGTTCAGCGCCGATAATGTTCTGCTCTACAGGATATGTAAACAACTTCTAGGATATGGAAACAAAGCCGGATTCCTTCTCCAGCACACACGAATACAAGAGTACCTACTCAGACAAGATTTATTCAGGGACACACTCGTTCTGCACAAAACAGCAACTTTCAGCTAGACCTTGTCCAGTTTTGCAACTCGGAGCTCATTTTGTTGAAACTTCAGGTCTTCGAGCTAAGCCGTAGTACATGCAATCCAAAAAAGAAAAAAACTTTATATTGAGCATCCCTGCAAGGAAGCCACACACACAGTCAGTGAACGAAACAATCTCAAACAAAAATCAATCTTTTAGACGACCAGATTTGGTGAAGACGCTCTCTCGTTGGAACATGTGGTGACACCTTCTTTGTTGAGTAACACTTTGTTGCTCTCTCGTCGCAACACTTTGTTGAGTAACACATGTGGTGACCACTTCAGTTCACCCTTAGAGGCTCTTTTGTCGCAACACTTTGTTGAGTAGAGAAGAGGGAAGAGGGAAAGGTGAAGGTGGATAGAAAAGATGATATATATCATCTTAGGAGGGTGTTCTTAAATTTTTTAATTTGACGATAACCTTAAACTAGTCGTATCCAACTTGTTGAATAATTCAAGTTGTAGTAATTAATCCCAAAAACCTTCATGGTATCGAGATCACTATTCAAGACTTCAGTTACGTAGACTCACCGACACATATGAATAGCATATTTCCACGATTTTAGGTCCCTTAGTTTAGCCACAGTTTACAAGCTGTAGAATAGCATAAATTAATTGCATCCATGTAAAAATTACATAACCTTCTAAATTAATAAAACTGTGCTACACATGTCAGAATGAATTGTGTACACAAATGAAAAACCATTTTCATGGTATTGACAGTCAGTGAATTATAGAAGAGTATATTACAAAATATAGATGTGGTGTCCCATGTGTAAGTAATCACAAGTAACCTGTGGTTCTACGCATACTTGTGCTGAAATACGATAATCACTTAAAAGAGACCAGAGCTAGTGCAAATAATATTAACCAATAATTCGTTGGATCAAGTTTAGGTGTGGTTACACTACAGGCAGTCTAGGGAAGGGCCTTTTACAGTACCTTATACCAGTAGTAAGAGAATGCTAATGAAAATTAAATCTAGCCATTAATTTATAGCGGGTAGGCCAACATCACGTCGGCGTCGGGGACGGTGACGCACACCGCGCTAGTCCAGAGCTGCCGGCGAGGGCAGGTTGGTTCGATCCAATTCCGATCTAACAGCCACCAGGTACGTACACACACGAAATCACATCCGATCTAGAATCTATACTATTGTTGTTTTGGCTTCAAGGCTTTTTCTTCAGTCGGCGGTGGATGTTAACAGTCTTCTTCATGCTGTTCATCATCCGGCAAACCAGAGTTTTTCTCACTTGTTAGTCTGCGTTGTTTTTAGAATGCAATCAAACAATTTCTTTGAGAGATCTCGAAAGGGATCTCGTTTTTGGTCTTTAACACCAGATAATGAGGAGGATGAAGAGGAGAATGATGTTTCGATAAATTCTTCAAGTCTACTCAAAGATGCCTTGGAAGCTGGTTACTCTGCTTCCGAACTGAAACCAATTCTGCACAAGTTTCAGTCCAAGCCTGCTCAAGTTTTATCTACTAACAATCGTTCAGATGCTCCAGATATTTTTGAATCAAGGTCTCCGGCTCCAATATCCAATCAGTTGACAGAAAAAAGAAGGTTGCCAAAGATACAACCTTGGAAGGGACCTGTGGTGTCGTGGAACCACCGGGTCTCTTTTTTCTCTCCTTTTCGTCGGACTGTTTCTTGTTTTTCTTGGGGAACCTGCCGCTACCCTGTCTTCTTCCCCGCTTTATATGGCGGGCCTGGGATTTGCCCGTATTGATTGGCCTTCTTTTTCTTTATTATTTCTTGCCAAGGGCTAACCTGAATTTTTTTATTGACTCACGTCTCTCATACGTTGGGTTTTTTGCCCTCTGTTCGTACACCTTTTATAGGGGTTTGACGGGAATCTCACTTGTGTTGGGGTCTCAGATTGCCTGGACACGTCACTGTGTACTTGGGAGGAGTTGTTGGAGGGTGTCAGACATTGGTGATTTGGCATTAGGTTCGCGTCGGAGGGAGACACGGCTGGGAGTGATTCCCTCCGGTTCCCTCCTTCGCCACGGAAGGGTACTTCCCCTCCGAGCGGGGGGAAAAGGGGTGATCCTTATCCATCTCCTCCTTTTACCGGGGGTTGACCCCCTAGAGTATGGACTCATGGCTTTGTCGAAGGAAGAGGTTGGCGTTCATAAAACCGTTCATGTGGGTCACTAGACGCGCGGTGTTTCGCTCAGTTGGCCAAGGGGAGGGTGAGCACTGGCCGCCCACCACACTAGCCCCTCATGTCACGGGTAGAAGTCGTTACGCTTTTGGGATGCAACATTAATCGTCCGAGAGTTTTTTTTTTTTTTTTTTGTAGAGATAGGGGTTTCCGACGATTGCGAGGTTCATATTCTTTGGCTCTGCATTTCGTCCGCTTTTCTTTTCGTTCGCGTTCTCGGTGCTGTCTCACGATCTCCTACCCACCTAGATCTCCATGGGTCCTAGACGCCCTCCTAAGATAAAACCAGTTCTGAGCGAAGAAGATGCCGCGGGATTATCCCCCATTTTGGGGCGGTCGGCTTTGAGCTCTGCCGACCTCGATGCATTAGCGGCTGATTTTGGGGTAATACGCCCTTCCATGCGCCTCCCGGGTAGTGAAGAAACTCCTCAGCCTCAGGCGAATGAAGCAGTGGTGTTCGCGGCATTTCTCGAGGCAGGACTTCGTTTCCCGTCTGCCCCTCTACTGTCGTCGGTACTCCGGGTTTTCCATGCGGAGCTGTCACAGCTTACCCCTAACGCCATCGTGCGATTGGCAGTGTTGGAATGGGCGTTCCGCCCGGCTGGAATCCACTTGACAGGGCGCCTGTTTTCTCTCATAGAAGACGCGTTTTGGCAGCCGAAGCAACAGAAAACGGGGAACGAAGGTCGTAAGTCATGTTTCGGTTCTCTGAATTTCCAGACGAAGAGATCTCTTATAAAGGAAATCGATGGCGGCCGCCAGGGAAATGGGACTCGGGATGGATGTCACGGTGGTATTATCAAATTCTCGTGAGCACGGACTCTCCTCTCCATACCCGATGGGTCGATCCAGCGCGATTCGATCCCCTAATTGAGCGCGACCAGCGGAAGAGATTGGACATCGTGACTATCTGAAGGCCCTTGGTGCCCAGTGTAATCTGCGAGTTTTGGTGGAAGAATTCTGCCTATGTCGTTTCGACCCTTTGGCCAGGAGTTCCTCTGTTACTCTGGAGCGGTGTTTGGGAGGTCTGATGTCCGTGATTCGACTGAAGGGTACAAGACCGGGGCACGGAGCGGCGAGAGATTGGCTCATAAGCTTACGGGCCCTTGCCAGGCAACGGAGTATGAGGCCGCTATGGGCGCCGTGGGGAGCCACCCGATGCTCGTTTCTTGTTGGGGACGCGCGCGCCCCTCATCCCAGGTGTGGTGGTTCTCCCATGCCAAGCGAGCAAGGTTAGCTCGTGTTGCGCTGCCCCAAGCCGCTGCCGCCGGGTGGGAGCGAGGATTTGGGGATGATGACGACGAGGCGGATTGGGATTCGGAGGAATCCAAATGACGAGGGTGATTCCTCGGCTCTGTGGTGGCTACGTCTCTCTGCCTCCGCCCCTTCCAGGTTACGTGGAGTGCGGGAGCCCCTCTCGAAAGCGATTCCCTTGGCTGTTGTGGGCGAACCCTCGCATATGCCATCTGCCCCAGATCTGAGCTTTCGGGGCAACATCGAGTCCGGCCGCTATGGGGAGGTTCCTCGGCCCTCCCACTTGACCCTTACGTTAATGTGCCTGTTGGCGGAATCGAGTCCGGGTATTCATTTCAGGGATTCGGAGTGGAGACTATCGACGTATATGACGAGGATGATGGTGATTCTCGGCTGCGGAGTGCGCCTGAGGGCAACTTGAAGATGGGACCGCCCCGCTGACAGGAGACTCGGGGTTTGCAGTTGAACATTTCCACTCGACACCCCCACTGGGGAGAAGGTCTTACTCTGATACTTTTCCCGCTTGACTCGTTAGGGTGCGATATTCTTTCAGGTTTTGATGAGGTTAATGCAGGAGGTAATAATGCGGAGGAGGCGGAGGCTTTAACACCGTTGAAACAGGTCCAAAGCTGGGCGCTTGCCGATCCTTTACTGCGCGGAGGATGAGGGTAGAGAACCTCCGATTCCAAGTACTCCAGCGCCCCCCGGATGAGGGATTTTACCTTCGAGCCAACCAGCCCCTACGGGTGGTGTGGGCTCTTCCTTTGTCCGCTTTGATTTGTCGGATTTTTCAGCCTCAGATTTTGAAAGGGGGCGTTTGTTTCTCCGTCTTTAAGAAAGATCTTGTGGCCTTTTCTCCTTACAATAAATCTGTGGGCCTTATTTGAGGAAGTCAATGACCTTTCTCTCTGCGAGATCTCGATGGACCATCATTTAAAGGTACCCTTCCTTTTGAGCTTATCCTCTGGTATCAATGTCTTTCAATACCTGCTTCATATCTTCTCCATTTTTAGGGAGTGTACTCGCTTGAAATATCGCGTCGATTTCGGACGTGCTTGGGTCAGTTTAACAAGGGGCTCGGGATTGCGAGGCCGCGAAGGAACGGTAGCGGAACTAGAGGCGGAGAAGGCTAATCTTTCAAGGGCACTTCAGGACTCGAGGACTCGTTGGCCAAGGTGCAGTGAAGCATCCCAAAGTCGGGATTTGGGTGCGAAAAATGCAGAACTCGAGGGGGTAATTTCTCTGATGAGGGACCGTCTCGCCGAGGAGGAGCGAGCCCGCATGGCGGCGGAGCGAAACGAAAAGAAGAAAGATGATCGAATAGAGGAATTAAAAAACCTATTGGTGGTTGCTGAAGAGGGCAAGAACATGTTGAAGAAGCAAGTGGAGGAATTCCCCTCTCAACTTCATAGCGGTGCGGAGCGAGGTTCAAATGCACCTTCGTAACACTCAACGAGCGGAGGAGCGTCACGACATGGTTCGAAGGAATTGGAATCCGTTGTCTCGGGGATTCACGGGGCTCTGAGAGGCCTTCCTTCAGCCTCCTCGGTTCGGTATTGATGCGGCTCCGAGTCGTATTCCCTCCTCCAGCCTGGAAGCTGTCTCCTTCCTTGAGAAATCTACTAAGATTTTTGGGGACTCAGCACTGACCTTCGGCGATTACTGCGCGAGACTGGGCTCCGTCAAAACGGCTCAGCTATTGGAGGCAAAAGGATGTACTCATATACGCGAGCACTTCGGTTTTTCGTCTGCTGCTCCGTCGTTACCAGGGTTCGGAGATATCCCTTCGTCGGTGAAGCCTTCCTCCGCCGCATCTAGGCTATCGTCAAGCTTTATGTCAGATCGGAAGCAAAGACGGAGCCCACTGCAAGGGAGTCGGTTCGTCGAGCTCGTGCTGTGATGCGCGACTCGGGGAAGGGCAAAGAGAAGCCGCCTCCTTCTTAGTTGGTGTATCTTCGGGTGAGGGGATTTTTGTAGACACTTGGGTTAAATCACCCATTTTATCAAATGACCATGTACGTTCGTTCGCTCCACGGGTCCCTTCGTTCGAAAAAAGCGTTTAGCTTCTCCCAACGGAGACCAAACGTCAGTGACGAGTATTAGCGGGACTTAATGGTCCGGCGAACTTCTCGGGGGACGTGTAGACGCTTGGGCTTCCCGCGTTCTTATTTAACTCTGGCCCTTTTCACCTTCCTCGCCCACCTTGTTAGTATCAGAGTAGACGATCGCTCTCTACCCCTGTCTTCCTTTGCTTTTTCCATGGCTGACCTCCCCAGGGAAATCATGGAAGAGGACCCCATTTTTGCCAACCTGGATGAGGGGCACTTTGTGGCGAGATCCCGCCAGCTTCTGGGGAGGAGGGAGCCCCTATCATGGTTCTGATCTTAGGTGACGCTCGCTCCCGGGGGTCTTCCAGCTAGAAGCGATTTGAGGCCTTCATCGAAGGTCTATGGGCGGATTCGACATGATAATGGCTGCAGAGGAGGCCCTCGCCCGAGACCTCGCCAACCTCGACATATTGATCGGGATGGTGCCGCGGCTGCTGGAAGCCAAGGATGCCCTCGCGGAAGCCGTGGCGCGTGCTAATCGCATCTAAGTCCGCTTTGTTTCGTATAAAAGCTTCTGTTGGATTACCGTACTATGTATGCTTGGGACGATATTATGTAATTCCCAGTCGGGGACTTGTACTTATATCTGTTCTTTGTCTTCTCTGTTTGAATTCCTTATGATCTTGCATTCTTAGCTTCCCATCGCGCCTTGAGTAGTAGTCGTGGAATGATCTCGTATGGTCGCATAATGCGTAAGCACCCCCTCCGTCCTCGAGAGGAAAGACGGGATACCGACTTGGGTGTATTTTCTCAATAACTTGGCAAGGGTAATACGGTGTGTTCTCCGGTCCTTCGGAGCGAAGGTGAGGTTGGCACCTTAACCCGGACGGTTATTTCGTGAATAGACGAACTGGAACAACGAACGAATTGTAGTGTCGGTGCGACTAACTATCCATGAATTCTTACCCAGCGCGAGGCAACGGGTCTCCGTAGCGAGGGATGGGTAGAACTTTTGCCCGACCAAGCATCCGCGAACTCCTACCCGGCGCGGGGCAACGGGTCTCCGGAGCGAGGGATGGGGGGACTTTGGCCCGACCAAGCATCCGCGAAATCCTACCCGGCGCGAGGCAACGGGCCTCCGGAGCGAGGGATGGGTGGGACTTATGCCCGACCAAGCATCCGCGAAATCCTACCCGGCACGAGGCAACGGGTCTCCGGAGCGAGGGATGGGTGGGACTTATGCCCGACCAAGCATCCGCGAAATCCTACCCGGCACGAGGCAACGGGTCTCCGGAGCTGTTCAGGAGTGGGACTTATGCGCGACCAAGCATCATCGAACTCCTACCCGGCACGAGGCAACGGGTCTCGGAGGCGAGGATGGGTGGGACTTATGCCCGACCAAGCATCCAGCGTACTCCTACCCGCACGAGGCAACGGGCCTCGGAGCGAGGATGGGTGGGACTTATGCCCGACCAAGCATCACGCGAAATCCTACCGACACGAGGCAACGGGTCTCGGAGCGAGGATGGGTGGGACTTATGCCCGACCAAGCATCCGCGTACTCCTACCCGGCAAGACGAGGCAACGGGGTCTCCTGAGCGAGGATGGGTGGGACTTATGCCCGACCAAGCATCCGCGAAATCCTACCCGGCACGAGGCAACGGGCCTCCGGAGCGAGGGATGGGTGGGACTTATGCCCGACCAAGCATCCGCGTACTCCTAATAGGTTTCTTGATTTGAATCCTGGAGAATATGAAGATGGCTCGAACTCGCAATGTCTTTCCATTATTTTGATAAGGATCGATACATTTCTTTCCTTCGGATTCCACCACCTACGGATAAAATTTTTTGAGTGCGTCGGTGTTCCAGGTCCGTGGTATCTCTTCTCCATGAGGGGTAATGAGTTTGTGTGCACCCTTTTGTTGACTCTTGGATGATGTATGGTCCCTCCCAGGTCGTTTCCAGCTTCGCGAAGGTCGGAGCGGCCCGCTTGAGCACCATGTCCCCAGGGTGTATTTCACGTTTCTTCACCTTCTTGTTGAAGCTTCGGGTGGACGCTTCCGCGTAGGCTTTCATGGTCTTTAAGGCTTGAAGCTTGTGTTCTTCCTTTAGATCACACATGATGTCAATTGCCTCATGGGTCGGGGTTTTAATTACTCGTAAGGATTTTGCCTGAGATCTCCGCAGGTGAAGCGGCTTCTTCCGAAAAGGAGGCGGAAGGGGAGAACCCTGGTCGCTCTTGAGGCTGAAGTGCGGGTTGCCCATAAGACGTGATCCAGCTCGTCGGGCCAAAGCCCCTTCTTAGAGCCGTAAAGCCTTTTTTTTATGCCATCAAGAAGTAACCCGTTCGCCCGTTCCACCGCCCCGTTCGATTGAGGATGACCCACTGAGGCAAAGCAGATCTTTATCCCGAGATTGTCACAGTAATCGCGGAATTTCCAGGAGTCGAATTGAGTCCCATTGTCGGTCACGATTTGGTAAGGGACCCCGTATCGGGCAGATAATCGTTTTCCATAGAAATTTATGGCGGCCTCTGCGGTTATCTTCGCAACCTGATCTGCCTCGATACAGCGTGAGAAGTAATGGATGGCGACTCTTAAAAACTGATGGTGTTCTCGAGATTTAGGAAGCTCCCCAACAATATCTATTCCCCACTTGGCGTAGGGCCAGACCGGGGTACGCATGCGATTCATTGGGCGGGGCCCTCGTTTGTAGTCATCCATTGGCACGCATGACGGTGTCGGACCATGTGCTCCGCATCTTGCAACGCCGAAGGCCGATAGAGCCCCATCAGGAATAGCTTTCTCCACGAGATTCCTAGGGGCTGGTGTGCTCCATAATCTCCTCGTGTGCTTCAAGTAGAGCTTGAACTCCTTCTTCTCATGAAATGCGGCGTAGCCATGGAGCGCAGAGGCCGCTTCACGGAATAGGAGGCCGTTGATGATGGCGTACTTCTTTGCTCGTCTTTCGACGCGCCTCGCCGTGTCTCCTCGTGCGGCAAAACTCCCTCCAGGAGGTAGTTGTATATCTCATCCCTCCAATCTTCACCGTTTGCCCGAACGATGAGGTTTATCCGGGAAGGAATGGAGGGTGCGAAGTATCTCGAAGAAGATTGTCGAAGGTAGGCTTCCTCCGTGGCTGCGATCTTGGCTAGCTAAATCGGCGTGTTCATTTTGAGACACAGGAATTGCATTAACGGTGAACCGGTGAAGCCCTTCTCCATTGTCAGGATCATCTCGATGTATACGGAGCTGTTCATCCTTCACTTGATATTCTTTGGTGATGTGCCCTGAATGAGTTTAGTCGGTGTATATTATCGCCTTCGGCTCCCATGATCTTTGCTTTTACGATACCCAATAATAGCGCTTCATACTCGGCTATATTGTTGGTTGAAGGAAATTCCAGCCTTGCTGCGAACTCCACTTTTTCTCATTTGGGTGTGTGTATCACCGCCGCTATTCCCGCCCACTCGCCCCAAGACCCGGCCAGAGTGGATGGACCACATTGTTGGAGTTTGGTTGTTCTCCGGGGCTGGGGAGGTCCATTCTACCATGAAATCGACGAGGGCTTGGCTTTTGATAGCCGTGCGAGGAATTATGGTTAATTCAAAGGGAGCTAGCTCGACCGCCCACTTGCTGATGCGCCCCGTGCTTTCCCTGCTGAAGAGCATAGACCCTAGGGGATATGTAGTTGGCACCTTGATGCGGTTGGCTTGAAAATAATGCCGGAGCTTTCGAGATGCCATTAACAGAGCGTATGCCAGTTTTTCCATTTCCGAGTATCGTAGCTTCGCTCCTTGGAGGGCTTCAGAGACAAAGTAAACCGGCTGTTGTTTGGCGCCTTGAGGCGCACTAACACGGCGCTTACGGCGAGGGGCTAGCTGCTAGATATAACAGAAGCTCCTCACCTTGCTTCGGGCTTTGTAGGACAGGGATTTCCATGAGGCTCTGCTTCAAGTTATCGAAGGCGCGTTGGCATTCCCCTGTCCAGACGAAACTATCGTTTGTGCGCAAGGCTTTAAAGACCGGCAAACTTCGCTCATGGATTTTGGCAAGAACCGATCGAGCGCCGCTTATCCGCCTCGCCAACCGTTGTACTTCTTTCAGGTTTCTTGGTGGGGCCATGTCTTGGACAGCTCTTATCTTTTCTGGGATCGCTTCTATGCCCCGTTGGGAGACCAGGAAGCCTAGCAACTTTCCTGCGTCCACGCCGAAAACGCATTTTGACGGGTTAAGCTTCACCTTTCCTTTTATCAAATTTCTGAAAGTTTCCCGGAGATCCCCGATGTGATCTTCTTTCTTCTCACTTTTGACAATGATATCGTCCACGTAGGCTTCCACATTTCTTCCCAACTGATCGGCGAAGATCTTCGTGATGAGTCGAGCGAAGGTAGCACTGCGTTTTTGAGCGAAAGGCATCCGCGACGAAGCAATAGGTGCAGAAGGGAGTAACGAATGCTGTCTTGTCTTTGTCTCCTTCTTGCATATAGATTTGGTGATAACCAGAGTGCAGCGTCAAGGAAGCTCATCCTTTCGACCGGAGGTTGAATCAACCGGTGGTCGATGCGGGCGGGAAGTCATCTTTCGGGCATGCTTTGTTTAAGTCGGTGAAGTCGATGCACATCCTCCATGCCCCGCTAGCCTTCTTGACTAGGACAATGTTGGCCACCAATCGAGTATCGGGTTTCGCGGATGATTCCCGCTGGAAGCGGTTTAGCCACTTCCACCTTCATGACTTCTTGTCTTTACTGCTGCAAGTTTTCTCAACTTTTGCTTCCTAGGCTTCACGTTTGGATTAATAAGCGAGAGCATGTTCAATAGTTTCTCTTGGGACGCCTTGGGGAAGGTCTTGAGGCCCCCATGCGAACACGGTTTCATATTCTGGAGGAAGCGGCGGCAAGTGTTTTTCCTCCTCTGGAGACAACATGGCGCCGAGGCTTCTTGTCTTGCTTTGCTTCTGGCACGAGCGATATCCGTTGGGTTTCTCCTGGGGTTGTGGTTTAGGAGCCACCGGCTGCGACTTGCAGTCTGACGGGATCTAGCTCGATAGTGCGGACGTGTTTGACTTGAGGTGGGTTCTCCATATCTATCTTCCTTGCCAAGGCTTGGTCTCCTCGCAGACCGTGATGACACCACCGTCGGAGGGATTTTCATGCATAGGAAACCGTGATGAATTATGGCCCCCATGGTTGTCAATGAGCCCCGCCTAGGATCGCATTGTATTGAAATGGCATGTCTACCACATCGAATGTGACACGACTTGTGACGCTGGTTTGTGGCGTCGCGAATGTGACTTCAAGCTCCAATTGCCCCAGGGTGTTATTTGTGCTTCCTCCAAAACCCATCAGCGGCACCTTCGATTTTCAACCGATCTTGTGGAATCATCATTTGTTGGAAAGCCTTCATGGATAGTATGTCCGCAGCGCTCCTCCATCTACCAATATTCGACGTGCTTCGCGATCGGCGATAATGGCGGTTACTACCAAGGAATCTTGGTGCGGGAAGTGTACCCCGTGGCGTCCTCCTGTGTGAATGTGATTGGCTCGCATTTTACGGAGGAAGGGTGGTGGGGTAATTGCGATGTGGTTAATTTGCCGGGCGTCGCCTTCCTCTGTCTTTTGACGAGAGATGTGATGAGGAGCCCCCGCAATGGCGTTGATAATGCGGCGAAGATGATTCATTCCTACTCGAGGGGGTGTTGTCGCCCAACAGGAGGTGCTTCCGTGGCGCAAGATGCGTCTTGACTTCTCTTTGTTTCGCCTCGAACCGCCGATATCCGTTGATCACTTTGCATTGGATGGTGTCGTGAGTGATATTTTCCCGTGATATTCACAGAAGTACTGCCGGGGCTCTGTCCCTTCCTTCTTGTTAACTCGGCTTCCCTCGTCTTGCTTTCCTCGGCCCGGGGGTGGTCCTCGTCTCTGCTGCTCCGCGGGCCTGTCGCCCGTGGCTTGCCGATCTCTTGGCTTTTCAATGTGGTGGATTCTCCTCCTCTCGTCTCTTCTTTACGGCTCTGGGTATCGTTCCCTCATTTTTGGGTTGGGCGGGAGGTCCTTCCTCGCCTCTCTCTTGCGCTGGAGCGAATTCTTGCTTCTCTGTTGGGGCCGTCTTCCCTTCGGAAGTTGTCTTCCTCACTTGCGCGTACTCTCTCATCTTCGCAAAGAGTTCTTCCACCGTGCGCACCTCTTTCTGGCGAGCCTTTCCGCCAACGGTCCCCTACGCAGCCGCAACGCGTCGCATTGATGATAGTAGTGTAAACACTCCTCGCACTGGCACTTAATCCGGGAAACGCTGAAAGTAACTTTTAAGGGTTTCCCCTTCGCGTTGTCTCGACATTTGCAAATAGGTCACTTTCCTCTTTCATTCCATCGAAATTACCTGGAAGTTGCCTTCAAGCTTGCGGCGGAGTTGCGCCAGCAGGTGATTGACCGGGCTCAATGAAGAGTACCAGGATAAGGCTATGCCTTCGAGGGCTAGAAGGAGCCCCTTCGCCTTGATATCATCATCTCCTCCCGCGGCTTCAATCATTTGTATCATAAGCGGAGGAACTCCCTTGGGTCCGTCCGGCCGTCATACGGCTTAACGGTGGGAATTTGAAGCTTCAGGGAAGGCCATTTTTGGTCCGTAGGCGGGCGCCGAGGGGTTTGGATCGTGGTCTTCCTGTGTGCCGTCGCGACCGCTGGAGATAGCACCTCACGGCTCGGGCTTTCGTCTTGTGATTCGTATTGAACCCCGTCAGATAGTCCTTGCAGACGCTTCAACTCTGCCATGAGTTGTTCGTTGGCTTTCATCAGAGCCCGCACGTTGGGGTCAATCTCCTCCTGAGCTCCTGTCGGGACCCCGAATTTACAAATCCGGACCCTCTGTGTATTCAGCACTAGTCCAGGAACGCGCTAGTGCACACAGTCTTAACATCGGTATATATCACAATCATACCAAACGATACTATCAAAGTACTTTATTTAAATAACCAAAGGGTTACTCGACCTTATGGCCAAGTTACAAATATATGCCTTGCAAGGCAGAACTTATTAAAAGAGAAATAATAGCAGCGGAAAATCAAATAAACTTCGTGGCGCCATCCAGTATACCACAGGCAAGCGATCGGGCTCGCATCCCTAAGTAGAGCGGGTCTTCTTGGAAATCTTCCTCCGCCGGCGTAATCTCCTCTTCAACTGGTATTGTGTTGAGGCAAGGGTGAGTACTTGGTACTCAGCAAGTCATGCACAGAATGCAAGCTAATATACTATATGCATGGCTTGGTACAAAGGAATAGCTCAAGGTATATTTGCAGTAAACAGCATTGGAAAAGTAATATAAGTAGATTCGAAAGCAGTAGAAATAGGTAAAGCATAAATAACTTTTCAAGAAGTTTAACAAACATTTTCCCCATCCTAAACCATATTTCCATCATCTTCTTTGTTAAACCAACCCAACTTTTCAAATCCAAGTTATTTTCAGAAAATCTAACCCTTGACTGTAATTCCCGAGCATTGTCGATCACAGTGGACTCGGCTATTCAAATAGATTCTACACTATGCAGAGGTTATGCACTTTACCCACAAGATACAGACAAACACCAAAAAGGCGAGTTTCAGTAACAAAGCCTTTCGGAAGCCTCAAACAACACAGGTGGTCCTCTCCGGTTCGTGCTCTACACCATCCCTTCCCTTAGCCAAGGCGAAGTATGGGACCAACACACCGTTAGATGGGTACCTGGCCACAGCCACGATACGCTCCCCCGTACAATCACACAAACGGTGTAACTGACACCCTGAGGCTCCACAAGTGAGTCCTTAGCGACTTAGTCAACTAGGGCCGTCCCATTCGACCATGTGGTTGCAAGTATGACCCAGTTCAAAGGCTTGCAAGGTTAAGTCCTTAGAGTGACCAGGGCAAGACTACCCGAAAAACCAAATCATCACTCCCAATGCCACAACTGGCCCACCTGATTACTCTTGCCACATGCCCCGGTCGAAAACTGTTTATCAAACCCCAGTTGATTACCATGCACCACGTGCCATCAACATCACATGATACTTTTCCAAAACAGGTTCAATATATCATTAAGTCAATATTAACATTTGATTGTCCAAAATCATGTCATGAGCACGTAGCAGGTCTAAGCAGTATACTACAACGATCTAAACCCATGTTGGCAATTTAATAATGTCCAACTAGTAAACCACAACTAGGGTGACAAAGGGTCATGGCACATACTTAGATAATCAAGGTGTCATATAGCAAATTGGTATTTATCTAACCCCCATGTTTAAACAAAGTATCTTTCTAATTGAACTAGCATGCAATAGTTTAAATCAAAATAGATTTTCGAAATAGGATCAACATGGTCAAAGCACAACTTGCCTTCAAAAAGTACTTGCTCTTGGTCTTGAGTTGGATCTGAGTCAACACTTCTCCTTGAATCCTTGGCACTTCAACGTCTACTCGTAAAGCGTGCAAATAGCAAATACACAAATAAACACTAGGCAAAAGATCCCAAAACTCCAAATAAAATCCATAAACAGAGAGAACATAATTTTCTGGATTTTTAGGAACTGGAATCGTCAAATTTGGAGTTAAAACGCAAAAGTTATGATTATTTAAAGTTTAAATAATCAATTAAATAATATTACAGAGAAAAACTTTAGTCCAAAAATTAAATAAAATTCATATTTAGGTAGATCTCAATTTTATACAAATTTAGAAATTTGAATCGCTCAAATCGGAGTTGAAGCATAAAAGTTATAAGCGTTTGAAGTTTTGAAATTCAAATCAATTATTAAACCGATTTATTAAATCATTTTCTTTTCCGGAAATTAATTATTGCGTCGGCAAGAAGGACACGTGGCAGCCTCGATTGGTCTGGCGGCGTCGGTACCCATGGACTCGGTCCACGCTCGGCTCGGGTCCACCGTGGACCTGGTCCACGGCTCAGTCAACGACATGTGGGTCCCCTCGGGTGGCGCCATCGGCGTCCGCGAGGCTCAGCCACGCAGTCTTGGCAGGTGGGGTCCTTTGTGACGTCATTCTGGCGTCGACGCCGGTGGGGCGACCAGCGACATGCGGGTTCGCCATGGCGTCATCGTGGCGTCATGGTGCGGCTGGTCGGCCGTGACATGCGGGGCCCAGCGTGTCGTAGACACGTTCTCATGCGCTTGGCCCGACCGCTACCGACCGGGCGGTTGGCCTTACGGCCACGTGGCTAGATCTAGGCCATTGATTTGAAAATCAACGGCCCAGATTGGATCTCGTGTTACGCGTTTGGGGTGAGCAGTTGTCTGGGCCGTTGGATTTAGATCCAATGGTTGAGATTGGATCTAGAGATAAATAACGAAACCTCACCGTGCGATGGCGTGGCAAGATCTGGATCGTGCGATCTTGATCGGACGGCTGAGATAGCTTTCGAGCGACGGCAATGGCGTCGCGGCGGCTTGCGCGGCCGAGTCGATGACGGCGACACGCCCGACGGCGGCTGCAGAGCCTCCGGCGAAGTGGATGGTAAACGCAGGTGCGCCTTGACGCAAGGGATCTGGATCACAGGGTCAACGTCGGCGGAGGATGGCGACGGTGGCGGAAACGGCGAAACCGCGGCGGAGTGCTTTACCAACTCCGGCGAGCAATAGCGGCCAGGCGGTGGGGATCCTAGCGGCGTGAGCTAGGGTTTCGGGACGGCGTGGGATGGCGATCCTCGGAAGTGCGGTCGGGCATTAAATAGCCGGAGGCGTGCTCGGGCGGAACCCTAGTCGGTCCACGGCTGGCTCTCACCGTGAGTCCGGCTCGGACTCGGCGGAGACGCCTAATCGCAGCCGTCCCACGTTAAGCGCGATCAACGGCCCGATCGCGCAGCGCGATCGGATCCGGCCGGATCTGGCTTTCGGGTCGAAGTCGGCGGATCTCGGTAGTTGGATCTTGATCCAACGGTTGGGATTGATTAGGGTTAGGAGTGGGTTCGGTCGAGTCACGTGGCTGGGTCGGACTCGAACACGAGTCGACTCGGGCTCGATCGGATGAAACGATGCTTGACCCGAGTTTGATTTTCCAGCGATTTAATATTTAAAATAATTCCTAGTAATTCATTTAATTCATTAAAAATAGCAAATGACTCAGAAAAATTCCAGAAAAATTCTGGAAAATACTTTGGATCATTTTGGACTCAAATAAAATATTTCCAACAAAATTTTATTTGCAAAATTAAATTCTTTAGTTATTTCAAAATGGAATAAATTCAAATAAATTCCAAATAAATTCCAGAAAATTCCAAAAATTCACCAAAGTGCCAAATCACACATGAGTTTAGGAAAAGTAAAATTTTGGGGTGTTACAAACCTCCCCCCCTTAATAGAATCTCGTCCCCGAGATTCAGGGCTTACTACAGAACAGGTTTGGAAATTCTTTCTTCAAATCCTCTTCGCGCTCCCAAGTCGCTTCGCTCTCTGCATGGTTGCTCCACTGAACTCTCTGAAACTTGAGTTGACTTGTTTCTAGTTTCTCGATCCATTGTGTCTAGAATCCTCACAGGATGTTCCTTATAAGTCAAGTCCTCTTGCAACTCGATTGACTCTAGCGATGTCTGTTCCTCAGGAACTCGGAGACACTTCTTCAACTGGGACACATGGAATACGTCATGTACTCCTGCTAACGACTGTGGCAACTCCAGCTGATAAGCAACTTCGCCTCTGCGGCTCAAAATCTTAAATGGTCCAACATAACGGGGTGCAAGTTTCCCTTTGGCATGGAACCTCTTAACTCCCCTGAGAGGCGTAACTCGAGGTATACAAAGTCTTACGGTTCAAAACTCAAATCTCGGCGACGATTGTCAAGATAACTCTTTTGTCGAGATTGGGCTATCTTCAACCTTTCCCTAATCATGGCGATCTGTTCTTGACCTCTTGAAGAATATCAGGCCCAAAGACAGCGCCACGGTCTCATTCCAATTCAATGGCGTCCGACAGGGTCGACCATACAAAGGCCTCAAAAGGTGACATCATGTAAACTAGCACGATAACTATTGTTGTAATCGAACTCGGCATACGGCAAACTCTTATCCCAAGAGGTAGCATAAGCCAATGCACAAGCTCTCAACATATCCTCCGAATCTGGTTGACTCTTTCGGTGCATCCATCCGTCGTGGATGATAAGGCATCTTGAAGTTTAAACGGGTTCCCATGGCTTCATGCAACTTATTCCGTAACACGGAGGTAAATTGGGTACCTCGTCCGATACAATCCTCTTTGGCACTCCGTGCAAGCAGACAATCGATCATGTATAATTCGCTAATTTATCTCCGAGTAAGTGGTCTTCACGGGGATAAAATGGGCTACTTTAGTCAAGCGATCCACTATAACCCATATGGAGTCATAACCTCCTTGAGTCTTGACAAACCGGTAATGAAATCCATTCCGATTTCCTCCCACTTCCACTCGAGGTATCTTCGGTAATTGTAGCAATCCTGCTGGTCTCGATGCATTGCCTTGACTCTACGGCATACGTCGCACAATGCAACATGCTCGGCAACTTCACGTTTCATACTCGGCCACGAATCTCTCCTTGAGATCCTCGATACATCTTGGCGCTTCCAGGATGAATCAGTACTTGGAGTCATGGGCTTCTTCCGTAATCGATTGCTTTAACTCCTTTTGTTAGGCACACAAATGCGATCCTTCATCCACAACGTGCCTTGCTCATCCAACTTGAAGTCCTCTCGCCTTGCCTTCCTCCTTTGTGGACTTAATCCTACGGATCCTGTCATCATCCTTCTGTCCTTCTCGGATCTGGTCCTCTAAAGTAGGCTTTACTTCCAATGCGGCCAAGAATCCGCTAGGTACTACCTCAATCTTCATTTTCTGAAAATCCTTACATAACTCATCCTGACTTGTGGCTAGCAACGCACTCACGGTATGGCTTTTCCGACTCGTGAGCATCGGCTACTACGTTGGCCTTCAGGGATGGTAATGGATTCCAACATTATAGTCCTTGATCAACTCTAACCATCTCCTCTGCCTCATATTCAGATCCGACTGGGTGAATATGTACTTAAGGCTCTTATGATCCGTATATACTTCACATCTGTTTCCAATCAGATAGTGACGCCATATCTTCAAAGCATGCACTACGGCAGCTAACTCTAGGTCATGTGTCGGATAATTTTCCTCATGCGGCCTCAACTGCCTTGATGCATAAGCGACGACCTTTCCATTCTGCATCAGCACACATCCAAGTCCTTGGCGCGATGCGTCACAATAAATATCGAAGCTTTGAGCAACATCCGGTAGAACTAACACCGTGCCGATGTCAATTGCTTCTTGACTCTGAAATCCTTTCTCACATTCCGGCGTCCATGCAAACTTCTTTTCCTTCTTCAGCAATTGCGTAAGAGGTTTCGCGATTGTCGAAAAGCCTTCAATGAAACGGCGGTAGTATCCTCGCCATTCCAAGGAAACTCAGACCGGGTCACAGTCTTGGTGCTCCCAATGTAACACAGCTTCTACTTTGCTTGGATCTCTGGCGACTCCTTCCGCAGTCATTACATGTCCAAGAAACTCCACTTTGTCCTTCCAAAAATCACACTTGCTGAACTTGGCGAAAAGTTGCTTTGTTCCTCACTTTTCCAAAACTCGCCTTAAGTGTTCGGCATGTTCATCCTCTGTCTTGGAGTAGATTAGGATATCGTCTATGAACACGACGACAAACTTGTCCAAATATTCCATGAACACCTTATTCATCATATTCATGAAATAGTGGCGCATTAAATCAGTCAAAGGACATAATCGTAAACTCGTAATGTCCATATCTTGACGAGAATGCGTCTTGAATATCTTCTCGATCGGATCTTCAATCGATGGTATCGATCTCGAGATCAATCTTGGAGAAAACTCCGGCTCCTCTTAAGCTGATCAAACAAATCATCAATCTGGGTAGCGGATACTTATTCTTCACGGTGACTTCATTGAGTGCACGGTAGTCAATGCACATCCTGAAACTCCGTCCTTCTTCTTGACAAACAAAACTGGTGCTCCCCACGGCGACTAACTCGGTCCGATAAATCCTTTCTCCATTAACTCTTCTAAATTTGTTTCTTCATCTCTACCAACTCCTCGGTAGACATCCGATAGGGTCTCTTTGCTATCGGTCTTTGTGCCGTACAAGCTCTATCACAAACTCTATGTCCCTGTGCAGCGGCATACCAGGTAGATCCTCGGGAAAACGTCGTGTACTCATTCACTACCGGGACATCCTCTATGCGATTGCCTTGGTACTGTTAACCATCAACTGTCCATCTCTAATCAAGGTGGCTTGAAATTCCACTTTCTTCCCACACGGGCTCTCAACTGAGATAGTCCTTCGTCCACAATCCAATACGGCCTTGTGCTTGGATAACCAATCCATTCCCAATATAACATCTAAGGTCTGGGTCTCCAAAATTATAAGGTTTGCTAGGAACTCTATTCCATCTATTAGTATTCTCACCCCGGAACATCCTACTTCCGTTCGGAGTTCGGAACCAGGGGTTTGAACTAAAAGCATGCACTTAAGTCTTGCAATTCTCAAGTCATTTCTAGTAGCAAAGCCTTGCGAAACAAACGAATGCGAAGCTCCAGAGTCAAACAAAACTGTTGCGGGTACTGAGTTAACAAGTAACTTACCCGATCTGACGTCAGTAGCATTTTGCGGTGCATCTGAGGTGACATGGTTGACTCGGCCTCTCACCACGGATGCAGGTGTGGCTCTGGTCTTTGGCGTCCTAGCTGGGGTGGTTCCTAGGTTGAAGCGAATCGGGTCGCTCTGCTGTCTTCTTTGGACAAGCTGTTGGCAAAGTGTCACGGCTCATTGCGGTTGTAGCAGCGTCTCAACGTTTCCTTGCCGACGCTCGAGTAGCGTTTCTAGCGGGGCTGGGTCCGGTAGTTACTGATTGGCAGGTCTTGGTCTTGGGGATGGTGTCCTTGTTGCATTACGTGGTTGGAATCAAGAATGGATTTGGTGCAACTCTCAAGCTATGCGTTCCTGGCGTGATCCTTCTTTGTTGCATCTCGCGCTTCCTGTTCTCATCCAGTTCCTTGCGCTTGTCCTCAAGAATAAGCGCCTTATTCACCAACTCTTGGAAATCTGGAAAGGTGTGGGTGATCAACCCTACTTGCAATCCTGAGTTAAGTCCCTTCATAAAACGAGACTGTCTGGATTTGTCTGTCGCTACATCCTCAGGTGCGTAGCGTGCTAGCTGTGTGAACTTGTTCAGGTAGTCGGCCACTGGCTGATTACCTTGCTTCAGTGCTCTGAACTCCTCCTTCTTAAGGTCCATGATTCCTTCAGGCACGTGATACTGTCGGAATGCGGCTGTGAACTCTTCCCAAGTGATATCTTGAGGGTTCTCCTGCGTGGCACAGAAATTCTCCCACCATTCGTACATTGTTCCTTCCAAGCGATGAGAAGCGTAAAGTACCTTCTCATTCCCTATGCATTGAGCTATGTGTAGCTTCCTCTCAATTGATCTTAACCAATCGTCGGCCTCCAACGGATTGGCATTCCCAGAGAAAGTGGGTGGGTGAGTCCTCATGAACTCGACGGCCTTGTATTACGGCGTGGTCACGATTAACTTGATTAGCAAAGTGGCACGAGCATGACGTGCTGCATTTGTTGCATCATAGCATGCATCAACTGAGTCTGGGCAGCAAGAAAGGCTCCAAAACTCTGCATATCAACTGGTGGTGCTGGTGCTCCATCATTGGGGTTTTCTGCTGGGCGAGAACCACTCCCATTGCTTCCAAAGTTTCCACGGGTATTCACCATCTGTCGATTTGCTCTAGGTTTAGAGATGAGAGGGAAACAAGAATAGACAAGTAATAGGGAACTTATGCGGGGCGAAAGGTGTAGCCTTAAGGTCCAACTTTATTATTAGTAACTTGGTATGGCTGCTTACAATGCCTAAGGGCCTTGCAACACATCTGCACACTCAAGACAAACAAAGCAAATCCAAATCGAACTAACTCGAGTCTAACGCCTAAAGGGTGACTCTTTCTTCTATGACGTGACTCGGCGAAGGAGTCTCACTATAGACCCTATGCTCACTCATCGAGAAAACCTCCACGGCCTGGTACGGTGTCTTTGTGGCATAGGCGCCAAACTTGATCGCCATGTCCGGCAACTATGTCCTCTATGGTAGTCGAAGAAGCGGTGTCCTCATCGAGATCCGACTCCTCCGGATCGGCTCGTGTAGCTCAATCTTGGCTCCGAGTGCAGTCCGTACAAAGTCATCTCCAACTCGTCAATCCTTCGTGAGAAGGTGTGCCACATACTCTTGAGCTTCCCGCCATCTGTTCTTCTCTGTCGTGATCTCCTTGCGGGCCTTCGTAGCTCCTTGCTTGTATTATCTAGTACATCCTCCTGGCGGCGACGAATCGTGCCAAGCGTATGTAACCGTGGCATCCTCATCCTGAATCGCCTTCGGGTCAAGAAGGTTATCGCTGCGCGGATGGTAACGGAACACCGTACTCTCCAATTCTCTGGCGTAGATACGGGTAATGTGCCGCATTGCTCGTCGTGATACTTCTTGGATACCCATCTGCATTGTAGATCTCCTGGCAGTGCAGTGTATCGGGCGATTGCCTGGACCCTTTTTCCTAGCAGGTACCTCAATCTTCACATCACAAGCTTTGATTAATCCTGCTTGTCTGATCACTTCCACTTGGTATTGGGGTTTCTCAAAATCTCCGAGAGTCTGAAGCATATGCCAAAGTTCCGCGGCGTGACCAACTCCCAGATCAACGTAGTTGAACTTTTCCTCCATCTGTCACAAGAGTGCTTTACGTAAGAACTCGGAATTTTTGAATTGTGACAAGGTAAGGAAAAATTTCAGCAAGAGACAAGAAAAGAGAGAAGGGGATAAGTCGAGATGTCATTTCTTGTCTTCACAAATTTTTAGCTTTAGAAAATAGGTTTTATCCTCACTACGACCATTCTAGCTAGGGTTGAGCCTACGGTCAAGTATGGCTCTGATACCACCTCTGTCGGGACCCCGAATTTACAAATCCGGACCCTCTGTGTATTCAGCACTAGTCCAGGAACGCGCTAGTGCACACAGTCTTAACATCGGTATATATCACAATCATACCAAACGATACTATCAAAGTACTTTATTTAAATAACCAAAGGGTTACTCGACCTTATGGCCAAGTTACAAATATATGCCTTGCAAGGCAGAACTTATTAAAAGAGAAATAATAGCAGCGGAAAATCAAATAAACTTCGTGGCGCCATCCAAGATACCACAGGCAACTGGTGGGCTCGCATCCCTAAGTAGACGGGTCTTCTTGGAAATCTTCCTCCGAGCCGGCGTAATCTCCTCTTCAACTGGTATTGTGTTGAGGCAAGGGTGAGTACTTGGTACTCAGCAAGTCATGCACGTAATGCAAGCTAATATACTATATGCATGGCTTGGTACAAAGGAATAGCTCAAGGTATATTTGCAAGAAACAAGACATTGGAAAAGTAATATAAGTAGATTCAAAGCAAAGAGAAATAGGTAAAGCATAAATAACTTTTCAAGAAGTTTAACAAACATTTTCCCCATCCTAAACCATATTTCCATCATCTTCTTTGTTAAACCAACCCAACTTTTCAAATCCAAGTTATTTTGAGAAAATCTAACCCTTGACTGTAATTCCGAGCATTGTCGATCACAGTGGACTCGGCTATTCAAATAGATTCTACACTCTGCAGAGGTTATGCACTTTACCCACAAGATACTGATCAAACACCACAAAGGCGAGTTCAGTAACAAAGCCTTTCGGAAGCCTCAAACAACACAGTGGTCCTCTCAGGTTCGTGCTCTACACCATCCCTTCCCTTAGCCAAGGCGAAGTATGGGACCAACACACCGTTAGATGGGTACCTGGCCACGCCCACGATACGCTCCCATACAATCACACAAACGGTGTAATCGACACCCTGAGGCTCCACAAGTGAGTCCTAGCGACTTAGTCAACTAGGGCCGTCCCATTCCAGCCATGTGGTTGCAAGTATGACCCAGTTCAAAGGCTTGCAAGGTTAAGTCCTTAGAGTGACCAGGGCAAGACTACCCGAAAAACCAAATCATCACTCCCAATGCCACAATCGGCCCACTGATTACTCTTGCCACATGCCCCGGTCGAAAACTGTTTATCAAACCCCAGTTGATTACCATGCACCACGTGCCATCAACATCACATGATACTTTTCCAAAACAGGTTCAATATATCATTAAGTCAATATTAACATTTGATTGTCCAAAATCATGTCATGAGCACGTAGCAGGTCTAAGCAGTATACTACAACGATCTAAACCCATGTTGGCAATTTAATAATGTCCAACTAGTAAACCACAACTAGGGTGACAAAGGGTCATGGCACATACTTAGATAATCAAGGTGTCATATAGCAAATTGGTATTTATCTAACCCCCATGTTTAAACAAAGTATCTTTCTAATTGAACTAGCATGCAATAGTTTAAATCAAAATAGATTTTCGAAATAGGATCAACATGGTCAAAGCACAACTTGCCTTCAAAAAGTACTTGCTCTTGGTCTTGAGTTGGATCCTGAGTCAACACTTCTCCTTCGAATCCTTCCCAAGACTTCAACGTCTACTCGTAAAGCGTGCAAATAGCAAATACACAAATAAACACTAGGCAAAAGATCCCAAAACTCCAAATAAAATCCATAAACAGAGAGAACATAATTTTCTGGATTTTTAGGAACTGGAATCGTCAAATTTGGAGTTAAAACGCAAAAGTTATGATTATTTAAAGTTTAAATAATCAATTAAATAATATTACAGAGAAAAACTTTAGTCCAAAAATTAAATAAAATTCATATTTAGGTAGATCTCAATTTTATACAAATTTAGAAATTTGAATCGCTCAAATCGGAGTTGAAACGCATAAAAGTTATAAGCGTTTGAAGTTTTGAAATTCAAATCAATTATTAAACCGATTTATTAAATCATTTTCTTTTCCGGAAATTAATTATTGCGCCAAGAAGGACACGCGTGGCAGCCTCGATTGGTTCGCTGGCGCCACCGCCCATGGACTCGGTCCACGCTCGGCTCGGGTCCACCGTGGACCTGGTCCACTGCTCAGTCATCGACATGTGGGTCTCGGGTGACGCCATCGCCGACGTCGCGAGGCTCGGCTCACCATCGGCAGTGGGGTCCTGTGACGCGTCATTGCTGACGTCAGCGCACAGCTGGGACAGCCACTGACATGCGGGCCCGCCATGACGCGTCATCGTGGACGTCATGGTGCGCTTTGGCCGGGCCCGACATGCGGGCGGCGTGTCGAGACACGCGTTCTCATGCGCGGCGCCGATCGGCCGATCATGGCGGTTGGCCTTACGGCCACGTGGCTAGATCTAGGCCATTGATTTGAAAATCAACGGCCCAGTTGGATCTCGTGTTACGCGTTTGGGGTGAACGCAGTTGTCTGGGGCCGTTGGATTTAGATCCAATGGTTGAGATTGGATCTAGAGATCGTAACGAAACCTCACCGTGCGATGACGTGGCAAGATCTGGATCGTGCGATCTTGATCGGACGGCTGAGATAGCTCAGGCGACGGCAATGGCGTGCGGCGGCTTGCGGCCGGAGCTGATGACGATGACACGCCCGACGGCAGCTGCAGGCCCCTCCGGCGAAGTGGATGGTAGGCACGGAGTGCGCCTTTGACGCAAGGGATCTGGATCTGGGGTCAACGTCGGCGAGGATGGCGACGGTGGCGGAACGGCAAACCGCGGCGGAGTGCTTACCAACTCCGGCGAGCAATAGCGGCGAGACGGTGGGGATCCTAGCGGCGTGAGCTAGGTTTCGGACCGGCGTGGGATGGCGATCCTCGGGTGCGGTCGGGCATTAAATAGCCGGAGGCGTGCTCGGCGGAACCCTAGTCGGCCACGGCGGCGCTCTCACCGGCGGAGTCCGGCTCGGACTCGGCGGAGACGACGCAATCGCAGCCGCCCACGTGGCGCGATCAACGGCCCGATCGACGACGGGCGCGATCGGATCCGGGCCGGATACGGCTCGGGTCGGGGTCGGCGGATCTCAGCCGTTGGATCTTGATCCAACGGTTGGGATTGATTAGGGTTAGGAGTGGGTTCGGTCGAGTCACGTGGCTCGGGTCGGACTCGAACACGAAGTCGACTCGGGCTCGATCGGATGAAACGATTTGACCCGAGTTTGATTTTCCAGCGATTTAATATTTAAAATAATTCCTAGTAATTCATTTAATTCATTAAAAATAGCAAATGACTCGAAAAATTCGGAAAAAAATTCTGGAAAATACTTTGGATCATTTTGGACTCAAATAAAATATTTCCAACAAAATTTTATTTGCAAAATTAAATTCTTTAGTTATTTCAAAATGGAATAAATTCAAATAAATTCCAAATAAATCCAAATAAATTCCAGAAAATTCCAAAAATTCACCAAAGTGCCAAATCACACATGAGTTTAGGAAAAGTAAAATTTTGGGGTGTTACAGCTCCGGTTCCTTCTCCCTGGGTTTCTTCGTTTCCATGGGTCTTTTGGCGATGAGCTGGATGCGTCGACGCTTCCGCCACATCTCCTCCCATTGTCGAAACCAGATTCGACTGTCGTCGGAGGTCGTCGTTTGGGGGCTCGCTATGACGGCCACCGAGTCTGTGGAGGTAAGGTTCCCGCCACGCTTCGAAGTTTCGCTGCGGCCGGCACCGCGTCTCATCATGCGTAAGTCGAGGATCTCGCATTGGCTTCGACGCCGCCTTGGTTCTTTCGCTCCTGCCGTCGTTGTCGCCCCTTGGATACTACCTCCTTTCCTTTTTTGGTGGCATGGTTGCAGTGAAACTTACCCTTGAGCTTGATCGGCGGTGGTGGTTTCACCTTGCGGTTGGGTTCCCCACGTCTGGCGCCCGGTGTGGTGTCGTGGAACCACCGGTCTCTTTTTCTCTCCTTTTAGTCGATTTGTTTCTTGTTTTTCTTGGGGAACCTGCCGCTACCCTGTCTTCTTCCCCGCTTTATATGGCGGGCCTGGGATTTGCCCGTATTGATTGGCCTTCTTTTTCTTTATTATTTCTTGCCAAGGGCTAACCTGAATTTTTTTTTATTGACTCACGTCTCTCATACGTTGGGTTTTTTGCCCTCTGTTCGTACACCTTTTATAGGGGTTTGACGAGAATCTCACTTGTGTTGGGGTCTCAGATTGCCTGGACACGTCACTGTGTACTTGGGAGGAGTTGTTGGAGGGTGTCAGACATTGGTGATTTGGCGTTAGGTTCGCGTCGGAGGGAGACACGGCTGGGAGTGATTCCCTCCGGTTCCCTCCTTCGCCACGGAAGGGTACTTCCTCGCTATGCGGGGAAAAGGGGTGATCCTTATCCATCTCCTCCTTTTACCGGGGGTTGACCCCCTAGAGTATGGACTCATGGCTTTGTCGAAGGAAGAGGTTGGCGTTCATAAAACCGTTCATGTGGGTCACTAGACGCGCGGTGTTTCGCTCAGTTGGCCAAGGGGAGGGGTGAGCCTGGCTGGCCCACCACAGGACCCTTACCGGCGCCAAGATCAACTCCTCCGGTAACGTTTGAGGATACTTTGGCAAAGGCTAACTGGCAAACAAAAACAATCAGATCACATCCTTTGAACAAAGCCGGATTTTCAGGCGCATTCAAAGGATTTTCAAAATCCGGTTCGTGATAACCAATCACAATTTGGACCGGGATTTCATCCAGGTCCTAAGAGCATCTCCAGCAAAAGCCCCTAAAACAGGCTCCCTATTTTGGATTTAGGGGCTCCCCCTATTTTTTGGGGCCCTGTTTTCAGATCATAAGTTCAGCAACAGCCCCTAAATCTCAGCCCCTATTTTACTTTTTCTCCTATTTTGACATATCCGCTATGTATAATCTTCATTTGACACCACTAAAATTCAATCAAAAATATTTGTAATACATAAAACATAAGCATATTAACATTTACAATTTATAAACATGATATTTCAAATTTAAATTTAAAATTTTCAAAACATGATAAATAGATAAATAGAAACTCCGAACAATGAATCAAACTACGAAGCGATGTGAATTGCCCACAAATACTCAATAAGATCATCTCGAAGCCTCTCATGTATTTCTCTGTCTTCAATAATAAGGGATGTACTCATGTCCCTAGGAATTAGGCTGAGGAGGCAAATTTAGGGGCCTCCTAATTTTAAGGGCTTGAGTTGGGGCCCCCTAGGAATTGGAGCTGAGGAGGCAAATTTAGGGGGCTCCTAATTTTAGGGGCTTGAGTTGGGGCCTGCTGGATCTGTTTTTTTACTACACCCCCTATTTTAAAGTTTAGGGGCTGGTTTAGGGGCTCTGCTGGAGATGCTCTAAGAATGGACCCACTAGCAGAACCAAACCAAAGAATGGATTAGCATCTCTTTTTTTCCCGAACCTGGAAACCTAGGAACTGCGGCAAGTCTCTCTGGCATGGAACAATCTCTGGTGACAGACGTTCATTTGCTTCTCTTCTCCGGCAGATAGATGGTAGTACTGCGCATGGCGCCGGCCACAGAGGGGGTAAAAGAAATACAAATCTATCCAGATCAAGTGCACAGGAAGTTCATCGAGGAGATGGTGGTCTTTCTGGAGGTCAAGCTGAACAGGGAGGTGTCGGGCCTGAGTTCCAGGCGCTCTATACGGTCAAGGAATGGGAGGTTTTGGCGGGTGGGCACAACCTCGTTAGAAGTTTTGTCGGATTGTAAACAACTTTGACAAAACCGAGGACAATTAACAATGGGAGTTTTGTGCCGCAACGCGCAGCCTTTTTTCTCGACTCTATTAATCGAATATAAAGACCTTGTAGGCTTGTTAGGGCATGTACAATGGTGTAGATGGCAGATGTTTATAATGTAGCTCCACATCATCTACAGACAAAGACTAAAAATAATTCATACAATGGATCGTCTATAGAGTTGTCCGTAGTGGTCTCTCATTCAATTAACAGACTGTCTATACAATGGTACACAAAATGTAAAGCTGTCTATAAGCTGTCTATTAAATAGTAGACATCAGTCTTCTCTCTCCTTCTTCTCTCTCTTCCACATCATTTAAAATCCTACGTGTCATCTCTTATAGACAGCTAAATATAACCATTGTACATGCCCTTACAGACTCAACTTGAACGTGGCCACCAGACACCCGATAGCTACGCCTTTCATCATGCACACGATTCACTCCATGCACACCACGACCAATGACGCGCATAACCACCTGCACTGGTCATGCTCAGAACTACATGCACACATAACCACACACACACTAAGCGCTCAAGAATTAATCTGACACAACCGTGGTCGTGCTCGCTGGCAACCCCGGTTTCCTGGTCGTGGCCGGGGACGCTTTGGTGGATCGTCTAATTTCGGGGGCTATGGACGAGGCAGAGGAATTTCAGATGGTGATTTCAAGAAAACAGAATTGGCTTTGACAGGGGGAAAAGGAGATGCACTACAAGGAAGTATTTCAATAACCAATTTACCTCCGGTTGCTCAGGAAAAGACAGAGACTATTGACAAATCCAAGTTGTTTTGTTCACGATGCCAAAAAAGAGGACATTCGCATCTAGAATGCACGGCTTCGATTCTTTGTGATATTTGCGAAGATGAGCAACATATTGCCAGTAAGTGCCCGCTGTTGAAATTACCTAAACCAACAGCTAATTTGTGTGGATATGCGGCGGACGGTCTGGGGTTTTATCAGATCCCTTTTACAGGATCTAAGAAACCTCGTACAGACTCCAGTAAGATGGCAGTAGTGAGAATTGAGGGTAGTCTTGAGGAGATGCATAGAGTGGTTCCCATCAAGTGGCAGTGGGAGATTAAGGAACACACTCATAATTCATTCTTGGTTTCATTTCCCTCTAAGATTGAATTATTAAGACTGACAAGTATAGGCGAAATCAAAGTCAAGAACCAGGAGGGAGTTGTTATGTTTTTTGAGGAATGGAACCCGAAGTCAGATGCTAAATTGCAACTGGACAAGATTTGGGTACAGGTTTATGGAGTCCCTCATGAGGTCCGTGATTATTTATCTTTGTGCGCCGTGGGATCTATCATAGGGGCAACTCAGTTTGTTGATATGGTCAGTATGCGGAAAACAGGTATAGTTTGGTTACATGTTGCTGTCATAGATGCAGGTTTCATCCCTCATAGTACCGACATTTGTGTTGGAGATGCCCTCTATGGGATCTTTTTTGTGGTTCAAAATAAGGATCAAGTGAGTCTTGAAGCATCAGAAGGTAATGGCGAGGATAAAGGAAAAGGTAAGAAAAAGGTGGATGATGATGATGATGAAGATATGATGGATAGAGACTTCAAACGGACTAAATCCATTTCGAAGGAATCTATCGGTGCTCATTTCTCCTCACAGGATGTGCCCATGCAGACTGCAAAAAATGTGTCTGAAAAGGTTCACTTGATTTCTGTTGATTGTCCCAGTAGGAGTTTTCCAGCTAAATCCAACACACTTCTCAATCGCTTTGACAGATTTGTGGACCTCAGTGCTGTGCAGATATCCACTTTAGATTGCTTGGATTATTCGGCATATCAAATTCTGAATGATAAATCAGCTGTAGAATGCATAAATGAAGACGGGATGCTTGTTGAAGTTCAAGATCTATTCAATACTGTTGCTTCTTCGGCAAATGTCAGGAATGTTACAATTGATGGTCAGACTTCACAGGACATAGAGGAGCTTAAAGATCAAGACTTCACAAATGAGTTAACTATCTGTTTTACACCCAGAACTGAGCAAGTACATTTATTAAAAAGTAGACCAAACAACTATTGTAAACTAATGAAATTGGGTATCACCTATCATAATGAATTCTTTACATAAGAGAGATATGTTTCCATGGTACATTGAACTATAAATAACAAGCCATAAGAAAAGTTTTTCCTGAAGACAAGCAGGTGAATAAAATTTCAAAGTATAGGCCGCAAGGTGTAGATTTGTATCAGAATGGGCAAGAGGAAAAAAATAAAAGGATGGAGAAAATCGAAAGGTACCTTCTCTAGGATCGCTTGAACGAGCATGTGATAGATCCTTGCGTTCAAGGCTGTCGAACCGTTGTTCATAGAGTGGCTTTATATTTAAATCTGAACAATATTCAATCATAATCTCTCGAAGACCTGCGTAACTCTCAAGACCAGCTGGTAAGGATGCCAGCCGTTTGCAACTTAGAAGATAGAGATTTTGTAATGATGGCAGCACTACTACAGAACCGGCTACTACAAGCGGGTCGTAACCCCTTTCAGAAGCGGTTTTATAACCGCTTCTAAGCAACCGTGTGTGATACCCGCCCGGTATCACAAGCGGTTGCACAAACCGCTTGTGTTGTGGCAGCAGAAGCGGTTGGGAAGGTGTCCAGGAAGGCCAGTGGAGCCGCCACATGGGGCCTCCACAAGCGGTTCGTGTTACGAACCGCTTGTGAACAAAGACACTTCCGGCGGTTGGAGTTACCAACCGCTTGTGGAGAGCAAGCACTCCAGAAGCGGTTGGAGTCACCAACCGCTTGTGGAGAGATTTTTCAATTATATGTATTATAGAATATGTTCTTTCAGTGTTTTTGTATATCGCTTTTGACCATAAAATGAAATATGAGTGTAGGAGTTTTACGTGCAATTAAATATATATTACATATGCTCACTCATACACATGTTCACAAGCTAGCTCAAGAAAAAACCCGCCATCGACGTTTACAAGTTTGAATGATTAAAAATGATTATCGAACTCAGTTCTTCTTGCATGCGTCGGTCAAGTTCTTGGTCGACGCCGATGTCGTCATCAGTTCAAATTGTGTTCAACGATGGACCAAGCCTTACGTGGAACTCGCCATTTGGAGATAGAACCTCGCCGACAATGAAGCCGATGAGTTGTTCTTGCAAAGGCGCGCGACTTTCGGTGAGCGGGAGCACGCTAACATGCTCATCGATGTTGGGCTGACAATTGATTAAGCGGGAAGTATATAAATATCCGATCACATACGATTACTTAAAATGTAAGTGGTAGCTAACAAATTGACATGCATATACGAACCTCGGCATAATGTTCCAAAGCATCGGCATGAATAAAACTTTGAATATAGTGGAACACGTAGTAGCCACATAAGTTGTTTCCACTGCTTTGGCGTTTAACCTGACAGGAGAAATTTCATAATATCGATGAAGAAGCGATATGGTGCATTTATATTAATAATTGTTTTTGTAGTAATGCACTGAGTGCTCACTATGACTTCGAATTCTTTCTTGAAATCTCCTTTATGCTTCTTCCGAACTTTCCAAATGTTTTGTTGAGGATGTCAATGAACCATTGGTATTTGCTGATTGGATTCCTTCTTGAGTCATGAACTATAATCCCGCTGTTGTCAAGCTCGATGACTAGAAGGATCCAAAGTGAAACCTATTCGTATATTCAAAGAAGCGCGTGAAGAGCTAGTCGTATTATCAATGGCTTAAGAAATACAAGAACAAGAGGTTTGTGAGAACACGTACATGAAGTTGAAGGGCGTAAGTATGTACGGTTTGTAGTGCTTTGTTTCAATAATGCACGCAAAAATGTATGCCTCAACTTCCGGTCTTTGCCGCGAATGACCAGATTTTCTCGTTGACAACCTGCGGGTCGATGAAACCAACGCTCGTATGCCCACTGTTCTACATCGTTGTATCTCCATTCTACATAAGAAGGGATAACTAAGTTAATTAGATTTTCGATTTTGTGGTACGAGAGGAAGCAAACGGTAAACTTAGAAGATCAATACTTACGCACACCAAAGAAGACATGAAGGACACGTCGATGGCGTCTGCTTGGTACACATGGTACAAGTCCTCGAATTGCAGCCATATTTCCGTCTGTCTCCGCGGAAGAAATGCGTATCTTGAGCAATGAGGTGGAACATTTTCTCTCCTTTAGATGCCCTTTCCATATAACATTCATGCATTTGACGATCTTGGTTGGGAGATCTTTTATATCTTTTGGATCAATTAGCGGTTTGCCCAACTCATACTTCCATCGATTGGTGCAGTGGAAGATCCTGGTCTATTGATTCCAAATTCCGCCTCCTTCAAGAAATCCTCGATCCTCAATTGCTCAAAGACTCTGCTCATCTTCCACTTTCTTCTTCTTCTTTGCCGCCGACTAAGCCCGTGTATTTTTCCTTGTAGCCTTTCTTATTGTCCTTTCGTGAGTCGGTCGTCACAAAGGCGGTGGCGCCGTTCCGCATGTTGAAAGTGCTTCACAATTTTTATCTATTTTAACGTTGGGCACCGGCTTCATGGCTAAGTCGCTTGGCCACATCCGTCTTCACGGTAATTGATAGCTCCTCCGCAGTCAGATCATATGGCCTCTTTGGCAGTTCCTTCAATATTCTCTGTCCGTCGGGATGCCGACTTCGTGGGAGGAGGTGCCGTTGCGGGATCCCTCCTTCTGAAAGGGAGCTTCTTCCTCGGGGGAGATGCTGGAGCGGGAGGTGCTGGAGCGGGAGGTGCTGGAGCATCTGATGCTGGAGCGGGAGGGGAGGAGGCGTGTCCTGGACCACCGGAGAAGCTTTGCGTGCAGGCGACATTGGAGGAGTCGTGGGTTGTCGATGTGGAGGAGGCGTGCTTGATGCTGCAATCGCTCAAATCAAGGGGCCTCTACTGTTGATGTGACCTCCACACCATCCGGAAATATGATGTACTTTTGCGCCAGAGGATGAATGTGCCGTGGAGGGTCTGTCCAAGCTTGGTCATGTCGTCGCCTCAAAGCAATCTCGAGCAAGAGATCTTCAAGCCCCCACCACCTCTTCCACCGTGACCTTAGAGTATCCGAGGGTATCGATTGAAGTGGAACGCCTGCCCGCCTCCACCGGATAAGCCATGCCATAAGCCACCTTGTAGGACGGAGTTACGCATATCAATGTGTAGCTCGTGATCAAGCGGCGAACCTTGATATCGTCCACGGATAACGGACTGCGGGTCATCTCGCCGAGGAGCCACGACGGACGCGCAAGAATCGCTCTTTGCGCGCTCGGACTAATCACGTGTCGGCGCCCTTGAACACTACCTCCTGAAGCCGATATTGGGTTAATGCTTGACACTTGTTGCGCGATCAAATCAGGGATGGAAGCCTTTGTAGCTCTAAGCTCGCCCTCCAAACGGCTCACTCTACCTCGATCTCTCCTCTTGCTTCTGTCCGGCCTCGTGAATCGCTATGCGTCTTTGGCAAATCCGTGCTCCACGGTATCTTTCCGAATCCTCGTGTCCGTCCCGGTGCTCGTGGTTTTGAAGGGCATATGTTAGCTCGTCATTCTCCCTGTCGTCATGAAGGACTCCTCGACCGAGATTGATCGATGGCTTGTACAATCCTTTGACCAACTTCTTGACTGCGGTGCCATCACCAAGCTATCACATCTGCAAGTTGGCCCCCGTGACCCAAGAACCGATTCTTGCGCAGCGGGCTCCCAATCCTCGCCAGTACAATCTCGCCGCCGAAGTTCCTCTTCCCGCTTGTCCCATTTCTTCGAAGCCTTAATGTAACCACCGGTGCCAAGATGGTGGTGGTATTTTTTCTTCTCAGGCATTCACCTTGTTTTTCTCTCGCGGCTGTCCCTGCATCGGATAGCTTGAATTCCTCGAAAGCCTCCCAATGATCTCGCCACCTTAGGAAATTGATTGAAGTCCGGGCCTTTCTCCTCTGTCGATGTACTTGCGGGTGAGGGACGACTTCCACCGCCGAAAGGAAGTTGCCATCTTCTTCAAAGCCCATCCCTTGGCCTTACATTCGTACTCCATCCGGAAAAGTGAAAGTTTCCTTCATATCATTCCGTGAGCAATTCCTTGGTAGCCGCAGAGGACTTCGGTCCATTTCTCGATGCCGATTGGGACGTGATCCCTCACGTGGTAGCCGCAAGCATTGTTGAAAGGGCCAATTGTCGACGATGGGGCTAGCAGACTCCGTCGCTGCCGACCTCGGTTATCACATACTTGGTCGAAGGCTTCTTGTTAGGTCCTCGGTTAATTCCGGATCGGGTGGCCGATGATGTACCGGCCGGATACACAAACACATGTTACAATAATTAACATGTTTACGGTGATTTCATAATGGTTAAGAGTATACCTCGCCTTTGCAAAGATATCCTCGCCAAGATGCAGTGTTAACAGCACTCATTGACAATGCATCGTGTTAAACCTCATCGACAATGCAGATCGGTGTTAACAGCCTCATCCAGGCCTAAGATGGTACCCAGCCGCAATTGTCTCAAACATCAAATTTTCCTCATTGTCGAAAATCCGGGTCACCACGCCTTGGTGTCGCCATCTAAAGTGGGCATGTAATCATATATAAAATACTTATATATTCTCAAACATATATACAACATAAATGTGGGATGAAATCATATATAGAATACTTATATATTGTCAAACACACATACAACATAAATGTGGGATGAAATCATATATAGAATACTTATATATTGTCAAACACACATACAACATAAATGTGGGATGAAATCATATATAGAATACTTATATATTGTCAAACAAACATACAACATAAATAAGTTTCATGATATTCCATGTATAAGTTTCATTAGGTTTCATAGATAAGTTTCATTAGATTTCACGGATAAGTTTCATGATGTTTCGCAGATAAATTTCATTAGGTTTAATGGATAAGTTTCATGATATTTCACATATAAGTTTCATTATGCCTCACGGATAAGTTCCGTGATATTATCCGTGAATATCATCAAAGGTGAATGGATGGTGACACAACCTATATGACATTATTTTAGACAAGAACGGCATATCGTTCTTTAGTTTTTTCCTACAATATATATACAATAGTTACAACAGAGAGAGCATGAAAACTCCAACATACAACATAAATGTGGCCATGAAAACTTATATACAATATATATACAACAAAAATGTACTCCAACATCAACAGATCAACAAAATTTCTTGTGAGCATTTCACCTAACACCTTGCGGGCATGAATACAGACAGAGCAGAGGGGGCATTTCGCCACTACCTAGGTCCTCCGGTGGATGGCCTGGGGCGTCGGGCGGTGGTCGGGAGGCGTCGGCTGGCGGTGGGGTCAGCCGTCGTGGTGGCGGTCGACGGAGCCGGGCTCTGCCTGCGGACTTAGAAAATTTGAAGGTGCGGGAGCCTTCGGGACTTCAAAATTTAAAGGTTACCCCACTTCTACAAGCGGTTCGTAACACCAACCGCTTGTAGAGGTACTTCTACAAGCGGTTCGTAACACCAACCGCTTGTAGAGGTACTTCTACAAGCGGTTTGTAACACCAACCGCTTGTAGAGGACCCCGACTGCAAGTAGCCTACCAGGTCACCCATTTCTACAAGCGGTTGGTCTTGCGAACCGCTTGTAGTGGTACTTGTGTAAGCGGTTCGTAATACCAACCGCTTGTAGAGTACCCCGACTACAAGCGGTTTGTTCCACGAACCGCTTGTAAAAGTATCGAGACGTAACACTTAAAAGAATGCGGTGCCTTATGTGGTTAACAAGAAATCTCTTCTCCCCCTTGGCTAGCGCGGCTTGAGTGCGAGCTTGTGCCCGGTGCCTGGAAGGTTGGGTGTTCGAGCCCCACTCGCTGCCCGGCCTTTCTTTTTTTTAAACCCCACTACAAGCGGTTGGTACTAAGAACCGCTTGTAGTAGTACCCCACTACAAGCGGTTGGTACTAAGAACCGCTTGTAGTGGGGTTTAAAAAAAAAGAAAGGCCGGGCGCGAGTGGGGCTCGAACACGCAACCTTTGGGCACAAGCCCGCACTCAAGCGCCCGCGCTAGCCAAGGGGGAGATGAGATTTCTTGTTAACCTTAGAAGGCACTGCTTGAATGCAACAAGATCGTTGCATGCAACTGCTTGCCTTCCTATTGTCCCTTTGCCCCGTAGCCTCCCCTCGTGTCGTGATATGGGGACGCCGATAGGATTTACATCATTCATGTAATCAACACAAAACTCTATCACCTCCTCCGTCACGTAGCCCTCGGCAATGCACCCTTCGGGACGCGAACGGTTACGAACGTATTTCTTGAGGACACTCATGTACCTCTCGAAAGGGAACATGTTGTGCAGATACACTGGTCCGAGGATACCTATCTCCTTGACAAGGTGAACGGTGAGATGAACCATGATATCAAAGAATGCAGGAGGAAAAATCATCTCGAGGCTAACCAAACTTTGTACCACATCAGCCTCCAACTTAGGCAGTTTAGGTGGTTCGACGACTTTCTGCGAAATGGCGTTGAAGAATGAACATAGCTTCGTGATTGTCCCCCGCACCCACTCGGCAAGATACCTCGATAGCTACTGGGAGCAATGTGTCATCAACACAAGGCGATCATGGGATTTTAGGCCTTGGAGTTTGTTCTCTTCGTGTTTATGAGTCTCTTTACATTTGAGGAATATCCAGAAGGGACCTTCACACTGCTCAAACACTCAATCATGCTTTTTCTCTTCTTTGCTTGGAGTGTAGCTTGCAGGATGTAGATAAAGTTGTTTTGTCCCTTCTTTGTTTTTCGGATGTAGGTCACTCCTCACCTCCATGTCTTCAAGGTCCTTCCGAGCTTGCGGTGTATCTTTCGATTTGCCGTACATATCTATGTAGCCTAGCAAAGTTCAAACAAACATTCTTCATGATGTGCATGAAGTCCAATGAGTGATTTAACCTCCAAAACCTCCCAATACGGCAGGTCCCAAAATATTGATTTCTTCTTCCATGCGGTGCATGACCATCCTCGTTAAACGCAGGTGTATGCTTCCACGACCCTTCCCAAATACTACTTTCAGATCTTTTACCATAGCAAACACAAGTCGCCCATTACGATGCCGAGGCTTACCACAATTTCTCATACCTGCTAAATTTACTTCCTTTCCACCTCAAAGCATGATGCTAGGAAGAAACTGCGGTGGCCCATGTACACACACTTCCGAGAGTTTTTGAGGTACATGCAGTCCGTTTCATTTATGCACCGGGTGCAGGCTTTAAACCCTTTCACGCTTTGGCGAGAGGTTACTGAAGCGCAGCCAATCGTTGATTGTTACAAACAACAATGCACGCAGAGTTGAAATACTCTCTTTTGTACTCATCCCAAACCCGCACACCATCCTCCCACAACTTCACAAGGTCTTCAACCAATGGTTTCAGGTAGACATCTATGTCGCTTTCCAGTGTTGCTTCGGGCCTTCGATCAATAATGGCATCATGATGTACTTCCGCTTCATGCACACCATGGAGGAATGTTATAGATGCAAAGTGTCACAAGCCAGGTGCTATGGATGCTGCTCAACTGACCGAAAGGATTCATCCCGTCGGTGCTCAACCCAAACCTTATGTTTCTGACCTCATTTGCAAAGTTCGGGTAAGCCCGATCGACTTTCCGCCACTGTGAGCCATCTGCGGGGTGTCTAAGTATCCCGCCTTCCTTACGCTCTTCCTCATGCCAACGCATCATCTTGGCATGACCTTCGTTAGCAAACAGACGCTTCAACCGGGGTATCACAGGGAAATACCACAATACTTTTGCTGGAGTTCTCTTCTTCGTACGATTCCCATCTAATTCACCAACCGCCACGCTGCACCTTATACCGGATTCTTCGCGACACCGATGAGACCACCAAATCGGCATACTCATTGCGATACAGGGTACAATCGTTAGGACATGCATGTATCTTCCGCACTTGCAATCCTAAAGGGCGTAGGACTCGCCGCTTCATACACGTAGATTCCGGTAGAGTGTTTCCTTCCTGAAGCAACCTCTTTACGAAAGTGATAACAAACCATTGAATCCTTGTCTCGACACACCGTGTGTGGCCTTCCATTGCATGAGTTCCGTAGTACGCAGCCTTTTGTGGCCTTGTGCACGCTTTGGGTACAAAGCGGTTCGGTGGTCCTCTACCATGCTCAAACTTCTTGTATTGTCTTTCCTCCGTGAACTCTCCCTCTCCGTCACGGAGCATCTGTTCTAGCTCATCATCGCCAAACTCATCGAAAGTGTATCTTCCACGGACCCGTATTGAGTGGTGTCCCAGATAACGCTGGCTCTATCTTCCTCTTCTTCGCCTTCTTCATCGCCTTCCCGCCGAATCGCCTTTGTTTCGCCATGGTGGGTCCAGCAGGTATAGTTTGCCATGAAACCTCTCGTGATCACATGCCTCATAACCATCCATCGCTCGAATGCTCCTTCTCATTCTTGCAGTCACGACGGACAACGTATGAAGCTTCCTCGAGGCAAGAATGCAACGGCCTGGCCGAGAAACTCCTTCATGCCATCTCGAACTCTCTTGACCGACGGCCTGCATTGTACATCCATTGCCGATTCATCTACACAAATAAAAATAATAACAACATCTATCACAATATTCTATTAAAGCTAACTATGACTAATAGTTTTGTATTTTATAATCATTCGTGTTCTTTTCACTAAAGCCAACTAATTATTTCTAATCCTCCTACTTTTTAAAAAATAAAACTAACTAATTGTTACATTTTCATACAAATCTTTTCTCTTCCACACGCTTGTAATTTTTCATCGCTTCACATTTATTGAATTTCATTTCATACACCAAATCGTATATATCACCTTAAGAACAAAAATATAAGTTTAACAAAACATAATTTCTCAACATCCAATGCACAAAAAACATCAATATCTAGGTGAGAAGGATGTCAAAGAACATATTACTCACCTTAGAACAATTAATTCGGATCTAATAGCCTCAATTCAAAATTTTGGCAGCACTCGCCATGAATAGCTCTCGGCCCACCACTCGTGATGTCCTCGTGCGAGCTCGGGAGGAAGACAGAGTTTAAATGCACTGGCGGGAGGGGGCTCTACAAGCGGTTCTACACACAAACCGCTTCGAGCCCCCATTAGACCTCTAGAAGCGGTTCCAAACACTAACCGCTTCTAGAGAGGACGCCTGTAAGGGGTTTGTGTTAAGAACCGCTCAGAGACTCCTCCCGTCCGTTGCCCACGAACCGCTTGTGGCACGGGACTCCACAAGCGGGGCGCACGTAACCGCTTGTGATAGGCCGGTTGTGAAGGCCGGTTCTGTAGTAGTGCAGGTCACCCAAACAATCCAGTGACTCCAGCCTATTGCAGCCATCAATATATAAATCCTCGAGTGCGCGCAGCTGCCCTAACACGGAACGAAGCTTAGCACAAGAAGAAATGGCTAAGCTCTTCAGGGACGGTGGTAGATACGGAAGTTCTACCATTTTAGCACAAAAACATATTGATAGACGTTCTAGGCATGACAGAGAATTATTTTTTGGTGATGCCAATCGCTCTAGCATACTTGTGCATGAGAGGTCATTGCAGTGTTCCGATGATGCAAGGTGTTCCACCTGCACACACTCTGACTCCTTCCCCCATATGGACACAAGATTAGGGCAGTCAACAATATGAATATATCTGAGATTCGGGGGAAGAATGAAGAGCTCAGTCAATCTTTCACAATGCTCTATTACTAGTGAGGTTAGATGCGGCAGGAGCTGATCCCTTCCTCGAGTTGGGTCTCCTTTGACCTGTGCGGGGCCTATTAGCCTACTGCATCCATGAATGTCCAGATTCTTCAAGGATACCAAGCATATGAATTATTCCTCTGGCCAGTAGATGAGAGCATCGCATGATCTGATTTCCAAATCTACAAGTTTTCCAAACCACTTCAAAACCCCAATTGTCCGATGCGATGGACTTGAAGGGAAGAAAAAGTCGCAGCCACACAACGTCATTTCCAAAACAGATGCTTCATGGTGCTCATCAAGCTGCAGTGTTGGTGTTGCTTCCCTGTCAAAAACAGATAGTACTAACTCTGGACAAAGAAAGACATATATCTGGATCTAACTATTGAAAGAGATAGCTGTGCCTTTTCTTCTTTTAGCTCTACAATCTTGAGTTTTGGTGCTCCAGGTAGAGTTGTCAGCATTGGACAGTTCTTAATTTCGAACTTCTCCAGCAGAGGAAATGTTAGTTCTTCTTGGTTTGTTCCTTCCGTTGCCACCCATTTCTCCAACCTCTTCAAATCATGTAACCGGAGTTCTTTTAATGCTGAAAATGTTGTGCATGCCGTGTCACTACATAGGCTTTGCAATTTATCCAATCTAATCAAATAAAGAACTTGAAGAGCATTCAAATGCCAGAAGTGAGGAAATTCCTCACACGTTGTACACTCAACTAGATGGAGTTCAGTCAAGTTTTGTAGCACACCAAGATCTGTCGTCCATATCGGTAAATTAGCGCTTTTGTAAGAAACTATCCTTAGCATCAGCAGTCCATTATGAGGTCTAAGAGCATCTAAATACGAGAGTACTTAATCAGACAAGATTTATTCAGGGACACACTCGTTCTGCACAAAACAGCAACTTTCAGCTAGACCCTGTCCAGTTTTGCAACTTGGAGCTCATTTTGTCGAAACTTCAGGTCTTCAAGCTGCTTCCATTCCGTAGTACATGCAATCCAAAAAAGGCAAAAACTTTATATTGAGCATCCCCTGCAAGGAAGCCACACACACAGTCAGTGAACGAAACAATCTCAAACAAAAATCAATCTTTTAGACGACCAAACTTGTTACAGAATTGCTAATTTCAGGGCGTCCTCACCAAATTGCTGATTTAGGTGTGATCCCAATTAGTTGGATCAAATTTAGTGCGGTTACACTACAGGAAGTCTTTGGGAAGGGCTTTCACAGTACCTTCTGCCAGTGGTAGGAGGATGGTAACAAAAACTAAATCTATTTATGGATTTTTTATTGCACCTATTACTAGTCCGTTCATGTATGTTCTTTTCAAACGTAGTTGGGCAATTACAATTTTATCCCTCATGGGATATAGTTGACGTCAAAAACTTGAAGTAGGGTTTCCGACTTCAAACACACCTGTCGAACATCGGGTTCAAGCGTGCCAATCAATTTGACCTGCAATTGATAAGGTAAAAATCATGAAATCAATCGAAGACAATATCGAGTAGTTATCTGGCCAGAGTTCTAGTCGGCTACAAGCCGATTAGGGGGTAACAAGATTAGCCGATTAAGGCTAACCCGGGGGGTAAAAGGCCCATTAGCTTTGAAAGGCGATGCCCAACAGAACAAAGCAAAATCAAACCTGGGGCGAAATCGGTAAGATCAACAAACTGGCGATGCGCAACTCTATTGATCTCATCGACTTACAGAGGAAAGCTTACTACAAGAGAATAAAAGTAACGAAAAAAACTAGTATGTATGATTGGGGTTGTGGTTGATTGATGCCTGTTCCTCATGGCTTAAGCCTCCTTTTATACACCTTGGCTGATCCGAGTCCTCCATGGATACAGCAACAAAGTCTATGTTGGCCACGGTTCTTTAAACGATCTCCGGTTTCCAAATTTCACCCGTCGTATGCTTATCCAAATCCTTATACCGTATACATCAAATTCCGGTGCAAACATATGCCCCCCATTTTTAGAAGATAACATGTTGTCTTCCAAAAGTCGCATTGACTTTTATCATTAGCTTTCTTTTTAATCGTCCTCTGAGGAAAAAAAAACCTCCTCGGTAACTGCCCCATTAATAACGCTGTAAAAATCTCGATGTGTTTTTAATGCACGAGCCACACCGAAATCGTTCCCGCCTTTTCACCTTTTTTACCGCAATATAAATATGCGGGTCCCACCACGGTCATTCCTACTCCTTCAAACTCTCACACCATCAAGAATCAACTTCTTCTCTCCTCAATTCAGTTCATCTCTCCCGAGTCGGCTGAATGGATTCTTCTCAGGTATTCATCCCGATCCCCAACAGCAATGATCAATATTACCAGGGGCCAGTAGGAACTATAGAAGCTGATACCGTCATTAACCAAGAAATCCCTCGTCTCGCTTTATCGGCTACTGGGTAATGTAGCGGAATGGGGTAAAAGCTTCAGAGCTTGGCCGACAGCCCTTAAAGGATGGAGATCCTGGTATATTAGAATATCGGATCAGAAGAAAGCAGAATGGGAACGGATGGGCATAGCCGAGTGCCTCCCTCTAAGCCTAGCCGATCCAGAAGCCAACGATCCCTTAGCGGCCACAGCATGTTACTTCTGGTCTGACTCTTTCAATGCCTTCCTTTTCCCAACCGGCCCGATCGATCCGACTCTTCTTGATATAGCCAAATTATGTTGCCTTAGACCTGATGGTGAGCAGATATCGGCTTTTAGTGTCAAACCTGGATATAAGCTGATCCAAACCAAGGGCGAGGGATGGCGCAAATACATCCAACACAACAACAAAGTTAATGGACCCGTATCGGACGAGGAGCATGTCGCCTTTCTCAACTTGTGGCTAGAGAGATATCTGTTTTGCGGAGCTTCTCTCGGACCAACCCAGGTATATTAGCTAATAGCAGAGTAGCTAGTGGAGGGCCGTCGGCTTGCCCTGAGAAAAATTTTGTTGGGGGCTGTATACCAAATGATGCATGTCATACGTAGCTGACTTTTTTTTCTGGGTTCTACAAGTTTGTCCTCGGCAATATTGGTGGGCCCCTGTGGTTTATACAAGTATGGCTGCACTGCCCCTTCAGCCGATCACTTATCGCCAATCCTTCAGAAGATCCAGGATTCCCTTGGGAGGACTACCCTAAAGGAGCAACTCCCCGATACACAGCTAGCGAAACGAAAATATCCCCAGCCGGCCTTTGCAAGTATCTGACATTTTTTCTGAACTTATACAATATCGTCTTTAGCCAGCAGGACTTCTTCAGCTACAATAATCCAGCCGATTTCCAACGCCCTTCTTTTCTGCACTTGGATAATGACAGGTCCTCCATGCCCTAATCGACCTTGGATTTATATAAACTTTTTATCTCTCCCACATCCTTCATGCAGGCCTGAGCACGAGGAATCAGACTTATCAATCGTCTCATGAGTTTGACCATCCCTCGATCTATGCCCGCCAATTGGGCTTTGGCCAAGTCATCCCAAGCCTTCCTCCCCTTGATCGACTTCAACCTAGAGCTAGGGTGACAAACAAAGGGGCTACCGAGATTGTTCTTGAGATAGCCGATGACCTCCAGATTACAGGACTTCAACGCTTCGCTCTCAACACTCGCCGGTCAAGTTGATTTACGCCCTAGTGGTCTTTGGTGGCTGGAGCCCTTCTTCTGTATAGAACTCCGTCGGCCATCATTTCCCTATTCTTGCCTAACTATCATGAGCCGACGGTAGTTCCCGATACTTCAAACGAGGAGGATAGCTCTTCGGGTTATACTAACTCATCGATAGCCGTAGAGGTATTAATCTTTAAATACATATTTTCGCCCTCACGTGGTACTCCTTCATCGGCTAACCAATTTGTTGCACTTTTAGCAGGCCCAAACTTCGAAGAAAACAAGCAGCAAGAGGGCAGCCTCATCGACTCCATCAGGTAGCGCTCAGTCGACCAGAAGGCCACACTAGGCGACGGGCCTTACAGGCTATTCGTCTGGTAACCTGGGGGTCCAGAGCCCATCCTTGTCCGACATTGAAAAACAACAACGCCCAGCGAGTAAGTACTACTTCGATCAATGGCACCCTTCAATCCCTTTTACTATGACCTATCTTGACCGATTAATTTTCAGAAAAAGCAACCAAAAAATACAAGGTTACTGTGAAGAAGCCCTCCAAGCCCACAGAGCATAGCGCTGAAACTTCCCTAGGCGAATCGGCTACTAGGGTATGTCCTTTTGCTCAAGCCTCTCGTTTTTTTGTCTAACACTTCAACCCTTTTCAGCCATCACCATCGGTACAAATGGTTGATATTCAAGCCGATATTCAAGGGACATCATCAATTCATGTGCCGCCGTCCCAACGCCCGCCATAGCGCCTTCCTATCTGACGCCAACAATGGATCTGGCCGACCTGCTGGGGTTTACTCTAGATGACTTAGATGATCTGGAGGTGATGGCTATGGATGATTATTTGGCTGACATCTGCAAGATCATTGATGCATCGACCGTGGCATGGGCTACGGTGACTTCAATGCCCGGTATGCAAAAAAGACTTGACCGTCTCTTCTATGAAGTTACCCAGCCCGAAGTGAGACTTTTGTCCGATACGCAACCTTTGAGGACGGCCATGGCGGTAGCTGAACCTGATCTTCACTCGGAGGCCATGAAAGCTCTTTTGGACGTTTGTTATTTAGATGGCCAACAGGAGGCCGTAGCCACTGCCTAGACCAGGATCGCTCAACGTGAAGCGCATCAAGCTGATTAGTGGCCTTTGGACGGGCTAGTAGCCGACGCCAAGTCCAAGAACCAAAAATTTGATCAAGATGCTGCGAGCTACAAATTGGCAAAGCACCAGATTTTGGAACTCGAGTCGGCCAAGAAACAACTTGAGGAAAAACTTGCTGAGATCAATCAGCAATTAACCGATGGCCAGACAATGGTGACGGAATCTGCTTCTCAGCTTGCCGCCCAGAAGCGCGATATTGGCGAGGCGGTGGCTAAAGTCAAGGAGCAATCGGCTAAGGTGGTCCCTATTCCTGGTGATGAGAAAGCGAACAAGCAGATGGTCGACGGGGTTTAGGAGACCATCACCAAGGCTAAGGCGACGCTATTGGCTTTGGGAGCCCGGTTGCCCGATTTGGAATTTAATATATGACTTGGCTTTTGAACGGTGTTGGCCGAAAACAATGCTGGATGCTTGATGTTTTTGTACTGTTATTTAAGTCAACTGTGAAACCATGTTTATTGTAATAGGTTGTTTAACCGATTCGTTTTCTTATTAATCCTCGCTTTTTGTTGTTTGTCATAGTTATACTCCGATCCATAGGCTAGGGTAATACGACTTTAGATATTTTCCGTTGATTGCTTTTGGCAGCATCGACCCCTCGAGCATTTCAAGAATATATGAGTTCCCGTCGATAGATCGGTTTATCTGGTATGGCCCTTCCCATGTTGGCGACCATTTACTGAATCGATTTTCCTTAGATTCGATCGACAATATAGTTTTCCACACCAGATCGGCTTCCCTGAACGTTTTTGGCACGACTTTTTTATTGTATGCTCTAGCAGCCCTTTCCTTGTTTTTTTAAGCTGATCCGATGTAACCAATCTGGTTTTCGCCAAATCATCCAAGCCGTCGATCATTAGCTATTTGTACTCGTTAGCCGACAAACTATTTTGTCTGGCCACCCTCAGGGAATCGATGTTTATTTCTATGGGTAGAACGGTCTCATGCCCATATACCAACTGAAATGGATACAACTTGGTCGATCCATGGTACGCTAACCGATATGCCCATAATGCCTCCGATAATGTAGAGTGCCAATTCCTTGGTTTTTCATCAATCTTCCTTTTTATCAGCTTGATTAAGGTTTTATTGGACGACTCAGCTTGCCTGTTAGCCTGAGCGTAGTATGTTGAAGAATTAAGCTGCTTAATGCCCAGACTCTTTGCGAAGGCCTGAAAATCGTCGGACATGAACACAGTCCCCTGATCGGTCGTGATAGTCTGCGGAATACCAAACCGTTGGATGATGTGTTCGTTAACAAAGTTGATTACTTCGGCACTGGTAACCTTTTTAAGAGGCACGGCCTTTACCCACTTCGAAAAATAATCTGTTGCCACAAGGATAAATTTGTGACCTTTACTCAACGCTGGGAATATTTGGCCGATTATGTCCATCCCCCATCCCCGGAACAGCCAAGGTTTAGTGATAGGGTATAGAGCCGATGCTAGTGCGAGTTGCACGCTTCCAAACATCTAACATGTTTGACATCCTTTGTAATATCTAAAACAATCTTCTAGCATCGTTGGCCAATAATACCCTGTTCGTCTTAACATCCATTTCATCTTATGAGCCGATTGATGGGACCCGCAAAATCCATCATGAACTTCGCCCATCGCCACCTTTGCTTCATCGGCTCCGAGGCATCTCAAAAGTAGTCCATCCATGGTTCGAAAGTATAGCACCCCCTCCAATATGGCATATTTTAGCACTTGTTGCCTGACTTTTCGTATAGTCGGCTGGGACGAATTCGTGAGATAATTTCTAATTTCTGTCCTCCGATCGGTGGAATCGACACACAACACCGCTTTATCGATTGACTCGATAGTATCATATCGGCTAAGATTTTTATATCCTAATGCTTGTTGCACCAACATGTTAGCTCTATCGTTCGATTCTCTAGGGACATGCTCGATGGCGAATGTTGTGAATGACCCGATAGATTGAAGGCATTGCTCTAGGTATTGTGCTAGTACTTCATCGTTACATCGGAATTCCCCTTTGACTTGCTGCATGATCGGCAATGAATCCCCGAATACCTTGACATTGTTTACTCCGATACTTTCCAATAATTGCAGACCCTTGAGCAAAGGCTCTCCTATTACGCCTAATTGTTGGAACATCGGCTATTGAGCCGATATGCAAATCTGGTTGTGCCCTTTTGGTGAAATTTGGACCACGCCGATACCATCGCCTTCTCAGCACATAGACCCATCAAAATACAACTGCCAGGGGGCAACATCGACTAGTGTTGTGGACTAAACCGACTCATCCTCCCTCGACCCGCGAAGCGAGGCTCCCACACCTGGCGGCCTGTATGAACGGTTCTGTGATCGTCAATCCCTCCCATCGGCGAAGCAACGAGTTCATACCCTGGGAGACCGTTCCCCGATAAAAGGTGAAAAAGAATAAAGGACGCCCCCCTCCACGACGAGGGGAAGTCTCCCTCCATAGCGAGGGAGAAAAACGGAGGAAACTCCCCTCGGGTATGTCTCTTTCCGGCGCAAACATAACACCAGCTACCAAGGTCTGACACCCCCCAACAACTCTTCCCGAGTACGCAAGGACGTGTCAGGTTAATCTGAGACCCTAACATGAGTGAAATCCCCGTTGAACCCCTACAAAAGGAGTACAGATGGAGGGCAAAAAATCCAATACAGGAGGGACTTGACTCAAGGAAAAGTCAAGTTAGTCCTTGGCAAGAAACAGGAAGGAAAAAGAAGGCCGACCAATACGTGCATGTCCCCAGGTCTGCCCTATAAAAAGGAGAAGAAGAAAGAGAAGAGAGAGGTTCCCCAAAAAGAAAAACAAGAAACAATCTCTCAAAGAAAGGAAAAAGAAAGACCCCGGTGGCTCAACGCCGCCACACCGGGCGCCGTCTGTGGGGAACCCAAAACCGCAAGGTGAAACCACCGCTCGTGGATCAAGACTAAGAGTAAGTTTTCTGTAGCCATGCCACCAAAGAAGGGAAAAGCGACAGGTTCCAAGGAGGCGGCAACAACGGCAGGAGCAGAAGAGTCAAGACGACTCGGGAGGGGTCAATCCAGAGACCCACCTCGACTTCTGGATGACGAGACGAGACTGCCAACCGCAACGGAAGCCCGAGACGCGGTGGGAACTCTACCTCCACAGACCCCGGCAGTCGGACGAAAACGAGCTCCCAGACGACGGCCTCCCGCGACAGGCCGAACGATCTTGATGCCAGGAGGAGATGGGGCAGAAGCGTCGACACACCCGACCCGACACCAAGAGACCCATGGGAACGAAGAGACCCACGGAGAAGGGACCGGAGTTCAGGGGGAGCTTGACCCCAACGTGCGGGCACTAATGGAGGCTAACGAACAGCTCAGGATGGAATTGAAGCGTCTACAAGGACGACAAGAGGAGGAGCAATACGAATCACAAGATGAAAGCCCAAGCCGCGAAGTGCTATCCCCAGCGGTCACTATGCTACATAGGGAGGACAACGACCGAACCTTCAAGACCCGCTTCACGGCTAAAAAATGGCCCTCCCCGGGAAGCTTCAAAGTCCCCACTGTTAAGCCGTATGATGGCCGGACGGATCCAAGGGAATTCCTCTGCGTCTACGACACGGCGATTGAGGCCGCAGGAGGAGACGATGACATCAAGGCGAAGGGGCTCTTACGGCACTTGAAGGCATAGCTTTATCCTGGTACTCTTCGCTGGAGCCTCGATCGATCACCTGTTGGTCGCAACTCCGCCGCAAGCTTGAAGGCAACTTCCAGGGCAACTTCGACGGAATGAAAGAGAAAAGTGACCTATTCGCAGTCAGACAACGCGAAGGAGAAAACCTTAAGAGTTACTTCCAGCGCTTTTCTCGTGTCAAATGCCAAATAAGAGGAGTAAGCGACACCACTATCATCAATGCGGCACGTTGCGGCCTACGCAGGGGACCGTTAGCAGAAAGGCTCGCTCGTAAAGAGGTACGTACGGTGGAAGAACTCTTCGCGAAGATGAGGGAATATGCGCGAGCGGAGGAAGACAACCTCCGAAGAGAAGACGGGCCCCAACAAGAGAACCAAGAATTCGCCCCGTGCAAGAGAGGGCGAGGGAAGGACCCCCACCCAACGCCAAAACAAGGGAACGATACCCAGAGCCCAGAAGAAGAGACGAAAGGAGGAGAATCCACCACATTGAGGAACCAAGAAATCGGCAAGCCATGGGCGACAGGCACGCGGAGCAACAGAGACAAGGGCCACCCCCGAGCCGAGGAAAGCAAGACGAGGGAAGCCGAGTTAACAAGAGGGAAGGGACAGAGCCCCATCGGTACTTTTGTGAATATCACGGGGAAAATATCACCCATGACACCACCCAATGCAAAGTGATCAACGGATATCGGCGGTTCGAAGCAAAACAGAGAGAAGTCAAGACGCATCCTGCATCAGCGGCACCCCCAGTCGGACGACAACACCCCCTTCCTCGAGTAGGGATGAATCATCTCCGTCGCATTATCAACGTCATTGCGGGGGGCTCCTCGTCACATCTTTCGTCGAAAAGACAGAGGAAGGCTTATGCCCGGCAAATTAACCACATTGCAATTACCCCCGCCACCCCTCCTCCGGTAAAATGCGAGCCAATCACCTTCACACAGGAGGACGCCGCGGGGGTACACTTCCCGCATCAAGATTCCTTGGTAATAACCGCCATAATCGCCGATTGCGAAGTACGTCGCATATTGGTAGATGGGGGGAGTGCGGCGGACATTCTGTCCATGAAAGCTTTCCAGCAAATGATGATTCCACAAGACCGGTTGAAAAAATCGGAAGTGCCGCTGATGGGTTTTGGAGGAAGCATGGTCAACACCCTGGGGCAATTGGAGCTAGAAGTCACATTCGCGACGCCACAAGCCAGCGTCACGAGTCGTGTCACGTTCGACGTGGTAGACATGCCGTTCCAATACAATGCGATCCTAGGCAGGGGCTCGTTGACGATCATGGGGGTCGTAATTCATCACGGGTACTTATGTATGAAGATTCCCTCCGCAGATGGTGTCATCACGGTGCGAGGAGACCAAGCCTTGGCAAGGAAGATAGATATGGAGAACCCACCTCAAATCAAGCATGTCTGCACTACGGAGCTAGACCCCTTTGTACCCGTGAACCGTAGCCGGTGGCTCCCTAAACCGCAACCACAGGGAGAAACCCAACGGATACCACTCAGGCCAGGAAGCAGCAAGACAGTAATCCTCGGCACCATGTTATCTCCCGAGGAGGAAAAACACTTGATGCTGCTCCTCCAGGAATATGAAACCGTGTTCGCATGGGGCCCGAAGACCTTCCGGGAGTCCCGAGAGAAACTATCGAACACGTCCTCGCTATTAACCCAAGCGCGAAGCCTAAGAAGCAAAAATTGAGAAAACTTGCGGTAGAAAGACAAGAAGCCGCGAAGGTGGAGGTAACTAAATCGCTTCCAAAGTGAATCATCCGCGAAGCCCGACACCGAGTGGTTGGCCAACATCGCCCTAGTCAGAAGGCGGCGGGGCATGGAGAATGTGCATCGACTTCACCGACTTAAACAAAGCATGCCCAAAAGATGACTTCTCGCCCCGCATCGACTACCGGTCGACTCCACCTCCGGTCGAAGGATGAGCTTCCTTGACGCATACCGTTATCACCAGGTATACATGCGTAAAGCGAGATGAAGACAAGACGGCATTTGTTACTCCCTTCGGTACCTACTGCTTCGTGCGGATGCCCTTCGGGCTCAAAAACGCGGGCGCTACCTTCGCGCGGCTCATCATGAAGATCTTCACCGATCAATTAGGAAGAAACGTGGAAGCCTATGTCGACGATATCATTGTTAAAAGCGAAAAGAAAGAAGACCATGTCGGGGACCTCCGGGAAACCTTCAGTAATTTGATAAAGGGAAAGGTGAAGCTCAACCCGTCCAAATGTGTTTCGCGTGGACGCAGTGAAAGTACCGCTAGGCTTCCTGGTCTCCCAACGGGGCATAGAAGCGAATCCAGAAAAGATAAGAGCTATCCAAGACATGGCTCCACCAAGAAACCTAAAAGAAGTACAACGGCTGGCAGGGCGGATAGCAGCACTCAGTCGATTCTTGCCAAAATCCGCGGAGCGAAGTTTGCCAGACTTTAAAGCCTTACACTCAAATGATAATTTCATCTGGACAAAGGAGTGCCAACGCGCCTTCGATAACTTGAAGCAAAGCCTTATGGAAATCCCTGTCCTGCAAAGTCCGAAGCAAGGTGAGGAGCTTCTGCTATATCTAGCAGCTAGCCCCTTGGCCGTCAGTGCTGTGCTAGTGCGACCCCAAGGCGTCAAACAACAGCCGGTTTACTTTGTCTCTGAAGCCCTCCAAGGAGCCGGTTACGATACTCGGAAATGGAAAAGTCGGCATATGCTCATTAATGGCCTCTCGAAGCTCCGCATTATTTTCGTGCCAGCCCCATCAAAGTGCCAACTACATATCCTCTTGGATCTATGCTTTCCAACAAGGAGAGCACCGGGCGCACAAGAAGTGGGCGGTACGAGCTAGCTCCTTTGAACTAACTATAATACTCAGACGGCAATCAAGAGCCAAGCCCTCACCGATTTTATGGTGGAATGGACTTCTCCACCTTGGGAGGACAACAAAACCTCAGCAATGTGGTCCATCAACTCCGACGGATCTTGGGGAGCGAGTGGAGCGGGAATAGCAGCGGTGATACAGACTCCCAGCGGAGAAAAAGTCGAGTTCGCAGCAAGGCTGGATTTCCCCTCAACCAACAACATAGCCGAGTACGAAGCACTCTTATTGGGGCTCAGGAAAGCGAAGATCATGGGAGCAAGGAGGGCAATATTGTACACCGAATCGAAGCTTATTCAGGGGCATATCACCAAAGAGTATCAGGTGAAGGATGAACAGCTCTAGAAATATGTCGAGGTGGTCCGAACCATGGAGAAGGGTTTCATCGGGTTCACTATTAATGCAATACCCAGATCCTAGAACGAACGTGCCGACGAGCTAGCCAAGATCGCAGCCACCGGAGGAAGTCTACCTTCGACAATCTTCTTTGAGACACTTCGCACCGCCTCCATTCCTTCCCAGATAAACCTCATTGCTCGAGCAACCGGTGAGGACTGGAGGAGTGAGATATACAACTATCTCCTGGAAGGAGTCTTGCCAGATGATGAGGCACAAGCGAGGCGCCTCGAAAGGCGAGCGAAGAAGTATGCCATCATTAACGGCTTCCTATTCCGCAGCGGCCTCTGCGCTCCATGGCTACGCTGTATTTCGCGAGAAGAAGGGACGCAGGCTTTGCGTGAAGCACACCAGGGAGATTGCGGGGCACACCAGGCCCCTAGGAATCTTGTGAGAAAGATATTCCGAATGGGGCTCTACTGGCCTTCGGCGTTGCAAGATGCGGAGCAAATGGTCCGTCACTGTCACGCGTGCCAATGGATGACCAAGCAAACAAGGGCCCCACCCAACGAACTGCATGCGGTACCTCCGGTCTGGCCCTTCGCCAAGTGGGGAATGGATATCGTTGGGGCGCTTCCCAAAGCTCGAGCAAACCTCCAGTTCGTAATTGTTGCCATCGATTACTTCTCCCGCTGGATCGAGGCAGAGCCGGTCGCAAAGATAACCGCAGATGCCGCCGTGAAATTTCTATGGAAAATGATTATTTGCAGATATGGGGTCCCTTTCCAGGTCGTGACCGACAATGGGTCCCAATTCGACTCCTGGAAATTCCGCGATTTGCGGATAAGATGTCGGGACAAACATATTCTTCACCTCAGTGGGTCACCCTCAGTCAAACGGGGCGGTGGAACGGGCGAACGGGTTGCTCCTTGATGGCATCAAAAAAAGACTTTACGACTCTAAAAAGGGACTCTGGCCCGACGAGCTTGATCACGTTTTGTGGGCAACCCGCACTTCAGCCTCAAGAGCAACCGGGTTCTCCCCCTTCCGGCTCCTCTTTGGGGAAGAAGCCGTCTCGCCTGCAGAGATCCACGCGAAATCCTTGCGAGTGATCAAAACTCCAACCCACGAGGCAGTCGACATCACGTGTGATCTAGAGGAAGAACGCAAGCTTCAAGCCTTGAAGACCATGAAAGCCTATGCAGAGGCATCAACTCGAAGCTTCAGCAAGAAGGTGAAGAAACGCGAAATACACCCCGGAGACATGGTGCTCAAGAAGGCTGCCCCGGCCTTCGCGAAGCTGGAAACGACGTGGGAAGGACCATACATTATCCAAGAGTCAACGGCGAAGGGCGCGCACAAGCTCATTACTCCCGATGGCGAGAAAATACCACGGACATGGAATACCGATGCACTCAAGAAATTTTACCCGTAGGTGATGAAATGCGAAGGATAGAAATGTACCGATCCTCATCAATAAAATAATGGGAAGACGTTGTAAACCAAAGCCATCTCCGTATTCTCCAGAATTTAAATCGGGAGACCCGCTGCTCGCCACGGGCGTGAGTTCGTGGATGCTTGGTTCCGACAACGCCCCACCCATCTCTCGCCCGGAGACTCGTTGCCTCGCACGGGTAGGAGTTCGCGGATGCTTGGTCGTGGGCAAACGCCCCACCCATCCTCGCTCCGAGACCCGCTGCCTCGCCGGGGAGGAGTTCGCGGATGCTTGGTCCGGCAAACGTCCCACCCATCCCTCTCTCCGGAGATTAGTTGCCTCGCGCCGGGTAGGAGTTCGAGGATGCTTGGTTGGGCAAACGTCCCACCCATCCCTCGCTCCGGAGACCGATTGCCTCGCCGCCGAGTAGGAGTTCGCGGATGCTTGGTCGGGCAAACGTCCCACCCATCCTCGCTTCCGAGACCGCTGCTCGCGCCGGGTAGAGTTTGCGATGCTTGGTCGGGCAAACGCCCCACTCCATCCGCCGCCCGCCGACCTGCCTCGCGCTGTAGGAGTTAGCGGAACTCATGGATATCTAGTCGCACCTACACTACCATTCATTCGTTGCCCCGGTTGCCTTTTAGTGAAACAACCGGTCGGGCTAACGCGCCACCATCCCCCTCGCTCCGAAGAGTGGGAGTCCTGCTTCGCACGGGGCTTAGCAAGAAGTATATGGAAACTAAAAATCTCTGCTTACTCCTCCCGCCGGAGAACACACCGCTGCTACATCAGCTAGGTAGTTGAAAAATACACCTGCCAAGATTCTATATTTCCTCCTAAGGAGGAGAGGGTACACACGCATCATGTGGCCATACTCTATCCCCATATTCTAACCCAGATCTTGACTGGCCGAGCGAAGAAACGAAGCTGTTTTACGCTGCTGATCAAGGTTCGATGGGAAGCTAAGAATGCATAACCAAACAGAATTCAAGAAAGAAGGACGAAGAATAAACATGGGTAGAAATCCCCTGCAGAGAGTTACATAATATCATCCCAATCTTACATAATATAGTAATCTAACAGAAGTTTTTATACGAAGGGGGGTGGACTTAAGCGCGATGAGCACGCGTCACGGCTTCCGTGAGGGCATCCTTGGCCTCCAGCAACCGCGGCACCATCCCGATCAACACGTCTAGGTTGGCAAGATCGCGGGCGAGCGCCTCCTCCTCGGCCACGATCATGTCGAAGTCCACCCACAACCCCTCGATAAAAGCCTCCTGGTTGCTAGGGCTGGAAGGTCTTCGAAAGAACTATGATAGGGCTTCCTCCTCCCCAAGAAGGGCAAGTGGATCTCCGCCACAAAGTGCCCTTCACCCAGGTTGGCGAAAATGGGGTCTTCCTCCATGACTTCCCCGGGGATGTCAGCCATTGAAAAAGCAAGGGAAAATAGAGGTAGAGAGCGATCGTCCACTCTGAAACTAACAAAGTTGGTCAGAGCAAGGAAGGCAAAAAGGCCCGGGTTAAATAAGAACGCGGGAAGCCAAGGCGTCCTCGCGTCCCTCGAGAAATTTACCGAATCTTTAAGTCCTCCTAACACTCGTCGCTGACACCTGGTCCTCGTCGGGAGAAACTGAACGTCCTTCGGACGAAGAGACCCATGGAGCGAACGAATACGCACAATCATTCGATAAAATGGATAATTCAATTCAAGCGTCCACAAGGACTCCACCATACAAAAATGTTCAAACTAAGGAGGAGGCGGCTTCTCTTTGTTTTTCCCTAAGTCACGCATTACAGCACGAGCTCGACGTACTGACTCCCTCGCAGTGGGCTCCCCGTGCTGCTTCCAGAAATCCGACATGAAGCTTGACGATAGCCGAGATGCGGCGAAGGAAGGCCTCCCAGACGAAGGAATATCCCCAAACCCTGGTAGCGATGGAGCAGCAGAAGAAAAACCGAAGTGCTCGCGAATATGGGTACATCCCTTCGCCTCCAACAACTGAGCAGTTTTGACGGAGCCTCGCGCAAAGAATCGCCGAAGGTCAGCGCCGAATCCCCAAAAATCTTAGTCGATTTCTCAAGGAAGGAGACAGCCTCCAGGCTGGAGGAAGGGATACGACTCGGAGCTGCATCAATGCCGAACCGGGGGAGCTGCTGCAGAAAGGCTTCCGTAGCCCCATGAACTCCGGAGACAATAGATTCCAATTCCTTCCGGACCGTGTCGTGACGCTCCTCCGCTGGATTGGGCGTTCACGAAGATGCTGCCTCGAACTCGCGCCACGCCATGTAATTTGAGAAGGGAATTCTTCCATTTGCTTCTTGAATGTTTTTGCCTCTCTTCGCAACCGCCAACAGTGTTCTTCAATTCTTCTATCCGGTCATCTTTCTTCTTCTCGTTCCGCTCCGCTGCCATGCGAGCTCGCTCCTCTTCGGCGAGACGGTCCCGCATCAAGGAAACTACCCCCTCAAGCTCTGCGTTCTTTGCCGCCAAGTCTCGGCTTTGAGACGCTTCGGCCTACACCTTGGCCAACGATTCCTTGGAGTCCTGGAGCGCCATTGCAAGACTAGCTACGCTTCTAGCTCCGCCACTGCTCCTTCGCCGCATCACAATCCCGACCCCTTATTAAATCTTGTCCAAGTACGTCCAAACCGGGCGCGATACTTCCAAGCGATGACAAATTTCTAAAAATGAATAAGTATGATGTTGAAAAACACAAAAACAAGTAATATAAGCTCAAAAGGGAGAATACCTTTAAATGATTGTCCATCTAGATTTCACAAAGAGAAAAGTCATTAATTTCCTCAAATAAGGTCACAGATTAATCAGGGAGAAAAGTCATACAGCATTTTTCTTAAAAGACGGAGTGCTATAACGGCCCCCTCTCAAACTGAGGCCGAAAAATCGACAAGTCAAACCCAGGACAAAAGAGGAACCAACGCCACCCACGGGGTTGGTTGGTTCAAGGTAAAGTTCCTCCACCCGAAAGGGGGTCATCTTGAGAAGTTGGAACCGGAGGTCCTCGATCCTCTTCCTCCGCTGACAAAGGCGAAGGAGTGGCAGCGCCTCAGCTTTGGACTCCGCCTCCAACGGTTTTAATGCCCCGCCGCCTCCAGATTATCACTTCCCGCATCGACTGGCCAAAACCTGAAAGTGACATCGCACCCTAACGAGTGGCGGGCAGAAAGTGTCGAGTACAACCTTCCGCCTGGGAGTGTCCGAGTAGAAACGTTTAGCCGCAAAACCACGAGCCCCCGCCGCGCGGGCGGCCATACCTTCGTAAGCCGCTTCAGGCGCCTCCGAGGCCGTAAAATCATCGCTGCCCTCATCGCCCAAATCGATAGTCTCCACTGGGATCCCTTAAAACGAATACCCGGGATTGACCCTTCGCCAACACGCACGTCGGCCGAAGACTCAAGTGTGAGGGTCGACGGAACTCCCCATAGCAATTGGGATCGATGTGGCCTCGGGAAGACTCCGCCTTCCCGGATCGCTTTCAGATATTCGAGGGCTCGCCGCACAAATTGAGGATAGCGCTTCAGAGGGTCCCACCGTGTTAGCAGGATCTGAAGGGGGCGGCGGCAGGAGAGACATAGCCGCAACGGAGCCGGAAGAATCACCTTCGTCGCTGGATTCCTCCTCACCCCAATCCTCATTATCGCCATCGCTATCCCCAAATCCTCGCCTCCTGCCATGTAAGTGGTAGCACCGGGGCAGAGCCACGCTGGCTAATCCTCGCCCGCTTAGCTGGGCGAGGGGAACCGATCGACCCTTTAGGATGAGGGGTCGCGCGGCGTCCCCAGTCAATGAAACGAGAGCATCGGGTGATCCCAATGGCATTCATAGCGGCCTCATACTCAATTGCCTGGCAGGGACCCGTAAGCCTCGCGAGCCAATTTTTCGGCCGCCCACGCCCTGCATCTTGTATCCCTCCGGTCGAACCACGTACACCGTGCCTCCCGACGACCGCCCCAGAGTAACGGCGGAACTCCTGGCTAAGGGGTCGATACGACATGCATAATATTCTTCAACCAAGTCCCGCGATCGCACTGGGCACGGAGAGCCTTCAGATAATCGAGATATCCAGCTTCTCCGCAACGATCGCCCAATTAGGGGGATCGAATCGCACGGACCGGACCCATCGAAGTATGAAGGGAAGAGTCTGGACCCACGAGGATTTGGTAATACCACCGTGACATCCATCCCGAGTCCCATTTCCCCTTGGCGGCCGCCACTGGGATTTCCTTTACGAGGGACCTCTTCGTCTGAAAATTCAGAGAACCGAAACATGACTTGCGGCCTTCGCTCCCTGTCTTCTGCTGTTTTGGTTGCCAAAATGCATCTTCAATGAGAGAAAACAAGCGCCCCGTCAATTTGATCCCAGCCGGACGGAACGCCCATTCCAGCACTGCCAATCACACAATAGCGTTAGGGGTAAGTTGCGAAAGCTCTGCTTGGAAAACCCGGAGTACCGATGCCAACAGAGGGGCGGATGGAAAACGGAGGCCCGCTTCGAGAAACGCCGCGAATACCACGGCTTCATTCGCCTGAGGCCGAGGGGCTTCCTCATCACCAGGGAGGCGCATGGAAGGGCGCATCACCCCGAAGTCCGCCGCTAATGTGTCGAGATCGGCAGAGCTCAGGGTCGACCGCCCCAAAATGGGGGATAACCCCGCAGCATCCTCCTTACTCAAAACCGGCTTTATCTTAGGAGAGCGCCGAGGTCCCATGGAGATCTAAATCGGTGGAAGATCAGGAAGACAACGCCACGGGAGAACACGAATGAGTAGAAGAAGCGCAGGGATGCGAAGCAAATGAGGGTCTCCCAACCGTCGGAAAGCCTTGTCCCCACAGGATATGCACAAAAAGAGGAAAAACTTGGATATTCGCTATAACATCCCAAAGAAAGTAACGACGCCTACCCGCCACATGAGGGGCTAGTGTTGTGGACTAAACCGACTCATCCTCCCTCGACCCGCGAAGCGAGGCTCCCACACCTGGCGGCCCGTATGAACGGGTCTGTGATCGTCAATCCCTCCCATTGGCGAAGCAACGAGTTCATACCTTGGGAGACCGTTCCCCGATAAAAGGTGAAAAAGAATAAAGGCCGCCCCCCCTCCGCGACGAGGGGAAGTCTCCCTCCGTAGCGAGGGAGAAAAACGGAGGAAACTCCCCTCGGGTATGTCTCTTTCCGGCGTAAACATAACACCAGCTACCAAGGTCTGACACCCCCCAACAACTCTTCTCGAGTACGCAAGGACGTGTCAGGTTAATCTGAGACCCTAACATGAGTGAAATCCCCGTTGAACCCCTACAAAAGGAGTACAGATGGAGGGCAAAAAATCCAATATGGTGGGACGTGACTCAAGGAAAAGTCAAGTTAGTCCTTGGCAAGAAACAGGAAGGAAAAAGAAGGCCGACCAATACGTGCATGTCCCCAGGTCTGCCCTATAAAAAGGAGAAGAAGAAAGAGAAGAGAGAGGTTCCCCAAAAAGAAAAACAAGAAACAATCTCTCAAAGAAAGGAAAAAGAGAGACCCCGGTGGCTCAACGCTGCCACAACTAGCCCGACTCACTGCCTTACCATCAATCGCGGATAAAATCGGCTATGGCTTGTCCTTCTTGACAGCTTTGGCAGCCGACATTCTGTGAGAAGGCTAGGTCGTAACTTCGGTTAAGGCGTGCACGGCCATTTACCGAAGTCATCGCCGTAAGATTGGCGCTTGAACAGGATGTATTTGATGATATCGGGTTCTACATACTACTATGCAGGTCGATGCCAAGATATAATGATTCAGCTTTGTACAAGCTGAAATAGAGAGACAAGCACAATCTCTTTTTCACAAAAAGGGTATCTCCTTTCAAGATCTAGAAGTCGCTTCGGGCTTAAATAATGAATATCACCCTTTCCTTACTGCTCTGACTTCTTGTGCCAACACGGCCCCAATTGTCTCTTCTTCACCGATATGTATAATCCTAAATGCTACTCCCCTTCTTTGGTGTGGCTAGAATCGAGGGCTTCACCAAATACTCCTTTATATCGTCCGAAGGCTTTTCCTAATCTGCTTCATCTCCCATATGAAATTTTGATTCTCTTTCATAGTCTTCAACAAATGGAGTGATAAGGCCTTAATCAAATGCCTGCAGACAAAAGTTTGAAAAAAGAGACGAGGGTAATTGATCTTTTAAGCATCTATTTTTGCGGCTCATTTTTGCTTTTGTTGGCGGTTAGTAACTTCGGGCTATACTTTTACCTCTTTTGTCGGGTTAACTTCAATCCCTCTTCGTGCATTACCATGAATCCAGTGGAATTGCTCCTGTACCGATACCCGGCTTACGCACACTTCTGAGGAGGTTCATTTTTAACCCATGAGGTACATGCTTGTACTCAAAAACGCGCTTTTCCTAAATCGGCTAAGTGTTTCCAATCCATCCTTTGATTTCACGATGATTTATCGCTGATGTAGATTTCAATGATGTGGTTCATTAGATCATGAAAAGATTAAAATTCATGGCGGCGTTGAAGGTATGTGGCGCCAAGCATTTTTCAACTTTCGAACGACCACGGCAGTCCATTTGTAAAGCCCTAAGGCCCCGGACATCTCGAAAGTCGCTTTTGGACACGCCGGCTTCCGCGCATGAATATTTGGTTATATCCGGCATTCCCATCAAGGAAACTAATAATCTTATTGCCTTCATGCAAAGCCGATAATGATACATATTTCCGCTATTGGGCATTGAGATACTTATCTTTTGAGTGTGGTTTTGTTTAGATCTCTACGAAAGTCCACACATACTCGCTAGCTTTCGCCATTTTTCTTCACCACAGGAATGATGTTTGATACCCATTCGGCTAGTATTGGCAAGGCCCTTCCGGATAAACTTGCTGGCCTCTAATAATCGCTTCTATTTTTCCTCTTAATAATGGCACTATATACATGGCTGGAATTAAAGCGCCGGGGAATTGCTTAAAAGGCCAATATCCTCAAGCTTTATAGGTGGCCGATGCTCAATAGTCTTAGTTATCGCGTCTTAAAACCACGGGCATCTCCATAATACTCGCAAGCAAAAGCAGTCCCTATATTTTACTTAAGTATCTCAACCAACTTGGTTTTATAATCGGCATCTAGTTTTGCACTCTACAAAAAGTTGTGGTCTTTTTCCTATTACTCTTCCCATATAACTCCAATCTTCCCATCAAGCAACCAAATCGTTAGATGTGAAGCCCTTGCTTGTCCCATCCTTTCTCCTTGAGAAAATCTTCAATGGCTTCTTTGTAATCCCTGCTAGCCCGAAGTAGCTCCTTGGCTTTGTCCTGTAATTTCTTAAATAAATTTACGCAGCTCCATCTTCTTATGACTTCACTTTGCTTTCGATCAAATGTGCCTGGGGCTTGGAGCATTGATTGGCATCAGACCTGGCTTCAATGCAGCATGAAGTCACAATCATCCAATGTCCCTTACCGATATACATTCTGGCTTCTTCAGGTAGCCGCTAGCATCGTAGCCCCTAGCCATGTCTATATGATACAGATGTATTGGTGATATCACCTGCAGAATAACACCCCACACTTGCATACTAAGCCCTAATGTCACCAAACATAGACCATAACACGTGCTTAATACCATAGTTTAAGGTAAAATTACATCAAGTAATCATTTAGCATAAATTGGAAATTTTGACATAAAGATCTCCTTTGTTTATGCATGGAAACTTAACAACATAACATCATATCAATATGTTAGGACAAACAAGATCTTCCATAAGCTAGCAAATGATAATGATATAGCTAATCATCAACTAAAACATCAATAAGAATTGTAAGTAAAAGAATAAGCATCAATTTAAAGTCTAGGAAGATATAACAACTTCTTGCTCCATAGCCCCACATGTATTACACATGAGGGAAACAACTACAAACATAAAGACCATACACTAATGATTATTAGTAACTTGCTTAGTTGCATGTCTCCAAAAGCGGGTGAAATTAGCTAGATTATGATACTTACGTGTGAGGAGTGTGGCTAGAAATCCTTTCTCAAGGCCACGATTTCAGATGGTACCTAAAGAAACAAACAATCTTAAGCTTACAACACAAGCGTGAGTTCATAACTCAAAGAAAGTGTATTGTAATGAAAAATAGAGGTGCAAGACAACAAACCATAATTCCAGCCTACATGCCTATATCACAACACATCATATTTAACATTATATGATATCCTTTAAAACACATTATGATAATCATCTCATGGAGGCATCTCATAGAGTATCACTCTCCATCATTCTATCTCTATAAACATGCTTCATTTATGTATATCATTCATGCAATGCAAGTAGCACATGTCTTCACCAGCGGAATCGCACTCATCTATCAGGATATGGTTGAGTGCACACCGCGCCGGCATGCACACCTTTTCCCCTCCCATCCTAGAAGATGGAGGTGCCTATGTCACCTGGCGCTTCCATTCCACCTCCTTGACGGAGTCACGATGTAGGACTTACTCAAAAGAATAGCTCCTGACTAGCGTCATAATCGCTCTCACCGACTTCTACCGAATAGTGCCTATGACTTATCTCACCTGACGGACCATGAGAAATATGCCATGGTATGCTAAATGGACAACAACGTATACGTAAATAGAAATATTACATATCAACTGACATGGCATCTCCACATGTAGGACTGTATTCAACAATTGACTCGCTTTACTGCTCAAAACATGGCATGTGAATCATTTTTCAACAACAAGCATTGTTAATCATGGCATGAGGACACCATATCATCGATAACATTTAAATCATGGCCCCTAAGAGACTCCTCCTATCCAATTATAACATGTGAAATCATGGCAAAACAACATGTTATCTATTCCCAAATACTACTACAATCAATTCTAGCAACACATATAGCATACAATCCACGCAAACACACTCTGCTCTCTCAACCAATAGTAACGGAATGGCGAGAGGTTGAGGGCACTCCCCGATGGCACACCACCTACAAAACACCGCGCCACACACTCAAATCCGGGTCCACAAAACAGCACACATACATCCCACTTACCCCGATTTCGCCACAACTCCTAAAATTAGAAAAACAGTAAATCTGAACTCCTCCTTCGGGACAAAGGACTTCCAATGGGCATAACTTTTGTTCTAGGACTTCCAAATTGAATAAACAAGTACATCCTCTGCAGCTTAGTAAAATTCCCAACTTTTTCTAGTTATAGGAAAGACTGATTCGACTATAATGTTGTTTAATCTACAAAATACCTTGATCCTGCTCCAATCACGTCACAGATTTTTAACACGCTTGGTAAAACAGGTCATAACTTTCAAATGGCTGATTGGAATTTAACAATATCTTTATGTATTAACGGAAAGATAATTAAATTACTCTACAACTTCTTCAATGTCTCGTGACATGACCAGATTACTAAATCTAAATTGTAGAAAACGCCATGCTCTAGTTCGGGTTCCCAATCGCCTCAACGTAACGTGAATACATCTCTAGTTTTCATTAGATCTAACTCACATGGCAGCACCTCCCTTGATCTAAAAAAAAACATGGTAATTCACCTCTACACAGCATCTAAGCAATCCTCAAAGCGTTTTCCTCATTACCTTCTTGAAGAACCACTTAATTTGACTTAACTTTTCCCCACGCTTATCTCCACCCGATCTCTTCCCACGCGCCGCTTCCACCGGACCTCCTCATGCCGCGATCCTCCCACCGGCCATGGTGACAGCACCAAAGCAGCCGACGTGGCAGCGAGTGGGGGAAGGTCTAGGCGACCCGGCAAGGGGGAGAAGGGTGGAGAGGAGGGGCGGTTTTGCAAATGAGGAGAGGTGTGGGAGATTTGGGGAAGATGTAGTATGAGGTGGGGGTGGCATGGCTCAAAGTGGGAGAGATGGGGGCTGATGGGGAAGGGGATGGCAGGTGTGCTGCTCCTAGCACACTTCACATGGGCCCAATTCATCCCACCGACGGCCCAAACTGACTTCTCTGACGGCCCGGACACCCTGAACGCCCAAAACGACTTCTTTGAGAGGTCTTCGAACGCGCTTAAAACGCCATACCGTGAGGGGTTCAAATTGCAGACTTCTATACTTTCTAAAGTTATGCCAACTCCGTAGGTATCACATTCTTCCTCTCTTCAACAGATTCGATCTCGAATCCGAGACACACTACTACACAAAACAACCAACACAAAGAGAACCTAAACTTCCTGCTCAAACTGTCGAGAAAACTCCGGGAAATTCTCGCGTGATGAGACTCCAACTCCCGGTCGCTTTCTCTCGACTAGAGCCACTGGGACTACACCGATGGAGACTGAAGGATGACAAGAATAACACAAGTCCCTTTACAGGACAAAAGCCTGCGGCAACACCAGCAACCACACAATAACCTGCAAACTCATAAATAACACGACAACACTTTTCCCAAAACCTACACTCTAGCGAGAAAGAAGTACTTAGCTCAACTAGCGCAAGCCTCCCTCACTGCTCTGCACCTTTCTTCCACTCTCTCGAACTGTAAACTGCGATCTCACCCACACATGGCTCCATCAACCTAATACGCCTCCTAATCCTTACGACTTAACACTTCCACACTACTATCCCAACCATCCGACTACCACCCTTCAACAATGAACTCCTAACATTTCATTGAACTCAACATACTTCAAGTATTCCATCCTTTTCCTGTGCAAGACTCAAATCCAAGAACAACTAGTGAAGACAATTGCTCACGGGCAGACAATTATCACCGAACTACCGCACAACTTCACTTCCCACCCATCGCTACTTTTAACCAAATTCAAACCATCGACATCAACAACCTCCGCCATCATCCACCCCTCATACCACTAATCGTCCAAAGACTCCAAGCCCAAGCTAGGACCGTGAACTCACTACCACAAATCTCAATTGGCACTTTTCCCAAGAGGATGTCGCCTCAAGGTAAACAATTCACACAAACAACGAAGCTCACGAGTATAGCTTCTTAGATTATACTCAACAATAACCCGAGGCCCTTCTTATTCTCGCATCCTATCAATAGTGCAAAAGAAATACGATTCTTTGAATCCAAGTAGACCACATACAAACAACTCGAACCTCAAAGCGCTGTAAATCACTTTGGAAAGAACCCGATAACATTGAAAGACCACCCTTTTTCTCTTTCCTAAGTCAAGCCGCAAAGGTAAAATTCAAATCTCCAATCAACGCTGATACACCAAGCATCGGGAGCACTCAAACAAATAGAGACTCCACACAATTCTCTTGATGTAGGTTCTCAAATAACTAAAGACAACTCGACTCGCCACCATGCCAAAACCCAAACTTTTCATTTTAACCAAAATCAACATCTTGGAAGAGAACTCGCCACAAAACTCTCAAAGAGGAAAGGGAAACTCAAATCCCTTGCATAACATAATCCAAAATACTTCAAAGATATTTATCCATTCATTCCTTTTCATGCTAGAGAGCAATGGAAAACTCGATTCATAGAACATCGAATGCGAATTCTTCAAGAGACCCTTCCATTAGTCATATGTCTCTATATAGACTTTCTCATCGTCCTGCTCAATATCTTTTATGCAAAAAAAAATGATGTCATGAATCTTTTTTTTCACCATTTATTCATTATATAACCATCGATACCCATTAATCCATTCACAAAGAGACTTCATTCTCTTTTGTCACATGATTGATCACCACCACACAACATCGATGGTTGCTCAAATTGCGATAAACTACGACTGGGCGCGAACCGAAAAAATACCATATCGCATCACAACCTAACAACCACTGGCAGACGCAATGCGCAAAACATCGATTTTAAACTCAAAGCCAATACCGTAAGATAGCATCAACTCTCAAATCAAACATCTACGCCTCTTCAATAACCACTCACTCAATTCTCTTAAAGAGAAAGGAGAACACATTCCCAAAGTAGTGTAGTAGAACACCTTACCAACAAAATCACTTATGAAACAATCGTGAAGTATTCACCTTTTGAAACGCCGCAAACACCACACATGTTTCCCAAATAAATCCAACTCTAGTCACGATAGAATTACAATTTCTAAGCGCTTAACTCTGTGGTTACCAAAGATAAAATCAGTTGAATCGCTAAAGAAAGCCGCCCCACTCAACGCTTTGGGTCTTAATCCATTACTTGCACAAGATAGACTAAACAAATTAGCCTTAAATCCAAAGATTGGCATGGTTCAAATACCACACCACATTTGGAACCCCATAAGTGTCGTTACTTCTAAATACTACTTCTTCATCCATATTTCCAATCATCGGAGTCAAGTTTGTAACTTGACAAAATGCCACTTAATCAAGGGAGAGATTTTATTGCACACTCAATCAAGATGCTCTAAAACAAAGAGGCAGTGCACTCCTGCAGGTAAATTTATACATTCATTTGAATCAAGAAACCTTCAAAACGAAAAGTTCGACTTAGCTAAATCCTACCATTACTCGTGATTCCAATACTCTTAACCAATAATGATGTCATAATCACCCAAATCCCGAGAAGTCCAACACTCAAGTTGTAATACAAGCTAGCATAACATATGCTCTTAATAAAATCACTTTTCACCTGCTCATCATAACCACAATTGATTATATTACCAACGAACCATAGACCATATCTCCATCAGATGACAATCAACAAGGAGAACCACGCTCTCACAACGCTAGCAGCAATTAACTTATCGCTTAATCCAACATAAAGACGATATCAACAACTTTGGTCTACTAACCATGACGTAACCATTATTCATGCAACTTATTATCCCAAGCGTAGCACACATCTCTTTACAATTATTCCTGCCAGAATCAACAATTACCCTGGGGTATAATCCCTTTAAGTCACATATTCCATCACTAGTTCATTCCACCAATAATTAATACTAACTGCGCTGACTGACGATCTCCACTAGACATCCTCATAAATATGGATCCTGCATTTATTATCTCACATTAGAATAATTCAACCTTTCCTACAATCATTCCATATATCCTCATTAATTGATTACACGGTGATTTTAAGTCATATTGTCGACTCCACAATATTAATCGTAATTCCACCAAATACAATAGGCAGAATTTCACACCATCTTCTTGCTATAACAAGTTCGTCTAACCGAGACATTCTATGTTGACTAATCTCAAAACATCCATTAGGGATTCCATAACCTCGCATCACTTTTGCACACACCACTAATCAACTTTCACTGGGATCACCTAACGCCTCGTGATAATTTATCTCTTATCAACACAATATTTTAGTTTATCTTTAAACAAGCAACAAATTCACTTTTAACCGAACCACTAGCTTCATATCATCCGAAAACTCTAACTTCTCGTCATACACTTAACTTAAACATCCGCTGAATCACGCACTCCAACTCTTTAAGGAAACCATAATTGCTCTAAAAGAACAACACCTAAAACACCTTTCCTTCCTAAAGCTCAACCATAAATCACAAGAGAAGTCAACTCTAAATTCCCAAATGCCGACACGTTAACTACTCCACAACTCGAGATCAACAACTTCCGTCAAGGAAGATGGTTGCAAGAGGGAAAACCAAGCCGATTAACCAAATCTTTTTTTTTTCAGATAAGGCCCATAACCCCAAACTTCAAACTTTCACGAAACAAACGGTTTTTCAAAGATGAATTCCCAAGCAAGTCATCATTGCGATCAAACACCACTTAGACCCCCGACAACAAGGGGTTGGGTCCTGCACAACACCGCAATAACTCTTTTAAACCTCGGAGAAAGACAAACACAAGAATAAATTGAAAACTTTCTCCATAAAGCAACCGATCAACCACATCCTTTCCGACAAAACCTTGACACCTAAATCCATTTCTTACATTTAGATTTTTCATCGAAACTTCAATAACTTCTTTTCTAAATTGAGAATGGTAAACTCCAAGAATCAATCTGATAAGTTTCTCTATAAGGCAAACAACAAATCGAAATAAAGTCGGGCAAGGCGACCAAAAAGAGGCTAATCTCTAATTTCTTCTTTAGTCTTCAACCAAAGAAGACAAACCAAAACCAACAAAAGAACTATCACGAGTATCCAAACCGAACCCTTTTTCTTTTATTTCAACCAACCAAAAACTAACCAAAACCGTCCGCACAAAACGGGCAGAAGGAAATTCTGAGGGTCAATCCACAACTCTACTACTCGACTCCAACCAACTACCCAATCTACGGCATGTAAAAGGATAAGCACTCTCCCAACAGAAGGTGACCGAAACCCTTTCAAGGCACCGCGAACCCACATAATCTCAAATGTATCAACACAATCAATTTTTTCATAAACATAGCAAACATATATTGACCAAATGTAACATTCAACATCAAAAGCTTAAATACAACATTTAAGTTTATAGCAATGATACCCATACTCCATTCCTGATCAGGCAACATGTGAGTGTGTCAAGTTTTAAATTAATTATTCCACTTTACACAAGTTTTAATGTTAAGTATCCCATGGCAAAAGTTTTAAGTAAAACTCTAAGCCATGTTTCTAGGTTGTTATCCCACTTCATATTTTAGTTGAACCTATAGTATGACACTAAATACACATTCCAGGGACCTACACTCGCTTCCTGATACTCAACTCGGTAACACCCCCAACTTGTACTAAGCCCGTAATGTCACCAAACATAGACCATAACACGCTTAATACCGATAGTTTAAGGTAAAATTACAGCAAGTAATCATTTAGCATAAATTGGAAATTTTGACAAGCATCTCCTTTGTTTATGCATGAAAACTTAACAACATACACATCATATCAGCTATGTAGGACAAACAAGATCTCCATATCGAAAGCCGATAATGATAGCTAATCATCAACTAAAACATCAATAAGCTATTGTCAAAGCAAAAAGAATAAGCATCAATTTAAAAGTCTAGGAAGATATAATGCAACTCGCTTCTCCATAGCCCCACATGTTACACATGAGGGAAACAACCAAACATACAAAAAGACCATACACTAATGATTATTGTAACACTTATCAAGGCGCGGTTCTCCAAAACGGGTGAATTAGCTTAGATTATGATACTACGTGGGAGGAGTGTGGCTAGATCCTCTTTCCCCGCCTGATTTCATGGTACCTAAAGAAACAAACAACGAATACACAAGCGTGAGTTCATAACTCAAAGAAAGTGTATTGTAATGAAAACAAGGTGCAAGACAACAAACCATAATTCCACTTCCACAAACCTTATATCACAACACATCATATTTAACATTATATACATCCTTTAAAAACACCATGATAATCATCTCATGAGCATCTCATGAGTACTTCATCATTATCTCATAAACATCTTCATTTATGTATATCATTCATGCAATGCAATGCACATGTTCCTCCCCGAATACTCATACCTGCAGATAGTTGAGTGCTCACTCCGCTTCTAAGCATGCGCTTCTTTTCCTCCTCCCATCCCGAAGATGGAGGGTGCCTATCACTCGCTTCCATTCACTCTCCTGACGGAGTCACGATGTAGTGACTTACTTCAAAAGAATAGCTCCTGATTAGTCATAATCGCTTCTCACCGAATCTCTACCGGAATAGTTATGACTTATCTCAACGGGACGGGCCATGAAAATATGCCATGTATGCTAAAATGGACAGCAACGAATGATACAGTAAATAGAAATATTACATATCAACACATGGCAATCTCCACATGTAGGACCGTGATTCAACAATTGACTCGCTACTGCTCAAAACATGGCATGTGAATCATTTGTCAACAACAAGCATTGTTAATCATGGTACGAGGATTCACCATATCATCGGATAACATTTAAATCATGGCCTAAGGACCTCCTAGAACAATTATAACATGTAAATCATGGAAAAACAACATGTTATCTATTCCAAATACTATCAATCAATTCTAGCAACACATATAGCATACAATCCACGCAGAACACACTTGCCTTCAAATCCATGAGTAATCTTAGAGTGGCGAGAGGTTGAGGGCACTCCCAGTAGGCACACCACCTGCAAAACACGTGCACACACACTCAAATCGGGTCCAAAAAAACAAAGCACACATACATCCCACTACCCCGATTTTCGCTTACAACTCCTAAAATCAGAAAACAGGTAAACTATTCCTTCGGGACAGCGGACTTCCAATGTGCATAACTTCTGTTCTAGGACTCCAAATTGAATAAACAAGTACATCCTCGCTGCAGCTTAGAAAAATTCCCAACTTTTTCTAGTTATAGGGAAAGACTGATTCGGACTCTAATGTTGTTTAATCTACAAAATACCTTGATCTGTGCTCCAATCACGCCACAGCATTTTAACACGCCGGTAAAACAGTCATAACTTTCTAAACGGCTGATCAGAATTTAACATTCTTTTATGTACACGGAAAGATAATTAAATTACCTACAACTTCTTCAACGTCCGTATGACAAGATTACAAATCTAAATTGAGAAAAACGCCTTCCCTAGTTCGGGTTCCCAATCGCCCGAACAGTAACGCTGAATACATCTCTTCAGTTTTCATTAGATCTAACCCATGGCAGCACCTCCCTTGATCTAAAAAACATGGATCAACCACCTCTACACAGCATCTAAGCAATCCCCAAAGGTTTTCCCCATTACCTTCTTGAAGAACCACTTAATTTGATTTAACTTTTCCTCATCGCTGATCTCCACCCGATCTCTTCCCATGCGTCTGCTTTCCACCGGACTCTCCTTTCAAGGATCCTCCCACCGGCGAGGACAGCACCAAAGCGTGACGTGGCAGCGAGGTGGAAGGTCTAGGGCGCACTCAAGTGGGGAGAAGGGTGGAGAGTGAGGGCGCAGTTTTTGGCAAAGCCGAGAGGTGCGGAGATTTCGTGGAAGATGGGGTAGAGGAGGCGGGGTGGCGTGCCTGGGGCAAAGGGGAGAGATGGGGCGCGATGGGGTGCAGTGGACATGGTGCAGGTGTGCTGCCCTAGCACACCCCCACTTGGGCCCAATTCATCCCACCTGACGCCCAAATTAGTTTCCCTCACGGCCCGATCACCCTAAACGCGCCCAAAACGACCGAGAGGCCCAAACATCGCTAAAAATGCCATACCGTGAGGGGTTCTAAATTGCAGAATTCATACTTTCTAAAGTTATGCTAACCCGTAGTATCACAATCACCTTGATCTTGTCGCTACACCACTGTAGGAGCTTTTGATGCATGGCTGTCGATGGTATGCGTGAGTTGGCATGGATCCAATCTCGTCCGAGGAGCACGCCGTAATTTCCTTGGCTTCAATCACGGTAAAAATGTGGTTGGCAAAGTCTTATCGCCGAACGCCACCTGCGTGACCATTACCCCTTTGCTTCGGGTAGGGGTCAGCCTGAAAGTCACGTTTAACACCATGTTTGTCTTGATCAAATCTTCATCTGGACTTTACCTAACTTCTCTGAAGGTGCTTAGTGGCACTAGGTTCACTCGTGATTCGCCACTCTCCACCAACATCATCCATTATTGGTCGGCCATTGATATGCCCCTTAAGATACAATGGCTTTAAATGCCGATGCATGTCCTCGGGCTTCTCGGAACACTGATTTTCACGCCCCGCTGGCCGAGACATAATTGGGCAAATGCCTCCTTATGATCCTCTAGTTTTTAGTCCTAAATTTGACGTGACGCTACAGGTGTAACACCATATTGATGTCCATGGGGGGGTATCGCCTCGAATCATTGGCGCATCCAGAATCGATCGATCGATCTGAATCTTCATCGACTCTGATTTTTTCTTCCTCCACTCTTGTTTTATGACCTGCATCGGGTCGCGTAACTCATTAAACACCCGACCGCTGCTCTCTTTCTCGCTTTCGCTTCCTCATTCTCCTGCGATGATCAAGCGTTACTGTGAAGTCAGTTCACGCTGGATCGGGGCTTAAGACTCTTTGGGGCACCATCTTGGCTTAGGTTCGACCGGCTTTGATTTTTTTGGCTAGATTAATAGGCTTTTCGATGGATCCCGAAGACTTTTGGGTTTCGTGAGGACTCATCTTGATTTGGCATAGACACTTTTTCTTGGATCGACTTTATTCTTCTTGGTTCCTCGGCCGACTCATGTGTTGGTCTAGATAATCTTTCCTTGACCGACCACCTCGGCCGCCTCTCTCAGGGTGTTGCATCTAGCATGATCGCACCGTGGTATTGCCATTCTTCTTTCCGAAAGCGTGATCCGCCAAAAGGGGCATAGTCAAGCGGGTTGCCTCTCATCATTTGCCCCACGCAGTTATCCTACCGATGAGGATGCTTACTTGTTGCCGATATAGCTTATTCCTCTTCTCATACTTTTCCAAGAGCCGAGAAGGTTGGCAAGTCTTATTGTAGGTCTCCCCGAGGGGTCTCTCGGTCTTGTACCACTACGCTTTCGATTTGCATCTTTCCCTTTGTTTTTACAGTTCTTGAGTTCCACCATCCTACTAAGCCGGGCTTCTATTTGTATCGAAATGCCGATTGTTATTCTCCCGGGCTTGGCCCCTCGTTAAGTAGCGCTCGATCGAATGTCGTCCTGGCCGTGTTTCGCGCTTAGTGTCCACGCTTCATGGTCTCCATTCTTCTCCTGGCTCGAAAGCATGGCTGGCTCTTCGCAGAAACTTTTGTCATCCATCCTCGAGCAATGATTGACTCAGACTACGATGGAAAATATTACAATCGTTAGTGTTATGTGAAAAAGAGTGATGCTACTTGCAATATCTCTCGCTTTTTGGTCTCAAGTTAGTCGATGGGATGACATGCCCTTCTAGTAATCAGACGCCTTTCCTCAGTAGCAAGAAATCAAATATTCGATCACATTTGGGCAACATTAAAGGCGATGATTAACTTTCGGACTTATTTTTGTTGGCTTGAGCCAAGGAGCAAATAAGTGATTTTTTAGGACCCTTCGTCCACTCTGGCCTATGTTCACGCTTGGCTTTGTCGCCTCTCGTGCAGGTTTCGCTGAACTACAATCACTCATATTCACTTTAGCCTTTTCATTTTCGCTTATCCTAAGCCTATCTTTTGAACCTCTTATTGCTCGGAATACTAACTTTCTTGTGCCGATCACGGATGAAGCGTGCTGTATGGCCCAAGTGGGAGAATTCTTGCCTCGCGAATTTTTCCTCGAGTGGCGTGGGATCAATCCTTGGAATGCTAAATCGGCTAATTAGTCATCAGGTGCAGCGTGAACAATCAAGTGGCACCAATTTTGTACGCCCCTAAATCTCCGAATGTAGTCCGAGATCGACTCTGAATTTCTATCGGATTACCACTTAGATCCTGAAAATTCTAAGCCCGTGATTACCGTAAAATAAATACTTATGGAATTTAAGTTTTCCAAATCGCTTCCAAAAGTGGACCGAATTTGGGGGCAAGTTTGTAAACTATGTGAAAGTAGTTCCCTACATGTGAGATAATGGAAATAGCCTAATTTTTAACTCGTCAGATCAAGTAGCTTCAGATATTGGGCAATAAATCGCCTGACGATGTTCGAGGGTGGTGATAGAGTCCTTCCTAAAATTTAGCAAAATCAGATCAGTGTAATTGTGTGAATAGGCCATCCGATCTATGTAATCCTGGCATGGCTTCCTTTATAGATGGAGGGTCTTACCTTCTTTGGGGTGTGTTTCTAATTGGTCTCTTAATATGGCGAAGAATTCTGATCGGCCCAATTAATGCCATCTGCTAACACAAATACTGGGCTTCTCGCCCACTAGGTAACTAGTATCTCGGCTCAAAGCATAAAGGCTCTGGTTGTCATCTGAATCGAATCCGATGGGGCATTAGGGTTCTCCACTTGTGTAGCTTAGTATCCTACTTCTCGAGTGCAAACTCACATCATCGACTGCACTAGCACTGATGCTGAGGCGGTTGGTTGTAGTCATCTTTCTTAATGTTTGCAGCTCTTGGTATAGGAGTAAAGGGTTAAGTGTAGGTGACTACCCTATGTGGGATCGGATTCCGTGGTGGAACACGCCCTTGGAATCTGGGTGGGGAACTCGATCCAATCTGTCTTCACGTGGGCGATTGGACAAAAGTAGCGATTAGCGTAATATGGTATGTCGGCCATGGCGGCATAGCGCTTTGCCGACGGTATGCGTGATATTGGCGTAATCCCTCCTCGTATGGGTATTGGGCGCCAAATACGAGGTCCGGGTAGGCATTAGTGAAGGGATCGGGGCCGACCTCTTACCGCACCGTGTATTTGGCGCTAGCGAGTAAACGGGATACGCTGGGAGTGGTCCGTAATGGGTCGAGCAAACTCCTTAGTTGAAGCCGAAATCTTGAGCAATCGCCTTGACGCTTATTTTCAATCACCACCTTTAAAGTTATGACCAAAGCCGATGACTGGTCAAAGATCAGCGCTGATGGCCAGATTGCTCAATCATACTGCGTATAACGCGGCTTTGTGCCGAAGATGTACTTCCGGGCTAATGGGTTGGATGAGGTACCATCATCGCCGATGGGGTTGAGCGCTGAGCGCGATCTTCTTGTGCAGACGCCTCACGTGCCTTTTGATAGCATCCTAGCACCATCTCCTCCAAGGCGGCTTTTCGATCTTCGACCTCTTTCGTTTCGTGTCAAATCGGCCAATGTAGGCGCGACATTAAGCGCTTCAGATTGATATCGCTGGTTGGTGTAGCTTTCCATGACGCCATGGCGTTGTTTTCTTAGTCCCACCGGGCGTGCCAAAAGTGTGTTGATGTCAAAACTTGAGCCTACTTCAAAAGGTAAATTTAGATGCAAACAAGCATGTTTAATTCATTTTGAAAATGCATGAAACACTAAGAAAAACATAGAAAAGATGATTGAAAAGTATTAGACTATTCGGTAGCCATGGTAGGAAACATTTATCCTTGAACCAGGTGATCTTGTTTGGTTGCATTTGAGAAAAGATAGGTTTTGTATTTGAGAAAGCACAAATTAATTCCTCGAAATGATGGTCCTTATAAAACATTTGAAAAGATTAATGATAATGCATATAAACTTCAGCTTGCCTCAGAGACTTCTGGGGTTAGTCCCATATTTAACGCTTCAAATTTAAAGCCGACATGGGAGAGGTTAGAATGAGCTGGAGTCAAGGACGACTCCAATTCAAGAGGGGAGGATGATGAGGACATCACTCCTTTGGATACACGCATACATCATGGTCCTAAGGACAAGAGCTCGTGCACATCAATTAAATCATTAGGTGAGCCTGCGTTCGCTATTCATCATAATAATATTATTGAGGATGGGATGCTACTAACATTTGTGATATTTTACTTCTTAGTAACATGGTAGAAGCGCGCCGAGTGAATCCGAAGTCCAAGTCATCCACAATTAATTCGGCCTACGAGTTTAGTTCGGAGTCAGCGGATAGCACTTCACTAAAACAGGCATAACTTTCTCATACAAAGTCCAATATTAGAGGAGTTCTTGTGCTTGTTAGAAACATAACGACGGATATTTCCACGGATCTAGTCCTCAGCTCCAGACTCATCATGAGTCGGTTAATCAATGCGTCAATGCACTAAATCACTATTTTTGGTCGTTTTGGGCCTTGTAATAAAGTGGCTGCTCTCAAGCCCAGTTGTGTACGCCCCTCCAAACACCAGAGATACAACTCCTAGCCCGTCCCCCTCATGACCCTACCTATCATATATTCCGTAGACGCTACTTTAGGTCACAATGGTTTTGCTTAGATTTGAACTAGACACATTGTCATTTTTTCGCCAATCATCGCTTGTAGAACTCCAACTTCGTAGCTTAATTCAATTCATAATTTCAAATTGCTCTTCTCGTTCTTGCTTGTGTTCTCGATTCGGGCTTGTAGGGATAAGCCTTCTCGGGTGAGGTCAACCGTGCTCAGGCGTGGTTGATAAATCTATGGAGCCGTGGTGTAGCGATTGCGTGGTCTCTGGCCTGCTCCGACCGGAAGCCTGATCATTAATGTTGAGTTCTCCCTAATCTATCGACTTCTACCGCCGAAGATCAGGCCACCGTCAGATCAATCCACTCCTGGGCGAACATCCAAGTCCGCAGGAACTGAAAATTTCATGCCCATACGGATGGAAGGCATAATAATGGTTGCTTGGCGGTGTGTCTTTGGTCATTGCTAATCTTGGCTGGCTGTGACGCTGGGGTGGTCGACCGCCTCTTCCACCCGGGGTTCTTTCGCTGCTGCAGCCTACGGTCGCAGAATTGATGCCGCCGATGCACCGCGACTATGTTTGGTGCAAGATGATTTTTTCTTCTTCTGATTTTCTTCTCCTACGAGCCTGCATTCTTATTACTCGTGGAGCCTTTCTAAGTTGGGTCGAGGTGGGAGCTACAGCTCTGATCTAGTACTTTCTTCCACCTGGATCGCCTCATCTCCATTTATGCGATCGATCGCCCATAATGGACAGCTCACCGGCCGTTAAATCGATGAATCTCCGTGATCCTCTGAATCTGATGTCTTGGACCAGAACCTGAAGCATGCGACGACCGCCTCATCCAAAACATTCGGGATTGAGTTTCTCACTTGGATAAACCTTTGACGAAGTTATCGCAAAGACTCACCTTCCATCCGATCAAGCTACGAGGTCGCACTCTTGCCCTGATGGATGTAATAAATGATGGAAATTTTCTCTAAGCTAAGTCCGAGCAAGTAGCACCATCAAGCTAACCGTTGCTAGGAAGTTTACCAGCACTCCTCTTTATCTCCCTCCAAACGCTAAAATCGCATGGGTGTAAATGGAGAGGAACTCATCCGGATTCTTAGTTCCATTGAACTTCTCTATATGGCTAGGCTTTGAATTTGCTTGACCACAAGACATTGGCGTAAGAGATGCCACAAAAGCCCAAGATCTCAAAGTTGTGTCATCGTAGCGATCTTCTTTTGTGTCACTGCGTGATCACTGATCACGCCTCCTCAGATGTTAGCTTCGACTGGACATCAACTGGCGAGAGAAAACTTCTCGATGTCGGGCCAAGAATGGGTATCGATCTAAGATAGAATGCTCTTGTGATGCTCAGGACCGGTGATGAGCATACCTTTGACTCCTCGTAAGGCTGTCTCGAATCAAGCTCCGAGAGTCCTGAAGCGGTACCATTCATACCTCCCATGGTCTTCTCCGAGAAAGGCTTCGAGAATCACTATGATCGAGTGAATAGAGAGTGTGATGTTGATGTTCTCGAAATGCTCCAAGCTTCTTTCGTGGGGTGACCCTGAAAGCTTCATGTCGGGCCGACGAAGCTAATATTTTCTAGGTCTTTGGCCATGACTCCAGCACTCCATCGCCTCCAGTGTCCACCTGGGTTTCCTAGGGAAGCTCGAAGATCACGACGACCGCGCTGCAGAGCTATGGGCCTATTCCCCACCTCGAGGAGCAAGAGGAGGCGAAGTTTGCCGATACGCATACATGCTCCATTGCTCGGACCTTGTCGCGCAAATCCGGACCCTGCGGGCTTTTCTTCGCACTTGTCCAGGATCACGCTTAGTGCACATGGCCACTCTCAACATCAATGAATATCAAGCACCTTCATACATGAAGTGCGGAATAGTAAATAAAAGTCTTTATTATAACAAAAGTTGTTGAGTCAACCTTTATGGTTAACATACAAAGGTACACCTCGTAGTATCGGTCTTAATCGAATAAATTTGCTTCGCTAAAAATAAATAAACTCATGGCGCCAACCAATATGCCACAGTTGTAACTCAGAGATCAATCATTTCTCAAGTTTCAGCTGCCAAATTCTCCGAAATCTTCTTCCTCCAAAGGTCAGTATCGACTTCTTCCTCAATTGATGTTTATTCAGTGGCAAGGGGTGAGTACATAAAAGCACTTAGCAAGTTTCATGTCATGTGATGCAAGCTATTACTACATGCATGGCTTATTCCAATGACGAGATCGAATACACGGTTAATTTGCAATAGGCAACATTCATAAATGACAATAGCTGATTGGAAAGTAGTAAAACAATAATAACATTAATAACTTTCTACAATTACTTTCTAAGTATAGCATTTAACATCCTTAAACAAGTTCACAGTTTTAGTACCAAGTACCCAAAGCCATATTTTTTATGAAAGTCTAACCCTTGACTCAGAATCCTCCGAAAGCAATGTCCAATACTCGTGGACTTGGCTATTCGAATAAGTTGTACACTCAGAGAGGTATATACACTTTACCCACAAGATATAACTAAATACCAATCCAAGGCGAAAGTGACCATAACAAAGCCTTTATAATGCTCCTTATAGACCCAAAGATCGCTTCTCTAAGATTTCAAGACCGAAGGGACTAGTTACTACACTCAAAAGGCCCCCTGGCGCCATGTGAGACTACTCCGTAGAGCACCTGGGACTCACCCACCACAACAAGTGACCGGGAATCTAGACATCATAAATGAACTCACCAGGTCTGTCCCAGCTTCTAGACTTGTGGGTTGTATGCTCGACTCAGCTTAAAATTCTTGCAAGGTACAGAAGTCCTTAGGGTGACCAAAGGCAAGATCTACTCCCTGCAAAATTCACAAGTGTCCAAATCTCACCAAACCAACATTTACTCTCTCCCATGTGCCACTCTTTTGGCCCACTTAAATAATCTTTACCACTTGCCTCAGCCTAAATCATTTTATCACCCAATTGATTACAATGCACCACATGCGATCAATATCATCAATAACACATGTCACCATCTTTTCATAGAAACATTATTCCATATCTCTAATAAGGCTTTCAAAGTTAACATTTTGTAATCCGGAAACAATGTTATGAACACGTCGGCAGGTTAAGCATACTACACACAATCTATTTAACCCATGCTGGGCCAATTACTAATGTCCAACTAATATTCCATAATCTAGGTGACAAAATGATTCATGGCATACAATTTATTATAAACATGGTGGCATACAACAAGTAGGTCGAGCAACTATTCCTTAATTATTTAAAAGCATTTTAATTAAACTAGCATGCAGTAATTTAAAATTAATGTGAGTTTCAAAGAGTGGGACCTAATATGGCTGAAGCACAACTCTGCCTTGGAAAAGGTCTTGTTCCTGGGTCATGATCTCCTTCAAGCCTTCTGAAATTCAACATCTACGCGAAACGGATAAATATAAAAACAAAGAAGCAACTCAAGTCCAAAAAATTAAATAAAATTCACCATTAAATAGGAGCTCGCATTTTTACAAAAAATTAGAAAACTCGAATCACCTCAATCTGAGTTCAAACGCAAAAAGTTGATAGCAATTCTGAAGTTTGAAAAATAATTAAAAAAGAATAAACCGAATTATTTCATTTATTTTTCTATTGAAACCGAACCGATACATTATGACGCCGCCTAACGCCAAGACCGAATTTGTTTTTCAGCTGATTTATTTTCTCAAAGGAAAATCAATTTATTGCATCACGCTAGCGCTATTCGGGTTCACATGGACTGGTCCATGGTTGGCTCGGGTCCACTGTGGACTTCCTGGCTCAACGGACCACGCCGACGCCGACATTACGGGGCTCCCACCTTCAAGATGATCGTCATTGTCTTGACGCCAACAACACGGCTTCTGGCCGGTTGGATCCGGATACCGTATCCACCGATGACGCCATCGATGACGCCACACCTATGCGGCTGCCAGTTGGTCGGCATGCGGCCCGGCTCGCTTGACGTTGTCACGACCGGCGCGGCTTGGTGATGCCTCGATTTCCGCGGGGCAGATGTGGGCACACCGGGTTGGATCAGAGTGTAGTGCAATCAATCACCGCTCATTTAAAAATCAATGGTTCAGATCTAATCCAAGTCACCGCAGAGGATCTGACGTGTCTTGATCCGTCCGGCTCGATGTAGATGGTGGTCACCTTTATCTCCCAAACTCTCAAATCAAATGTTGTCAAAAGTGCCTAGCATTCTTTCGGAGTCGGGTTTGTGCAAACCAACTCGATCGAGAGATTGCTAAGGATCTTGGAGAGCTTTTCTAAAGCAAGTAGCACCTTCCATCAAGGTTTTCATCAGGTTGTTCAAACATGTTGTGAAGTCATGCTTGTACCGGTCTTCGCAACATCTCACCGCCTTGATCTCGAGTGGTACTCTCATGGTAAGTGCATTGAGAGTCACCCGTATTTGATGAGCGGATTCGTAGGTGAGAGACCCTGGCCATACCTTCATCACCGCGCTAAGCTACATGTATGAGGATGTTCATAGCCTTAGCATTTGCCTCGGCTTCACGCCCATGTTCCGCGATTGACGTTTACATCTACAGAAACTCTCATACGGGAGTTTTCACCATCTCGCCATATCCGAAGCTTTGGGCAGTGATGTATGACTCCATCCCATTTTTAAAAAGGATAATCAACTCCAAAGAAAAATTGAAGGCTTTCATGAGTACTTGTATCCGTCGCCATGGCTCTCTTGAGACCTGGCCAAGATCAAGAAAGAGCAAATCGGCTCGATACCAATTGAAAAAGATCGGAATGAAGCGATCAGAGAGGGGGTGAATGATCCCAAAATAAAATTTCCCAACTATTGGACAAAGAAACAACCAAACAAAACCCCTCTTGCAAAGTTCTAAGCTATGGAACAAAAAATCAAGAAACAAGGCACAAAAACAAAGATGAACTCAAAAACAAAAATGATGTATCTTTTGGATCTATTTGTCCAAAGTTAGTGAAACTTGGTAGATCCTCTTAAGGATGTTAGGAAACTTGTTTCAACAATCAATCACAAAGATTGAAGCTTCAAAAGTTTCAATCTTTAACCATTTGAAGAGGAAATGCACCAAGAATAAGAAAAAAGCAAATATGTGGATCTAAGCTTTGCTCGTGGGATTCTAATGTTAATCAAGATAGACTTGGATGCCTTCCCACACCGCTCATAGCAAGCTAGAACTCCCAAACCACCAAAACTCCGATCAACCAAGAATTGCCATGATGAAGGAACACAAGATCGGTTTCTCGCAAAAATCTTAGACCAAGTTTGCTCTAGATGATTGGGATATGATCTAAGCAAAGACTCATACAATCAATCTCTCATCCTTGGCAACAAGAACTAGAAGCAAGTAGAAGGAAACGAGACAAATCCAACTTGCATAAAGTAAATATGAGAATGTAAATACCGAATTTAAATTCGCATAGAGTAAAGACATAATGTAAGCGCGAATTTAAATTCAGAGATGTAAGGGAAGATCTTTGTATTTCTGGATGGAAGTTTTACAAAGCCTCACAGCAAATAGATTGAAGCGATGAAAGATACTTTGATGTTTTTAGCTTAACTACCAAACTGATTAGATTCAAGATGTAAAGTATGTAATTAGTTTTAGACCTTTCATGGTATAGTAGATCTCCACTTGGGCCTTCAGTAACACCGACATCCAGGAATAACATATTTCCAAGATTTTGGATCTGTTAATTTAGGCTCCTAAAGATGAAAAATGATTCCAGAATTCTCAATGTAAATGGAGCTGCATTTAAGTTGAAACTATATGCTTTACACTCCAGAACTGAGTAGGTACATTTATTAACAAGTAGACTGGAAAACAATATAAACTAATGAACATTGGGTATCCCCTTATCATAATGAATTATGTACACAAGAGAAATGATTTTAATATGGTATTGGCAGTCACCAAGTTATATAGAGTACTGAAAAATAGATGCAGTTAAATATGTCTCGCAAGCATTGTATAGATGTTCACATACGTGTTGTGCTGAAATACGTTAATCACTGGAAAAGGGGTATATGATTGTGCATTCCAAAATTTTAATGTTCTCTCCTCAAGAAAACATAAGAAGTCTGCAAACAAACTTGAAAAATGACATTGAAGTATAAGAAAAGTTTTTCCTAAAAGACAAGCAGGTGAATAAAATTTCAAAGTATAGGCCGCAAGGTGTAGATTTGTAGCATAATGGGCAAGGAGGGAAAACAAAAGGAAGTGAAAGAAAATCAGAAAGGTACTCTTTTCAGGATGGCTTGAACGAGCATGTGATAGATCCTTTGCGTTCAAGGCGTTGACGCCAAACCGTTGTTCATAAATGGCTTTATATTTAAATCCACCGAAGACCAGCTGGTATGATGCCAGCCGCGTTTCTGCAATCTTAGAAGATGATCGAAGGTGTATTGTAACGATGGCAGGTCACCGCCAAACACTCCAGTGACTCCAGCGTATTGCAGCCATAAATGAGACAAATATTCGAGTGCGTCCAGCTGCCCTGACACAGAGCGAAGCTTATCACAATAAGAAATTTCTAACCGCTTGAGGGATTGTGGTAGATACGGAAGTGCTACCAATTTAGCAGAAGAACAAATGTC